>CM060963.1:20499570-21179570 GCA_030765045.1 Tenodera sinensis
AAATGTATATCTTGAATTTTCTGGCTATAGCCTCCGTAGTCGTATTTACTCTGGACGACTTTTGCATAACTGGTAAACCGTTAGAGATAGACCAAATCATACTATACAAAAATGTAGATCTTGCTAAAATACACAATTTATGTCTCAATAAATTTTCTTGAAGGGTGAACCATTTCGGAGATATTCCTTGTTATGTGTGTGAGTTTCGGAAAACTTAAAACTTTCGTGAAATGGATCATCGTTGTTCACTTTTTTATATGTTAAACGTGCAGAGAACAAAATATCAAAGCTTTAAAAGATTTGACTATCGCACAAAGCCTACTGTATTCTAATATTCCCCTTGTACCTACAAGGAAATAAGCAATAAGATAATTTGTACAAATGTTTATCTCAACTAACACGAAGAAGGTATAGGAATAAGAGTTTGTAAGAATGGTTAGTACAAGAGTAGCGAAAGTAATGTCGATGGTTGTAGGCTAAATGCTGGAGTTGAAGAGTCATACGTTGTAGATAATTGAACCAGCTTTTCTGGTAGTTTTTGTTTTTCTTCTGTGACATTATTTACCTTCAGTTTGTTCCTTATATCCGCATTGCTTTTATAATCGAGTCTTTTTAAGCCTAATAATGGTATTAAACATCTTCTCTGTACTGCTTCTAATTATTGCCTGCTTTTTAAGTTTAAAATCCAGATTTCACTACCAAAGGATAGAGTTGCTTTTGAAGCGATATCATTAGCATCAATTTCGTATCTATTTACCAAAATTTATAATACAGTATAACTTTTTATAATAATCGCTAGGGCGTCTCCCCTATGTAGAGGTTACCCTCATTGCCCGGCCGCTGCGTCCTTCAGCCGCAATCAAGGCCAGGAGGAGTGCAGATTCGGGGTGGCGGAGGTCAGCATGCCGACTGCCCCTACCGTAAGGCGACTACTTGACCTTTTAGGGATGCTATCTTTCTATCAGTATAGCTCCTCAATTGGCCCTTAACTTTTTATACATTTGTATTTTTGCATTAATGTTTATTCCTTCTGTGGATATTAACTTTCCTAAATAATTAAAGTTTGACACTTGTTCAGCTATCTGGTTTTCTATTACAATTTTGACCCTTTGTATATTTTTGCCACAAAAAGCTATTGCTTTAGTTTTAGGCATGGAAATTTTCATTTCAAGATTTTTAGCAATTTTACGTAATTCATGGGCGCTAATTTGCAATTTATTTGCTGAAGTTGCTAAAATAAGCTGGTAATCTGCATCTATGTTTTAAGGACCCTAAAAACCCTCAAAAATGTTAAAAAATGAAACTTTGTGTTTAAGTTCAGCACCTTCCTATCTCAAATTACGCTTTACATGGAACCGTTTTGGAATATTTTGATTTCCTCCAAAAGGCTCTCTTACTGGTAAACTGCAAGCGATAAACAAAAGTCCGCTAATAAAAACGACCTACATCTTGTTAAAGCACAAAATTTATGTCTTTATAAAGCCAACCATTTCTAAGATATTGCTTGTTATCGGTTTGAAGTGTCGAGTTTTACTGTTCTGAAATAGGAAGTCCTTATTCTTTTTCTTTTATCTCTTTACCATGCAAAGGGAAGGTAATTTCAAAGCTATCATAATGCGACCAGCACTTAAGATATAACTATCGCTTAAGTCAACAGTATTCTATTTCTTTCCACTTCTTCACTTAATGGCATAGTCCTCCAGACATCGTTTCCTGGGTCTTCCCATCGATCTCCTACCTTTAGCATAATATTGCATTATTTGTTTAATAAGTCTGGCATTCTTTCTGCACGTTCTTTCCACTTTTGTTTGAAATCTTTTAACATTTCATTTGGTATATTAAAAATTCCTCTGTTATACTTTCAATTATTAGGTCTCTCTTCGTACATTCCTTCACACTTCTTAAGAATTTCATTTCTGAAGCTTGTTGCTTTTTAATTAATGTCCAAATCGCATTTCCGTATACTAGTATAGACACTTTGTATAGGCTTAGTTTATTTATTTACGTATTTTGTTTCTAAATGTTCTATTAATTGTTCCACAAACTCTGAAATTTGCGTATTTTACTGTCCACGTCATATTGCTTATCATAACATTACTTCCTAAATAGTTAAAATTACAACGGTTATTATTTACAACTATTTTTGTTCTAATCGTTTCTTTCCCTATGAATACTATTACCTTTGTTTCTGTAAAAAAAAAAAAAAAATAAATAAATAAATAAATAAATAAATAAAATAATAATAATAATTTTATATTCTTCCTTAATTTCATTAAGTTTAAAATGAATTTTTGCAGGTTGCTTCCATTTCCTCGCTAGATCGTCAATATGAATACCAAAAAGTGTAGTTGATGAAGTGCATCCTTGTCTGTCACTCTGATTAGTAACAATTTATTTTGGTTTGAAAATAGAGGCATTGTTTTATTCTTATAAGTTTGCTGGCACTAAATTGAACATTACTTGCAGTTCAAACATGTCAGAAGTTGTAAAATATTTTTATGTTAAGTTCTTTGAAAGGAAGCTTCGTGGCCGGAGTGAAGTTCCAGCGTTACCCGGCAGAGGCAGCACTAGAGCGTCTTCTGTTTCATTGGATCGTCAGCTTTAAACCTAACAGCTTTTCCAATAAGACGCTTTGGCAAACAGCTGAATGTCAATCTGTAGTAGATGCTTTCTGGAAATTCCTTCAATACGTAGCCTCCAAGGGCACGCTGTGGGTTCTGTTTAAGTAACTGCTGGTATTATAGGAAAGTAAAATGGCATTTAATCTCTCGACATTTAAAAAAATGTTAGGGCTATATAGATACCTATGTGTATACTTATGAATTGTATATTGTTAATGTGTTTTAATTTTAATAGATGTCAGCCATTGCTGTATATTTATTCTAATACTTTACACCTTGGTAAGTTTTGTAAACAAGAGCTTTTACTTTTGGAAGAAGCAGAATTTTTTAGTATCTATGTCCATCACAAAAAATTATTTTAAAATCCCCCACTGAACGAGAGACAAATTTGAACATCACAAGTTATCTAGCAGATGTCCACATTTTTTTTTTAAATAAAGTAAAAGCATCATGCTCTAAATTTCCAATATGCATTATTTTAGGTGCTTAAATACGTATTTGAACTTCCCAGGTTTTCCAGTATGATCGACCGCAACTGATAAATGTGCATTTTATACGCTAATAGGTCGACTGATTATTGTGTTTTTAAATTAACAGAATCTACAAATGATTGACTTGAATGCGAAGATTTTTCTCCGACGCTAGCGCTTTCTATTGTTGAAGTGTTCAAACTGCAGAGGCATGGCCGCATGAGTGATTCTGGTTTGCCCCGCGTCGAACGTTATGGGGAAATGGCACGTCATTCCTCCCGGTAAACGAACCGTCGAAAGCCGACAGCCAATTTCTGTAATGTCCCTTGCAGGAACGCCAGCTGTCTCTAGAGCCAGGGAAACGCTGTGCGCACATACAAACATTTCGAAAAGCGAGAACCAAATAACGAACATAACGAATGAATGGACTTGAGGGTGGTGCATATAGTTGATGGTTAGAGACATCAGATTTTTCTGGGGGGAATAATTAATGCAAAACATACTGGGGTCTCAAGATCTGCTATTATTAGCCCCCACTGTACGTCACTATTTTTTTAGCTTCTCTGTTACATATAGTAAGCAAGAGAAGTATTGTATTCGACCCAAAAATTCGACGTCGAGATTTCACCGGAAACATGTTTTGAGGCCATCTGAAAAAAAAAGGAAAAAAAAAAAAAGTGAACACCGTAACTCAAAAATCAAAGTTGCAATTTAAGTTTAATGTCTTTCAGGGATGCGGCATGAAGATTTTGAAAAAAAAAAAAAAAAAAAAAAAAAAAAAAAACCCACCTTAAGCTACCTTTAATTGTAAAATTTTTCGAAGATGTTTTCTCAAAAATGGCTCTAACGATTTTGATTAAAACGCCACATGTTTAAGATATTTTTATGCCAAATGAACTGTGTATTTTGAATTTTCTGGCTATAGCCCACGTAGTCCTGTTTACTCTTGATGACTTTTGCATAACTGGAAAACCGTAGACCAAATCTTACTATACAAAAAAGTAGATCTCGTTTTAAAACATGCAATTTATATCTGAATACATTTCTTTGTGGAGTAAACCATTTCTGAGATATTCCTTGTTATTTGTGTGAGTTTTTCAATACTTACACTTTTCTCAAATGGAAGGTCGTTATTCACTTTTGATCTCTTGGCCGTGCAAAGAGCATGAAATTTCAAAGCCTTCGTATAGCGACTAGCTTTAAAAGATTTGTATATCACTCAAAGCCTACTGTATTCCCATATTCCCGTTGCAGCTACAAGAAAATTAACAAAAAGATAATTTCTACAAATATTTATCTCGACTAACGTGAAGAAGATGGAGGAATAAGATTTTGTAAGAATGGTTAGACAAGAGTAGAGAAAGTCATGTGAGTGCAACACATCAGATTTTTAAGCCCGTCTTAAACAATACCTAAATAAAACATGTTCGTGTTTTTATTTCGTCAAAATAGTTCTAAAAGGTGCATATGCCCGTATGTTTAGAACACTAACTTAGGTCGACCCTGAAATAATGTAGGGCTTATATGCCACTGTAATGCACCTCATTACACCCACCTCTTCATTACGACACTGCTATCCACCAATCAAAGGTGCACCAGTTCATAAAGACACTGCTAACCACCAATAAATACAATATTAAATTTAGTACAACAACAGAACTCACAAATTAATATTCCATCAACTTCCAGTATTGCACAAACCAAAGCCCCCGCAAATTAATTTGAACAGTTGCACACTGTTTAGTTAATAATTAGAGTTAATATTGTAAATAACATTCTAAAAGATTATATTTGTATTCTGGTTTTTAAAAGTCTACTTTTTTAATGGTTATAGCATATATGTCCTGTATCATTGTGTCAAGGCCAACATAACAATAAAAGCTGAAGGCGCAACTATCGATTTTCGTATGTATAAACGAATAACAAATACATGGTTAAAATATCGCATACCAGTAACAATATTAGTAGACCATACACACATGGTGGAGTATAAATAGCAATATGAAACTCGAGTATAATTCTATTGAACTTTATGTAAATACCCTTTTCAGGGGATCTTACTTAGATGTGATACCATGATATAAAAGTAAAAACCTTCGACAGAATATTCTTTTCACTCTTTCTGTTATTTATAGCACATAGAAGAATTAATTATTGCAGGCATGAGCAAAATCCACTCAACTGCAGTGGAACACGTTCTTGCCTCACTCCACCTGCCATCCCTCCCCTACAGGCTCCGAGGTAACTTATTCAGTGGCGAGTGTGGCTGTTTCATGAAGAGTGGTAGAGCGAATTTTTGTAAGTTACAAAGACAGGAAAGTTTGCTGTAATATGCGGATTTCAATTTACAAATATGAAGCGTTACAATATGAAACGCCAGTTTGATCAGAAACATAAATTAAACTTACAGATATTTATTTACCATTTCAAAAGGTACTTTCCGAATACCCACCACTGCATGTGTTGTATCCAAACAACCTTCGTCACTCGGCAAGAGTCTGGGGTGAGTAAGGCAAGTTCAATCGGTGCCTCTCTTCTCGTGCCCATGTCAGAATTATTGCATTCCATACAAAATTCGAACAATTCTGAGAAATACTAAGAATGTTTTGAAGTTCCTTGTGTGTGTCTGTCTTGAACAATCCCAGAAAGTGGGGTAGAAGCTAATGTATCCAGGACATCAAATAATCCTTTGATTCAACCTTCTTCGAGAGTTTTATGGGCAATATTCAGAAATGTGGTGCAAATCACAGAGTTATGCGTGTATGTTTGTGTCCGTCTCTGAACAGCGTAACTCAAAAACAAAAGTTAGTTAATACCAAACTTGCATTGAAGTTTCACATCTTCCAAGGATGCAATGCAGACCTTCAAAAAAAATCACTCCACTCAAACTACACATTATGTGGACAAATTTTTAGAATTTTTGAATTTCTCAAAAATATGTTTAAGGCATTTTCATGATAAATGAAACATTAGTATGTACTGAATTTTATAGAAATAGCCTCTGAAGTCCTCTTCATTCTGGATGACTTTTGTATAATTGGTAAACCGTAACAGACAGACAAAATATAGCTGCACAAAAAATATAAAATCTCGTTAAAACACAAAATTTATGTCAAATACTCTATTGTGTAGAGAGGCATTCCTATTTATTTATACGTTTCTAGAATCGGAAGTTGTTATTCGTTTTTTCATGTCCTGGACATGCAAAGAGAATAGAATATCAAAGCTATCACATAGGGAACAGCTGTTAAAACATTTGACATCAGCTTAAACCTACTGACATTTCTTCATTTGGACAACTATGGAAAGACGATTGAGCGCATTAGGAGAGCAGTCCCAGGTCGTGTTGCAGTGCGGTTTACACAAGTCGATATTTGCAACATGCAGCTGAGTTTATGGATAGTCTCTGTTGCATATGTTTGGGTCTGTCGGATACAGAAGTAACCTATGTCTTGTATCACCACTTGCATTTGTATACATACAAATATTCTTTCCATGGCTGCTCCTACATACTTGCAAGGAAATATACAATAAAACAATTTTTACAAATGTCTATTTCGACTAATATGAAGAGAAGGGTTTTTAAGAATAGTGTGCATTAGCTATTGCAATATTAACACTTTTTTTTGTAATTCTTCGGAATTTCTGTTGTGTGAAATTTTGTTCAGCTGAAATTTACACGTATTATATACTAAGAAAACATAAACAAACACATGATCGTAAATAAGCAGTATGCCAATGTACCTATGTTATTTTTTGGTATACTGAATGCCTGTTTTTTAAACTGAAATTGAAATCAAAAACGTTTTTATCTCCAAATAAAATTGTTGGATATATTTTCTACTAAGATGTATAATAATAGAAAAAGTGATAAAATATGAAGTGTAGAAATAAACCCTAATTTTAATATTTAAGGTTATGAATTAACCCAATTAGTTCTTTATTTGTACCAAATATATAGGCGCAACTCCTAACGAAGTTGATCATGTAGTCTGTTGTGGTCTTCACCTTTAACCAGTTCGGCCAAATCGAATATCCATTATCTTCAAAAAAATCTAAAAAAGAAATCTATAAGGTTGAGATCAGGATATCTTGGTGGCCATTCAGCTGTTCGTGTCCTAATGATTACATGGAAATTATTCGCTACAAAGTCTTGTTTAATGAGCAGCAGCCCCATCTTGCTGACAATAGAACTGATTTCTTCAGTTGCCGTCAGATAATGTGTCTCGCTGTGTCCTAGGTTTTTTCCCTACCTGTATATTTCCCTTGACAGCTATTACTTCGAAAATCATATTATGACAACGTTTTAAAGCATGTTTTAGCCTAAAGATATTTTTTGTGCATTTCCTGTTTTCTAAACTATATAGTTGTAGTGTTTGTGTCACTAGATTACAACGTTTCTCTAATTTTGTGGTGGCTCCTAGAATCTGGTATCTTCTCCGTTCTGTAGCTTCATATTTTAATAAGGACGTTTCGCCGTTTCATTGACTTTTAAACACAAGTGACAAATGGGTTTCATTTGGTATAGTCCCACTGTCCTTATACTTGTACAAAATAGTTAATAAAACATAACAAATATAAAGTACAAAAGCTAAAATTTGTAATTTGTTTATGGGCATTATTTTTCATTTGTTTTGGGCTTCATTAAGAACCCAATTTTGTTTTCGGCTTCTTAGATGCATATTTTATAGAAACTTTCTGGTTCGGTTAAGGAAAGAGATGCTTCTTTCTTTGCTATGATATCAGCCTTTAAATTTCCTACAATACCCGTATGACCGGGTACCCACCGTAACGCTACATTGTTATTGGAGGAAAGATTTAATATGTTGCATTAACATTCGCACATTAGTTTAGGCATCATATGTACCTATTTTCTGTTCAAAATTCAGAGTCGTTGTGGTTTACATAACTTGTAAGTTCATGACTGTAATGTTCACTGCAGAGGATGTTTCCATTGGCCTGTTCAGGTAGCTATTTTTACGGAAGAATCCAAGCCCTGGAGTTGCTGTGTGTTTACTATCTGGTTTGTAGATCGTTATTGCTCGAGAAATGCTGCTCTAAAGTGCACATTAATGATGGCATCTTCCTAAAGGGTTCTAAAGAGATTTATAAATCCGTAAAGGATCTTAAGTGTGAATATTACGAGGGCATATCAAAAAGTAATGAGACTGATTTTTATGAATGTGAAGGGGAACAGCAAGTACCTTTCAGTTTTAAGGCTGAATCGTATATTTTAATGATAGCGAAAGATTGGTCAAGCACACTGCAGTTTAAGAGTAGATGCTTGCTATTTGAAGAGTAAGGGAATATTACCTACGTACCCACCAACACTTGTAGCTACGCACATCTTGTTATTCTGTGAGAGGCTGCCAGCACAGACAGAATGTGACGTCACGCGGTGGTGCTAGGATATAAATTGCTAAGGAAGCCGAAGACGTTACGGAGCGCCATTACCGCCCTTGTTATCTGCCGCCCCCGGCAACACTGGAGCCGGGAGTTAGTTATCACGCCGTGAAACTTTCCCGTAATGTAATTCTCGGAGCGCTAATCTGCTCAGGGTGCGTGTGCACGCAGTAACCCTCCAGGGCGACCGCTGTTCCTTGCCACCTGCAGAAATTGCCCCCTAATTATCACCTGCCAGCCCCACATTCCCTTACAAGCGTAGTATCCACACTGCACAACATTCAACTGTTTGTCCTCCAAGTGTGGAACGTACAGTTTGTTCACCCTGGCAGGAATGCAGCCAAGTCAGGTACACAGCGATATCTGAAGCAGGAGTCGTGCTCTTCTACTCGTGCTTATGATAATACGGTGTAACTTCGTTAACAAGAACCTGAAGGGACCGAAAAATCAAGAGTTTATGTTAAAAAACTCGTGTTAAGTGAAAAACACACATTTTAGTACGTTTATATGCACAGTAACAGTAGAGGTAGGCAAAAGCGATTCGTGAATCCCTTTGATTCATCAACGTTTCGCCGTGTAACTATGCAACACAACAGTACACACCCCCTTGCTTAGTTGATTTCAGGAGTCCAAAGGTCGTTTCGCGACCTGTATCAGTGGAGGAATTATATCTGTGTGAACACCACCCATCTCATTTGTAACACGATATTACATGGTTTTCTTCGAGCCAACAATGCATGGCTTTGTTGTAGATATCATGCCACATACAAGGAAAAAACTAGTCTTTTCTGATCTACATTTTTACTTTCTCTACTGGTAAGTAGAGGATGTATTGTATTCCACCCAAAAATTCGATGTCGAGATTTCACCGGAAATATATGTTTTGAGGCCCCCTGAATCCAAAAAAAGCATTTTTAGAGAAAGGTCCGTGTGTGTGTCTGTGTGTCAGTCTGTGGACAGCATTAGTCAAAAACGAAAAGTCGGTTAGAAACCAAAGTTAGCATTTAAGTTTAATGTCTTTCAAGAATGCGACACGAAGATTTTGAAGAAAATATCCCCACCTTAAACTACCCTTTACATGGAAAATTTTTCGAAAATTTTTATTTTCTTCAAAATGGCTCTAACGATTTTGGTTAAAATGTCATATGTTTGAGATATTTTGATGAAAAATGAAATGTATATCTTGAATTTTCTGGTTATAGCCCCTGTAGTCGTATTTACTCTGGACGACTTTTGCATAACTGGTAAACCGTTAGAGATAGACCAAATCATAAAATACAAAAAATTTAGATCTTGCTAAAATACACAATTTATGTCCAAATAAATTTTCTTGTAGAGTGAACCATTTCGGAGATATTCTTTGTTATGTGTGTGAGTTTCGGAAAACTTGGAACTTTCGTGAAATGGATCACCGTTGCAAGGAGGTTGTACTGTAGTGCCAACCTTGGAATTTGCATTCATGCTGGATTAAAATAAAGATATCGCTTTAAATAGCAGAACTTAAATATTATTTTTAGTTCATGCAGTATATTTAGCTTATAAAATGTAAGCGCTGTTTTCAGCTCCTCAGTCTTTCTCCCACCGATCATTTTCAACAATTTCTATATTTTTCAAAAACCTTGGTAGCCTATTTCGGTCTTAAGTGATATATCTTCGAGCGTGCAATTTCTGTAAGAATGAGTCACCTGTTACATTTATTTAAGAATACATTTTACCTTGACCTAATCTAGTTCTATGGGAGTGAGACCACATATGTATGGGCACAAGCAAACGACAGTGTGGTCCAATGAACTAACAATGCGTACGCTTTACCAGCGAGTGAACAAAGCACGAATAACATTGGAGGTAAGTTGGCAACGTAAGCAGCGGAAGAACGTTTACGAGGAAGTTTACAAAACTCGGGTATGACCTCGTGAGCAGACACTACATCAATTCTCATTCTAAATATTCAGAACTGTCTACTACAGAGGTAAAAGTGATAAAGAAATGTGAACAATTCGTGTGTTGCAATCATTTAGCAGGTGGCAAATAGAACGCAACAATATAACGACGTTGCTATGGTAACAATGTTGCAGTTATGATATAATTGCTACACTTACAAAATATTCCTTTGATACTTGTGTCTTAGATTTCCCCATAGAAAACGATCCTGGAGAGGTAGTAAGTACAATGTTGAGCTAGGTTGGAAGAGGATCAGCCTAGATCACATGGCCTCCCAGATCACCAGATCTGACACCACACCACGTGATTTTTTCCTTTGAGGATTTGTTAAGTATAAGGTCTTATGTGCTTCATAACACATGCCTCGAGGTTGAATACTGGTTCCGCATTTCCCATGCCACTAATGACAGACATGTTGAGGTTTATGAATCATACGGTTAAAAGATCCAGTTTTCACTGTTTGTAGCAAGTGATTTCATCCCCAGATTCGTATTAGTTTAGAAGTTATAGCTACTTATTTCTATTGTTATACCTACTCGTACAAGCGAAATACCTGTATTTGAAACATCTGCCTCCATAGCTCTGTCAGTAGAGCACCTGCCTGTTGGGCGAGGGGTCCTGGATTCGATTCTCGTCTGGGAGTGGGAATTTTTCTCTAGCCAATATTATTCTGTACCCTCCTTAGAGTCTGAAAGTGTGAGAACTATGTTGATAAATCTAA
Source organism: Tenodera sinensis (assembly GCA_030765045.1). Lineage (NCBI taxonomy): Eukaryota > Metazoa > Arthropoda > Insecta > Mantodea > Mantidae > Tenodera > Tenodera sinensis. The sequence goes on from CM060963.1 coordinate 20,510,727, forward strand.
AATTATAAAGCTTTACGGATCCAGGCCAATCCTATTCTACCAATTCTGATAAATCCAGACGAAATTGTCAAATAAATCCCATGTAATGTCTGAGTTTTCTGATTGGAACAACTGAGCGTATATACCTCTGACCTTTTGGTCAGCTCTTCATGACTGCAAAGCACTTAGACCAACTTGGACATCATTTTGTATAATTGAAGTAAGAGCGAAAAATGTAATTTTCATATTGTAAGATTACTATGTAGCACGTTATTAAAAATTGATCTCTTGGCTATTTCCAATGTCTAGAATGAGAAAATCCGTTTAAAGGGTAAGTATGGAGGGGGACACCTCGCGCACTACAGCCACCTAGCGCCGGGAACAGCAGCCACAATGCGCAAGCATTCCCGCCATCTGTCCGGCACCGCCAAACACCACGCGCTTCAAAGTACACCTGAAAGATGACAAGAAAATGGAATGCAGAGAAATGACGGAAAGCAAATGCACCCCAGCAGTTTGAAACTTACACAAGGAGATTTTCCTGTAGATTATTAAAAATTTAATTTTTAATAGGAATTACACAAGGAATTTATGTGATAGTTTGGAAGTTTGTTGTAGAGGACTACATCAGAACTAGTTGGTATTAAATTAAATTAATTGAATAAGGAATATATCATTTCCAAACTTCACAGTTTTCTCCCTAAAAAGGTTGTACGTGTGTGAAGTTTAATTTTTGCCATTAATCTGAAAGAAATGTTGGTTTAGGAAATCTTACGTGAACACACACGTGTGAGAGATGGGCGGGGGGGGGGGGTGGGGGGGGGAAGAGGGAGGAATATAGATATAGAATAATACGAACTATGCTATGGGCTCTGCTAATAAATAAAAATAATGCACACAAAACGGGGTTTATAACCCAGCGGCATATTCCCTTACGTGGAGAGCGAGGGACTTTTCTCATGATTGATAAAACTACGATACTGCAATGAAAGGACGTGGGGCTCGAACACAAAAGGGCCTTGGTTCGTTTCCGGGCGTCTCCTCACGTCACGTCGTGGAGGTGAATAAACCCTGTAGGTCCGCGAGGCGACAACTTTGATTGATAACGGCTGTGGGGGTGGGGTGGGGTGAGGTGAAGTTGACAGGACTGCTACGGATCATAAATAAAATATGGCACGCATGTCACACTTCCTCTGCTCCTACAAAACAACAACAACGAGAGCTGGGTTATGTAATTAGTGGCTGTTGGTGCCAAGCTGGTGTCACGAACTCTTGCCACCTGAAAGGAAATACAGCACTGTCTCACCTTGTCACTGTACCTGGCATAACCCTGTTTAAATTATCGGAAATTCCTCTTAATGTATCACATAAGGTATTTTGTAACTAGTGTATAATCTGAGTGATTGTTACATGTTTAGAACGTGAGTGAAAACCAATGTGTAAATTTTAACACGTTTGTATTAGCTTCAGCTGTATGTGTGTAAATTTTCCAGTTAATTAGACGACTCTAAGTTGGTGAAAATTTACACACATGTCAAAGACCTATGGCAATAAAATACTGTCGTAGCTTTGTCCAAATGCCCTGACCAGGATCATGAGGATAAAAATCTGATGTGTTGCGTTCACATGACTTTCTCTACTCTTGTACTAACCATTCTTAAAACACTTAACCCTATATCTTCTTCGTGTTAGTTGAGGTAAACATTTGCAGAAATTACCTTGTTTATATCCTTGTAGGTACAAAGGGAATGTGGGAATACAGTAGGCTTTGAGCGATATTAAATATTTTAAAGCTTTGACATGCCGTTCTCTTTGCACGCTTAACATATAAAAAAATGAACAATATGTTCCATTGCACGAAAGTTCTAAGTTTTGCGAAACTGACACACAAAACAAGAAATATCTCCGAAATGGTGCACTCCACAAAAAATTTATTGCAACATAAATTGTGTATTTTAGCAAGATATACATTTCTTTTACAGTAAGATTTTGTCTATCTCTTACAGTTTACGAGTTATTCAAAACTCATCCAGACTAAACAGAGCTACATAGGCTATAGCCAGAAAATTCAAAATATACATTTCATTTGTCATAAAAATATCTGAAACATATGGCATTTTAATCAAAATCGTTAGAGCCATTTTAAAGAAAATCAAAATTTTCGAAACATTTTCCATGTAAAGGGTAGTTTAGGGTGGGGCTATTTTCTTCAAAATCTTCGTGTCACATCCTTGAAAGACATTAAACTTAAATACCAACTTTGGTTTTTAATCGACTTTTCGTTTTTGAGTTATGCTGTCCACAGACTGGCTGACACACAGATACACACACACACACACACACACACACACACACACACACACACACACACACACACACACACACACACACACACACACACACACACACACACACACACACACACACACACACACACACACACACACACACACACACACACACACACACACACACACACACACACACACACACACACACACACACACACACACACACACACACACACACACACACACACACACACACACACACACACACACACACACACACACACACACACACACACACACACACACACACACACACACACACACACACACACACACACACACACACACACACACACACACACACACACACACACAGACACAGACACACACACACACACACAGACACAGACACAGACACAGACACAGACACAGACACAGACACAGACACAGACACAGACACAGACACAGACACAGACACAGACACAGACACAGACACAGACACAGACACAGACACAGACACAGACACAGACACAGACACAGACACAGACACAGACACAGACACAGACACAGACACAGACACAGACACAGACACAGACACAGACACAGACACAGACACAGACACAGACACAGACACAGACACAGACACAGACACAGACACAGACACAGACACAGACACAGACACAGACACAGACACAGACACAGACACAGACACAGACACAGACACAGACACAGACACAGACACAGACACAGACACAGACACAGACACAGACACAGACACAGACACAGACACAGACACAGACACAGACACAGACACAGACACAGACACAGACACAGACACAGACACAGACACAGACACAGACACAGACACAGACACAGACACAGACACAGACACAGACACAGACACAGACACAGACACAGACACAGACACAGACACAGACACAGACACAGACACAGACACAGACACAGACACAGACACAGACACAGACACAGACACAGACACAGACACAGACACAGACACAGACACAGACACAGACACACACACACACACACACCTTTTTCTAAAAATGCTTTTTTGGATCCAGGGGATCTCAAAACATATATTTCCGGTGAAATCTAGACATCAAATTTTTGGGTGGAATACAATACTTACCCTACTTTCCAGTAGAGAAAGTAAAAAGACTAAGCTAAATTTATAGATATTATATTATATATAATAAAAGTAAACATATGATGTAAATTGTAAAAATCCCTCCACTCCGATAAAAAGTCGGTTAAAAACGAATGTTGTTATTTAAGTTTAATATCTTTCAAGGGTGCTACACGAACATTATGAAGAAAATTACTCCTGAAGTAACCTTTACATGACAATTTTTTGAAAGTTTTGATTTTCTCAAAAATGACTGATGATTTTCTTTAAAATGCTTTATGTTTAAGGTATTTTTATGAAAATGACATATATATTTTGACTTTTCTGGCTATAGCCTAGCCCATGTAGTCCTGTTTACTCTTGATGAACCGTAAGATATGGACCAAATATAATTATACAGAAGTTTTAGATCTTGTTAAAACACACAATTCACTCCAAATTATCTTTATTTTTTTATTTTTTTTTATGGAGTGAAGCATTTCGAGACCTTCCTTATTATTTGTTAGTATATTTTTGCAATACTTATAGACCGTTCTCAGATTGGAGGTTGTTATTCAACTTTTTATCTCCTGGACATGCAAAAAGAACGGAATTTCACTCTCAAAACATTTGACTATCGCTTAAAGCCTACTTTATTCCCCTTACACATACAAGAAAGTTATCAATGATTTCTACAAGTGTTTATCTCCATTAACATGAAGTAGACAGAGGAATAAGTGTTTGTAAGCAAGAGAAACACATCAGATTTTTATATTTCAAATCGCCCAAGGCAACTGCAATTCTCTGTAAGGATAACATTTCTCTTAAGCACCCATTACCCTTGAGTCTGCTAGATCTATTAACTGCACGATCTAGCATAGTTGCTATGCATGCTTCACTGTCCACTAGAGCCACCATGCGGCGGGCATGGGAACCAGGAGGACTAGCGTTTCGAGATTTCGGTATGAAATATTCATAGCGCAATCTCTAGCTACCTGTGTGACGTCACATACCGCCCCAGGTACCATCCCTTCTCCCGCTTCCTGTCCGTCTGTAAGCACGCATGCATTGGATGCTAAAAATCCATGATGAAGCTTTGCAACAAATAGAAATATTTTCCAGCGATCTGGCACGTCACTAAGTTCAACTGTAGCTGATACAGAATTTTGTTTAATGTCACTAAATGTTTAAATAATTACATAAGGTCCAAGTTCTGTATAAATCTTTTTGGATATATTTTACCAATAAATAGCAACTAAATGGGCATGAGATAAATATTATACCACCTTCGCTATTCATTTATATTCATGCATATTCAGCAAAGTAAAATATCACAAAAATAAATAGAAATTAATATTCTGTTATTTTATTATTGCGTAGTTTCTTCACAGTTTTTCTTCCTTTCTCCCTCTCTCTTTACTTTTACCCTGTACCTCCTCCTTCTTTTCTTCTCACCCACTTTTCCCTTTACTCCTTTGTTTGTAAATGTCATGGTAAGTATGCAATGTTTTTAAATTGTATAGATTTTTCTGGGTATTTAGGAATCTGAAGCGATCCGATACTTTGATTTGGTACTTCATGGAATTCCCCATTTGGAGAAAGTAATTAAGATACAATTATCTAAGTACATAACAAATTTAAGTGTTTCCTTTTGTTAAGTTTGCGGCATCTTTGGTGCCCTGGGCTATTTGTAGATTAACTTATGAAAGTTGTTTGACCTGTGTTTAAGTCTTTGTTCAGTGGAAATACTGAAGTCTTATTTATGGGTGAACTGGTTATGAAAAACTGATGAAATACACACACACACACACACACCACACACACCACACACACCACACACACACCACACACACCACACACACACCACACACACCACACACACCACACACACACCACACACACACCACACACCACACACACCACACACACCACACACACACACCACACACACCACACACACACACACCACACACACACCACACACACACCACACACACACCACACACACACCACACACACCACACACACACCACACACACCACACACACCACACACACACCACACACACCACACACACCACACACCACACACACCACACACACACCACACACACCACACACACCACACACCACACACACACACACCACACACACCACACACACACCACACACACCACACACACACCACACACACCACACACACCACACACACCACACACACCACACACACACACCACACACACCACACACACCACACACACACCACACACACCACACACACCACACACACCACACACACACCACACACACACACCACACACACACACCACACACACCACACACACACACACCACACACACACCACACACACACCACACACACCACACACACACACCACACACACACCACGCGCACCACACACACACACACCACACACACCACACACACACACCACACACACACACCACACACACCACACACACACCACACACACCACACACACCACACACACACACACACACACACACACACACACATTCGCACATACTAGACGCGGGGCATACGAGAAACATTGTTTAAAGAAAAATTGGCAAGTGGGCTTCCAGTTAACTCATTGCCATTTATTAAAATATTTGAGAATTATTAGAAAAATATAGGTATAAGTGTATGGAGTATTTTTAAGTGCGAAGACTCTTCTATGTCCTTCCCTTTCTGTCTGTCTGTCTGTCTCTCTCTCTCTCTCTCCTCCGCTCTCACTTTATTCTCCCTGTTTCTTCGTCTCTCTTGCCTTCCCTGTTGTTCCCCTTCCTGTTCTGTCATCTTTCTTCCTCGCTGGTTCCCTTTATGCTCCTCTTCACCTCTCTCCCTTTCCACCTCTCTCCATCTACCACTCTCTTCCTCTTCCCTTCTACATCTCTCTATATCTACTCCTCTCTCCTCCCTCTGTCTCTCCTTCTCCGCCTGTCTCTTCCCTCTTCTCTCACATCTCTCCCTCTCCACTGTCCCCTCCCCCTCATCTCTCTCCTCTGTCTCTCCTTCCCTCCTTAAATATTCATTGTAACATAACCTAACTTGTCAGAAACGCATGGTTAAAAGCATATATGTTATTCACATATTTCCCAATAACGTTATATTATAATATACAAGATATTTCGGTTTACTTTCTCTACTATCTAGCTACATAGGTGGAAATAGTATTGAATTCTACCTAATTTTTTCGAGATTTCATTAGAAATAGGTACATTATATTATACCCGGTGTTTGTGTGTTAACAGTATAACTAAAAAACTCAAAACGAAAGGTCAGTTCATACAAAACACGAAGATTTTCAAGATGGTCACCAGACTACTCTTTACGTGGGCCATTTGTTTATAAAAATTATATTTTCTAAAAAATAACGATTTTGATTAATGAAATGGTATAAGTAAACATTCTAGACCTACATTTACGTTACTTCCCCGGCATTTGAGGACTAAGAAAGGAAGCAGATACGAAATTGCTGTATCTGTACCAGTATATTTCTGGTCCAAGTTCGTCCATGTGTAAGACTTATCTTGGCACTCTGTGGGGAAGCTGCAAGTGCAGGTCGTGTGCAGCCTGATTGGAACCCTTGAACAAGGAAGAGCACATGATAATGAAGACAGGAAAAGGATGGGTAGTGTAATGGAGTTAGGCACTGTACAATGTTTTGTGTTCTCCTTTTTTAACTCCCTTGGTCCCTTCCATTTCCGATGAAAAGAGGGCTCTGAGAGGCGATTGTGACATCCACTACTCTAATGGACACCGGTAATCGTCGTGCTCAAGTACTGAATCAATTACTTAGCGAAAACAGACAGGCTCCTTTAAAGTGCTGCAGCAAATGGCAAAGAAAAGGTCCTTTGCAGACTCTGTAACGAGATTTGCCCTTTATCACGAATGTTGGCTAAGGTGATCTGCCACTTCCCTCTGGAACACTGGTTTCAATAAAACAGAGCCCGCAGTTCCACTCGCTTTAGCGTGTTAAATACTGAGATGTATCTCCCTCCCCACTCTATTCCTCTTCCTCACTCTCCATTCATCACTCTCGTCTCCTCTCTTTCTGTGCAGCTCATATGTCGTGTGACTTTTTAAAACTGGTAATAAAACTACACTTTCTGAGGCGCTAACTAGCTCATCTTCATTATATTGGCAATATGACTGAACTAGCAATGCTAACCTCTTACCTATACGGGTAATAAACACAAAACTAATAAATATCTAATGGGTAACATTCACATGACCTCCTCTATCCACCGTTATACCTCCGTTGGTGACTAGACGTTTGAAAGACCCCTGGGTTTATTTTAATGTTATAGTTTGTGAACGAACGCACATGCCTACTTGCCTGACTACATTTAACATTACACCTTATTCGATTGTTTTGTGCAGCAACAAAATTATCTGTTTATTTCTTTAGCTGCAAGAATGACTAATAGGCAGTTATGTGCCGCACAGGTCAACCAGACCCAGCGTGCCTACTCTCATTACATATTACTGCTATTTGTTTTGCTGTTTTGAATTGAAAGATGAACCCTTGTGCCGGAACGGGGCACCCCCGGGAGGAAGGATGAGGTGAATGGATCCTATGGGCGGCCGGAAGATGGCCACGACAGAGCAGATGACAGGGTCCCTACATTTTCCCCATTAGAAGCACCCCGACGGAGGCGGGCATAGTTCTCCCCATCCCTCTCCCATCGGGCTTCGAAAAACACATGAGTCAGGAAGGTCAGCCACGGGAATGGAACCCGCGAACCACAGACATTACCGGCTGAGCCATCTCAGATAGACCTGAACACTGTGATAGATTTTCTAATTCAAGCTATGTTTCTAAATTAAGATTACTTACTAGCTAATGTTCTATAATTAATGACGAATAGGTAAACCTGAGGACCAAGTTCCTATCCGACTTTACTAATAAACGCCGATCGTAATGATAAATATAATCATTGTAGATACAATCCTAGCGATGACTCCTGCACTTCATATTTTTCTGTTCTGACGTTCAGATTGAGTAGAAGTTCCTCTATAGTGGAAGTTGCTTTGCTACTAGCCACTCCAGAATCAATCACTGACTCCAGTAGCTGGAAAAGCTAGCAAAACACTCCCACAATCGTGCTATCCCCTGTCCACGACGAAGCCCACAGAAGGTTTGTTGGCATACATGCTCAAGTCCAGCAACAAGCCGATATTGACGCCCCAGGCAGACTTGTGGTGACATTTTTGTTTCTTTAATTTCCCCCAAAGTTAGTGCTGCGAGGCGAGGCGAGGCGAGGGCGGTGTGTATGAGGCCTGCTAAGTGCATTTGTAATGGATGGAAAAGGAGAAGTCTAAGCTCTGTCTCTGTCGCCGCGGAAATGGTAATTTATTCTGGGCCACACACATGGTACAGCAAACCCAAGTGATTGCGTATTCCAGACGCAGTCGTCCCCTAATGGCGCGCCACCCCCCACCACCCCCAGTAATGAAATATTTTCCAAGCAGTAACAATGTTACCCGAACCCTGGGAGAGGAACCATATTGTGTGTACATTGCTAACGAAATTCATTTGTCGAGACGTATCCCTCACTTGTTGCCGGTCCCTATGGTCGAGTGTCCTTCTCAGGACTTCACCACACTTAGAGTAAACAAGACGCTCGCTGTACAGCTGCAGAGCTTTCTAGAAGCACAACAGAAGTTGTACAAGACATGCCGACAGAGTACTGGAGCTCCAATCAACGGTACTCCAGTATATCAAGTGTATATTTCATTTCTAAGTCGCACCGACTGACTTTGTTCTTCCAGAATACCATAGCGATGTTAAGTGATTTGTCATATCAATATAGAATATCTCTCCCACAAAAGCCAAGTTCAATCAAATATGTTCCAACACTAGGTATTATTTCACGAATTTCTTACAGTTGACACCGCTTCTCCACTTTTGTCTATCTAGACACACATCTATGTTTCTCATTCTCATTGCTTCATTCACTTTATCCTTCCAGCATCCTTTTGGTCATCCTTGTCCTCTTCTTTCTTGTGGTATTCATTCTAATCATTTCCTATGCCATCTTTCTTCACCTGTCCTTTTGCTGTGTCCAAACCACTTAAGCATTTTACACTCCATTTTGTCTATAATTGTACTATCTAATTTTATAGACTTAATTTCTAACCTTACCCTATCTACAATTTCTACTTATACGGTTCATTTTCGTAGCTATAACTTGTTTCTGTGACAGTAACTTGCATCCCATACCATACCACCATAAAGGAAAATACTCTGAATAATAATGATGCATAATCTCTGTTTGTTACCTTTGGATATATTGTTGCCATTTAGTTCTCTAATAGCTGTACTTCGTTTGTTGATTCTCTGATCAATTTTGTGTTTACTATTTTCCTTTGTATTAACAACTACCTCTGCTTTCGTAGTTCTAAATCCTTTATTTCCGACTGATCTGCATTCTATAAAGTAAGTATTCTTCATTCGCTTTTCGTATAATATAATTTATATCTTCATCTTCTGCTATAACAACCTGACCATTCGCATAGTATGAGTGTAATATATGCTAGTTGATTTCTAAACCCATGTATTTACATTTCCTGGTCCATTTTTGCCTTAGACCTTTTGAAATCTTAAACTCTCTACTTAAGAAATTCTCTCTCCTTATTCTTGCAGCATTTTCACAATATAGATTAACAATGGATGGTAGATGGTTGGTTTTGTATTTAAATTCCTCATTTCATTCCACAAGTTCTTAATCCGAACACTCGCAAGCTTTTTTCAAAATCAACCAGTGCTATATGTAATTCTCTGTTTCTCTTAATCCCTTTTTTCACATTTCAATTTCAAAATAAATACCTTGGTTCTAATATGTGTTCGGATATATTCCGAATGGATGCTACAAAGTTTCTTTGTGTGTGTGTGTGTGTGTGTGTGTGTGTGTGTGTGTGTGTGTGTGTGTGTGTGTGTGTGTGTGTGTGTGTGTGTGCGCGCGCGCGCGTGTATCTATTTATGAACAGCATAAGTCAAGAACGAAAAATCGGTTAAAATCCAAAGTTGGTATTTAAGTTTAATACTAAAGATTCTGATTTTCTCGAAAACGGCTCTAGCATTTTCATTAAAATGCCACATGTTTAAAATATTTTTATGAAAAACTAAATGCATATTATGAATTTTTTGGCCCACATAATCCTGTTTACTCTGAATGACTTTTGCATAACTGGTAAACCGTAAGAAATAGACCAAATCTTACCATACAAAAATTTAGATCTTGTTAAAAGACAGTTTATCTCCAAATAAATATTTTTTAGAGTAAACCATTTCTGAGATATTCCTTGTTATTTGCGTGAATCCTGCAATACTTATAATTTTTCTCAAATGGATGGTCATTGTTTACATTTTTATCTTTTGACCATATAAAGAGAACGGAATTTCAAAGCCTTCACATAGCCACCAGCTTTAGAAGATTTAACTATCCCTCAAAGCCTACTGTATTCCTATATTCCTCTTGTATATTCACGGAAATAAGCCATTATATAATATCCGCAAATTTTTATCTGCACTAAAATGAAGAAGATATAGGAATACGAGTTTTTTATAGTAGTGTGTACAACACATCAGATTTTTTATAACGCAGAGTGGATGGAACGAATGTTGTAGCAAAATGGGTAGTCTATCTTACAGGCGTTATTCACTTCGCGGAGCAGTTAAAACCATGCGAAAAACATCAAGTGGCAAACCATGTGATTGGTTTGTAGAAGACTTTTAGACGAAAAGAAAAACAACTAACATACCGAAGGACTAATAATGCCGGGCTCGACGCACAACAAAGGACGGACGAGGCCAAGCTACTTCACACCACGTGCCATGCTGGCGAGCGGTTAAAGGCTGCTGTGTGTACGTGACTGACAACAATCGAGGCTACAGGAACAAAGGGGGATTTTGAGAACGTTCTTGAAACTTCTGGCTGTGCCATTTTCGGTGGGCGTGTGTGGAAAAATCGAGAAAGGTCCTTGTGACGTCATCCCCAGTATATAATGAGAGAAGAGTTTTAGAGGTGAGTTACGGACATGTGTGCCGTGTTGGTACGCCATAAGAAGATTTAACTAGTGTTGGGAATGTCGTAATTAGTTTATGAAAGACAGAGGAAGTGAAGGATGCCGAAAAGACTGAGCAAGGTTATGAGAAGTAAAAATTTTGAGTTATGGTAGCCTGAAGGACTCTATACTGTGTTAACGACGAGAAGAAACTATGTATTTGTGGTAAAACTTTAGAGCAAAATAAAGTGATAGAAAAGAAACCGGACTAATTTTGTTACTATAATAAGGTACCATTTATCAAAATATCTGCATGGTCTACTCCAGTACAATGTGGGATCTCTGGGAAGTTCTGTGGTCCGTTTCGACGCTATAATGGTCGTTTTGCCAGTCATGGCAATCGGTTGAAACGTCTCCTCTGATGGAGAAGATAATTGGAAATGTTAAACATTTCGTGCAGGTGTTGGCAGGTTTTATTTGTTCCCTAACACGCCAGCAATTATCTTCCTACGTTATTTATTAACACAGTGCTGAGAAAGTAAAGGAGTGTCCGTGACATTTATGAAACTGCAATACAAGTAGCATATGACACGGTAGATTGGTAGAAACCAGTGGAGGTTTTACACATGATTTATATTGGCTGCAAACAGAGAGACAGTTTCCCGTTGGTTCTTTCAGGGTCGCAAGTGTCAGCGAAGGCACAAATGCGCAAAGGAACTCTTTCCGTCCCTCGTTGTCCGTGGGATCCAGGTAGGGGGCGAAATCTGGGGTTGTTGGACGCCGCGCCTATGTCCCTCTAAAAGGTCTCCGGAAGACCTAAGGTCATCGAGGTGTTGTCAAACTTGGGAAACCTTAGGAATCTCTGTCAGTGCCTGTACCGTTAGTCTGGATCTGACCGCTCGTTGTCTCCTCTCTCCATATCCTTCCTCCCAGGGGCATAGGTACAATAAGCCCCAGGCTTATTCTTATAAGATATAGGAAGTAACTATTCATGGGCTACAGGAAAAGTGGGATACTCTTTAACACCAATTATAACATATTTACTTGACGCAAATTGCTCATAAAATAAAATAGGAGAGGTAGCAGGACAGAGATAAATAAGATACCAGCAACAGCAAAGTGGAAGAATATAGGAAATAAAAAGAAATGCGATAAAATCAAAGAGAATGCCAGTACTTGTGAATTCGAAATGAGATTGCAGCTGCCTGGTCTGACACTTTGCAGGTGTCAGATCAGATGACCTCGCTCTGTGGTAACCTAGCTCACGCACCTAGGAAGGTAATGGTATTTGCAGTTCAGACATACGTTGTTTGGCGTGGTGTATAATGGGAACAACGTGATGCGCAGTTATTATGGTGCATATTACATAAGATGGTGTGTTTATTGCGTTATATTTTGCCCAAACAGAATGAGATGTGGCTGTCAGTTGGTATTCACGTTGCAGTTTATTGGTTAGGACAGTTTAAACAAATTGAACCGCAGAAAAATTAAACTAGATAGGCTCCATGATGAAGCAAACACAGGATGGATGATCAGCCCAGTGACTGTGTGCTAGTGAAGAAGAAGTAAATGAAATGTGGCGTTGAAAAGGATGATAGGAAAATTAATAAATCAAATTATACAACTCAGCATTTGTATAGCAACTGGGTAAAACCGAAAAAAAAAGAAAAATAAAATAAAATAATAAGTTGGTGGTTTGAATCCCAGACCTTTCGAATGCGAGTCGCTCATGTTTCTGTGGCCCCACTTCGATCGTTCTTTTGTTATTCTTGATGTAGCTATAAATTTAGGACATCTCCAGAGGTACCGTGTGCGAAACAACAGCTGTTTTGGCGCGCTCGGCAACAAGAAGCACTTTGCAAAACAAACCACGCGGGACTGCGAAAGAGTGAGCAGGGGGTGGGGGTCGGTGTGGGTTAAACTAATTCAGTTATTATCGCACCCCGCTCGGAAAGGTGGCGGGTGGAGTAGAGTACACGACAAATTCATTAGCCCTCTGTCTAATCGAGTTCCACAAACATGGGCTAGCATGCAGTATCAGCACAGACACATTCCCCGTCACTTATTGACTTGCTGCAGGGGGTTCGTTCACTGCCTACGTATGCTGCTGTCGTAAATCAAAGGCTACCTCCTGTATGACCTTAGTATTCCAAAATTTATTACAAATCCACGCCAATTACAATCAACTTTTGGTGCAAGGCAAAAGGTATCTCTTCTCTAACCTTTTTACTTTCACTACTGGTAACTAGAAGGAAGTATTGTATTCCACCCAAAAATTCGATGGCGAGAGTTCACCGGAAATATATGTTTTGAGACCCCTGAATAAAAAAAAAAAGCATTTTTAGAAAAAGGTCCGTGTGTGTGTATCATTCTGTCTGTCAGTGCCAGTCTTTGGACAGCATAACTCAAAATCGAAAAGTCGGTTAAAAACCAAAGTTGGTATTTAAGATTAATGTCCTTTAAGGATGCGCCACGAAGATTCTGAAGAAAATGTCCCCACCCCAGACTACCCTTTACATGGAAAATGATTCGAAAATTTTGATTTTCTTGAAAATGGCTCTAATGATTTTGATTAAAATGACATATGTTTAACATATTTGTATATAAAATGAAATCTAGATTTTGAATTTTCTGGCTATAGCTTATATAGTTCTGTTTACTCTGGATGACTTTTGAACAACTCGTAAACCGTAAGAGACAGACAAATTCTTAATATACAAAATCTGTAGATCTTGCTAAAACACCCAATTTATGTCTAAGTAAATTATCTTGTAGAGTGAACCATTTCGGACATATTCGTTGTTACTTGTGTTAATTTCGGAAAACTTAAAACTTTCGTGAAATGGAACATCGTTGTTAATTTTTTATGTTATGCGTGCAAAGAGAACGGGATCTCAAAGGTTTATAAGATTTGACTATCGCTCAACACCTACTGTATTCTAATATTCTCGTTGCACCTACAAGGAAATAAGCAATAAGATAATTTGAACAAATGTTTATCTCAACTAACACGAAGAAGATTCGTAAGAATGGTTAGTAAAAGAGTAGAGAAAGTCATGTGAGTGCAACACGTCAGATTTTTAGAAAAAGGTCCGTGTGTGTGTGTGTGTGTGTGTGTCTGTGTGTGTGTGTCTGTGTGTGTGTGTGTCTGTCTGTGTGTGTGTGTGTGTGTCTCTGTCAGTCTGTGGACAGCATAACTCAAAAACAAAAAGTCGGTTAAAAACCAAAGTTGTTACTTAAGTTTAATGTCTTTCAAGGATGCGACACGAAGATTTTGAAGAAAATTTCACCACCCTAAACTACTCTTTTCATGGAAAATTGTTTGAAAATTTTGACTTTCTTGAAAATAGCTCTAACGATTTTGATCAACAATGCCACATGTTTGAGATATTTTTATGACAAATGAAATGTATATTTTGAATTTCCTGTCTATAGCCCATGTAGCCCTATTTATTCTGGATGATTTTTGTATAACTGGTAAACCGTAAGAGATAGACCAAATCTTACTTTAGAAGAGTGTAGATGTTGCTAAAACACAATTTATGTCAAAATAATTTTTTTAAAGTGAACAATTTCGGAGATATTCCTCGTTATTAGTGTACGTTTTGGGGAACATGCTTCTGTCAAATGGAAAATCTCTATTATATGTATTCCCATATTCCCCTTGTATTTACGTACAAACAAATAAGCAATAAGTTCATTTCTGCATATGTTTATCTCAACTAACATGAAGAAAATGGAAGAGTGAGTTTGTAAGAAGAGTTAGCACAAGAGTAGAGAAAGTCATGTGAGTGCAACTGATCAGATTTTGTTTTAACTGGTTTATTTACTGTCGCTTAACAGCAAGATCTTATTGCGACATCTTGGAGTTGCGTAGTGTGGGGTAAAACTGTTACAAAGTATTCACAAGTTAATAATTATGTAACAAGAAGAGAGGAATAATTAAGCTGCATGTTAAGAGTTTACAATGCCTTCTGCAAATGATTCACAAATTAAACAATGTACAATGTAAAATCGTCATTCACTGAAAATGTGGCTAACACTTAATGGTTGAGAATGAGTTCATTTTGTGTTAAGTCTATTCTCACTCTGTTAGTCAGGGCTTGATGTTTTCGTTGTCATGAGTACAGTGGAAAAGTGGAAGTGGAGCCCTTTCGCATACTCTAACACGAAATTGGATACCATTTACACTTTTCAGTTTGGTTTCCATAAAGATTGAAAAGGAATATGAAAATGTAGCCATTTTCATGATGGCGAACATGTTCACTTTCTCTACTATTTACCCCAAGTAAGGTATACATGCTTTCTTATACCCCGTTCCTGCAACCTCAGATGGCATTACACCACACTTCTCGGTGGGCGCGTACATAGCAGAGAGCAATGTGCGTTCTGCTTTTGTTGGTCGATCAAGTAGTCGTGTGCTTTAAGCGTTAGGACTAAGTTTTTAGATGAAAATTACATATTCGGTTTTTCATCATATCATATATGTATTCCATACACAACTGTGAATCATTTTAGTCAGAGTTTTCCAGGATCGATGTTTTTAAAAGTCCAGCGACATTCACTCCATTCTAACCCCATTGGACCTGCCCACTTACCCTTCCCGCATGTGTGTGTGTTTCCGCTCAGTTTTGCATTTTTGCGTATAAAATTTGTTTCTTATATTTCATTTTGGCTCTGATTTGTATGTAAATTTGCATACATAATGTCAAAAGTGATATCTAAGGATTCAAATATGTATTTCGGCGTTGGGTCACAAAGTATATTTATGCTGAAATATGACGAAAATGTTTCAACCAACTTCATAAAACAAAAATGGGTCATTTGTACATTAGATCACATACATTTTCATTGTCATTCATACTTCCAAGCTCTGGTTAGGAGAGGGAATAATGTTGGTTGGAGAAAAATTCCACTTCCCGGCCGCGAATCGAACCTTGAACCCCTTGCACAGCAGGCGGGTCTACCTACTGAGCTGTATTTATTTTTGTACTGCAATACTACTGTACCCCTTGCAATCAGTCCCCTGGAAGGACGGACGGACGACCATAGCGCCTCCCCTCAGCCGAACACCGTATTTCCTGAGCACTAGCATGGCCGTAGAGCAGCCCATCGCACCGGCGACATTGCTGCTCTTACAATCTAGAAAGACCGCATAGAGAGATTGAAATGAAAGAACTGAAATGGGGGATGTAAGGTAAATATTCTTCCAGCATTCTGCTTAGTGACCCGAAAAAAAAAAAAAAAAAAAAAAACAAGGTGAGGAAGGTCCACCGCGGGAATGGAACCCGCGCCCTCCCGAATGCGGGCCACAGATGTTAGCGTCTCAGCCATCTCTTCGGTTCACGCATATGCTACTTCAAACCAAATAGGTAAGTTTAAGATGACAGAAATTAGTAATACAGCCGCAGGTTCGTACAATGATGTGCAAAGCCAGCGTTCTGATGGAGCAATGCTCCACCTACCTGTGCAGCTTATATCATTAGACAGCGCGCGGGCGTGAAGGCATCAGTTGAAGTGTTTATAATTTGTTTTGGTGGTGGTGAGGCCAGTAGCATTGCCGGACAATGCGGCAGCCTCTGCCAGATTTATTGCTCATAAATATGTTGGCACACATTAACAGTGCGATGTTTTCATCCTGATTTACGAAGTCCCGCATTCTTCTCTTGGTTCGGATCCACCATGTGAGCGGTAAATCCTCTAATCCTGGGCGAGCTAATTTTTCTGGCTTCTGCTGTAAGGATTAGCTAATCGTCATCCTATCGTTAACACTGCGGGTGGGCCATTGTTTGTTGTACACAGCCCAGGTAGTTCAGTTCCCTATTGTACGTTTCACCATCTCTTTATTTTCTGCTGGGCTATTTCGTGCTAAATAACTTCATCGCGCGGCAGTTGTCTTTGATAGCACAGAGACGCTGTTCCTATATGTTATTCATTCAAAATTAAACATCACATACGTGTATGCATTTTTAATGACGTTTTGTTTCGCTGGCAAATGCTCCCAAGTGCCCTAATATGAAAGTTTGGTTGAGACGTTGTTCAAAATATATTCTGCAGAAGAAAAGTGGCCTAAGCACTGTGACAAAACGATAACTTCAGTCTAGTTAGTTTTTCTCACTTTAATACACAGTTGTCTTTCTTATGTTAACAGCTTTCAGTCCTTCGTGATATTAAAGCTCACAACTGTCTTCTTCTTGTCACCTTGACTCACTCCTTTCTGTCTTCATTCAGTTTCTCTTCCTCTCAAGTAGCTCAGCGCTCATTAACTGCTTCGCTATCTTCCTTTTGACGCGACGGTTCTCTTACAACACACACGCACACGCACACACACACACTAAAAACTGACTGCTTCAACGACTCATATCTGTAACTATTAACTCACTCCTATAGTCGCCTTGCCTTCTTATATAGCGAGAATGGCGTAACACGAACTATCTCGAACTTCTATAAATACTCCGGCTGCCGGACAGCTTCGAAAAATCTGGAAAAAGCTTTTCTCTTTTGTTCTGCCGCTCTGTTTGTTGTCAAGTTTTTACAGCAGTCGCGTGAAGCAGCTGACCTCTAGCGCCCTTGATAACGCCAGTGGGGTACGGCAGCCCGATCCCGACTGTCCTTGTTGTGCGCCGCGGTCGCACAAGAATAAGCAATGTTATATTGATACTACACAATATCTGTAATGTTGATCCGGGTTCTCCGGGTTCTCCGGTTTCCCCCGTCATCTCATTCTACCGGTACTCCATCTTCATTCCATGCATCATCAGTGTCACCGCCTGCGGTGCCGTATGTACTAAAAGTCGTTAAACACTGCAACAAAAGAAAAAAAAAAGGATTTCACTCCTAGGCGATGGATTATCTGCTTCTATATTACTTTTATCGCTACTTCCAACATAAAACTAATGACAAGTACGATTTTACAACTGAAATTAAGATAAATTAGCAGTGAGTAAACATAGTGCGAATAACATTGGAGGTAAGTTGGCAACGTGACCAGCAGGACAACATTTACGCGGATGTTTGCAAAAGTCAGGTTACACTTACACCATAAGCTGGTGAACAGGCCGTACGCAGGTGTGCGGACTTTCGTCAGGCCAATACGCTCCCCTCTATAGGCGTTTTGGTTTTTTCGTTCGCCCATATGTTCGACGTATGAGAAGTTGATCCACTGGCAACTTGGCTGGTTCTGATGGACGTAATTTATGCTTGCTGTAGACAGGTTTCATCGTTCTGAAGACGGCTTAAGGTTCTCTCTTTACGCTTAATTTTACCGCCTGTGCCCCCATTTTCGGCGTTCTTAAAGAGCGCCCTTACTCTTTGTGTCAAAGGCAGTTTTATAAATGTTTATTTTATTCTGCACAGAATGACCAGTCGCGTTTAGTGATTTTATAGCACCTCGCCTTGGCTCGCCGTCTTCCATTAAGTAGTGATGTGTTGCAGGCAGTGAACTGGAAATGAATTTGCATTGGGTGGAGCACCAACACGACATTATCCATCTTCATTACTTGAGGATTATACCGCCTCTGATATACTTATGGTGTCTTGATTTGAATATATGTACTGCCCCAACTTAAACGGAATTTATTCCCCCCCCCCCCCCCCCCCGCGATATTTCCCGATGCAGATGTGACAGCGCACGGAAGCTTTTGTTACATTGATTCTGCATTGTTACATAGAAGGCTGTGAATCCTGCACAGAACAGGAGCTGGGTCATTTGCTTTGATATTCGAATATGTAGCACAGAATTCATTAAAAACGTAATCTAAATAATAATTTTGAAGAATTCACGGTGATGCTCTCCCGCTGACCTACCATAATAGGTTTTGGTATACGATCTTCTCATCTGAACCAAGTATACCACAAAATCTCAAGTCGATCTCAAATATTACAGATATACTCAAAGGCGACTTGCAGTGTTGCAGGTATTTCTAATTTCGGCTCTGTATGATTACTGTTAAACCTTGTTTATCCAGATTAGATTTTTAGATTTTTTTTTTAATTTAAAAACCCGTAGTGTGTTTAAGAAAGATTTAGTAGTTTTTCACACGGTGTTGACCCGGTATGTCTCACCAGTTACAAATAGCGCCGGAAGAAAGCGTTGACCTTGATCTCTACCCGTCACTACACCTCCCTCAATCTGCTGTTTTCCCACTGTTTTCAAACAGTATGCGTCATTAAGTTTATCGGACTGTTTTCGTTCCTTATCAAAGTTTTCGAGAGTGTAATTCAGTGTACTAGTTTAAAATGACATCAAAGCAAAAGAAGGTCGTGGTTTCAATGGAAGAAATGTTGGATACTATTAATCGAAGTGATAAAGGAGAAACATTCAAGAAAACAGCTGCTGAATTGGGGGTTGCTGCACACCAACTGACAAACATTGCATTCTTGGAGCGCCAGCCCGACACCACTCCTGCTGAACTATTAATGATAAGGCGTTTGTGTGACCGTACTTCGTTCAAACGCCACAAATGTTTAAAACAGAGCACTATGGATCAATCCTTTGTTAAAAAATGAGGTGATTTTATGTCATTAAGATTTCTATATTTCTAATGTCTTGTAAACAGTACATACTGTGTACTGTACACGATTAGTGTAAAAGAACAAATCACGAATAGACACTTCCGTCATGGAGGCCATATACGGGGGCATGCGGCTTATTACCAAAGATAAATATGTTAAATACGTAATCGATATTGAAATTAATTAATTAATTTGGAGCACTTCTTCTTTTTTACCAGCTTTTAGGTTTCTGACAAATTAAGGTACCTTTTTTTAAATATACTTTAGACCCTACTAATGAATTTCCTGAACATGAAATCGTTAAAGACCTTTACTTCCGGACAAATCTTAATACATTATATACCTATTGATTTAATAGGTATACAAAATTATTTATTACAATTATTTATTTATGTATCATCATGTCTTAATCTAATTTTTTATCTTCCTGCAAATAAGTAAAGCACTTCTTGGTCAAAAGCTTGGAATTTACAAAATGTTGATAATAATTCCAATTTTTAAGACATGAATTTGATGTGATGTACTTCCCGTTAGCGTATATGTATTAAGCGTGTTTTCTCGAGAACTGAGGTAAGTTGATTAAAAGTTCCCTACAATCTGAACATTTTTAAAAACTGCAGAGTTGACATTGGGTCTTGCTTTTTACGATACTTTTCAAAAGGATTCGCTCAAAGCGGCATATCTTTATAGCGCACTGAAGAAAACCTAACCGTTTATCTGCAGCGACTCTTAATTTGAAGATGTTCTCCCCACAGAGATGAATTTTTATCGCCTTTTCTCCCCTTCTCTGTAAATTACAATAACTCTAATTCTAAACCTTATCTCGGCGTCGCTCGCAGAGAGCAGCTTGCTGTTTACACCTGATTAAACAGCCGCATAAACATGAAGGTTATGTTAATGAAAAGAGATTAGATTCGTTTGTAGCAGGTAAATTTATGGGACGAACTAAAAGGTTCCCTTGCAGGCAGTAAAACTAACAGAAGGGAGGTTCCGTATAACGGTTCCCTCAGGAGTAAGTCGCTCTCAACAAACGGTCACTGGAGAGATGCGGGAGCAGTCTTCACTGGAACGTTTAACCTATCACTTGCTTTCCAGTTATGATCACATATAAATCGTGACAAAAGTCTTTGATTTTCTAGTGATAGTAAATAGCGCTTTTGGTTTCTCTACCAAACTACTTAGAGTATATCAAAAAGTATTATAACAGTTTGACAATTCCATGAACTCCACTTCTGACACCACTGTGACAAAAACTACAAAATACAGTCCAGTCATTTTTTTCTTACTTTATTTTCTTTCAAGCTTTGCCCAAACAAACAGTTCTCTTTTACTGATTTTAACACAACGTAACGTCTTTCCTGATATTACAACTCACAACTGTTTTCTTCCCATAAATAACCTTCACTCACTCCTTTCTATATTTTTTTAATTCAGTTTTTCTACCTCAAACTGGTGACTTTGACGATAGTCACTCAACACTCTTTAACAGCTTCGCTCTCTTTTTTTCGACGCGATACACGCAGTATGTATATATCACTACTAATTCCTCTTGTCGCCTCCTTATATAGCTTGAATGAGGTACATGTATCTTTCTCGAAGTTCTACAAATACGCCGGTTACCAGTAACTTCGCGGATAATCTCGAAAACCCTTTTGTTTTGCCACTCTGATTGTTATCACGTGTTCACAGACACTTGCGTTAGGCATCCTTACCTTGAGTGTCGCGTACCGTCAGTGTTGTGGGGCAGCCCAGCCCTGAGCCTTTGCTGTTGCCGCTACCGCCGCTGAGTTGGCCGGCGTCACAGTACAAATGCCTCGGTATTTTTGACGTTCTGAAAAACTTTTAACCTATTTGAATGATTAATAAAATTTACCTACATACATACGAAACTTTTTTGAATAGCCTGTGAAGTCCACACAATATAGGATAAATTTGGTATATTTTCCATTACCGGTAAACCAGTAAGAGGTAGATAAAAATTCCACGCACAATTAAACACACATTTTGTATGCCACACAGTTTTTATATTCAAGAGGTATTAGTACCTAACATATTGTGTTTTGTATAAGAATCATTAGACATTAAATTCCCTATCTGATTCGTACTGGCAAGATGACCATGGTAGATTAGTGGTTAAAGTCAGACGCTCGACAAGCGAAAGATCCGTGGTTCAAATTCCGGCTATGGCATTGAATTTTTCAGTCATGATTCAACCTCTTAAACAAGAATAAGCTTTTATAACAATGTTTTGAAGAACAGAGATTGGAAAAAGTCTTGTTAATGCAGTCTATAATACTTTCTGGGAAGGGCTGTCAGAAAGGGAATTTTTATAAAACGAAGATTTCATTAATTTTTTTATTTTATAGTTTGTTTGCAAAATCATCAAGGTTTGATATTTTGCTATTCTGTATTTTTATAGTCTTTAGTCGTTTTTGATTACCATGATTTACTATTGCTAACCATAATTATAATAAAATTAGAAAGTTCTTGTAGTATTAAACACAACATGATTTTCTCCAATGTGCTTGTAAGAGAAGCTAAAATCGCCACTCTCGCAGGTGCAGCAACATTCAAACACAAGAATCACCTCATTAAATTTATTTTAAAACCGAAACCAACAAAACATACATGTTGATCAGAGTCTAGGTTACTGGGTACTCAGTTTCCTCCCTAAATATTAAGAGTACAATTAGACAATTTTACTTTTGATTTTTCTGGAATTGATAAACTCTCAGCATTCTTGTGTCCGTTTAAAATGTCACACGAAGTGCAATCCATATTTTCAATAGTTTTATCATTGCCTTCTATTTTCCCCTATGCGTGTTAAATCAAATGAAGCATCTGCTTAGGATTCATATTGCGTTATAAATTTGTGATCTCTGATACATTATATTTATTTATTTAGCAAATTTATTAATGCTAAAATTGCATAAAACCTTGTATGTAATACGTATGTGTTGTTTTTATTGTGAAAAAAAAACTTGTTGAATAGGTAACATTTAAAGATGTATTCCAAAGCCCCAGGTGGGAATCGAACACGAGAGTTCTGTGATGAGATATCAGCACTCTGGCAGTTTAACCATATAGGAAAGCTAATCACGTTTTAATTTGTTAAAATTCAAGAAAAAGGTTACATTATCGATTTTAAAAGCCCGAGAGAGTGACAGAGGCAGAATGGAGGAAAAAGGTTGAGAGGGACTGGGAAAGGGGACAGAGAGACACAGGGTAAAAGAGAATGAGAATAAGAGAGTATGGCAGGACAAAATAGAGGAGTGAGGAGGGGAAGGAAGAGAGCCTCCGAAGTTAACGTAAAAAAAGGCGAACGAAGCTGCGGGTTCTGGTAACAATAACAATAACTTGCAATGCATGTACTTTTGTCATTTTACAATACAGAAAGACGACCCAATTGGCTGCCATCAAACCCAGTGTGCTACATGTCTTAGATTCCACTTGTAGCATAAACTGCTCACTAGGCAAATTCTTGGCACCTTTCATTTCACCTTTATTTCAATCCGGTCTTTTAGGGTCAGAAGTGTTGGCAATGGGCGAGTTTGGAGCTGCTGCGTGGAGATTTTGCGACTTTTAATTGCTTCTCTCGGCGGATGTGATACTATCTCATGGCATATACAGGCATATTATGCGGGATGGCAAATTGATTGGTTTTCAAGAAGCAATTCCTGTCCGAAAACGTTCTATTTGGGTCCTAGAGAGCGTCGAAGTGTGAGATGGATGTGCATTCACATTTTGTCAGTAAACACAACATGAGTAGCACATCAAGCTGTTTCCATTACAAACGGGCTTAGAACTGTGTACGTCCTACTGCACAGCCGTGGCTCATGACCCAACACTTGCGGTTATCTTTGAAGATTTTCAATTGCTCCATGGACTCGAGCCATAAGGTTCTCCGCTGACGTTACAGAAGGCCATATACCATACTCCTCATACAACTCCACAGAGAATAGTTGAGAGGTGTCAGATCTGGGGACTGCGCTGGCCATGGAACTGGTCCTCTCCTACCAATCCATCGATTTGGATTTGCGACGTTGCGATGATTCCACACATTTACATCAAAGTGGACCTCATGTTGATCATTTCTGCAGCTGTGAACTGGCACGTGTTGCACTGCTGTTAAAACGTTACTGTTCTGGAAACTACACAAGTAACGCAGTAGGACGCGCATAGAGCAATGTAGCGCATTGCAGGAATGTTATTAGGCTCAGGTCGTTCATCCGCAGTACACAGGTGCCTAAAAGGTGACATATCATCCGTATTAAGATACCAAAATTATTCTTAGATTGTCACCACCGTCCGTTCTGAAACTTCGACGGTTTCCAGTGTTCAAACCTTGCATTTCCGGACAGGGGTTCCTTCTAGAAAACCACTGTACGTGCTAAGCGTTGTCGGTGTTTTTGGGACACCGTGTATAAGACTATTTGCAATAGTGGCGCAAAGTAAAACACGAAGGTAATTTCTTTGGTAACGTTTTTGATTTCTACTCCCATTGCTATTTTAAGCAGATACGCCACTGCCCCAATACATATGTCTGACTGATGAAAGCAAGAGCTCAAGTTATTGTGCTTTAGTTATACACATTTTACTGAGAAAGTTGGCTGATCAATAGATGGGGTGGTTCCTCGTCTAGCACGATGTCTTAACCCTTGTTTCCCTTTCATTCTCCTCTTTTTTTATGTTTTAGGTAAGCTTTTAGGTTCGTGCAAGGCGAACAGATGGCGCGGATGCTTGCTCCAAGGAAAGAGTATTTCACGTGGACGCTAGAGGGCTGCTTGGTAGCACCAATAGCGTGGGTTGTGAACTTGGGCATGCATTTTGGCTCGTGTTAAGGGTACACATAGGGGAAATTGCCAAATTCTACAATTATTAGCGGATTCTGTTCAAATTCATATCATACATAATATACATAAGGAATAATGTACTTACGAATTTTCATTGCAATATGTTTAACACTTCTAAATTTATGTTATTTTATTTATTATTCTTATTTTCAGCACCGTACCTCAAATGCTTCACACGATGGAGATTTTAAAATTTTGATAATATTAAATATTATTCTGTTATAGATAAGTACTCTCAAGGTGTGTTGCTAACAGAAAATTTTGTAATACCTTGGTTTATTAAATAAAAATATTATTAACTTTGAAAAAATATTTTTACACAATTTTTATAATTTTCATAGTGCTTTATAATTCATCTAAATATTAAAATTACAGAAAATCATTCCCATTATTTATTTCTGCATTCTCAGTTTGTTGATTACAAGCACTCAGATTCCATATTCGGAACAGTAGGTTTCCAGGAAATACAGCGCTCTCTCTACAACACGTGTTTTCCTCGTAGTGAACCACACGGAAGCACTTGAGCAGTGTGCATACCTTGCCTTCGGTTTCCTGGCGTGTCTCTCTCTTACACGTTCACACCAATTACTGTTCAAAATACTGCTTGTTGTCCTCTGATAACGTAGAAGAAGTTAAAAATATGAAATTAAGGTTCACTGGGAAAGAAAATACTGAAAAACTTAGCTTTAAATCTCATTAGCATTAATAAGCGAGATGCACTTCTCTGAGTCACATCCAGTGCGCGCGCACATTGTTTGACGTGACTGGCAAGCACAACCACCACCAGCCGCTCTGTTTCAATGCTTGGTGTGATACGCAGATTGTTGTTCGAAACTTACTCCTCAGCAAGAATAATGCCACTTGTATTAATATATAGATGATATGAAAAGTTAACTAAGGAAAACTGGAAGAGTATGCAACACATCCCCCACATCCATTGACGCTACGCCCTTGCCCAATAGACTTTCCCGTAGGTCGCAGCGTGTGAGCTGTCTCCCTCCGTTTTGTATCCTATACCCTACAAACATTTTTGCCTCGATCTTTCAACACCAGATTTTTCGTAATAAATTAATTTCACAAGTGATCTACTTCACCTTGTACAAGAAATCCCATTTATCAAAGATTTTTTAAAGAATTCTATATGTCTTAAATTTACTAACCGTACTTTTATCAAAAGTATTCTATTTACAAAATTGTGATATGGTACATTCTAAGTGGTCGCTCCTTATTTGTTTCTTTAAAACAATCACGACCAACTTCATTGTCATTTTAGCTGACGGCAGGGAACAATATATTTCTGAAAGAAATGAATTGGTCTCTTTTATTTTCAATATCTCTATTTCTTATTTCAAATAGATGAACTATTGCGTCCCCACAAACAAATTTAATATTGAGAATTCTGCAGAAAATTTTCATTTCTTTTTCCATTAGGTCTACGTTGTCTAAAATTTGCTTCATCAGCTGTTCCATATCGTGGTTTTCGTCACACTTGTAACTATGTCACTTTTCAAGAATTTATTTTCTCTATTTTACGTCCAGTTGTGGGCTCACTTAACTCAAATTAATAGAAATACACTCAAACTTTTATTACACAAATATTCTCAATTAGCTTTTTCGAACTCTAAGGGTTAACGTCTGCCTCGTCGGTAAGGTGACGTCAGCCAAGGAATATATAATTTATGGGATGCTTTCCACACGGAAGCTTGACTGTATCAATGTCACAATATATAGGGTGTCCAAAAAATACCGGCAACGCTTACTATGTTACAAAACTAACGTTTTCAACAAAATTGTTCCACCCCGAACTAACCTTTAGATGGCGCATTTTAATGTACGAATCCTCGGAGAAGTACCTCTGAAGTCCACTCCATTCGGAAGAATCTTTTTATAACTGTTTGTAACTGGTAGTGTTAAGATATAGACAAAATTCTACTGCACAAAAAGTGTAGATGCCTCTAAAACACACAGTTTATTTAAAGTAACTTTTTTGTTGCATTAGCCATTTCTGAGATATTCGATAATATTAATTTCAACTGTTTTATAAAATGTCGTCGTTATTCATTTGTTTCTTGTACAGAACAGAATAAGGAAGAAAGAAAAATAATACTAACATTGTCTCTGGAAACATAACACAAAGAAACTCATTTTGTTTATACACCAAAACTTGAAATGTAAAATTTTCTCTGAAGGAATGCGTGCATCGTAGTTTATTATGAATTGCCTATTTCAAACATACATTCTGAAGTTTTATGGACCTCGAACGCACTTTAGAAGTTCTACCCCAGACCTGGGGAGTTGTAACGAGTAAACCGGTAAATAAAAAATATTGCACAAGATGAAAGTGTCTTTAGGGGAAGAAGATATCATATTCTCCCCCAGACAACTTCTACCTCCCTTGCGTGTAAATATTGCAGCAAATTTGTAGAGCAAGAGATACCTGTAGGGGCGGGAGGGAAACGGGTTTCGTCTTTCGTTTGTTCTGACATAAGAGTTACCCTTACCAAGTTCAGGCTTCTAAAACAAATATACGAATTTGTTGATGGGCAAATTTGCGGGTATACTGGAAAAATAGCTTGTGTGTTGCATTTCGTTTCATTTTCATTTCAATGAGTCCAAATTCTTTTGCACACCCTTTCATCTGTGTGAATGTATCTTTCAATTCCCGTTCATTTCTGCTTTCAATTAGGATATCGTACTAATAATGTACGAAAACAGGAGTGCCTAGGAAAACATGACATTCCTAGCCGTATTCCTATAATAGACCTGAGATGCTTTTTAAAAGTATCAAGTCATGGCAACAAAAGCTTAATGCAATAAAACACAGATGTGGTAGTGCGTCTAGAATTATTTCCTGATGTGCTGACTTGTTGCACCCTAGCCAGCGACCATGAGCTGATGGACAGACTAAATGTATTGAGGTATAAAATCGTGGCATGCGCATGCACCAACCATTACATTACAAAAGTTCTGGCTATTGCACTGGGTTACGTTTCTAATGGCAATAAAATGTGACGCTGGCCGCGGCGAACAACAAAGGACGGTATACACCATATACCAGGTCGATGAGCAAACAAAGGTGTTCGAGGTCATTGCCTCGCGCGACTGTTTGTGTATATAATGAGCGTGGTGCATAACAAAGAATTGCTGGAACATTCGAGAAGTGTCAGGCATTTGGCTTATTTCTAAAAGTTCGAGAAAGGGCCGTGTGACGTCATCCCGCTACATAAGGAGGTGAAGCAGAAAGACAGGAGTAAGTGACAGACAAAAGTCAACCAGTTCTTAGTTAAAGTGTGTGTGTGTGTGTGTGTGTGTGTGTGTGTGTGTGTGTGTGTGTGTGTGTCGTCGCGTCGTGAAGGAAGATAACGAAGCACTTATGAGTATTTAGTAATTGTATCGTCAGAGTTAGTGTTTGAGAGATACTGTGTCAACTCCAGTAAAAAAGAACTGTGTATTTGTACAAAAATTTTGGAAGAAAATAAAGTAAGAAAATGATTTTAGACTGGATTTTGTCGTTTTGTCACATAACATTAAATATAAGAGTGCATGTATTTCCTCCAGCGAGTTTCTGTCAATTATGTATGAATTGGGTTACACCAGATATTCTAAAAATCAGCTAAAATTACAATTCGAGTGTATTGGGCTACGTAATTGTCCACTTATGACATATTTTTATTTACACTGCTCTCAATTTTGTACCTAGTTCAATCAAATTTGAAATGGGTTGAAACATTTTCTTTAAACTCTTGTGTATAACGAAATTCGGACCGCACACGTGTAGTTGCTCGCCTATAAACTAAGCGTTGTAGCAGTGTTTCCATTTAAACCAGCCTTAATTTTGTACTAATTTCAAGAAAATAAATATCTGGATACATTTTCTTGAACACTCTGTACGCACCGGTTATAATTATTAAGGTCGAGCAACTTTTTATGCCATAAAAGTTGGTATAAGTACTTAGCCTTCAAATAACTGAAAATATGCTTAGGTTAAAAGTTAGTAAAAACTTTCAAGAGTATGTGGTAAACATTTCAGATTGCTACGTTAATAAGCAGGTATTGAGAAAAAGGGAGATAAATTGGTATTATCAACATAGACCATGGTAAATCCCTAAGTAGAATAACTTTTTAAATGGTTTATATAGTACTGCGGCGCACAACAAAGGAAGCTCGGGGCTAAGCTACTTCACACACATACCAAGCCGGCAAGCAAACAAAGGCGCGCGGCTGCTTGTGTGTGCCCTACTAACAATAATGAGCGCGGCCCTTACAAAGGGTTGCTGGAACCTTCGAGAGGTATCCGGCGGCTTATATATTTATAGAACTTCGAGAAAGTTCCGCGTTAGGTCATCCTCACTTATAGGGAGACGAGGAAACGAGTTACAGGAGTTACGGATACAGACATAAGTCCGTTAGTGTGTCAGTGAGCACGAGACAGCTATGTGTGTGTTAGTGTTCTGAAAGATATGCTGCGTCGAGTGAAGAAGTGTTGGGTGATTGTATCGCCAGAGCTGGTGTATAAAAGACAGAAGGTCAATTATTTTATTTTGTTGTTTAACGACGCTGTCAATTGCCAGGATCACATCAGCGTCACCGGTATGCCGGGATTTCGTCCCGCAGGAGTTCTTTTACATACCAGTAAATCTACTGACATGGAGCTGTCCTTTTTAAGCACACTTAAAAACCATCGGTCTGGGTCGGGTTTGAACCCGCGACCTTGGGATCAGTAGGCCAGCGTCTAAACAACTGAGACACCCAGACCGACGACAGAAGGTCAAGAAAGACAGTGCAAGAACTGAATCTAGCTTACGGGAAGAAAACAGTTGTGAGTAGCAATATCACGAAAGACTGCAGACTGTGTTAACGTCAGTAGAAGTGAACTGGGTACTTGTGTAAAGGTTTTAGAAAGAAATAAAGTGAGAAAAAAGTACCAATTGAACCGGACTGATTTTCTCGTCTTTTTCAAAGTATATAGCGTTTACCAGAGTGTAATTTATATGTAGAGAAATGAGAAGAGAAAGACTTTTAAATCTAAATGGATAAATACATGTAAAGCTACCCTTTACTTTTTGATGTTAAAGGCAGTGCAAAATGGCTTTTCCTCCGGCAGCTGAGGCGAGTCCATTACACTTCCTCTGGGTCAGAACAGAAAGCACAAGCCAAATAGAACCAACCGGCTTGTGTCGTGTGACACAAAAATTCAATTTGTGTGAGGCACGGGTCGAGCTAAGCCCTGCTGCCCGCACTGAGAAGCTTAGCGCCATAATGGGGACCTACTCGATTAATCGGATTACTATTTATCAGAGTCCCTAATATCCCGCACTGCGGACTCAATTTGAGGTGATTTATTGCTAATCATCAGCGACGCTGGTCCAACCCATGCACGGGGACCTTCTGTTGCGTCGAGGGACAGCTCGAACACAATTGTTCCTCTCTAAGGAGAGAAACCTCTGTATTAATAATAATGTGACCATTGTGATGACGTTGAAAAAATGGAGAATCCCCAGGTAATTCATCAAAAGAATGTCAAGTAGGTATGTAGTCTGCAGATTACTTCTCCGACCGTATTTAGGTCGCAACACATTTTCTATTTAGATCAGAACTTTGGACATAGGACAAAATTCTAATAGTGAAGTATTAGCTAATGTTATATTATTAAGAGAGATAATATGAATGTATATACAGGGTGTTAGGGGTATAAGTGCATATACCGTGGTAAATGATACCTCAATATTGTAACAAAGACAATTCACTGCGATTATTTTTCAATCACTTTATTATCTTCTAAAATTTTACTTCAAATACATAATTTCCTTCTTGTTATTAACACAGTCTACGGTCTTTCATGCTATCACAACTCAAAGTTTTACTTCTCCTAACCTTGCTCAGTCCTTTTAGCGTCTTTCTTCACTTTCTCTGTCTCTCATACACGACGTAATCATTTTGACGTACCAATTTGACGACATAGACGCACAGCTGTCTTGATACTGACCGACACATGTCCATAATCCCAACTCTAAAACCCATTGCTCAGCTCTTTCTTGGTCTCGTATAGTCTGAGGATGACGTTAAACGGATCTTTTTGCAGTCACAAACACACATGCGCGTGCGCGCAAACCGGAAATTACGCGCTCGAAGTCTCTAGAACGTTCTCGAAACCCTTTTTTTATCTTTACCGCCTCTATTGTTGACAGTCACGTACACAGAACAGCCTGATCTTTAACGCCGACCGGGCATGTGCTGTGAAGTAGCTTGGCCCCACCCGTCATGTATTTTACGAGCCCGACGTCACAATATGTATTCACTTCGGTGTATTATGGCTGTCGCAAAATTTGACGGCGGGTGGCTCGATGCTAAATTTATTCATAACCTTGACATAGTAGTTGTATAGTTTCCCGCCTCTGTAGCGTGGTGTTAGCGTGTCTTCCTCGTGTCCATGAGGTCACGAGTTCGAATCTCGCTTAGGTTGGGTTATCCGATAAGGTTTTTTTTCGAGGTTTTCCCTTGCCCTGAGAGGACGAATGTGGATATAGATAAAGTAACAGAAAGCGTAACTAGACTTGTCATCTGTCACAATATTTGTTGCGTATTAAGGCAAAAACCGATACACTTTATTCCAAGCAACTTTGTATGTAAATGCCTCCGATAGAATAAAATAATTGGGTCTTACAGAGTTACCATATGGACCTTATCCTATTTTTACTTTCTCCAGTACGTACAGTAAAGTAGAGGATGTCAAGATCTCACCGGAAATATATATTTTGAGGCCCCCTGAATCCAAAAAAGTCTTTTTAGAAAAAGGTCCGTGTGTATCTGGGTGTCAGT
Organism: Tenodera sinensis; assembly: GCA_030765045.1. NCBI lineage: Eukaryota > Metazoa > Arthropoda > Insecta > Mantodea > Mantidae > Tenodera > Tenodera sinensis. Next base: position 20,542,342 of record CM060963.1, read on the forward strand.
CTGTGAACAGCGTAACTCAAACAGGAAAAGTCGGTTAAAAACCAAAGCTGGTATTTAAGTTTAATGTCTTTCAAGGATGCGACACGAGGATTTTGAAGAAAATTGCTCCACCCTAAACTAACCTTTACATGGAAAATTTTTCGAAAACTTTGATTTTCTTCTAAATGGCTGTAACGATTGTGATTAATATGTTTAAGACTTTTTATGATAAATGGAATACATTTTGGATTTCATGGTTATAACTTATGCATTCCAGTTTATTCTTGATGAATTTTACATAAATGGCAAACCGTAATAGATAGACCAAATCTTACTATACAAAAATGTAGATCTTGTTAAAACAGACCAGTTATGTGCGAATGATCTTTTTGTGGAATGAACCATTTCTGAGATATTGCTTCTTATTTGTGTGAGTTTTGCAATACTTAAACTTTTCTCAAATGGAAGGTCATTATTCAGTTTTTTTCATCTCTGCCGTGCAAAGAGAACGGAATTTTAAAGTCTTCACGTAGCAATCAGGTTAAAAACATTGGACTATCGTTCAAAATCTAGTATCTTTCATAAGATAATTTCTATAAATTTTTATCTCGACATGAAGAAGAATGAGGAGGAAGAGTTTGTAAGAATAGTTAGTACATTAACTACGTACGCCAAATATATCGCTAAATGTGTTTAGCTAACAACTGAGGTCATTTCTTCGGTTATAATTATGTAGCAAGTTCAACATTTTCAGTTGTTATTTTGGAGGGCACGACTTAGTATCTTAATGTCGGGTAGTTTCAGCTCTATTTCTTCGAATATCAATATCAGATTCACTGAAATAATATCAACTCTAAATACCTCTTCTTTTCTTTTCTGTTTAGCAGTGTTCATGCTTCTTCTTCTATGGAGAGTAAGCAGGGGACGTATTGTATTCAACCCAAAAGTTCGATGTTGAGATTTTATCGGAAATATACGTTTCGAGATCCCCTTAACAAAAAAGAAAATATTGTTAGAAAAAGGTGTGACAGAAAGATTTTGAACAAATTTCATCCTCCTTAAACTACCCTTTACATGAAGACTTTCTCGAAAATTTTGATTTTCTCAAAAATGGCTCTAATGGTTTTGATTAAATGTCATAGGTTTAAAATATTTTCAGCAAATAAAATGTGTATTTTCTTTTAGGCCTATAACTCCTGTAGTCCTGTTTACTCTTGATGACTTTTGCATAAATGGTAAACCGTAAGAGATAAACTGTTACTGTGCAAAAACACACGTCTTATGTCGGATGATTTTTTGTGTGAAGTGAAACATTTCGGAGACATTCCTTGTTATTTGATTGTTTTGGAGCGCTTATAAACCGTTCTCAACTGGGTGGTCGTTATTCATTTTTTTATCTCTTGGTCATGCAACAGAATTTCACATTCATCATACAGCGAAAATTTTACTATCGTTTAAAACCTATTGTATACTCGCTTTTCCCTTGCATTTACAAGAAAATTCGTAATAAGATTATTTCTGGAATGTAGATTGTTAGAATTTTTTGTGCAAGTCATGTTAGTGCAATAGATCCGATTTTTTTTACGTGGAATGCGGTCAGTTAAGTTGTGGATAAAATAAGGAAATCGTTCAAGTATTTAATCCTTAAAACTGTGCTACGCTCCTGCTGTAGAGGAAGTACATGGGCATACGGGAGTCAATATTTGCCAGCATATGGTGGGGTCCCATAACCATGGAGTAACCAACCACGAAACGCCAGCAAGCAATAACTGCGAGCTGCAGCTATTAGCGAAGAGTGTATAACAGACAAATATTGGGGTACGCGAAGGCAAACAGAGGGATGCTGAAGAGGGCTCCCGAGCCTCGGAGACAGATGAGCCCATTAGGTCTCCAGTAGTAGCTGTTCCGAATCATTAGCCTCCATTCGCTAACCATTAAACCCAGGCGGGGTGCCGTCTCCGTTGCCAGATTTCGTGTTGGAATTACTAGACGAAGCATTTCCTTTCCTCCGGCTTGGCTACCGACTCCAAAATGTTTTTATATGTGGAAAATGTCTGCTATAGCTGAACCTGTTGCTTCCCTTGTGGTAGGTGAGACCTCACGGTAGCTTTCAGACACCCCACTCACTCATTTAATGTCTTCTTCTTCTTCTTCTTCTTCTTCTTCTTCTTCTTCTTCTTCTTCTTACTCAAGAGCCTAATAGTTATTTATGATGAAATGTAGAACTTTAACTGTATGGATTTAAATGGACATGACCACTTACAGGCAATCAGTTAGGCGGCCATGTGACATATTACTTTCTCCACTACGCTTAGTAAAGTAGAGGAAGTATTGTATTCCACCCAAAAATTCGACGTCAAGATTTCAACTGAAATATATGTTCTGAAACCCCCTGAATCGAAAAGCAGCATTTTTAGAAAAAGGTCCTTGTCTGTCAGTCTGTGGACAGCATAACTCAAAAACGAAAAGTCGGCTGAAAACCAAAGCTAGTATTTAAATCTAATGTCTTTCAAGGATGCGACACAAAGAATTTGAAGAAAGTTGCCCCTAAACTACCCTTTAATGGAAAATTTTTCCAAAATTTTGATTTTGTTAAAAATGGCTCTAACAAATTTTATTTAAATGCCATATATTTGAGATATTTTTATGAAAAATGAAATGTATATTTTTAATTTTCTGGCTATAGCACATGCAGTCGTATTTACTCTGGGTGAATTTTGCATAATTGGTAAAGCGTAAGAGATAGACCAAATCTTAGTATACAAAATGTGTAGATCTTGCCAAAATATACCATTTATGTCTGACTAAATTTTTTGTAGATTAAACCATTTAGGAGGTATTTGTGTGAATTTTGTAGAACTTATACTTCTGTCAAACGGAACATCAATATTCATTTTTTATATATTATTCGTACAAAGAGAAAGGAATTTGAAAGCTTTAAGAGATTTGACTGTCGCTTAAAACTACTACATTCCCTTGCACTCGCAAGGAAATAAACAATATTTATCTCAACTAACACGAAGAAGATATAGCAATAAGAGTTTGTGAGAATGGTTAGTACAAGAGTAGAGAAAGTCATGTGAGTGCAACACATCAGATTTTTTAGACAGCTGTAACTTATAAGAAAGTCTGCACGCACTTGACTTCCTCTACTCTTGTACAAACTATTTATAAAAGGGTTTATTTTTTTAGGTATATGTGCAGTTAGTCTTCAAGGTTTCATCCCTATACTACACTACCTTGTAAGTTCGGGAGCTACAATAGAGCAGGGGACAGGGTCCCTCTGTTTTTCCAGATTGAAACTCCCCGGTGATAACCGGTACAAGCGACTTCTCTCCCTCGCAGGTTGCACATGCCCCTGAAAGTCAAATATCTAACACCATGCTCCATAACAATCACAGTACAAGCATTTTAGTGCAAAATTAACATTGGTGCATACACAGCAAGGATATGGTTTAGCTTGAGGAAAAATATATTTTTCAGTTGTCACATTGCTAACATTCCATGGCAACTACAAAACAAACAATTGTTAACAAATTTAGGTAGTGATTTGATTGATGCTGAGATTATTACAGCCTAATTTGGCAATGTTTCCATAACTTTCAGAACACATTTTTTAATAAACGAAATAAATGTCTGTATGTGTATTGAATTTGCTATGTTCCTGTGCTTATAAGTATTCAAAATTGATACTTTTAACAAACTGCATAAACGATCTCAACTGGTTTCTCAATTATTTTATTATAGTTATTAATAGGCCAATTCTAAGACAATATTCAACACTTTTAACTGCCATATTGGATATGTTGAGCTGTTGGTTTAAAAATAAGCATTTCTACAATTGATCAACTGTTTGTCTGCCACATTATGACAATATAGGGAACGAGTTTCAACATGGCACTTTTTCTACTGTCCTTGTTTCCCTCCGGGAAGACTACCGGGGACCTCGGTCGGGCCGCCGGTAATCTAGTATACCAGCTACTAGCTCTCCACGTTAGTACTGGAAGACGTTGAGACGAACTTCTAGTCTCGTCAGAAAATATCAGAGCGCTTGGGGTCCACAGTGCCCACACCACGGTAACTGAAGTTTAAGTTTTCTGCCTATGCCCCTGAAGTGGCGGTCACGGATTGGAGGGGTGAGGTGAGAGGACACTAATGGTGGCCGGACGGAGACTAGACGACAACAGAGGACAGGGTCCCTATTGACTACTGGTTGAAACTCTCCGATGGCGGCTCGTACAACCGGCTCCCCTTCCTCTGAGGGCTTACACATCCCCAGGGAATCCCTAGATAAGACCTATAGGTCAAGTCGGTCACCAGAATCAAACCCACGACTTGCCGAATGCGGGACATTCTGCACGAGAAGGCCATTTTGGGTTTTAAAATATTCAAATATTCTCTACCTGTAAAAATATTGTGACGTCGACCGACGGCAGTGCCAATAGAACAAAGGCTCGGAGCCGGACCGCTTCACATCACAGGCGGTGCGTGCATCAAAGATGCTCAAGGTCAGGCTGCCTCGAGCGACTGTTTGTGGACACGTGGTAAAAATGAGCGCGGCACATCTAAAAGGTTTTATAGATTATTCGACAAGTGTCCGGCGGGTGGTGTATTTGTAGAAGTTTCAGACAGCTCCCTGTTACGTCATCCTCGCAATATAAGGAGGCGAGGCAACGAGAGTTGGGGAGCCAGTCTTTTTTTAGTTTTAGTGTGTGTGTCAGCTGCGTGAGTACGGTCGAAAGGAAGATAGCGAAGCAGTTAATGAGTGTTCAATGATTGTACCATCAAAGACAACTGCTTGAGAGAGAAAGTGACGAACGACAGAAAGAAGTGAGAGAAGAAAACAGTTGTGAGTTATAATATCGCAAAATACTGTGGACTATGTTAACGTCAGAAAAAGAGAACTGTGTTGGTGTACACTCAGAATATGAGAATACAGTAAGCTTTGAGTGATAGTCAAACCTTTTAAAGTCATGAGATTCCATTCTCTTTGCACGGCTAACATATAAAAATGAATAACAATGTTCCATTTGACGAAAGTTTTACGCCTTCCAAAACACACAAATAACAAGGAATATCTCCGAAATGGTTCACTCTACAAAAAAATTTATTCGGACATAAATTGTGTGTTTTAGCAATAACACAATTTTTGTATAGTAAGATTTGGTCTACCTCTTACGGTTTACGAGTTATGCAAAGGTCATCCAGAGTAAACAAGACTACTTAGGTTACGCCCAGAAAATTCAAGATGTACATTCCGGCGGCGCCGTGGCCGAGCGGTTAGCGTGCTCGCCTACCACCTAGGCGGCCTGGGTTCGATCCCAGGGACCCGTATGTGGTATTCGTGGTGGACGAAGCGGCGTCTGGGCGGGTTTTCCGGTTTCCCCCGCCATTCATTTCACCGGTGCTTCATCTTCATTCCATGTATCATCAGTGTCACCGCCTGTGGTGCCGTAGTAGTAAAAGTGGACATTAAACACTACACAAAAAAATATACATTCCATTTGTCATAAAAATATGTTAAATATATCGCATTTTAATGAAAATCGTTAGAGCTATTTTCGAGAAAAGGAAAATTTTCGAAAAATTTTCCATGTAAATGCAGTTTAGGGTGGAGGAAGCTTCTTCAAAATCTTAGTGTCGCATCTTTAAAAGATGTTAAATACCAACTTTGGTTTTTAACCGAGTTTGAGTTATGCTGCCTATAGGATGACAGACACACACAGTCACACAAACACTCAAATATCTTTTTGTAAAAACGTTTTTCTTTTTTCTTTTTTTTTTTTTTTTTTTTGTGGATTCAAGGGGCCTTGAAACATACATTTCCGGTGAATTGTTGACATCGAATTTTTGGGTGGAATCAATACTTTCTCTATTTAGTATACGCAGTAGAGAAAGTAAAAATGCTTCTGTGGCAGGGAAGGAATTTTTTGACGAGCCGGGGAAATGCTTTAGTGAGAAGGGAAATTCCCCCCCCCCCCCCAACCCCCTTTAATTCGAACGCTGTGTTCTAGTGTCCAGGTAATCTGGTTGTTAATGTTGCTGTTGATCTTCATTTTGTCACTGATGGTAGAAACATTACACAATAGTTAATAACGAATGGAAAACATTTCAGTGGACTGATTTGCACTTGGGGATTTCAGGAGGAAATTGTTTTAAGACAGGTATGGGTCGTGACTAACATGCCAGTGAGGGAGATTTGCTGCCTGTACATATGGAGACAGACGGTGTGAAGGTAGGTAGGTAATATTGGGCGTGTTGGAGGAGTTCGACGTGACTACAGTGTGCACCAGTCGATTAGAAACGTGTTCTGAATAATGGATCGGCACAAACATGGCTCCTGGCACGATAGAGAAGAACTGCTTTCAACAGAGAACGTGGAGGTATATTCCATCTACTAATTATTACAGGATTTAATCTACTATAGTAAATTATCTGCTACTGATTTAAAATTGTTTAATAAGCGACTCTTTCAACGCTCCATGCTTAAGATTGCATACGCAAATAAGAAATATAATTTTAGTTGGACACGAACAGGAGTCACTAAAGGATTTGAGGAGGTGAAATTATGAGTATCTCCTCTTTTCAGCTTTTAAACTTCGTTGTCACATGTGAACTTTTTATCTAATTGAGCCAAACACTTTTAGATATCTATTTTTGCCCGCCGAAAATCACAGCGAAATTATTTCCTTATTATGCATATTTTTACTTTCTGTACTACGTATAGCAAGTAGGCGAATTATTGCATTCGATTCCTTAACATTCGATGTCGAGGTTTCACCGCAAATATGTTTTGAAGCCCCCTGAATCCCAAAAAGCATTTTAGAAAAAGGTCCGTGTGTGTGTTTGTGTCTGTGTCAGTCTGTAGACAGCATAACTCAAAAACGAAAAGTCGGTTAAAAACCAAGTTTGGTATTTAAGTTTAATATCTTTCAAGGATACGACACGAAGATTTTGAAGAAAATAGCCCCACTCTAAACTACACTTTAAATGGAAAATTTTTCGAACATTTTGATTTACTAGAAAATGGCTCAACGATTTTGATTAAAATGTCATATATTTAAGATATTTGTATGACAAATGAAATTTATATTTTGAATTTTCTGGTTATAGTCTATGTATTTCTGTTTACTCTGGATGACTTTAAATTACAAAAAATGTAGATCTCACTAAAACACACAAATGTCCAAATAAATTTTTCTGTAGAGTGAACCACTTTGTAGAGTTTCCTTGTTATTTGTGTCAATTTCGAAAAACTTAAAACTTTCGTTAAATGGAGCATCGTTGTTCATTTTTTATATGTTAAGTGTGCAACGAGAACGTGATCTCAAAGCTTTAAAATATTTGACTCGCTCAAAGCCTACTGTTTTCTAATATTCCCCTTGCGCCTACAAGGAAATAAGCAATAAGATAATTTGTACGAATGCTTATCTCAACTAACACGAAGAGGATAGAAGTATAAGAGTTTGTAACAATAGTTAGTACAAGAGTAGGGAAAGTCATGTGAGTGCAACACATCAGATTTTCTTATCTCTGGTCATACAAAGAGAATGATATTTCTAAATCATCTCATAGCGACTACCTACAAGAAAATCAGTAATAACATAATTTCTAGAAACGTTTATCTGGATTAAGTGAAGAAGATAGAGGAATAACTGATTCTCTTCTCAGTTGTAGCTTCCTCCATTATTTCTAAAACACCTACATATGTTTGCTATTTCGAGTACACGCCAATTTTCTTCCGAATATCCGTAAGGTTGTTCCAGACAATTGTGTTAAATGCTCTAATGACACCCATAGACGCCAGGGTCCAATCGTTTTCCAAGTAATAATAAGTAATTCGCTAGTGTTTTGAATGCCTATTTGATATATTCATTACCAGACCAATAAATATACAGTGTTAGAACATTTAGAAAATAAAACTTCAAGAAATATTATATATCAGAGATGTGTGACGTAATATATTTGCTAAACAGATGTTGTTTCATTTGTTTCAACTTATAGAACAAAATGGAAGGTAATGATAAAAATATTAAAAATACGGATTGTATTCCGCTTGACATTTTGAAAGAAGCCTAGAGTGCTAAGAGTTTATTTACCAAGGAAGGTAGGCTCTGATTGTTATATATATTGTTGGTTTTGATTTTAAAATACATTTAATGAGGTGATTCTTGTGTGTAAATGTTTCTGTGCACTTGAGAGACTGACGCGTTCAGGTTTTCTTACAGGCACATTAAAGAAAATTATGTAGCTGTGGTAATGATGCCATTGCTGTCTTGTTGCCGTCTGTCATTTTCTGACACCGGTGCCAGAAAGAGGGCAATTTTGCACGATTTAATGTTGGATTGCATAAATATTAATTGTGTAAGGGTATATCTGAGGAGTACGTTTGTAATAAGTGATAGAGCAGAGTTTCTTTGTTTACCTGCAGTAGCCCTAACGAGCTGTGCCGAGTGGCATGTAATTGCGACTAAATAGCCTGGACACATTTTGCCCCGCGGTCATGTTTATTCAGTTAGCATGTTGGCAGTGCGAGACCAGCAGAAGGTACTGTGGTGACAACACCGTGTGTATGACTGGGGGTGCGCGTTTTAAAACATTCCTCATTGGGGGAGGGAGAACGTGCGGCAGTCACGTGGCATTAATCATCCCCCTCGATTTTCGAACCAATCGGCCGTTAGGGAGAATGGCAAGCGGTGGCGTAGTAGTCAGCCCCTCCCACTTCCCTGTCATAGTGTAGAAGTGAATACGAAAAAAAATATCTGCATGCATCAGGAAAAACGAAGCTATGCGTCAGTTTCTAATCAATAGGCCTCTTCCACAACAGACTGTCTTAACAGTCATCATATGATGTCATGTTAGTGCTTGGATATCGAAATATCAAGGTGTCAAAATTACAACACTCAAATCAAATGTTTAGTTTTCTAGATTTACTTTGTCAAAAGACATTTGTTTATTAAATTAAATTCCCTATGTTTTTCAATGAGCTGCTTAACGATAAACATGTTATCTGGACAGGAGCTGCCTCTTCTAAACCCATTTTGTTTTTCCAAGATAAGATATTTTGTAATATTTGGTCTATTATTTTTTAAAAATATTTTATAGGCAGTATTGAGTGTTTATATTGACGATTTAGTGAGAAAATGGGAGCAACTAGTAAACGTAGGTTTCAAAATTTCAAAAAACAACTTTTTAAATATATTATTGTTCACAGAAGATTTGGTTCTTATCCAAAATAATGAGTCTGCCCTGCCAAAATATATTTTGAAACTTAATGAAACTTTTGAACAATAAACAGGTGACTGTCTTAATGAAAATGTAGAATAAACTGATTAAGGCTTCAAATATTCTCAAACCATTGACATTTCGAAATCAACTTTTACTATACAAAAAATGTATATCTTGTTAAAACTCACAAGTTATGTTAATTATCTTGTTTAGTTATGCTGTTCAGAGACACACACGGAAGTTTTTCTAAAAACGCTTTTGTACTTTCTCTACTGGTAAGTAGGGGAAGTATTGTATTCCACCCAAAAATTCGATGTCGAGATTTCACCGGAAATACATGTGTTGAGGCCTCCTGAATCCAAAAAAAGCATTTTTAGAAAAAGGTCCGTGTGTGTCTGTGTGTCTGTCAGTCTGTCAGTCTGTGGGCAACATAACTCAAAAACGAAAAGTCGGTTAGAAACCAAAGTTGGTATTTAAGTTTAATGTCTTTCAAGGATGCGACACGAAGATTTTGAAGAAGATAGCCCTACCCTAAACTACCCTTTACATGGAAATTTTTTGGAAAATTTTGATTTTCTTGAAAATGGCTCTAGCGATTTTGATTAAAATGTCACATGTTTGAGATATTTTTATGACAAATGAAATGTATATCTTGAATTTTCTGGCTATAGCCCCTGTAGTCGTATTTACTCTGGACGACTTTTGCATAAATGGTAAACAGTTAGAGATAGACCAAATTATACTATACAATAAATGTATATCTTGCTAAAATACACAATTTATGTCTCAATAAATTTTCTTGTCTGGTGAACCATTTTGGAGATATACCTTGTTATGTGTGTGAGTTTCGGAAAACTTGGCTTTCATGAAATGGGTCATCGTTGTTCATTTTTTTATATGTTAATCATGCAAAGAGAACGGAATCTCAAAGGTCAAAAAGATTTGACTGTCGCACAAAGCCTGCTGTATTCTAATATCTCCCTTGCACCTACAAGGAAATAAGCAATAAGATAATTTGTACAAATGTTTATCTTAACTAACATGGAGATATAGGAATAAGAGTTTGTTAGAATGGTTAGTGCAAGAGTAGAGAAAGTCATGTGAGTGCAACACATCAGATTTTTTTTAAGCAATAACTGTTTCCTACGCAATCTCGACTTCATAGTTTGGAAAGGAATGCAATGCTTTCTCTCCTTTCTGTTAATTTTACTAGTAGAGGAAGTAAAAAGAGTGGTAGTTTTAATTTTTCGCGGATGTGTTTAAGTATGTTGAATGTTAATTATTTCATATAGTTAGGTAATGGCTAATAAAACCCTCCCCATTGTTGCATGTGTATTTGCATGAAGGCGATGTCAAGCTCATGGTTATTGATTAATTTAATATGTCGTCACGGTGTTTGCACACAGAAACAGGTCTCTCTGAGAGATGGACCTCCTCGCGTGCGATGTTGAGGTCAGATTTAATATCGATTATAGTAGCGTTCCTTTGTTACGCCGATGAGGAGGGGCACAATCCTGTGTGCTCGCACGTGCGTGATGCTGTCACGTGATCTAGCCCGTGGGATTTGAGGCAGCATCCCTCTACAGGGATTTGATTGCACAGAATCTCCCCTGATTCGGACTATAAGTCCAGTTCTCATTAAGTCTCAATATCATTCATTCGGAAATATTCCTACTATGCCTTTTTACTTTCTGTATCTGCCTACTGGCTACACCAACTTTTGTATTTGAGTTTCAACAAGACCAAAAAAGGTAACGGATGTGTTGCACTCACGTGACTTTCTCTGCTTTTGTACTAACTATTCTTATAAACTCTTATTCCATCTTCTTCGTGTTAGAAATGATCTTACTGCTGATTTTCTTGTAGGTACAAGGGGAATATGGATACAGTAAGCTTTGAGCGATAGTCAAATTTATTATATATTGACGCTGTCAATTGCCAAGATCATATCAGCGTTGCCAGTGTGCCGGAATTTTGTCCCGCAGGAGTTTTTAGGTGCCAGTAAATCTACTGACATGGAGTTGCCGTTTTTAAGCACACTTAAAACCCATCGGTGTGGGCCGGATTTGACCCCGCAACCTTGGGATCAGTAGGCCAGCGTCTAAACAATTGAGCCACCCAGACAGACAGCGATAGTCAAGCATTTAAAAGCTGGTCGCTATATGAAAGCTTTGAAATTCCATTCTCTTTGCACGGCCGAGAGATAAAGAATGAATAAAACATTACTATACAATTAAAATTTTGAAAAACTAATCTATTCATATTTTTCAGAAATACAATCAGTGAACAACAGCATACCAAAATTATGTTTTCTGTGTATTTGATATAATTGTATGTCACGTGCCTTGCTTTGGACTCACAAACTTGATTTTTACATACATTTTACCCCAGGTGTTAATGTGTAGGGGAAAATTATGATTATAGCTGTAATGGCTTAGGTGAAGTTCAGATTACTACACTCAGGTATTTTTCATGTGAAGACCAGTGTATTTAACGTCGACATGCCCTTGACATAAAAAGCAATGGTGACTTTTAGCTATCGCATGATCAAATTCTTTGTCTTTAAAATTGATAAGACTTGTCATTGCCGTCTGTTTTTTTCGCTTTAACATTTCGAGAGCTTGTTCTAAAAGTATTAAATTGGTAGCAATAAAATTTGAGGATGGTGATTCAAATAAGGGATAAGCCACCAGCATAAAATAGAAAAATAGAGATATCCCGCTGTCCTTCCCCTAGAAACATGGAAGCACTGGGTTAGTAATTTATCTGACTGTCCTCATGTGATCTAGTGACTGAAAGAACAAAGCAAGGAAATCTCTGAGTAAAAGCACGACACTGGAGGGTTGGCTTGTGTCGAGAACATGTACGATGTGGGATTACATACCCCAGGGTAGCCAACTTCAATCTGTGTACCTTACGTCTTATCCCCTGCACTTACAGGGGTGGCACCCGTGGTTTGCTTTTAATATCTGGGCTTAGAGTACCTTACCAGGGTCTGGAGGTTTCACTGCTGGCGTAGTTCGTATTTCAGCGTCTAACAGGGACAAACTATGTATAATTAATAGGCGTAAATGTGGTTTACGACATGTTTATAGTTTTAACTGTAAGTATACCCGTAACCTGACCACTAAAAATACATGGTATACACAAATTTGTGTACTATCTCTCTGGAATAGAATTCTATAGGGAGAAGCACCCCGAACAGGGTCCCCAGTGGGAGAAGATCCCCACACCGGTACCGGGAATCGAACATGCTTACCATGCGGGTGACTGTTTATTCCAAGCATAAATAGAAAATGGCTACTTGAACATTGGACAGAATTTATTCTATATAAACGATGCGTGTCTTTATAGTATGTTTTTGAGAACAAAAGAGCTTACGACAAATCGTCGTATAGATAATCCGGGAAATGAATACGAAACCCGTTGGATTCAAGGAAGGAAATAAAAGGGAAACGATAAAAGGAAGTGGTGGTGGATGACAAACGAATGCAGTATTCGCATACCAATCACAGTAAATCATGAAACCTGCAAGGTCAGAGTGGGTGGTCAACGGGAATCGAACCCGGGACCTCTCGAATGCTAACAGTAACAGTATTATTTGGCCAGGGTGTATTCTAGATTTATTTTACTTTGCTTGACACGTGATTGTATCAGACGAATGCCAAAGTCATTTCTCCCGGTAATATGTTGTAATTTAGTTTATGTGTACAGACGCACAAACCTAATACAGACAACTTTGGCCGGTCGCCGGAGTGACAGCGGGACTGCCTATCTAGGCAGGGACAGCTATCGCGGCTCTTCTACCTCATTAGCTCTTGCTAGGGCCCGTTCTTTTCTCTTTGACGCCCCTTCTCCCTCTAGAAATGCGCTGCAGGCGTTGCAGCAACAAAAACCTTCCATTGTCCAAATTAGTTCCGTATTCTATGTTTTTATATTCGTTTACACTCTGCGCTAAATTAATGAAGAATTGTGCTTTATATTTCGTGGAACATCTGTCTTCACAAATAAGGAACACTAGCTGAAATATCCGGCATTACCCGCGCTTGCCAATAGCCTGGGTTTCTTTGTAGACATTTAGACAATATTACTTAAGACACTTATACACATACTTAGTAAAACCCTTAGGATCTGTAAGGAATAACAAATGAAATAAATAAACAATAAATGCCCCGGGAAGACTGTGCAAAAGCAGTGTTGAACAACCACAAATACCACAGGAAGAAACGTGTGTGTAGATAACTGAGTGAATGTAATAGGTAACAGTTTTATTTCAATCATAGAAAATTGCATGAATTGGCAAGTAGAGAAGAAGATGTGAATGTGGTACGTAAACGAAAAGCGAGTAGAGAAAATTATGTGAGTGTTATACCTTGCATTTCTATTTCGATAATATAGAAAACTGTGTAGCTTGTTTCAGAAGAATGAGAAGAGAAATAGAAGAAAGAAAATCGTGTGAATGTAATAGCTTACATTTCTATTTCAAACCTACAGGACCTTATATGTATTGTTTGTAGAAGAGATGGCGCCGTGCCGAGTGGTTAGACCGTTCGCCTACCACCTAGGCGGCCTGGGTTAGATCCCAGGGACCCGAATGTGGTATTTGTGGTGGACGAAGCGGCATCTGGGCGGGTTTTTTCGGGGTTCACCGGTTTCTCCCGCCACTCATTCCGCCACGTATCCATCATCACTGTCCATTAATCCATTTCGCCTGTATTTCATATCATCTCCCTCACTATCATATATGGTGCTTGGCTGACCACCCGCTTCCAGGTCTTCACTCTGTCCGGCCCATGGGTTCCAGTGCTCCTCGACAGGCGTCTTACCCTGGGTACAGGCTTGTAAGTCCTACATAAGGGAAGGATAATCAGGTAAAGAAGTAGTAGTGTATAGAAGACTGAGATGAGAATAAATGTGAATGTGTTACGCAAAAGCAAAATGAGTTAAAACTATGGGAATGTAATATGTATTTCTGTTTCAGTCATATGGAAAATTGTATGAATTGTATATAGAAGAGCGAGTAGAGAAGAACATGTGAATGTGTTACATAAAAGAGAAGTAGAGAAAATCGTGTAAATGTAATAGGATGTCTTTCTGTTTCAAACATATAGAAAATCATATGTATTGTTCGCAGAAGTGGGAGTAGAGAAAAAATATTCTTTTTCGTAAAAAAAAAAAAAAAAAAAAAAAAAAAAAAAAAAAAAAAAAAAAAAAAAAAAAAGTGAGTAGGAAAAACCGTGTGAATGTAATATGTTGTATTTCTATTTCAATCATAGAAAATTGTATGAATTATGTTATAGAGCAAGTAGAGAAGGATATGCGAATGTGTTACTAAAAGAAAACCATATAAATTTATGATGCTACCCAATGCATAATAAAATGGGTAGCATAAAAGCCTTCTCTATGAAAAATTGCTAATTTTCATCACATTCAGATGAATGGTACAGCAGCCCATAAGAGACAAACAATCATTTTTATATGTATATATACAGGCTGCAAATGAATAATACCGCACGAAATTTACTGTTAATGGAGGCTTCATAGACAATCAATATGAGATAGGAAACCAATGGTCTATGACGTCAAGTTGATAAGTTATACTTATTCAAAGTAATTCGAGATTGTGACCAATAAATCATAAACAGAAAGAAATATGTCAATATTATCCACTGGAATCGAAATAGTGCTTATTAGGAACTTAGTAAAGCCTGCCTGCTGTCTCTTTGAAGAAGTATTTCTAAATTGTAGCGTTACCAAAAGCGCTTAAATTGGAGACTTAACATGTGGCTGTACGCCACTGCAATGGATAACAGGTTGTGGCGAGCGGCTACAGAAATACAGGACCGTCCTCAAACGTGTGCTTTGGCCGCACGGTTTTGACGACTGACTGTGAACTTAATGAACCCCAGAAATTGAGTTCAAACCCGGAGATGGGTAAACTTTTTCCCCTTTCTTTTCCATTTTGAGAGAAATGTTGTGTTTAGGTTTTAAAATAGCAAAATACCACCATCATATGCAATGCACACAGTATTTTTTAATTCCGTTAAATAATTTATTTCCTGATTTTTTTCACCAATTCTGTGCACCACAATTTACAGGTTCAAACATTTGTCTGAATATTCTTCCCTCTCGAAAGAGAGAGGCTACGGAATTCGTCCGCTTGTTCTGTCATTATGCTTACAGCTGCAGTGGACATGATCAGTGGCGTGCATACCCTCAAAAAATTTGAAGGCACAGTTTTGTAATTTGTAATCCTAGACCATAGGTTTCCATCTCATATTGATTGCCTATGAACCGTCTATCACTAGTAAAATTCGTGTGGTGTTATTCATTTACATCCTGTATATATATTCTCGTTGTTAACGCAGTCTACAATCTTTCAGGCTATCAAAACTCACTGTTTTTACTTCATAATCTTCCTCTGTCCTTTTAGTGTCTATCTTCACTTCCTCTGTCTCTCATGCACTAATTACGACGATGTAATCACTCGCGACGCTCGTTGTATCTTCTTATGACGTACCAACACGACACCCGCACATCTGTCTCACACTCAGTGGCACACCGACTCATGTCCTAAGCTCTAACATTGAACTCCTAAACTCCTGCTCAGTTATTCTCTGCTGGGAATGACGCCACACGAACCTTTCTCGAGTTCCACACATACGCACCAGAAATGCCGCTGCTTTTCTCGCGAACGTTCTAGAAAACCCTTTTGTTTCCGCTGCTTTGATTGTTGGAAGTCACGTATACACAGCAGTCGCGCGAGACAGCCTGACTTTGAACGTCTTTACCCGCTCGCCGGCGTGCCATATGGTGTGAAGTTCTTTGTTGTGCGCCGAGCCCGACGTCACAGTATTATAGAAGCGATCTTCCGTTCTCCAAATGAGTGATCCTCTTGTGTGTTTCAAGGTATTAATTTCTTTCATTTTTTTTTCCTTTCGTCATTTCTTAGGTTTGCTGCACATTAAAATTACTTTCGTTATTGGTTTTGGAAACGCAATGTGATGAGAGACGCTGCAGAGAAAGAAAATTACGTGAGCGTAAAAAGCTGCACAGAAAATATGTGACTGAGCTTCGGACAAATGAAGTTTACGTACAGGCTTTCACAATTGCCCGGGTATATACTGAAATTACATCCGAGTGCGCTCATATTACCTCTGGATACTCGTGTTCGTAATGGAGATGTCAATAATAGTTTGTATAACAACTGTTTTACTAACAGAGGCGTAAGTATTTTGTTACAAATATGCAACCCACAAAGAAGTTAAAACACACAAAGTTTCTGTTAATGCGTTTTCTGATAGTGTTAGTGTATACACACCTTTATATTCCCCGCCTGTTTTTAAATATTCCAGCTAATATAAAATACTACATATAGTCGGTAGAGGCAGTATTGTATTCCACTCAAAAATTCGATGTCGAGATTTCACCGGAAATACGTGTTTTGAGGCCCCTTGAATCCAAAAAATGCATTTTTGGAAAAAGGTCCGCGCGCGCGTGTGTCTGGCTGTAGACACCATAGCTCAAAAACGAAAAGTCGGTTAAAAGCCAAAGTTGGTATTTAAGTTTAACGTCTTTCAAGGATGCGACACGAAGATTCTAAAGAAAATTCCTCCACCCTAAGCTACCCTTTATATGTAAAATTTTTATTTTCATGAAAATGCCACTAACGATTTTAATTAAAATGTCATATGTTCAAGATATTTTTATGACAAATTAAATGTATATTTTGAATTTTCCGACTATAGCCTATGTAGTCCATTTACTCTGAATAACTTTTGAATAACTCGTAAATCGTAAGATAGACAAAATCTTACTCTACAAAAAAAGTAGATCTTGCTGAAACACACAATTTATTTCCAAATAATTTTTTTTTTGTAGAGTGAACCACTTCGGAGATATTCCTTGTTATTTGTGTAAATATTGGAAACTTTCATCTATTCATTTTCTTATGTTAGCCATACAAAGAGAACGGAACTTGACAGCTTTATAAGATTTGACTATTACTAAAATAAGGAATAATTTTTGTAAATGTTTATCTCACGAAGAAGGTATAGGAAAAAGGGGTTGTAAGAATGCTTAGTACAAGAGTGTAGAAAGTCATGTGAGTGCAACACATCATATTTTTGGTAAAATGATCTAATTTCCATCAATTATAGCTTAAATCCTTAAACTACCAGAATGTATATAATGATATGGTGTTACATAGTGAAATTCTGTCAGGAATGAAAATATCTATGAGGTTAAATTTGAATATTAGTCGATTGGTGATTTTACGGCTGTCCTAAACGAGTTCTGGTTAACAGGCTGAATATTGCAACATGCAACATGCTGGTAGTGGTCGGTATGTTACAGGAAGCAGACGAAACGTAATCCTGAGAACAAATTAGGATAGAAGACTTGTTTGTTTTTTCCTCCCCCGCGTAACCTTGAAGCATAATTGTGGCACAACAATAGACAGGGCTACCTGTACCAGAGATGTTGGTCCTGAACAAACAACATGCCGCTTGCACAGGGGTGTGTATGCTTCCTTACTGACAGCGGGAGCCTAAAAGAAAACATCCCCAAACATAAAATCGTATTTAGATTAATTTTATATAACGTAATGTTCATGTATTTCATTTGGATTTGGGAAATAAAATGTTTGATATAGGTGCAACACTTGACATTACGGAAATATCAAGTCATTTAGGGAAATTGAATAAAAAATATGTTAGTCGTCTTATCTTATTCTTTATTTCCTTGTAGGTACACGAAGAATGTGGGAATGAGGTTGGCTTTCAGCGATAGTCAAATGTTTTAAAGCTTTGAGATCCCGTTCTCTTTGCACGGTTCGCATAAAAAATGAATAATTATGTTGTATTTTATAGAAGTACAAGTTCTGCAAAACTCACAGGAATAACAAGGAATATTTCCGAAATGGTTCACTCTATAAAAAAATTATTTGGACATAAATTGTGTATTTTAGCAAGATCTACATTTTTAGAATAGTAAGATTTGGTCTATCTCTTACGGTTTACCAGTTATGCAAAAGTCATCAACAGTAAATAGGGCTAAATGGACTACTGCCAGAAAATTCAAGATACACATTTCATTTGTCACAATAATACCGTAAACATATGATATTTTAATCAAAATCGTTAGAGCCATTTTCAAGAAAATAAATTTTCTATTTAAAGGGTACTTTAGAATGGAGCAATTTTCTTCAAAATTTTCGTGTCGCATCCTTGAAAGACATTAACCTTAAATACCAATTTTAGTTTTTAACCAACTTTTCGTTTTTGATTTATGACGTCCACAGGTTAACACACACACACACACACACACACACACACACACACACACACACACACACACACACACACACACACGCACACACACACACCTTTTTCTAAAAATGCTTTTTTTATTCAGGGGGCCTCAAAGCGTATATTTCCGTAAAATCTCGACATCGAATTTTTGGGTGGAATACAATACTTCGTCTACTTTACTATACGCAGTAGAGAATGTAAAAAACCGAACAAGAATTTAGTTTTGCTTGACAAAGCGAAGAAACTGTTATGTTACAATCACAAGACTTTCGCTACCAGATCTTCAAACCAAAACCGCATCTATTTTATGTATAAATGTCGATAATAAATCATTTTTGTTCTAATAACAAAGAACTTCATTTATTTGAAAAGTGATAACATCATTAGGCAAATATGATACACTGCCGTTAAAGGTAAAGCAAGACATTAGTTCTCAATGGCTTTGTTGACACAGTTTCACTCTGTTATATAGTAAAATCTTCAACTACTTTTCAGCAAAGTTCCGGCCAACTTTGACTCATATCACAACTTAGTTCGAGTATACTACAGTAGGTATATGCCAACTAACCATTAGACTAATAACTTTGATATTGCAGAGGTTGTGGTTATTTTTGTAATATAGAATTATCAGTTCATAGATAAAGTTCTGTTCATAGTAAATGTCCTGACGTTGACTAATAGAAGGTTCTGCTGGTTAAGTGCTGGTTTTTCAGTTCAATTTTCGACTGAAAAGAAAAGTTAATCTGTAATGAACATTGTTCGAAACCTTTCCAAGACTTTGAAGAGTGAAGTGGAATAGTGAATATACATTTCAAACATAAAAATCTGATGTGTTGCACTCATATGACTTTCTCTACTCTTGTACCAACTTCTTACAAGTCCTTATTCTCTATCTTCCTCATGTTAATCGATATACATTTGCAAAAGCTACCTTAGTGAATACATTAGGCTTTGAACTATAGTCAAATCTTTTAAAGCTTGTCGCTGTCTATCAAGGGTTTGAAATTCCTTTCTCTTTGCACGACAAAGAGATAAATGACTAACGACCTTCCATGTGAGAAAAGTTTACTGCAAAATTGATAAAAATAACAGGGAATACCTCCGAAATGGTTCACTCCACAAAAATGCACTTGGACATCACTTGTGTTTTAACGAGAACTATATATTTTCTAGAGAAAGATTTGGTCTATCTGTGACAGTTTACCAGTTATGCTAAAGTCATCAAAAGTAAACAGGACTACATGGAGTATAGCCAGATAATTCAGATTTAATTTGCCATTAAAATATCTTGGCATTTTAATCAAAATGATAAGAACCATTTTTGAAAAAAATCAAAATTTTCGAAAAATTTCAATGTAAAACAGTTTAGCGTGCAGGAATTGTTTCCAAAACTTTGTGTCGTATCCTTGAAAGATATTAAATTTAAATACCAACTTTTGTTTTTAACCAACTTTTCGTTTGTTAATCTGTTCACAGAAGCACATACACGCCCGCACACACACCTTTTCAAAAATGTTTTTTTATTCAGGGGGCCTCAAAACATACATTTCCGGTTAAATTTTGACATGACATTAATCGTTCTAGATTAATTAAACAATGCTATAGTTTCCGAAATCAAACCCACCGAAATGGCCATAGAAGCTAGAAACAGTTCTGGGAATAAAAAAAACCAAAAAAAAAACAAAAAAAAAAAACCAGAGGGTTGGCGCTGTAGCTCAGTTAGTGTGAGGGGTCCCAGGTTCAATTCCCAGCTACTTTTCTCTAGTCAAAATTATTCGCGAAGTACCTATGAATGAAACTGTGAATGTGTGTGTGACCTAGTGTACAAAACCCAAACGAAAACCACTGTATACGAATTAAAATAATTACCGATAGGCAATATGTTCCAAAACAAAAGATTACCAATTTGACCGTTGCAATTAAGGGTGGCTCACAACCACCGGCAACGGTGATGATAACCAGAAAATACACACGTGTTCAAATGGGAGTGTTTACAATCCAGGGAAACTTTCCCGGGCCCTGGAAACGGGAAAGTACACTTGGCCAAGCTTAAAGTGGAGGAGTTTTCTTCAAAACCTTTTCTTCAAAAGTATCCTTAAAAGATATTAAACTTAAATAATAACTGTAATTTTTAATTGATTGCTCGTTTTTTAGGCATGCTGTTGACAAACACACACACACACACACACACACACACTCACACACACACACACACAGACACACACACACACACACCACACACAGACACACACACACACAAACACACACACAGACACACAGACACACAGACACACGGACACACGGAGACACAGACACACACAGACACACACAGAGACACACAGGCACACACAGACACACAGACACACACAGACACACAGAGACACACAGAGACACACACGGACACACACAGACACACAGACACACACAGACACACACAGACACACACAGACACACACAGAGACACACACGGACACACACAGACACACAGACACACACAGACACACACAGACACACACAGGCACACACAGACACACACAGAGACACACACGGACACACACAGACACACAGACACACACGGACACACACAGACACACAGACACACACAGACACACAGAGACACACAGAGACACCCACGGACACACACAGACACACAGACACACACAGACACACACAGACACACACAGACACACACAGAGACACACACGGACACACACAGACACACAGACACACACGGACACACACAGACACACAGACACACACAGACACACACAGACAAACACACAGACACACAGACACACGGACACACAGACACACACAGACACACAGACACACAGACACACACAGACACTCACAGACACAGACACAGACACACAGACACAGACACACACGGACCTTTCAGTAAAAATGGTTTTTCTTTTTTTTTTTCAGGAGGCCTCAAAATGTTTATGTCGGGTGAAATCTCATCGAATTTTTGGGTGAAATACAATACTTTCCCTTCCTATATGTAGTAGAGAAGGCAATAACAGTTTTTAATAGTGCTTACAAGAGTGAGTAGAGAAAGCCCTCAGATTGTTTTCTTCTAGGATAGTGTGATTATTTGCTTGTGGTGCGTGTGGAGGAGCTCCAGTAGCAGCAGTTTTGTCAGGGACTGTCCAAAGGGGCGGACTAGTTTCTCGGTATCCCATCATTTATAACAGTATTCGGAGCAGGAGCACCGAGGAGCCTTGACGTGAAAGCTTTTGATTGATGTACTGCATACCTTCACGTGGGTTTTTAACATCACTTAATGATTCGTAATGCAGCAATGTTCTCTGCAGATGGCAGCACTCTTGTCAGTTGAGCATGAAACAGCGGCCATCACTTCAACTTCAAACTAGTCAAGTCTCTAACAATTCGTTACGATTTGAACAAAGTACTGACAAACATTTCAAGTATTATTTTAGTATATTCATAAAAGTCTTAAGTTATTTGAGTTAGAAAAGCTAGTCGCAGGGGAAAAGTAACTAACCATGTGCTAAATTAATTGTAATCTAGTACTAAAAATCTGATGTGTTGCACTCACATGACTTTCTCCACTCTTGTACTAACCATTCTTACAAACTCTAATTCCTATATCTTCTTCATGTTAGTTGAGATAAACATTTGTACAAATTATCTTATTGCTTATTTCCTTGTAGGTACAAGGGGAATGTAAGAACACAGTAGGCTTTGTGCGACAGTCAAGTCTTTTAAAGCTTTGAGATTCCGTTCTCTTTGCACATGTAACATATAAAAAATGAACAACGATGTACCATTTCACGAAAGCAAGTTTTCCGAAACTCACACACATAACAAGAAATATCTCCGAAATGGTTCAACCTACAAGAAAATTCACTGAGACATACGTTGTGTATTTTAGCAAGATCTACATTTTTTGTAGAGTATAATTTGGTCTATCTCTAACAGTTTACCAATTATGCAAAAGTCGTCCAGAGTAAATACGACTACAGGGGCTATAGCCAGAAAATTCAAGATATACATTTCATTTGTCATCAAAATATCTCAAACATATGACATTTTAATCAAAATCGTTAGAGCCATTTTCAAGAAAATCAAAATTTTCGAAAAAATTTCCATGTAAAGGGTAGTTTAGTGTGGGACTATTTTCTTCAAAATCTTTGTGTCGCATCCTTGAACGACATTAAACTTAAATACCAACTTTGGTTTTTAAGCTACTTTTCTTTTTTGAGTTATGCTGTCCACAGACTGACACACAGACACACACACACACACGGACCTTTTTCTAAAAATGCTTTTTTTTTTTTTTTGATTCAGGGGGCCTCGAAACATTTATTTCCGGTGAAATCTCGACATCGAATTTTTAGGTGGAATACAATACTTCCCCTACTTACCAGTAGAGAAAGTAAAAAAGGAGCAAAAAAAAAAAAAAAAAAATTATTCACGTATGTATGGGCGTCAGCTGTTGACTCAAACAAAATTAACCCATAACTCAGAACCTGTTATTGTTTATGAGGCACCCAGATTTCTCATCGTGAACTACGGCGAGTATGACTTCAGCCGCGCCTTTCTATGATAGCGGCAGATGGTAACGAGGGCCGAGGAAGCGAACGAGCAAAACGCCGCATAGCCCGCTCGGAGGTTTCTTGGTTTCCTGGTACTGGTTACCTTACTGAGTAAGAGGGTTGTGTGCACCCCTAATAAGACTGTTGTTTACCCAGTAGCAACCTCTACCTGGACAACTGTTTGTTCATCTGCTATGTTAATCTTGGTAACACAAAACCTTTCTTTGGAGATTTGTATCCCAAATTGACCATGAAAGGTTTGTTTTCTCACAAATTTTTCTATTTACCCTTATTTTTTCTACGTAATTTTGAGCCATATCCCTTCCCTTAATCCGTCCTTTGAACTATATCCCTTGTAGTCTCTGCAACACAGGTTTGGGCTTTGCTAATCCCTGCCTACGGACATCAAGCTTCATCAGGCGTGACCGTACCTCAAGAAAATATTTATTTTCAAAATATTGTACCATCAGAAATTGCTGTGACAGAACCTTCAGGGTATGAAATATTTCTTGAAAGAATAATAGAAATAATACTTGTGGAATTTTCCCACAGTATGCAGGGTTTCCACTTGAAACAACGCACCGTGAGAAAAAACATCTGATATGTTGCACTCACATGACTTTCTCTACTCTTGCACAACTGCCGAGTACCACAAACATCATTTTACAATTGGTTATTTCACAGTCATATATTCGTGTGTTTAATTCAATTTAATTTTGCTTTTGGTTTTCTTTGGTAAACACTTTTAAGCACTTTATAGGCTAATCGTTAAGTTTAGGAAACCGCTAAGTACACAGCCGCTGTACTGATTCACAGGACACGTGCATGACATGTGACCTTACTCATGGATCTTTGAACGCGTTGACACGTGTATTGATTGATTCATGCATGCTCGGGTATCTGGCACTTTGTAACACGTGCGCAATCCTGGACTCCAATATGCTATACGTAGTTACACTACTGTTACAGTTAACGCATCAATAATAATAATAATAACAACAACAACAACAATAATAATAATAATAATAATAATAATAATAATAATAATAATAATAATAATAATAATAATAATAATAATAATAATAATAATAATAATAATAATAATAATAATAATAATAATAATAATAATAATAATAATAATAATAATAATAATAATAATAATAATAATAATAATGATGATGATGATGACAGACGGAAGGTTTATATTCTTGGAGTAAAACTTGTGGGATATCCAAAAAGGAAATTTAAACATATTTTGAAAAGCATTCGGAAAGCTGGAAAGTGAAAATGTTCCCACTTGCCCCATCCACCACACATTCTGTTGCCCAGTGACAAAGGTTGTTTTGATACAACACCTGCAGTTGTGGGTTCGTTTCACCTGCGTGGCAGTAATAATTTCTACGTGTTGTTAACCATTTCGTTTACATTAAACAGATTTTGCATACAAAAACTATTACAGCCACATACTGTGGTTAGGTAAATTACATTATCCTGAAGTTTATAGCCTTCCCTTATTTTATGAAGGCAATAACCTTGTGATTAAAATAAATAAATCAGTAAAGTTCCATTCCTGTTTAGCCTTCAAAATGTTTTAAAACTATTTGATCAACATAATAAATTCTTTGGTTTTAAACTTAATAGTATGTTCAAACTTTGAAATATGAAATACAGATTTCTATTAAATAAAGTAATAAGAAACTAAATCATTAACAAGTGGAATCGTATCGTCCCTTTTGTAAGTTTACGAATACTAGTATTCAAAAAGTAGAATTATATTTGCAATTGAAATCCGCATATCTTCCACTCTTTATGAAACAGCCACACTCGCCACTGAACAGCAGTGAAGGGGAGGGCTGGCCTGTGGAGAGAGGCAAGAACGTATGTACTTGAGGGGAGTGGTCCAGTTGAGCTGATTTTGCCCATGCCTATAGTAGTCAGTATCAGATTTTTGCATCTAAGCATTTATTCACAGACCATTTTAATAATTGAGCCCTGGAGTTTAAGTGGAAAGGGCTATTTGACACTTAAGTACTTGAATTAAGCGGTCGCCTATGTGTGTGTCTATCTGTCCTTTTCTGCATTGCATATATGAAGGCGAAACTTTAGTAAAAGAAGATAAAGTAAAATATGATATTTCCACTCTCATGACCGTCTCTGCTTATTCATCTAAATGATTGTTACAAAGCTAATTGTTCCACCTACTACTATATTTCCTTTTGGTACAATGGCAATCTGGGCTTAAGTAGGCTTAAGTGATCAAATTTTTAATAGTTGGTCGCTATGTGATGACTTGGAAATTCCGTTCACTTTGTATGACCAGGGGGGAAAGGGTATAACGACTTCCCATTTAAGTAAAAACATCTACATACTGGAAAAATTGAAACCAATAATAGGGAATACCGCTCGCTTCCTCATCGTGCTGATAGCTCTGCTGTTTACCATGCAGGACCCCGGGTTCGATTCCCAGTACCGGCGTGAGGTTTTTCACCTGCCGGGAGACTTGGTCCGGAGTGCACTCAGCCTCGTTACGCCCCTGTGGGGAGCGAACTCAGCAGCTACTTGATAAAGAAATAGAGGCTCCTGGTTGCAAAAATTGCATAACTACCCAGGACATGACCATGTCCCACCCTCTAGCGCTGCACCCCATTATTGACGCCTGTAGTGGGCGTAGTCGTTGGCCCGGAAAAGACTCTTGTGCTGTAAAGCTAGTTTTAATAAGCAATATCTTGGGAATGGTTAACACCACAAGAAAAAATATTTGACGCAAAGCATATTTTGTAACGAAATCCATTTTAAGTGCTCTTAATTTATCATTAAAATCAGTGGTTTTATATGTGTTTTAAACGCTGGATGCAATTGAAATCATATATAATTGCGAAAAACAACTGTGATTAGAGGAATCTTATTTGCCACTGACAGGAACTTCTCGTTCTATAATTTTAGGCACAGAAATTGATATTTTGTATGTGGGTTTGCAAAACAGTGTTTTGGTGTGTTTTAAATTTGCTGAACATCGCTACAAGTATAAGAATAATTTATGTGTAGTGTCCTAAGAATTTAGATTTATGAGAAACTTCTACACAAGGAATTTATAGTTGCATTTCAAATTTGCTTGAAATTAGTACAAAATTAATTGATAAGGTATTTGTTGCAAATCTTCTCCGCCTTCTTCCCTCGTTTTGCTTTTCTCTTCGTTTCTGCCATATTCGCACTTTTCTAGACAAAACGGTATTTCCGGTGGCTTACTCACAGCGCTTTCTCTCCCTTTCCTCTTCTTCTAATTACCCTCTCCGTATAGAGAACTTAAATTCCCGAGGACTTACAAGTCAGTACCTAAAGTCAGACGCCTGTTGGGGAACAGAGGAACCTATGGACCGGACAGAGTGAAGACCTGGAAGCGGGTGTTTAGCCTAGCACAAGTTATGAGAGTGAGGAAGAGGATGATATGAAATGCAGGTGAAATCGATGATTGGAAACGCAAAGTTGGAGCAGATGGTGGACTGAGTGGCGGGGGAAATCCAAATTTGTAGACGTTAGGGACCCTATCCTCTACTGCTGTCTCTTCTCAGGTCCGACCGCCCTTCGTATCCTCTCACTCACTCCTCCTTCCTGGAGGACACCCCGCCAGGGGCATAGGCACAAAAGATTATTGTATAGGGCGAGATGATTATGTCCCCGCTCCGCTCCAGTAAGTTATAATATGACACCGGGCACCAAGGACGATCGGGGTCGGGCTGTCCTATTCCACTGGCACGTACAAAGGCGTTCAAGATCAAGCTTACCCACACCACTCACGCGAGCAAACACATGACTAACAACAATAGTGCGGCAACACAAAGTATTTTCCAGACCATTCGAGAACTGTTCGGTAGCCGGCGTGTTTGTAAAAGTTTCAGAAAGGTCCGTGTTACATCATCCTCTATATATATAAGGAGATGAGGCAACGAGTTAGAGGAGTTGCGGTTCAGACATGAATCGGTCAGTGTGTCAGTGAGCGTGAGACAGCTGTGAGTGGTACAATCGTCATGAAAGATACGTCGCGTCAAAGTGAATTAGTTTTAACGAGTATTGAGTGATTGTATCGTCGTAGTTCGTGTTTGAGAGACATAGAAAGTGAAGTCACTGAAAAGACTGAGTTCAGGTTATGAGAACAAAACAGTTGTGAATTGTAATATCAGAAAAGACTGGAGGCCACGTTAAGGTCAGTGAAAGAGAACTATATATTGTGCAAAAGATTTAAAGGAAAAGAAAGTTAGGAAAAGTAATTGATTTTGTCACATATTCAAAAAGATGATTTGGATTGCGACACCTATAATTACTTTAACCTATTATCTGCGTCTAATTTTTAAATGCATTTCTCCTACCTTGATTAGAAAAGAAAGTATTGTCGGAAAAGCACTAGGCAGTGATGCCAACCGTGTGGATGTTCCGATACAGAAATCAATAAATGCTTCTACACTCGGTTTCCTGAATACAGAATTCTTTTCCTGCCTGTTCCACGCCACAGGCAAACATCTTTTTCGTGTTTCGCTTAAAACCGACTCCCCATATTAATAACATGGAGTCGTTCGACTGCAATATGCTTGTAGCAATAATAAAAAGAAATATCTCTCCCGCGCGTCTTCTCCCTTTCTGGCATTATCCTGTATTAGAATGAGATTTTTTACGTCGCTTTTTATCGTCTCTCTTCCCCGGCGTCTGCTGCAGCCCGCGGTCTTGGGCGAGATAACTTGGTGGCAGCAAATTGTCACAGGGTAGAGGAGTGAGAGCGGAACCGCCGCACAAAGCTATCTGCAACGTCCAGGTGAGGGGCCATGTCCATTGGTATTATTACCGGACCTGAAGAACCTGCAGCTCGACTCTCGTTTCCAAGTCCTTTGTAGGCACCGCAATTCACCCAAAACTTCGATATCGAAATTTCATCGGAAATGCATGTTCTGCGAACCCCTAACATTAAAAAATCTGATGTCCTGCACTCGCATGACTTTCTCTACTCCTATACTAACCAAGCTTCTTCGTGTTAGTTGAGATACATTTGTACAAATTATCTTATTGCTTATTTCCTTGTAGGTGCAAGGGGAATATTAGAATACAGTAGGCTTTGTGCGATAGTCAAATCTTTTAAAGCTTTTGCACCTTAAAACAAAAAAAAAAAAAATGAACACAACGATGTTCCATTTCGCCAAAGTTTTTAAGTTTTCCGAAACTGACACAACATGGAGTATCTCCGAAATGGCTCACTCTACAAAAAATGTATTCAGACATAAATTGTGTATTTTAGCAAGATATACATTTTTTGTACAGTAAGATTTTGTTTATCTTTTACGATTTAACACTTATTCAAAAGTCATCCAGAGTAAATAGGGCTACATAAGCTATAGTAAGAAAATTTAATATATACCTACATTTCATTTGTTTTACAAATATCTTAAACATATGACATTTTAATCAAAATCGTTTGAGCCATTTCCAGAAAATCAAAATTTTCAAAAAAATTTCTATGTAAAAGGTAGTTTAGGGAGGGGTATTTTCTCCAAAATCTTGGTGTCGCATCCTTCAAAGACATTAAACTTAAATCCAACTTTTCATTTATTTTTATTTATTTTTTTTATTCAGGGGTTCTCAAAACATATTTCCGGTGAAATCTCGACATCGAATTTTTGGGTGGAATATAATACTTCCTTCTACTTATCAGTAGATAAAGTAAAAATCGGATATGTTGCACTCAGGTGACTTTCTCTAATCTTGTACTATTACGAACCCTTATTCGTAGATCTTCTTCATGTTAGTTGAGATAAACGTTTGTACAAATTACTTATTGTTTACTTCCTTGTAGATGCAAAGCAAATAGGCTTTGAACAATAGTCAAATTTTCTAAAGCTGTACAAAAAAAATTATCTGAACATAGATTGTGTGTTTTAGTGAAATCTACATTTTTGTATAGTAAGATTTAGTCTATATCTTACGGTTCACCAGTAATGCAAAATTCGGTATGATTAAATATGACTACGTGGGCTGTAGCCGGAAAATTCAGAATATACATCTAATTGGCCATAAAAATATCTTGAAGGTATGGAATTTTAAACAAAATCGTGAGAGCTATTTTTGGGAAAGTAAAAATTTTCGAAAAAGAGTCCATGCAAGGGGTAGTTAAGGACCGAGGAATTTTCTTCAAAATCTTCAAAATATGGCATCCTTGACATATTAAATTCAAGTACCAAATTTGGTTTTTAACCGACTTTTCGTTTTAGAGTTATACGGTTTACACACACACACACACACACACACACACGCACGCGCGTGATTTTCGAAGTTTAGATCTTTTCTCAGCGTCTACTTAGAAATTCGCGATGCTTCCTTCCCCTGGCTTTCTAATGCAAGAGCTTATTACAACTAATAAACATTGGAATGTGGCTTACGCATTTGAAACTGCTTGCTTAATTATTTGAAGCAATAGTTATTTGGTTAAATATTCTGTGTAACGTAGCGAAAATAGGAAATGAGAATATTTAAAATGTAAGAAATACATGTGAATTTATGATAGGTACAGATTGTAGTATGGTCGACTGCTTAGCGTGGTGGTAGCACTGTTGCTTATCAAGCGGGATTCCCCGTTCTGGCATGGTGAGTTTCTTCCGCTGGGAGCCCTGGTCTGGGGTGCACTCAGTCTCGTTAGATCCCTAAGGGGCTAATTGATTAAGAAGTAGCGGTCCCTGGTCGGGATGTCCCAAGTGGGCAGAGGTGGGAGGTGCAGCGGCCGGGCGGTACGCATTTCCCCGGTAAGGGCTATTGCACTGAAGTTTAGTTTTTTTTAAGTTTATAAAAAGCAATATGAATGCATCCAATCAGATTTTTGGAAGATGTTCTTGCCATATGTTATTAATTAAATGAGTGAGAAGATTCTCAAAATAGCCGCGCATTCATAGAGCTTATAGCTATATTTTGAGACTAGGAAAAGTCCGGTAGAAACCTTACCTGATAACTCCGGCAACTGTGATTCTATATGAAGCAGACACACTACCCCTACGCCATAGAGGTGGCCCGTACTCACGGTTTTACTTTGAAAGCAGAGATTTCTCTCATTTTCTGTCACTTTCTCTCACTCTCCCCTTTATTCTCTCACTACATCTTAGCATTTCTCTTTCATCTTTCTCGCTCTCTTTCGACTTTCATCCGTTCTCCCATTCAGACGTCCAAACCCCTTTTTCTGTTCTTCTCATGGTGAGTGTTACACGACGTTTCGCAACCCTGCAATAAAATGCTTCTTTTGGTGGGGAGGGGTATGTTAATAAATGCAAGATTTAATGATGTACAAACTTATGCCACCAGATATATTTCAATTTTTACTTTATTTACAGCCTACCTGGAGGTGCCTTATTCCACCCAAAAATTCGAAGTGGATATCTCACAAAAACAGCCTGCTTAACCTCGTATTATGTAGGATTTACAGCCCCCCCCCCCCCTCCAGGACTTACAAGATACAGAGGGACGTTGGATCAAAGAGAATATCCAGGATTTTGGGATCGGCTCAAAGCCAGGTATAGAATGACGAAGATGAAATGAAATATGGCTGAAACACATCAAATGAAAGGAGATGATGGAGCAGTTGGTAAAACAAAGTGTGGAAAATTGGAGAACCCGGAGGAAACCCTCCCTAAAAAATTAAAATTAAATTAAAACCTGCAATAATAAACCCTGGCACCTAATTTCTTAAACCAGGGCTTGTATTCCACATCCCTACTATTTTATTTACCTTTTCAAAAAAATTAGAACATTCTACAAGTTATAAAATCTAAAACTAAAAATGAAAAAAATCTGATGTGCTGCACTCACATGACTTTTCTACTCTTGGACAAACTATTTGTACAAATTCTTATGCCTATATCTTCTTCGTGTTAGTTGAGATAAACATTTGTACTAATTATCTTATTGCTTATTTCCTTGTAGGTGCAAGGGGAAAGTTAGAATACAGAAGGCTTTAAGCAATAGTCAAACCTTTTGAAGCTTTGAGATTCTATTCTCTTTGCACACTTACCATATAAAAAATGAACAACGATGATCCATTTCACGAAAGTTTTAAATTTTCCGAAACTCACACACATAGCAAGGAATATCTCCGAAATGGTTAACCCTACAAGAAAATTCATTAAGACATAAGTTGTGTATTTTAGCAAGATCTACATTTTTTGTATAGTATGATTTGGTCTACCTCTAACAGTTTACCAGTTATGCAAAAGTCGTCCAGACTAAATACGACTACAGGGGCTATAGCCAGAAAATTCAAGATATATATTTCATTTTCCATAAAAATGTCTCAAACATATGACATTTTAATCAAAATCGTTAGAGCCATTTTCAAGAAAATCAAAATTTTCTAAACTGTTCCATGTAAAGGGTATTTTAGGGTGGGGATATTTTTTTCAAAATCTTCGTGTCGCATCCTTGAATGACATTAAATTTAAATACCAATTTTGGTTTTTAAGCGACTTTTCGTTTTTGAGTTATGCTGTCCACAGACTAACACACACACACACACACACACAAACACACACAGACACACACAAACACACACATACACACACAACTTTTTCTAAAAATGCTTTTTTTGGATTCAGGGGGTCTTAAAACATATATTTGCGGTGAAATCTCGACATCGAATTTTTGGGTGGAATACAATACTTCCCCTACTTACCTGAAGAGAAAGTAAAAAATAATACACACAAAATTAAAACAAACTTAATAGAACATAAACAATTTAAACGTACAAATATAATTTATATCGCATCTAATATATATAATACCACCATTTCCTCTAGTACACAGAAATAATCACCATACTATTTAGTACTTTAAATAAGTAAATAAATATAATGTATATATATCGTTAAGTCAATTTAAATATATATTAAATTTTAATTTTATTCAATTCATTACAACTTCCATTAAAATAACATAATTCATCAGCCAACATCAAACCAAAACAAACCACAAAATTGCAATTTAAAATAACAAAATAATATATAATCAAACTTTAGCAATTTTTTAAAATTATGTTATAATTAATGTGTAAATAAACTTCATTTACAAATATAATTGCTTAATAAAACTATTCATAATTAATCCAGCACCTATGGTATATACTGGACTCTTTGGACTTCTTTATTATTTTCACTACATCAGAATCACAGTTTATAACAATTACAGGAGTATATAAAAGTTTCTTTAACAAAACTAACTTAAACAGATTTACCAACATATATTTTAAGTAATAACATATACGTAAGGGTAATACAGTACCTTTGTAAAAAAAATTATTTTCTTGTTTAACGACGCTGTCAATTGCCAGGATCAGATCAGCGTCGCCCGTGTGCCGGAATTTTGTCCCGCAGGAGTTATTTTACATGCCAGTAAATCTACTGACATGGAGCTGTCGTTTTTAAGTACACTTAAAAACCATCGGCCTGGGCCGGGTTTGAACCCGCGACGTTGGGATCCGTAGGCCAGCGTCTAACCAACTGAGCCACCTAGACCGACACAATACTTCTACTTATTCGTAGCAGACAAAGTAAAAGTATGCTTCTGTAAGCATCAGTTTTATAAAATTTGGTAAATAAATTCGTGTGAATGTAATATCACACTTTTTAATATTGTTCCCCTCAGAGCAAATAATACAAAAAATCGTGGGGCTCAATAGTGTTGTATATCAGGGTTAGAGTTATACAAGGAAGGGGGACACCTCGTTCACTTACACCTACATTGCAGCTACCTCCATAATATGAAGGAACACAGGAGGCTACGGGCCACAGAGGCGCACGAAAGTCCTTAACAATTCCAGGCTCGTAGACTGGTTCCATTGCGGAGCTGCCTAGAGAGTACGATGAACGATCCGTCGAAGTAGTCTTCTAGAATCTCCGCGCAGTACTCTTTCGGTTTAGCGACCATTAAAATCTAAAAGCACATCTGAAAGATGAGAAATAAAGAGTGAAATGTAAAGAAATCGTGGTACATGAGAAACCGCCCCAACATTCGGCTATTGGCCAGAGTAAACGACGAAGAACCAGTTGGGTGATCAACAGGAATCGAACAGAGGATCTCACACGGGCAAGCCTCATACACTACCGGAGAGTCATCTCGTTCTGTGTGTTATATACCGCATTTTATAACAATTTGCTTTGTCTATGCATATTTCCTGTGACCTATGAATTTTAAACGCTATTCTTCTGTGACAGAAAAGACAAAAGTCCAATGCTGTTATTTTTCTATCACTTCATCTATCTTCTAAACTTTTGCGCAGAAATACAGTTCTCTTACTGCAATCTTTCGTGTTATTACAACTCACAACTGTTTTCATTCTCGAAGCTTTGACTCACTCCTTTCACTGCCTCATAACTTTATCTCTCAAGCACGTACCTCCGACAATACAATCACAACTCTGTTGCACTCACTAACACATTGGCCGACTCAAAAGAACTGCCCACCTTCACGCACTCCGCAAGTATTTATATCGGCGATGACGTAACCAGATTTTTCTCGAACGCTTACAAACAAGCCGGCTCCGGACATTCTCGAGTGCTCTAGAAAACTCTGTGTTGCCGCTTGATTGTTGTTAGTAACACGTTTGCTCGCATGAGTATTGTGGGGAAGCTTGCCCTTGAGCGCCTTTGTTACTCGCTGCGCCAGAGGGTGGGACAACCCGGCCCCAGCCGTCTTTTGTTGTGTTACCACTGCCGTGATTGTCAATCATTGCTCAATGGTAGAGAAAGTAAACATGCATAGATAAAACTTCGCTGCCTTAAAACACTAAAATAGACGTTATTCGAAGCGTTCCTCAGCTCAAACCTAGGTTGGTTACAAAGCCCAAATAGGATTGCAACTATGAGTAAGCGTATACTAAATGATTCTATAAGAAGTAAACTGTGGCTAATAGGTCCAATTACGTTATGATTTGCTGCCTGTATGAAGAAGATCAAAGAGGAGGCGGTGTTGAATAGATACGCTCTGAGTTTGGAACGCGGTTTCAAATGAATTCTCCCAGGAAACAAACACTTTTGAGATGGGAGCATAAACTCAACTCCACAGGTGATGTAAAGTATAAGAAACGGTAGACTAGTCGAAGAGTCCACTGAGAGATCGACGAGTAAACGATCCAATTCCACAGATTCGAAGCTTTGCCACCCTTCCCTTATCCTTTGATTCATCTGTGGAAAAGGGTTGATATTCCCATCTTAAAATTGTTTGTCTCAGTGGAGAATCCCACTGAAGCTGAATCAGAGTATCAGTACTTACAGTCGAGTGTATGGAATGAAATCGATATCATTCGCGTTTATTTATGTTGGTAACGAAAAGACAAATTACCACTGCCACACTCTTTAGCTGGTTTTAACACTGTACTAAGTATTTGCTCCCCCATTTTTTTCCTTTGCTCCTTAGCCTGAAACCGACCTGTGTTCATTGGTTAATGTTTCAGTGCAAGACTTTTGGCATCAAACCAAATACGCTCAACCAGAGCTCAGTGTGAACCGCTGTTGCGAAGCATCTCTTCCATCCACTCAGATATGTTTCTGTACTTCTCCCCTTTCGCCGCTCACCAGGGTCTGACCTTTGTTCACAGACTAAAGCGTGTCGGTTGAGTTGAAACCAATAAGACATTGACTTACGAAGGGCTGGTGTGAAACACAGAATATAAGGAGTTACTGCCAACATTGCGCAGAGAAAAACTCTATGAGAAGCCAGGAATAGTGGCACTTATCTCTAGCTATCTTCCTAGTCCCTTAGACACCCACTAACTCGCAGTAACATAGTAGTAGTAATAACTGTTTACTTTGTATGTCCCACTCTTCCAAAAGCTATTCATTTCCTATTTCCTGTTATTTGGGATATGCAAATGTTTGTAGAAATGGTTTCAACACTAAATTTTAGGTACAGGAGAATGAAGCGATAGTCAATTCTGGAGACACGCTGCTCCCAAAATGACAAAAAAAAAAAATTTAATTCGTTTCAGAAAACTTTTTTTTTGGAAAACAAAAGTATATCTAAAATAGGGCCAGTAAATATTATGTGTCAAATCCAACTTAAAATTGCTGCATTTCCAATGAGTGAGTGGAGAGCAATATATCCAATAACTGTGTTTCAAAACGATTAAATTCCAAATAACAGTTTTTATATTTTTGGGTATGCAGCAAATTTTGATGGATCAAGCTGGCGTTTTCAGGACACATAGGATATAATTCTTTATGAAAAACTGGTTTTTTGATGATGTTCATACACACAAGAACAGAGGTCTTTTTTTAGACAGTGGTTTATGGCCGAGTTCACTTTTGTATTTATAATACACGACTCCTGTGCAGTAAACATAGTGGGAATGTACAGTTCTCGCTTGTATTATCAGCAGTCTGTTGCTTATGAAACCGAGACGTTACCCCCACCATCAATTTACATGTCATTCGCGGATATCCTAGCAAGGTAATTCGCCAAGTCTGAAATACCTCTATATGGTTTTTATCTTCCTATTTATTAGTAACATTTTAAATTGTGAATAAATATTAACAATTTGAAAAGTAAATGCAAATGTCCATAAGAATAGAGTACGGGACATACCAAATTTCAGACCTATATTGTAAGTCTGAATTCTAAAAAGTGTATTTTTTATTGTTGTCATCCAATTATTTATAAAAATAGCTTTAATAACAAATTATTCAACCTAGAGCAGTGACACATATAAAAATAGATCGTAGATCGTGATAGGTATAACTAAGTTTTTAATTGAAATTGATTCATTAGGGAAGAAAGTCCATTTGGCACCAGTGACCCCATAAAAAGGCCTATATAAGCTGTCTTTGAAACTCCATCCTTTTCATGATAATCGAAGTGAACGAATTCAGCACTTTAAAAATGTATACAGTATTTGAAATTAATCTGTGTTGGTGTAAATATTTGTTTAGTAACAAAATGTCTGTTTCTTGTAAGTTAACATTATGCAAGAGTATAAAAGAATTCACACACAGTAAAGAGTACAATGGCTACTACCTACCCCACGAGGGAGGGATGAAGGAGGCTCGGTAGGTAGACAGGCCACAGAGACGCTAGAAGTCCTAACAGTACCTAGCTCGAAGACTCTTCTCAGTAATGGCCAGAGGTCGAAGTACGGCACCTTCAACCAAACAGCCCTCTGCCGTCCACGAGGAATAATCTTCCATTTCAGCAAGAATCCGGGCCATCTATCGGGCACCACTTTATGCCATGAAATCAAGAAGCACACCTAAAAGATGAGAAGAAAGCGCAATGAAAGGGACATTAGGGGAAGGTAATTGTGGTAAATGAGAAATCACCCAAGCATCTAGGAAAAACCATTAAAAGGCAAGTCAGAGTGTTAGGATATCGAAACGGGACCTCCTGAATGCCAGCGGTAAATTCAAGATATAGATTTTATTTATCATGCTCAAATATTTGTATATCTTTTACATGTAGAGAGGAAGGGAGATAGAGTATTGACGTAAGGGATTCCACACTGAACCAACTATCGAGGCTATTGTATGTCAACCCCCCTCCAGAAAGGGATGAAGAGTACTCTACGGCCGTGTTGGAACCCGGGCGAGTAGTGCGAGCCAGTTTGAGGGTCCCTAACATGTGCTGGAGGCTCATTTCGACCTCACGGTCGCCAAGCAGCGACTATAATGCCACCCATTAACAAAGTCCCCACACAACAGCACCAAACTCGCCCATCGCCAACACTTCCGACCCTGAAAGATCGGATTGAAATAAAATGCACAAACGAGGAATTCGGTGGGTGTAATTATACTTCCCAGCGTTTGCCTTACCCGGGAAAACCTCCGAAAAGAACCAATGAGTAAAGAATAATCGAACCCACGACTACCAAATGCGAGCCTCAGATGTTACTGCTGAGCTATCTCGCTCGATAATTTAACATGTAATACCATAATGAGGTTTTGCTGTATAATTAGGTTTATAGGACTTCGCATAAACTCATTTATTAGAATTACTAGCTGAAATACCCGTTGTTGCTCGTGGTTTAACAATTTATTCCTACAACTTGTAGACTTGCCTAATAGCCTTGTGTTTCTTTGAAGACGTTTAAAAAATATCACTTAATATGCTCAAATTAAGAGTTAAATTCTTACGATAACATTATAAAGAACAAAAATATACAAAATAAATAAATAAAAACTCGGGGAACGCACTATGCAAACACACTGTTAAACGACTACAAATACTATAGAAAGAAAACTGAATAGAGAAAACCCTGTGAATGTAAAACGTAGTATTTCTATTTCATACATACAGGAAATTGTATGAATGATTTGAAGAAGAGGGAAAAGTGAAAGAAATATGATTGTGTTAAGTAAAAGAAAATAGTGCAGACAAAACCACGTGAATGTAATACATTGCATTTGTATTTCAACCATAAAGAAAAGTGTATGAATTGTATGTTGAAGGGCGAGTAGAGAAGCACATGTGAATGTATTGCGTAAAAGAAAAGCGAGTAAAGAAAACAGTGCGAATGTAATACGTTGCATTTCTATATCAATCATAGAAAAGTGTATAAATTGTGTGTTGCAGGGCGAGTAGAGAAAGACTGTGAATGAAAAGTCAAGCGATTTAGGAACCTATAGAATATAAATAACACACACACACACATACACACATACACGCACGCGCGCGCGCACACACACACACACACACGCACGCACGCGCGCACACACACACATTATTATATTTCAGTAAAATATAACTGAGTTTTGCGTAATTATAATGAGCATGCAGCATATACTATCCTAAAAGCAACTCGATGCGTATTTTCCTTATGTTTATCAACAAAGACGGAAGCTCAGCGGCGGCTTTCGGCCGCGGAAACAAAAGACAAAGACGTTTGCTGGTAGCAATAAACGAGAAGTAAAGGTAAAAGTTTTCGGTGTTCAATTTACTGTGCAACAGCGGGGTTTTCTTTCAGTTCTCAATTGTTTTTAATCAGCCATGGAGAACAGAACAAGGGAATATTTTACACTAGATCAGAAAGTAAAATTCATACAAGAGGTGAAACTTAATCCACACGAAACCAAAACGTAAACTGCTTCAGACTTAGGAATTGCTTATTGATTTCTTTAAAGCAGGACCAGTTAAATATGTTTTCTGCGTACTTGTGTTTGTTGTTTGGAAAATGTTACACTGTATTGATTTTTCTTTAAATAAAATATCCTTTATGAAAATCTGATTTGTAAGTAATCCGAGTTACAAGTAATCTTTCTTCTTTCCCTTGACATACTCATAAAGCGTGTGTATATAGATTATGTTGAGTACAAATTGTAAAAAAAATCAATTAAGTTGGTTGTTTATAGATTTAGTAGTAATAATTTGCAATATTAAAGTACGTCGTAATGAAAGTGCTTACTGCACAGAAGATGAAGGAAACCGGCGGCAGCAGAAGTCAATCAAAAGGGATTTAGAAAAGCGAGAAGTGGATGTCCATTAAGTTGGGATCCGCAGTTCAATGCAGAACTTTAACTGAGAGAGAAGGGTGACCCCAAGTGTCATGCGCAGGAACAAAGGGGAAAGTTATAAACAGCATTCGCAGAAGACTCATGTTCGTGCATTGCTATGCTGTATTATCCTTTTGTGTGCAAACCACACGCTTTATTACGTGATAAAAGACATTACGCGTTGCGAGTGATAAATGCACAAAACTCCAATCTTGAAATAAACCGTACAAGTGCTTAACTATCGAGCACATTGTCGGGCATAATCAGGTGAAACCCTTTGTGGATAACTGTCCTTCGCATGGGCACTGGCCGGTCACCTTAATCCTTAGAGTTTTACTTTCTCACCGGAAATATGTTTTCAGGCCCCCTGAATTAAAAAAAAAAAAAACATTTTTATAAGTTTTGTGTGTGTGTGTGTCTGTGTGTGTGCGTGTGTGTGCGTGCGTGTGTGTGTGTGTGTGTGTGTGTGTGTGTGTGTGTGTGTGTGTGTGTGTGTTGCACTCACATGACTTTCACTACTCCTGTACTAACTATTCTTACAAACCCTTATTCCGATATTTTCGTGTTAGTTGAGATAAACATTTGTAGAAATTATTTTATTGCTTACTTTCGTGTAGGACCAACAGAATATGGGAATACAGTAGGCTTTGAGTGATACTCAAATCTTTTAAAGCTTTCAAATGCCGCTCACTTGGCACGGTTAACATATAAAGAATGAATAACGATGTTCCATTTGACAGAAGTATAAGTTCTCCAAAACTCACACAAGTAACAAGGAATATCTCCGAATATCTCTACAAAAAATTATTTGGACATAGTGTGTTTTAGCGAGCTCTAAATTTTTTGTATAGTAAGATTTGGTATATCTCTTACGGCTTACGAGTTATTCAAAAGACATCCAAAGTAAACAGGACCATATAGGCTATAGCCAGAAAATTCAAAATATACATTTCATTTGTTGTTGTTGTTGTTGTTGTAGTGTTTAACGCCCGCTTTTACTACTACGGCACCGCAGGCGGTGACACTGATGATACATGAAGATGGAGCACCGGTGGAATGAGATGGCGGGGGAAACCGGAGTACCCGGAGAAAACCCGCCCTGACGCCGCTTCGTCCACCACGAATACCACATGCGGGTCCCTGGGATCGAACCCGGGCCGCCTAGGTGGTAGGCGAGCGCGCTAACCGCTCGGCCACGGCGCCGCCGCGTTTCATTTGTCATAAAAATATCTTAAGCATGTCATTTTAATCAAAATCGTTAGTCATTTACAAGAAAATCGAAATTTTCGAAAAATGTTCCATATAGTGTATTTTAGGGTGGTGCAATTTTCTTCAGAATATTCGTGTCGCATCCTTGAAAGACATTGAACTTAAATACCAACTTTGGTTTTAAGCGACTTTTCGTTTTTGAGTTATCCTGTCCACAGATTTGACAGACACAGGGACACACACACACACACACACACACACACACACACACACACACACACACACACACACACACACACACACACGCACGCACACACACACACACACATAATTTTCTATGGACCCCAAAACACATTTCCGGTGAAATCTTGACATCGCAGTTTTCGGTGGAATACAATACTTCCTCTCCATACTATACGTAGTAGAGAATGTAAAAATATGCACATTTCAGACTTTATACATTTGTTCCCTGAGCATGTAAAATGATTTAAATCTGAAATTCTTATAGTTAAATTAATGAAGCACTCCTGACAGTAATGCTAAAAGTGCCTAAGGGTTACTTGATTATTATAGGAGCTTATGCCTCTGAAGAGGGAAATACCAATGAATCTTCCGAAGTTTATGAAGAATTACAAATAGATGCAATAGATGAAATAAAACTGATTATATTATATTGTTAGGAGACCTTAACACTCCAATAGGGAACAGTGCAAGCATGATAGCAATTGGAACTTATGGAGACTTATCTATTATTATTCATTTTAGTTTGTCAATACTTTACTGCAATTGAGTTATTTCACGCAATCTCATATGGCTATCCATTCCGTTTTCGCTTTTCGTCCTATATTGCCAAGAAAATATATAATGAAACGTTTATTTGAATTAACATTCCGAAGCCATACAAATAAGTATGCGCAGAAGTTTGTATAAGTAATAGCTGTGCAAACATAGACGATAATGGGTAGAGAAAGTCATGTAATATCCAATTTTTAAACACTTGTTTCATTTGTGTAGTGCTCTCTGTGGTTGTATTGAGTGCTTTGGCTTTTAGAGTAAACCTGATGGTATAAATAACTCTTTGAATAGGAAGGTCACGGGTTCGATCCCTGTGACATATCTTCCTGGCCCAGGGGTTCATTCGGAAGCTTCCCCGTATCCCCCAGGGGAATGCTGGGAAGCATTTTCATATCCTTCTTTACGTTAATAATTTCACTTCACTCTTCATCCTGTTACGCTTCTATTAGGGTTGGAAGCGTGGGCGAGCGTCGCGGCAGCAGCAAGGCAGGGAGAACAATTGCGCTCTGGAAATCTCGTCTCCCGAATTGAAAGGGAGCCTACTGGTTTCTGGGCCCCCATGGGATAGTACAAGCTCGAGGCGAGGTGGGGGGGGGGCTTGAGAGTAAGAACTCGAAGAGAGCCAGTCTCCACCAGCTTCTAACTGGAAAAATGCAGGGATCCTGCCCTCTACTCTGTCGTGACAACGTTTCGGCCGCCATTCGGATACATTCACCTTATCCATTTTCGTGCTAAGTCCCCATATCAAGTTGTCATTGAGTCAACTATTTGAATACAGGTATTTAATATTTGATTTTATTAATTTTCTCTAAGGAGCGTAAGAAATGATTCTAACAGTAGATAAATTTCCCCGCTGGTATAGAACCCGATACTCTATGCTGAGGAGCCAGTGTGCTGGCCACTTGAGGAAACATACAGTCCAATGTTTAATTTGCTTGTAGTAATCGGTACCTCAACTAACTCGTCTGCATCACCCTTTTACGTTGTAATAAAAATGAAAGTACTTCTTTATGCATGTTAATGAACTTGATTTAGCAAATTGAATGGTACACCCTAAGAAGCACTTCTCGCATATTAAAAAGCCGTTAATAACCGCAACAGTAAGTAGCCTTGAAGTGTGGACCCGCATCATAGTCAGAGGACACGTTTATTGCTTTCTATGTGAACGCTGTGTATATTTCATTTAGTTCTCGACCACACTACGAGAAGACCATACCACTGAAACGTCTTTAGCAAAAAACAAGGTGTTTTATAAGGGGTAAAAAATAAAAGTAATTATTTAACTCACAGAAGCCACATCTTATTGCGTTAAAATATATTCTTCTGTCTTTGTGTCCTGTTTTCTCCCTTTTCTGCTCATCTCTTTCACTTTCCATACATCTGATGTGTTGCACTCACATGACTTTCTTTACTCTTGAACAAACTATTCTTACAAACACTTATTTCTCTATTTACTTCATGTTAATCGACATAAACATTTGTAGAAATCATTATTGCTAATTTTCTTGTAGGTGCAAGGGGAATACGGTAGACCTTAAGTGATAGTGAAATGTTTTAAGATTGGTTGCTATATGATGACTTGGAAATTTTCATCTCTTTGTATGATCAAGAGATGAACAAATTAATAATGATTTCCCATTTTGTAGATTGCAAAGTTCTGAAAAGTAACAAGAAATATCTCCGAAATGGTTCACTTCAAAAAGAGATCATTAAAATAAGTGCGTATTTTGATGAGATCTACATTTTATATACTAAGATTTGGTCTATCTCTGATGGTTTACTAGTTATGCAAAAGACATCAAGAGTAAGTAGGACTGCATGGGC
This sequence comes from Tenodera sinensis, assembly GCA_030765045.1. Lineage (NCBI taxonomy): Eukaryota > Metazoa > Arthropoda > Insecta > Mantodea > Mantidae > Tenodera > Tenodera sinensis. Next base: position 20,584,744 of record CM060963.1, read on the forward strand.
TATAGCCAGAAAATTCAAAATATAAATTTCATTTGCCATAAAAATCTCTTAGTCATATGGCATTTTACTTTGAAATCTCAACATCGAATTTTTGGGTCGAATACAATACTTCCCCTACAAGGTGCGTAACAGGGAAAGTTAAAAGACGTCAGAACACAACTAATATAAAAATATGACGTAATTTTAAGCCCTCCATATACAAATAAAGTACTGCTTGCTAGCAAATAATACAGTCTTGTAAGTTTAGTAAATAAACCGTAGTGTTGATGTGCTAAGCATGACCAGTTTTGAATTTAATGGTTGTTGGTATGCATAATGTAGCATTCTAACAAGTTCTGTAACAAAGGGTTGGAACGAGTTTGTTAGCTAACCCAGGAACCTGCACTAAATACAGCATCTCTCTCTGCACAGGGCTACAGTACAGTACTTCTGGAAAGTTTAAACACCGCTCCTCTACTTTGTTACTTAAAATATTGGTAAATAAAAACTTTAAAATACTACAACAATTTTGCAGATATCGTAAATAGATATTTCTTCTTCAAGTGATTAACATACTGGCCTCACAATCCAGAGATCCCAGCTTGGATTGTCGCCTCGGGAGGGGATATTTCTTTAGGTGGGGTTGTTTAATAATAATAATAATAATAATAATAATAATAATAATAATAATAATAATAATAATAATAATAATAATAATAATAATAATAATAATAATAATAATAATAATAATAATAATAATAATAATAATAATAATAATAATAATAATAATAATAATAATAATAATAATAATAATAATAATAACAACAATAAGAACAATATTAATATTATTATTATTATTTCCGTGTTTGACCTCTTCATCATATTTTCCATTGTTTATTTTAACCCCTAAATATTGTACTTCATTGCAGCGTTTAATTTTATTTCCTCCTTTCATTTCTAAACTTTCTTTTGTGCCTCCAATCGCCAAATATTTAAATTTAGATGTGTTTATGTCTCATTGTTGTATTCTTCTAATAATTTTCTAATCATATATTTAAAATTACAAAATTAAAACCCAAGATAAGAACTAACTGCAGACAACTTGACGTGAACAATCACTGTTTTCCAGATTAAAGATGCCAATATGACATTCCACATTTGTTTATCATTAAAATATTATTTTACTTATCGCAGATGTTATATGAATATAACTATTTAATGTTAAAGGCTAAAAGGGAAATAAATATTTCTTCCAATTTATCAATGCAGTCCTTTTTATCTTACTTTTTAATTGTTTTCTTTGTGAGGTCTTTTTAAAGGAGGAGGTTTTGACTCGTTATAATTGATGATGCTCTTTTTAGTCTTTTTGATATTGATTTTTTTTATCAAGAAACAAACCCACATACAGGCTCTGTGAGGCATAATTTTTCTAATTAAAGACAACTCTCTAATTAGCCAGGAATGGCATCCTGAATCTCCGGGTTGAGAAGTTAAGCGTTTCGTATTCTTTCGTGAAGACATGCGTGTTCACTCACCACAGAAAAAAAAAGCGAAAACAAAATACGACCAACAAAACAGTCGAAAAAATATTTACACTAAAATTATTACTAATATTTTGAGACAACAAGCAATCACATAATCTTCACAAAAGAGCTTTTGCATCATTTTACTTTCAAAAAATCCAAAAATTCGATAGCGAGATTTCACCGGAGATACACGTTTGGAGGTCTTCTGAACCCCTTCTCCACCAAATAAAACATTGTGCGCATGTGTCTATATGTTTGTAAACAGCACAACTGAAAAACAAAGCTCAGAACACTAAAACTTCATATTTAAATCCAGCATACTTCAAGGATGTAACGCGAAGTTTTTCATTCCAAGCTGTGCTTTCATTACTTTTTGCTATCTCAAAAATTACTATCATGATTAGAGTATAACTTAGACCTACGGTTGAGATTTTGTTATCAAGAAATAAATTTACTTGAAAGTCCTCTTCGTTCAAACTGATTTTCGTATAACTTTGTATCACTCAGAAACCACAGGCAAAGACGACATATAGTAAAACACCTGATGTATTGCACTCACATGACTTTAACTACTCTTGTACTAACCATTCTTACAAACTCTTACTCCGATATCTTCTTCGTGTTAGTTAAGATAAACATTTGTACAAATTATCTCATTGCTTATTTCCTTGTAGGTGCAAGGGGAATGTTAGAATACAGTAGGCTTTGTGCGATAGTCAAATGTTTTAAAGCTTTGAGATTCTGTTGTCTTTGCACACTTAACATATTAAAAAAATGAACAACGATGATCCATTTCACGAAAGTTCTAAGTTTTCCGAAACTCACACACATAACAAGGAATATCTTCGAAATGGTTCACCCTACAAGAAAATTTATTGAGACATAAATTGTGTATTTTAGCAAGATCTACATTTTTGTATAGTATAATTTGGTCTATCTCTAACGGTTTACCAGTTACGCAAAAGTCGTCCAGAGTAAATACGACTACAGGGGCCATAGCCAGAAAATTCAAGATATACATTTCATTTGTCATAAAAATATCTCAAACATATGACATTTTAATCAAAATCGTTAGAGCCATTTTCTAGAAAATCAAAATTTTCGAAAAATTTTCCATGTAAAGGGTAGTTTAAGGTGGGGCTATTTTCTTCAAAATCTTCGTGTCGCATTCTTGAAAGACTTTAAACTTAAATACCAACTTTGATTTTTAACCAACTTTTCGTTTTTGAGCTATGCTGTCCACAGACTGACAGACTGACACACAGACACACACACGGACCTTTTTCTAAAAATGCTTTTTTTGGATTCAGGGGGTCTCCAAACATATATTTCCGGTGAAATCTCGACATCGAATTTTTGTGTGGAATACAATACTTCCCCTACTTACCAGTAGAGAAAGTAAAAAGCAGTACCTAATCTTTAGAGTGACTATTTAATGGGAAATAATTTGTTTCATATAACTGAAGGTTTTCGAAATATTCCGAGTTATATCCTTAATTATATCGTACCGAAATGTGTATCTGGTGATACATTTTGAACATTTTTTTTAACTTTATCCACAACTACCTGTTTTTATGGGGTTGGGGGAGGGTTCACCAAAAAATTGGATAACTAAATTACATTGGAAATACATATTTTTGGGTACACATGTCAAACAAAAGGCATGAGCATATTTCTTTAAAGTCCTCTTCATTCGGAAATAATTTTGTATAGTTTAGTACAACTGTTGACAATAATAGATAGGAAAAACTTATTGGACTATATATCTCGCAAAACACACAATTTATTTCGAATAAATTATTTTGTGATATCCGCGATTTACAACTTATCTATTATTGGTTTCAACTTTCCAATCTTTGTCATTTTTAAAGAGCTGCTCGCTCTTCAGTTGTTTCTCGCGGTGTCATAAAAATTCTACGGAATTTCATGGTCAGCGTATAGTGACACACGTTTGAATTTCTGATTATCGATTAGTTTTCCATTGTTGCCCTTGTACCTACAAACTATTTCTGCAACGATTTACTGCGATGACAAGGGTGTGCTTTATCACCTACACTTTATAGTGTTTATATTGGCAATCTAGTTAGGAAATGGAAACAACTACTGAATGTAAATTTTTTTATAATTTCACAGAGCAACTTTTTAAATATATTATTGTTTGCTGACGATTTGGTTGTTATTCAAAATAGCGAGGATGCCCTGCAAAAATGTGCTTTTAAACTTAATGAAATTTGTGAAGAATGTAATAGAAAAATTTATTTTATAAAAACAAAGGTAGGGAAAGACCCGTTTAGAACAAAAACAGTTGTAAATAACCGTTATGTACAACAGGTGAGTAATTTTAACTACTTGGGAAGTGATTTTAGTCATAAGGAATATGACGTGGACAATGAAATATGCAAATTTCAAAGAGTGTGTGGAATAATTAATAGAACACTTAGAAAAGAAACAAAGTTAACTCAAAAAGAAAAGTCATGTGAGTGCAACACTTAGTCTTTTAAAGAGCTGGTCGCTATTCAGTTGTTTCTCGTGGTGTCATAGAAATATGGAATTTCATGACTGACGTATAGTGACGCAGGTTCGAGCTTCTGATTATCGATATGGTTTCCATTGTTGCTCTTGTACCTACAAAGAAATGTAGGTATAATGAATTTCAATTAACATGTATTAAGTAGAAAAAAGAATCTTATGTGTTGCACTCACATGACTTTCTCTACTCTTGTACCAACTATTCTTACAAACTCTTATTCCTATATCTTCTTCACATTAGTCGAGATAAATATTTGCAGAAATTATCTTATTGTTAATTTTCTTAAGCCGTCGCCGTGGCCGAGCGGTTACACCGTTCGCCTACCGCCCAGGTAACCCGGGTTCATTTCCAGAGACCCGCATGTGGTAGTGGTGGTGGACGAAGCGGCTTCTGGGCGGGTTTTCTTCGCGTTCTCCGTTTCCCCCGCCATTCATTCCACCAATTCCTCCATTGTCATATTTCCAATCATCGATTTCGCCTACATTTATCATCTTCTTACTCACTCTCATATTTGGTGCTTGGCTGATCACCCGCTTCTAGGTCTTCACTCTGTGCGGTCCATAGGTTCGTGTGCTCCCCGACAGGCGTCTGACTCTAGGCCCTGGCTTGTAAGTCCTAGGGGTGTAAGTCCTACATAAGGGGGTGGTAAACAGGCAAAGTAGAAGTTAGTGCTATGAGAACATGGCTTTGAGCGATAGTCAAATCTTTTAAAACTAGCTGCCATATTGAAAACTTGGAATATTTCCGAAACGGTTCACTCCACGAAAAAATGCATTTGGACATAACTAGTGGTTTTAAAGAAATCTATATTTTGTATAGTAAGATTTGGTTTATCTCTTGCGTCTTACAAGTTATGCAAAAGTCATAAAATGAATTTTAAACAAAATCGTTTGAGTCATTCTTGAGAAAATCAAAATTTTCGAAAATATTTCCATGTAAAGGCTGGTTTAGAATGGAGGAATTTTCTTCAAAATCTTTGTGTTGCATACCAAGTTTGGTTTTTAACCGACTTTTCGTTTGAGTTTTGCTGTTTATAGACACAAACACGTGGATCTTTTTCTAAAAACTATTCTTTTGGATTCAGGGGACCTCAAAACATGAAATCTGGAAATGGAATTTTTGGGTCGATTGCAATACTTCCTCTTCTTACTATACGCAGTAGAGAAGGTAATAAGGCTTCATAAGAATACATAGCTAGCTGGTAAAGGCTGCACAGAATGGCACACCTGAGATTTGTATTTGAGTTCTCCAGTTGGTATGCAAAGGGCAAACAAGCACGTGTGTTTGCAACACAGCACAGTTAGTAGATTGAACAGGAACCCAAATCGATGGAGTGCATATACAGAGAGAGGATATCCTTGACCTAGCATAAACCAGTCACCCAACAGTGATAGTATTTGGGATTAGTGTGATGATGCAGCTGCCTGGACGGGGAGGATATTTCCTCGGATGGTGACGTGTGATGGACGTTGGCAAGCTCTGGGCGATCCTCTCCTCTGCGAAAATCCCACGCACCTGGTGTACACGTCCCCAGGGGCGGAGCGGGGGGCGGGCAGGGTGCAATTGTGATGCAAACGAGGGGAACCCCAGCAAGAAAAATCTTCTTCCCAGGTGTGAGGCCTGCAGCTGGAGGGGCGCGGGAAAACCGGTGGTAGAAGTACCTCCCCCCAACATCGGGGGGTCTCGTCGCTTTTGTCGACCAATCTTTTTGAATGGGAACGTTCCGGACCGTGGGATGAGTGGAACCGTAACAGGAAACTTGCAGCCGGCTATTGAAACTCGCAGGCAGGCAGGCAGCCAGCGTGCTTGTCTTGAGGAAGGGTATCGGGTTCTTCATTCGTAGGTACTTGAGTTGAACGCTCATGTCGGCCGGGCGGGTCCTTTCATCTTGAGATGCCTGCCTACTAGACAAATCGAACTGCATACCGCCGTATCAAGGATCATTACTTCATTTCCGTAATACCTCATTCTGCCAGGCAATAACAACATATAGCCTAATTTTCCCTAAAAAGATGCACATCCGGCGTTGCCCTTGGTTTGACAATTTATTCCTAAATTTTTATTTTCTCTACTACTTAAATAGAGGAAGTATTGTATTCCAACAAAAAAGCCGATGTCGAAATTTCAGCGGAAATATATTTTTGAGGTCTCCCGAATCCACAAAAATCATTTTTAGAAAAAGGCCCGCGTGTGTCTGTGTCTTTCTATCTGTAGACAACATAACTCAAAAACGAAAAGTTGGTTAAAAACAAAAGTTAGTATCTAAGTTTTACGTCTTTCAAGGATGCGACACGAAGATTTTGAACAAAATTGCTCCACCCTAAACCACACTTTACGTGGAAAAAGTTTCGAAAATTTAAATTTTCTTGAAAATGATTATACCGATTTTGATTAAAATGCAATATGTTTGAAATATTTGTATGTCAAATGAAATGTATATCATGAATTTTTCTGGTTGTAGCCCATGAATTCCTATTTACTCTGGATAACTTTAGCGTAAGAGATATACCAAATCTTACCATACAAAAAATTTATATCTTGCTAAAACACACAATTTATGTCTGAATATATTTTTTGTAGAGTGAACCATTTCGGAGATATTCCCTATTTTTGTGAGTTTTGGAGAACTTATACTTCTGTCAAACGGAACATCGTTGTTCATTTTTTAGGTTAACCGAGCAAAGAGAATTTGACTGTCGCACACAGCCTACTGTATTCCCATATTCTCCTTGCACCAACAAGGAAATAAGCAATAAGACAATTTCCGCAAATATATACATCAACTAACATGATGATATAGGAATAAGAGTTTGTAAGAATAGTTAGTGCAAGAGTAGAGAAAGTCATGTGAGTGCAACACATCAGATTTTTAGACTTAGCCTTGCGTTTTTTGGAAGCATTTAAAATGTATTGCTTGACCCATAACTGGTACATCTGTCACCCTATGTAAATTTGTTTTTATCAGTGCCACAATAGTGGCAGTGGCGTGCTCCTGGTATTTTCCTAGTTTTCTGTTGACTATCAGTCCACAGCATTGTTGCAGGTGTGTCTACCATGGTTACGCTTCTATAAAGTCGATCGGATACCAAGGACCCTATTGTACCTTTGACGATTTTTTTTCCTTAACATCACTTTCATAATTTTGGATTTGGTCTACCAGAGTGTAGAAAAACAATCTGATGTGTTGCAGTCACATGACTTTCTCTACTCTTGTATTAACCATTCTTACAAACTCTTATTTCTGTATCTTCTTCATGTTAGTTGAGATAAACATTTGTACAAATTATCTTATTGCTTATTTCCTTGTAGGTACAAGGGGAATATTAGAATACAGTAGGCTTTGTGCGATAGTCAAATGCTTGAGATTCTGTTGTCTTTGCACACTTAACATATAAAAAAATGAACAACGATGATCCATTTCATGAAAGTTCTAAGTTTTCCGAAACTCACACACATAACAAGGTATATCTCCGAAATGGTTCACCCTACAAGAAAATTTATTGAGATATAAATTGTGTATTTTAGCAAGATCTACATTTTTTGTATAGTATAAGTTGGTCTATCTCTAACGGTTTACCAGCTATGCAAATGTCCAGAGTAAATACGACTACAGGGGCTATAGCCAGAAAATTCAAGATATACATTTCATTTGCCATCAAAATATCTCAAACATATTACATTTTAATCAAAATCGTTAGAGCCATTTTCAAGAAAATAAAAAATTTTCGAAAAAATTTCCATGTAAAGGGTAGTTTAGGGTGGGGTTATTTTCTTCAAAATCTTCGTGTCGCGTCCTTGAAAGACATTAAACTTAAATACCAACTTTGGTTTTTAACCGACTTTTCGTTTATGAGTTATGTTGTCCACAGACTGACAGACAGACAGACTGACACACAGACACACACGCGAACCTGTTTCTAAAAATGCTTATTTTTGGATTCATGTGGCCTCAAAACACGTATTTCCGGTGAAATCTCGACATCGAATTTTTGGGTGGAATACAATACTTCCCCTACTTAGCAGTAGAGAAAGTAACAAGTAATAGCCTTGTTTCCTACCAAAACGACCTCATATTTGATATGGGTCCTGAAGACCCAGGAGTTCCTTATCTGTTACAATTTTTAGATGTACTTAAGAACAGTGTTGTCCAACCTTTACTGAAGAGGAGAGGTTGGATTTACCTACGGTATATTAAGTAATACGGTAGGCATCACCAGCTAGATGTGCGGTAGACTTCCGTGCTAATGACGTCAGCTGGTGTAGAAGTCACTAGCTGGCTATCCGCTTGCTCTGATTGAAATGACAGTGTTTATGGGGACTAGTGATTGCATAGCTCGCGGAATCGTTCTAGAACACTGAAATATTTAAATAAGAGCTTTGACGTGAGTCACCTACCTTCAGTGACAGTAGGCATCAAAATATAATCAAGACGTAATTGAGAATTGTTTTTCTCAAATCAGGGATCTAAATGATAATCCCTTACCAACTATCGTGAATCAACTTGTTGGATGCATTTGTTCCGAGGAATGAAGTCTGAGAATTATGCACGGGATATTAGCGCGACATTGAGTGCAACGGTGATCAGCGAAATTGAAAGTGACTATAAAGAGGCAGAAGAAGTAGGAAAAGAAGAAGGGAATTTAGATAAGATAGCAGCAGGTGATGAGTTATTTTCTCGTAACAACCATCTTATTGAACAACTAGATGACATACAAGAAACAAACAGTAACACAGGCACAACTTCCCAAAATATGTAACTTTTTTAAATGTTGGCAGACTATGTAGCATATGTTTTAAGAAAATCAAAACCAGATGAAATTACTTCGTTGTATGGGTCATATACGAGCTGGTTTCCTGCAGATAAATCTGGCTTTCGTCGCTTTCAAGAGGAAAACTAATTAAACTAATGGTTAGAAGTGAGCAAGGTTTTCTGTTTTATTAGTGATTTATGTTATTCGAAAAATCTGCATCTGTAACTTCAAACAGCTATTATTTTGACCGCTGCACATACACCGCATGACGTCACGGAGAGCGTGTGCTACAGAGAAACCTGCGCGTGATACCTACCGTATTACACAACATACCGTGGACCTACCTCCTTCCACTATACGCGGACTTTGCCACTCAGCCGTGCGTTGTGTTGCAGTGGCGGGTTGGTTATACGTATGTATGTTGCCCTTGATTTACGAAAGCATGCGATAAACATCTTTTCATTACTAACTTGTTTGGTAGTGTTTACGTTCAAGAAGTCTGTCAATATTTCAGCATCTCCTTTAATAACACTGGCAAGTAAAACCTTTAAAAGCACTTTTTGGTTTCATCCGTGCTATTCTATCACAGCAGCAATCGCCGACGAGTGGCGAGGACGCGTACAGGCAAAACACAGCGCAGCCGATTTGGAGTCTTTTGGATTACCCTTTAGATGGTCTTGGGATCTTTTGTAGTTTGTACATAAAATTAAATTTATTGTTTCAAATAGAATGAAATTTCAAATTAAAACTTAGACGTCAATTTTTGTTATCTGTGCTAAGTTTGGTCGGTAGAAGCAATAAGGAATATATAAAAACGTGTATTGAATTTTATATATAAAGATAAAATGTTTACCGGGCCAGTACATATGTGTGTATCATTTAATTAAATTCAGTTTTAAAAATAAGAAAATGTATTTGTATTAAGTTCCAATTCACATAACACTTCCAAAGTCATATGATCAAGGACTCTTTTTTCAGAAGAGTATAGAGATTCAGTTTTGTTAATGAAAACAATGAACTAATTGCTCAGTTTTGCAACAATCTAAGCAAAACTACATATTTTCATGTGTATCTATTTTTGTATTATAACACTAGAACTCAAAAAGAAGGTACGAAAATATACCATTTTTATATTTAATTCAAACATTTTTAATTCCCCTAATTCCTCTAATTAGCCTTTAAATAATAAGACCAATTTTTATGCGTTTCATTTGAAGGTAAAAGATTTCCTAGACCCTTGTCAGCTGGGAAAATATGAAATTGAGGACAAACTTTACGAAGATGAATTGACGATCAATCAGGAAGTTGACAAGCACTGTTCAAGAATATATACCTGGTACGTTCCAAAATAGTCTTAGCAAACATTGCTGGAGTAAGTGTCGGAACCAAACGTCTTCATACCTAAAATGGGTAACAAAAGTATGACATATTTGGCATAATGAACATGGAACACCATGGGGGATGGATAAACTTCTAAGATAAGTGTGTGGTTATAACGTAAATAGGTCCGAAAGAGACCAAAGGAATGAAAACAGTTGATTACCGTATTTGTGTATTATCACTCGTTTTACCTCAAACAATAAAAACGGAATGTAATTATAGTACTTTTATATTTTCATTAAACATATTTTGAATAATTCGTTTCTGTTTAGCATCATGGCCAAGCATTCATCTGTTGTTTGTTGGAGCGAAGCAACTGTCGTACAAATGCACTATTTCTATGTTCGGACCATGGCTAAGTGTGTAGCCGGTCAGAGTTGTATTTATAGTATTTATACACTGGTGGACTAAGTTGTAGATAAGCTGATTATAACACTGGAAGAATACTACAGTAATATTACCACTTCTGATTTTGAGCCGAGTTCATGAGTTGAAGACTCCAATTGACACGTAATTTGCAACTAATAAAAAATATTACTTTTTCTTCTTCTCATGGATTAGACCGTAGCTCTCAAGTTAGCTTTCTATATCTTCCTGGGTCTACCTACTCTTCGAATTCCTATTACTATTTCATTGTTATTTTAGAAACTGTATTGTCTGACATTCGTTCCAAATTATTTAACCAATTATCTGTATAACGTGTTAATGTATTAGAAACACTCTCAATATTTAGCTTTTCTGCAATAGTTTCATTTGAAATTTTCTCATTTTTGCTGATTCAATTCTTTTTAAGCTCATTTTTTCCAAACTCCATTTTTCACTACTATATAATAAAACAGGTAGCGCCTTCATATTATAACATTTAATTTGTGTTTCTTTTCTAGTTTGTTATTTCAGGGTTTTCTTCAACATTCCACAAATATTTAAAAATTTAAGCTTAAAGTAAATATATTTTTCTTTGTCATATGAAACTATCGTATCTAAATAGTTAAACATCGAAATCTAATCTGTTCTGTTATCTTGTATTATTACTTTACTTTTTACTTAGTGTTTACCCTTAAAGGCCGGAAACTCTGGTATTTTTAATGAAATTTTAAAATGTTATTTTTGACATGTTGTATTTAGGCATGTGGTGCATATTGCAATTTATCTTCCCCGTCGAAAATAAACACGAGTTCGTAAGCATAGAAAGGTGTTTTATAATATATTTTCACTCATGTATGTCAGTGTTGGTTCGCCGTGGTCGAGTGATTAGAGCGTTCGCCTACCACCAAGGAGCCCGGGTGCGATCCCAGAGACCCACATGTGGTGGACAAAGCGGCGTCAGGGCGGGTTTTCGCCGGGTTGTCCGGTTTCCCTCGCAACTCTTTTCACCAATTGTTCCATAATCAGCATATCATCTCATCCTCTTCCTCACTATCATGCCTGGTGCTTGGCTGGCCCCCGCTTCCAGGTCTTCACTCTGTCCGGTCCATAGATTCCTGTGTTCTGAGCCTAGGCACTGGCTTGCAAGTCCTAGCGGGTGTAAGTCCTACATAAGGGGAGGGAAATCAGGTAAAGAAGGAGTATTTCAATGTTGGTGCACTGAAACACAGCACGCGGTTCTAACCAAACTAACCCCACGAGTTTCTTGAAATCCCGAAAGCAAACAGCTGAGAGGGAAGAATGAATTTCCTTCTAGTGTTCACGAAACTGCAAGCGCGGATTGATACTGTGTGCTTTGTTTACTGTAGGATCCATTCCGGAGCTGGAAGGTTTATAGGAATATGGTCCACCCTGTACGTATTACACGAGGTTCCTCTCCAGATAAGTATTCTCAAAGCCTTGCAATGAATTCCGTCACTATGACGAGCGAAGTTAACTGAAGACTAGAAGCGTGATCACGTGATGTAACTCTCTTACTGTAACAAGTTTTGAACGCCGTCCTTCTGGATGAGATGTGACAAGTGCTCGAGACCAGGTCCTTAGGACAACGTTAATGGCACGTAATCTCAAACAGAGTTATCAGGAACCGACCACAGCGAGTGTGAAAAGCGCACACAAGTGAGGTTCAAGGAGCGGCGGGACGCGGGTTCAAGACAGCGAGGGGTATTCATGCCGCTAATGAAGCAAGCGCTCCAATACTCGAGCACCGCCCTCCACATTACTTGCTAACCCCGAATTTTAATGAACCGAAATCTTTGAATTGAAATGAGACCACGCGTGGGTGCAGTAATGGAATATGGACTCTTAGCATTTTATTTACCTACCTTTCCCAAATGTCTTGATTCCTGCGTTCTCGAAGTGGTTCAGTCTCCAGGGGTCGATTTGTATAGGGGAAGTAGCTTATCCGCAGTTCCCAAGAGCTCAATAGGCCGACATTATACTAGACTGCAGTGGACATTACACCAAAAAAGCAGTGCTATCAACCTACATAATACAATAAAACCTCGTTTATCCAGACTGACTGGGACCAAAGACAACCTGGAAAATCGGAAATCCGAGTTATATGACTAATAGGCAAAACAAAATTCCTAAATCTTTAAGTCGGCCTGGGTGGCTCAGTAGGTTAAACGCCAGCCTACTGATCCCAAGGTCGCGGCTTCAAAACCGGCCCAGACGGATAGTTTTTAAGTGTGCTTAAAAATGACAACTCCAATACAGTATTTCTGGCATGTAAAAGAACTCCGGCGGGACAAAATTCCGGCACACCGGTGATGCTGATATCATCCTGGCAACTGACAGATTTTTTAAACAACAAAATAATTTAATTTCTTAAATCCTTAAATAAGCAGACTTGCCTTTTATGACGATAAAACACTATGTCTTGCAACAAAATTACGTACAATGCAGAGCATGTATTGTTTACAAGACATTAAAAAATATAAAAATCTTAATCACATAATATCACAAAGAGTTGATCCACAGTCTTCTGTTTTAAACACGTGTGACGTTTGAGCGAAGTACGGTCAGCTGGTGCGCAGCAACTCCCAATTGATCAGCTATTTTCTTCAATGTCTCTCCTTTATCAATTCTATTAATAGCATCCAACTTTTTTATCCACTCAAACCACGATCTTCTTTCGCTTTGATATTCAACTAGTACACTGAATTGCACTCTCAAACACTTTGATAAGACACAAAAACAATCCAGTTGAAACACAGACGATAAACTTAATGACACGTGCTGTTTGAAAACAGTGGGAAAACTCAGCAGATTGAAGGAGGTGTAGTGACGGGTAGGGATCAAGGTCAACGCTTTCTTCCGTCGCTATTTATAGCTGGTGACACATACCACGTCAGCACCGTGTGAAACACTACTAAATCTTTCTTAAGCTCAACAGGTAGCACAGAAAATGTGTTCCAAAGCTCACACAAATAACAAGAAATATCTCCGAAATGGCTTACTCCAAAACAATGCATTTGGACATAAATTTGTGTTTTAATGAGATCCACATCTTTTGTGTAGTAAGATTTGGCCTGTCTCTTATGGTTTACTAGTTATACAGAAGTCGTCAAGAGTAAACACGACTACATAGGCTATAGGGTAGTCTCAAGTGATGGAATTTTCTAAGAATCTTCGTGTCGCATCCTTAAAGGATATTAAACTTAAATACTAACACACACACACACACACACACACACACACACACACACACACACACACACACACACACACACACACACACACACACTCGCACACAAACACACACGAATATTTTTCTAAAAATATTTTTTTATTCGTGGGGCCTAGAAACATATTTTCAGTGAAATTTGGACATGGATTTTTGGGTCGAATACAACCCTACTTTCTATACGTGGAAGTGAAAGCAAAAATGCTTCTTCAGGCTGAAAAATGCCTGGTATTGATCTGCTTTCGTGATTGGAACCTTTAGTCGTAACTTTTAGTGTTTCAAAAGGATTTGTCAAAGTTGTTTTAATAAATCTTATAGTGGTATATTTGACACCCAAACATCAAAATGTAATATTTCCATTTTTATCAAGCATCGATAATCTTTTCTTTGCTTTGGGAGTTACTTTCATGGAAGTAGACAGACTGTAAATGTTCCGAAGTGGAATAACAACTTTAAAATGAGACAGCAAAATATGAATTTCTTTGGAGTTTTATTTATGAACTAAAGCACTTGACCAATCTTTATACTACAAGAAGATATTATTACATTTTATGTTTTAATATGCACTTTAATCAACTTGATTCTTATTTCTTTCTTATTTTCTTTCTTTCATTATTTCTTCTTGCTGCCATAGTTTCTTTCATTTCACTGGTATTCGTTCCAACATTTACCGAATGCATATTCTGTACCAGCACAGAACTAAAAAGACAAATAAAATAGTTCTGGAAGGCAGCTGAACAATTAAACACATTTCCTGTAAGGTATTTTGTACTCACAGTAGAGACATACAAGCACAAAAGTCGATCTTCCAGTTAATATTAACAAAACTAAATTACATAAAAGGCAACAACGCAACTAAGGGCATCTGTCTTAGCTCACAGTGAATAATTTCTATGGAACCAAAAATGGCATTTATTGCAGTAGTATTCAATGCACATTGGTTGAACCTCACTTCGGGCTCCCTTCTTCCTCAGGAACAGGTTCGGACAGAAGGTTCCAGCGAGGGAAGAAAGAGTTTTCTCAAGGTGCTTAGTCCTGCTACCGTGTAACATAAGAGAAAACCAAATGAGATGAAATGAAGGAAAATGTATATCGTAACAGAGGGCGCGATGCACAACAAAAGACGGTAGGGCTAAGCTACTTCACACCAAATACCAGATCGGCGAGCAAACAAAGGCGCTCAAGGTCAAGCTGCCTCGCCGATTGTTTGTATGGAAAAACAATGTGAGCGGCGCGTATCAAAGGCACTCACAGTCAAACTTTCGCACACCCACACGCGAGCATCACATGTGACAACAATCAGAGCGACAGAACCAAACGAGATTATCTCTAGTGATTCGAGAAGTGTCCTGTGGCCGGCTGCCTTGTTTGAAGAAGTTAGCGAAAGGTCAATATAAGATCATCCCCATTAAATAAAGAGGCGAGGAAACAGCAGAGAAATTCAGTAAGACAGTGGCTGTACCGGCTCTTCTGTGTGGATGTGAAATATAGAGCTTGAAGAAAAAATATATTAATGGAATACAGTCAGCAGAAATGAAGTTTCTCAGAAGAGTGAAAGGATGTATAAGATTGGACAAATACAGAGATACTAATGTAAGGAATTAATTAAACCTGCTCCCAACTACAGATAAAATAAAGGAATACAGAATTCCTTGGTCGAACAATCTAAGACAAGCAACGACTACCGGAACTACAAGCGACAAGAGAGAAGTTATCGGTCGACCAAGAGCAAGCTGGAAGTTTTAGGATGGAACAGGTGAGTCTCCTACTTCATTAAGAAAAGAAGGAGAAGGAGAAGAGGAAGAAGGAGGAGGAAGAGGAGAAGTAGGAGGAAGAGGAGAAGGAGGAGGAGAAGGAGGAAATGAAGAAGAAGAAAGAGGAGGAGAAGGAGGAGGATAAGAAGAAGGAGGAAGAGGAGGAGCAGAAGGAGGAGAAAAAGGAGGAGAAGAAGATGAAGAAGAAGGAGAAAATGAAGAAGAAGAAAGAGGAGGAGAAGAAAAGTTACTGGGTTGGATTTTGGTTTTTGTCACACTGGTGTCAGAAATGGAATTCGTCGATTTGTCATTTGTTACAATATAATGCTCTGCGCATTTGTCTAACGACCAGGAAACACCACAAAAAACCAGGTCAGTCCATATTTTCGTACTAAATACGCCTGACTACTCTAACACTGTAACGTAGTAGTCCGGGATTGATGTAAAATGTTTCCAAATGCTCAAGAGGGAAGGATTCCGTCAGCACTTAGCAAGTGATACAATCAAAGAATCAGGAAACATGCTGACGAATTTAAAATATCGGAGTTAGCCCGTTATTGCCCAGAATGTATTGCTTGGCGTGAGGGAGAGGTTTGCTCTAATCTAGGCTTAAGCTTTTGGACTCATCATAGTTGATGATGATGGTGATGAAGCCGAGAAGTGCCGTTGAAGTCCCTCGAAAATGTTCCGGAAATGGATTGCCTCGTGCCACGGAACGTTTTCCACCCCCTTCCCGTCCTACCCTTCTGGCTCCTTTTTCAAAAGCTCGTCGTGTTGTGTGATTCATAGGAGGGAGCCCTTTTCAATCTCTCCGTTGCTGCTGCTGCTTGCTACAGTTTTAAAGGGAGAGAGGGAGAGAGGGGGAGAGGAACCGGTCTTGGCTGCCAACGAACACTGCTGCATTTACATTTCTTCTTCTTCTTCTTAATATTGAGCATGGACTTGCGAAATGTCTTTGGACAGACATACACGCGATCAGTTTTGTTTCCTGTGTACAAATGGCTAATCTATTGCACTGGTCGAATTAAAACACTCAGAGAAATGCACTCAGCTTCCCTTAAGCGGATATGGAATGCCCTATCTTGACAATGTTACAAGTTGTCTAATGTAATTTCAATTGTCTCTTTTATGAGCTCGTAATGTCGGCTACTACGGTGTAAAACCGCGATCTCGGTGTGACCATTGTCGCGACTGTGCTATTGCTGATTTCTCTGGTTGTAGTAGTCGTAGATTGCGTTTGTTTTTTACCACGTCTCTCTTCAATCGCACGACCTGACTGTCCCAAATATGTCTTTCCACATTGGTAAGCAATTTTGTAAACACCAGATTTTTAAAACAAAGATTGTCCTTTACACCGCAATAACTGACTTAAGGACAGGCTCGTAAGAGAGGATTGGAATTAAATTAGAGCCAAATAATTTTAATAGGTACAACTGCCTAGGACTGAGCACAGCTTGGGCAAAAATACTTAAAAGAAGACCATGATTTTGTTTCCAATGAAGGCCATGGGTTGAGATAGCCATTTATTTGTTAATTATTCATTTCCTGATGATGGCCATAGAGTGTGGCCGAAAGCTCAAAAAATGGTATAGGTATTAATGGCTGGTAACTCAAGAAGTGCTAATTAATAATTATCGCCGTGAAAGCTTCAAATATTTTATATGAATTTTTTAGTTTGTAGGTATAGGTAGTATCCTTATAATAGCTGAATAGCTCTGAAAAATATCTTTGTTTCTTTTCACATTTTTTGCTACATTTTAGAATACATATTTGTTAAAAATTCAACCAAGTGTTAATCATTTTCAAACCTCATGTTTCAGTGTATTAAAACCCAACACAAGAAACTCTTAAAAATTGCGTATCAAAATATTAACGACTGAGAAAATGGTCCTTATATGAGGAAATTTTGAACTTAGGGAACATGAGCCCCAAAACTGAAACGTATATTCCTTAGATATTGGTGTATTTGTTCCACTGTGTATTGGCAAAATTTGAGGATGGTTATATTTATCTCTTGTATCTACACCACCTGGACACAAACCATGATCGGGGTTATCATTTGTCGACAAAAACTGCCCTTACTGATTTTCTCATTTTTCTACATTTTCTAGATCATAATGTCCCTAGAGCTTCTGTGAGCCTATACCTTCCATCAACTGTTTTTACATCACTATGAACTTTTCCCATCAAAGAAACTTTCAGTTTTCTTATTCTACAATCTATTCTCTTCTGGATTTGATCGAAACATACCAGTTTTTCTATTCTTACATTTTCTCCATATAACTGTAGTGCTACAACTTCATTAGTGCTTTAATGTCACCATCTCTCAAGGAATCAGTGTAGCGTATTTTAAGATACTCTTCAAATTAATTGTTTAACTCCTGAAATTTCCATTGCTCCTCTAGTTCTACTGTAATTGGTTGTACTGTGTGCAGTCAGTCATAATTTAATAATCAACCTACTTCTATAATAGATATCGAGGTTATTCAAATGACATAATCAAGAAGAAACAATATATTTTCATATAAGACAATAATATAAAAATTGAATTTTTTACCGAAAATTCATTCCGTATCCCCTTAAAACTGATAATTCTCAGCATGTAAGTGATAGGGGGCCAAGCACTGAATCCTACACTGACTGGTTCTAAGCTAAAGGGGACCAATATGTTAATTTTCCAAAACCCGAAGTATTTTACTAAGTCTTTTGAACCTTTCATGACATACTTTAACGGTATAAAAATGCAGTTGCATCAATAAACTCCTTGCTCTGTAGGCAGCCATCCAAACTTTAGTAGTGAGGTAACTAAGACCGCCTGATAGAACATTCGCCCAACTGTTTCGGGAAATATTTTGAGATTACAGTTATTATTGCTGTGTAATCTACCTTAACTTCCTCAGTTTTACTATAGGATATTCGTATATACACACACACCACATGCTACTCTCTAGATTGGTGAAGATAGAATCAGACTAGGACATTGAATTTTTCAGTCAGAAATCCTTAGATTGGAAGGGATGTTTTACTGATATACCGCTATATATTTTCTCCAAAATGCAATATTTGGTTAGACGCCCCTACGAGGAGATTAAAATGGTCCATATGTTATAGTTTTAATTGTAATTAGTCATTTATGGTAAAACGCTTCAGTATTTATATGATTTTATATTCAAAACAATAAAGATTGTCACTGCGGGTACTGCCATTGTATCTATTTACATTTACACAGCGCAAACGTTTCGTTTCGTAAATGCATAAAGTAGAAAAGTTACACGTGATAATAAATTTTTAAGTGACATTTTGCTTTTGTTAGATAAATTGTAATGTTTCTATCGTTATTTTGCATATGAATAACATAACTATTGGGGTCTCTTGGAATGGAAATGGGAGAGATACCGAGGGGTTTGGCGCTAACGCCAGAGGTTTATTGTATCTATGTCCCCAAGGGGCACCCCAGGGAGGAAGGTTGAGGTGAGAGGAGACACCAGGCGGCCAGATTCAGACTAACGGTACAGACATTGACAGAGGTCAAGGTTTCCCAAGTTTCACACCTCGAAGTCTTTAGGTTTCCGTCCCCCCATTGGCGGCGCCGTGGCCGAGCGGTTAGTGCGCTCGCCTACCACCTAGGCGGCCCGGGTTCGATCCCAGGGACCCGCATGTGGTATTCGTGGTGGACGAAGCGGCGTCAGGGCGGGTTTTCTCCGGGTGCTCCGGTTTCCCCCGCCATCTCATTCCACCGGTGCTCCATCTTCATGTATCATCAGTGTCACCGCCTGCGGTGCCGTAGTAGTAAAAGCGGGTGTTAAACACTACAACAACAACGTTCCCCCATTCAGGGGGACCTCGGCGCGGGGTCCAGCGCCCCTATATGTTGCCCCTGCCTGAATCCCACGGACAGCGAGGGACGGAAAGAGTTCCTCATCCCTGCCAAATTGCACCTAACGCCTTCGCTGACACTTCTGACCCTGCAAGAATACAACGGGATGAAGGACGAATAAATAATTACTGAAACGAAATGGAAGGACAAGAAATTTGGGGGATGTAATTATCCATCCCAGCATTCGCTTGGCGAACCAGTGGGGTCAGGAAGACCGGCACAAGAATTGAACCCACGACCTCCCGAAGGCAAACCTCACACGTAACTGGTCCTTTGGAATATATATATATATATATAAAAGAATCCTCACAAGAGCAAACATAACTACTACATTAAACGAACATAGGCTTTGAATTAGCGCGCACGCACACACATGCACAAAAAAGAAAAGAAAGAGTAATAATTTTTTATTGGACTTGAGTCAACAATGGTGCTGCAGATTGAATACATATGTACCTATTTCCTACTGCTTGCATTGAGCTGTTCACGCGTACAGATTTATAAGGAAGTTTCCTTACTGAATAATGAATGAGTTTTTATTCCCAAAATCACTGTATTCACCCGTATTTATTACGTTTTATATGACTCTAGCTCAATATCTATTTATATCGTTGTACAACAGACCGGTATAGCACAATTAACAGTGCTGTTCTTGTTGTTTAGGACTACGCAAAGGTGAAAATTCAGAAATATTAAGATTTTATACCTTAACATACCTATTATTCGGAGCTGGCGTGTGTATCTTATTCAACACATCCAGAGCTTGAACCTCAGCTAGTATGGTTACCTGGTTACGTTTTTCATCGACTTTCCCTTAACCCCAAAAGACAAATGTCAGTAAGCTCTCAGCTATTTGGAGTCGGGACTCGAGTGAACATCATTTTACTAATTTTGTTCACTTATCTCGGTTAAAGGAAGTTATGCTTAAACATTAAATAAATCCTGTTGACAAGCAGTTTTACTTTAGTGACTTTTTATGTTTCCCAGAAGGTTAATCAGAACAAATAATATTAACATTCACAGAATAACTGGTAGTTTATACTTCTAATAACAGAGTGAAGCATTTTAACTCAGTGCATAGTTATTATAGGTACATGTATACCTACTATAAACATTCGATAAATTTAACCTTAGTAACGACAAAGCATTAACAGAAGAAACAAGAAAATCTTATGAGTTTCTCTACTCTTGTACTAACCATTCCTACAAACTCTTATTCCTGTATCTTCTTCGTGTCAGTTGAAATAAACATTTGGAGATATTATCTTATTCCTTATTTCCCTGTAGGTACAAGGAGAATATGAGAATACAATAGGCTTTAAACGATAGCGAAGTGTTTAAAATCTTTCAAATTCCGTTATCTTTGCACGCTTAACACATAAAGATTTGAATAACGATGTTCCATTTGACAGAAGTATAAGTTCTCCAAAACTCACACAAATAAAGTTTTTGTACGCTAAGATTTGGTCCATCTCTAACGATTTACTAGTTATGCAAAAGCCATCAAGAGTAAACAGAACTACATGGCCTATACCCAGAAAATCAAAATACATGTGTCATTTGTCGTAAAAATATCGTAAATATGTCATTGTAATAATCGTAAGAGCCATTTTCGAGAAAATCAAAATTTTCGGCCCTAATGACCTAGCTGTCGACGGGCCCTTAAGCCCTACTCACTCACCCTACTCACTGAAAATTTTCGATGTAAAGGGTAGTTTAGGGTGGAGATATTTTCTTCAAAATCTCCATGTCGCATCCTTTAAAGACATTAACCTTAAATGCCAACTTTGGTTTTTAACCGACTATTCGTTTTTGAATTATGCTGTCCACAGACTGACACACAGACACGCGGATCTTTTTCCAAAAAGGCTTTTTTTGTTGTTGTTGTTTTTTTTTAATTCAGGGGGCCTCAAAACATATATTTCTGGTGAAACTTCCATCTCGTTTAAGTGCACAATTTATGCGAAATACACTTTTTTCTGCTGTTAGCCATTTCCAAGATACTCTTTGTTATTAATTTGGATTTTCAAACACATAGCTTTTGCTATTGTTCGGTTTTATTGTGGTAGTTCAAAGAAGATAGAATTTCACAGCCATCACATAGCGTAGGCCTGAGCGACCTTCGTTTTCTTACCTGCTAAACATATACCTAGTTATCAGTTAAATTCATGAGCAATCTGCACTCTCTGAGCACCAGTTGTCCAGCCCTTGCATAGCGCTACGCTTTTTAAAAATTTGACTATCGATTTACCAAGTGTATTCTTTTTTATTTTTCAAGTCGTGATGTTTGTAGGTGTCTGTAAACAAATGTGACCTATATTATCTATGAAACTTATCTATGGAGTACATATATACACCCGTGGACAAAAATAAAACAAAGTCCTGTCTAGAACGCCAAATTAGTTTAAATCCTACACGGCACAGCGCCTTGTTTACACCATCCGCGATACAATTGTGTAACGGCAGCAAGAAGTTGTCACAAGTTCCCGATTTTAATATTACTAGCCCATATGATCAATCAAGACGCTGTCCCGGGTAGGACTTTGACGAATTTGACGCTGCGGACATGATCTTTTTTTCCAGGGTGTACATTTACCCTTACCCGTCACGCATCTGCCATTTCAAGTAGTTTCCTTCAAACAGCCCGTGTCGCTGTGTTGCCTTTGATTTGTTTTCTTCATAACTCGTGTTAAGTAACATTTGGTATCTCGGAGCGATTGAATCACTCCAAACAGGGAACAGTAAAAGTTCTTTCAATGGTTTAATATACTGACCACATTTATAGTAAACACCAGAAGCACTTAATAGGACCTGACTTTGTTGTTTTCATTCCTCCAGCTTTGCTTGTTGTGATAAACCGGTTTGTGTTTGTAAATAGAGAATTTTTGCGTGTAGAATTGGACCTGGCACATAAGCTATACAAATCCTGTTTTATTGTAATCTACAGCAATGGAGCTGAATTCTCTGGCCGCCCTTCCAGAACTGAATGGACTATTGAAAACGTACTACAGGTAGCGTTGTTGTATGCCACCTGCTACATATTGTGTTGTAATTTGTTAATAAAAAGACTGGCTCTCTTTTCACTATGACAAAATGTCACGTGGTCATTGTTGAGATCCTCGACTTGAACCCAAAAAGGTAAGCTTTAAGTGCACATACATAGATCCTGAGAAATGGGGATCTGAATAAAGAACACTAATCCCGACACTGTCCATTCATTTCCTCTGTGTTGGCTTCATCAATGGGCATTAAATGAATTACACAGCAGCACCTTCCTCTTTGGTTGTTGTCGACGCTTGACTGATATCATACAATAAACATGAAAGAGAATGAATACAACCTGTAAAAGTTAAAGTTTCTACATGTAAAGGTACAAATCTGATGTGTTGCACTCACATGACTTTCTCTGCTCTTGTACTAACCATTCCTACAAACTCTTATCGCTATATCTTCTTGTTAGTTGAGATAAACATTTGCAGAAATTATCTTAATTGCTTATTTTCTTGTAGGTTCAAGGGGAATATAGGGATACAGGAGGCTTTGAGTGATAGTCAAATCTTTTAAAGCTTTCAAATTCCGTTCTCTTTGCACGGCTAACACACACAAAATTGAATAACGATGTTCCATTTATCAGAAGTATAAATTCTCCAAAACTCATTCAAATAACAAGGGATATCTCCGAAATGGTTTACTCTGCAAAAAAATTGTGCATTCTAGCAAAATCTGCATTTTTGTATAGTAAGATTTGGTCCATGTATAACGGTTTACCAGTTATGCAAAACTCGTACAGAGTAAATACGACTACAGGGCCTATAGCCAGAAAATTCAAGATATACATTTCATTTGTCATAGAAATATCTCAAACATCACTTTAACAAAAATCGTTAGAGCAATTTTCAAGAAAACAATTTTTGAAAAATTTTCGATGTAGGCTGGAGGAATTTTCTTCAGAATCTTCAAATCACATTATTGAAAGACGTTAAACTTTGGTTTTTAACCAACTTTTGTCTTTGAGTTATGCTGTCAAAAGTATTGGAAAGCACGAATGCTAATGGCTTCTTTGCCAGATGCAAGGCAGTAGAAAACAACAACAACAACAACAGTTATGTTGTCCACAGATTGACACACACACACACACACACACACACACACACACACACACACACACACACACAGACGGACCTTTTTTAAAAATGCTTTTTTTTTTATTCGTGGGGCTTCAAAACATATTTCTGGTGAAATCTCGACATCGAATTTTTGGATGGAACATAATACTTTCTCTACTTCCTCTTAACATACAGAATGGCAGGCAGACTGACATTTTACCTGCTCAGACACACAAACACACGCACACATTTTTATTACTGCGACAATTTTTGTCACTTAGTAAGTGTAGTAGTTTCAGTGAAATATCGACATTGAAATGTTGGGCGGAATGCAACACTTCTACGTGGTTGAACAAATAGTATAGAGAACACGAACTATTGGAATTCATTGTGCCATATTTATCCTATTATAGTGCTCTCTGGTTACTTTTGGTGACATTCCGTTTGTTCAGCTGTTATCACTACCGGCAACTTTTCCTAGAAAATACCCCAAGTAAAGATATAGCCGCAATTGGTGTTGATTCTGGTTCGAAAGGTTAGGTAAACTGTTCGGCTTAAATGATTGTGTAGATGCTGTTGCGTCTAATGTGTGAACATAAGGTATTGTTTTAGCGCCTACAATAAGTGTTTCATACTTCCTTATGGGTTTTCCAACACAATTCATATTAGTAAATGCGGTACGACATACAAAAAGTCCCAAATTGATGTCTACACGCTTTGAAACAGTTGTGCGTGATAAAGAAGGCACTGGAAAAGCATAGCAACACGTTCATCGTCCTAACGTGTTTATAAACAAACATGGCGCTGAGATTATCATTCAATGAAGGTAAGTGGCTACTGAAGTGTTATTGGAAACTAGAGAACTAATTGGCATAATTGTGTATAGAAGGCTAAGGAAAACCCATGCTTCTTTGAAGAAAATGCCGCAAAACCTTCCACGATGTGGTTATGGTCTGTCTTCCAAAGAAATAATTCGGCCCTACTGACATCATTCAGTTTTACCTGCAAATTTTGGAGATATGATTTCATGTGTGAGTGAGTGAGTGAGTGAGTGAGTGAGTGAGTGAGTGAGTGAGTGAGTGAGTGAGTGAGTGAGTGAGTGAGTGAGTGAGTG
This sequence comes from Tenodera sinensis, assembly GCA_030765045.1. Classification (NCBI taxonomy): domain Eukaryota; kingdom Metazoa; phylum Arthropoda; class Insecta; order Mantodea; family Mantidae; genus Tenodera; species Tenodera sinensis. The sequence continues at coordinate 20,609,374 of CM060963.1, forward strand.
AGTGAGTGAATGGGGTTTAAGTACGAGTCGACAACGAGGCTATTGAGGCCGATGTCTTAATGATCTCTTTGAGAATCAAAATGAGGTTTATTTCCAACAAGTTGGAGCTCTGGACATTTTGAATATGCACGGGTTTAAGGAAGTTCAAGGAATACAACACAACAAAAATTGTATTTCTGTCTCAGATTGAGTATACATCAATTTGGGACACTATATTTAACCTGGAAAGTGTTTCAAAACAAAATTTGCAAAGTAGGTTTTACATGCTAATAAACCAAATTTTTGGTAGTACTTCTATTTAGTGTAATCTCGGCCATATTAAAGTTTTGGGAGTTGCCATTAAACTGTTTCCTCTATAGACACTCCTTTGGACGTACCCTTGCTTCTAGGATCTTTTCTCTGATCCTTACAATTGCAGTAATCAGAAAAAGAAGAGTATGATTGTCTTAACTGGCTGATAATTAGTGTATTATTCATTTGCTAGTAGTGCTTGTAAGCTAATTAATAACTGTGATGCGTTTGATTTAAAAGCATTACAATTGTTACTTTCACGTGGTAAGAAGAAGCAACATTTGGAATCCTTTTGTATAACAACAGTTTCTTTGAATGAACTGGAACGATTCTCCCTCCACGTGGATCTGAACTGTGTAACCACAAGTACTGGATCATGAGTCAGAAAATGGTCAGCCCAGAGAACTCTGGCTTTTGTGTTATTTGAATTCCACCACCTTCCTCCCCTCCCTGGGGTGGAGAGAGACTTAAGCCAAGTACTTATGATTTCGTTCCAGTGGTTTTTTAGATTCATGCCTCAAAAATGTCCAATAAAGGGACCCCTATACAAGGAATGTGGGTCCGACCGCAATAACTAGTGCTAACACACACATACAGAGATGTGATGAGGCTGTGGGGTACAGTCCCTGCAAATATCTAATGTCAAGCTTCTTCGTAGAGCAGGGTACTGAAAATTACCAAATACTATGTGGTTTCAGAATTTGTTAAAAATAAGGAATAGGTAAACTTTTTGTAAATACGACAATATAAAATAAAAATAGTACCTTAATCCTAAGCAAATGGTATTTGCTAACATTCATGCTAATATCACGTACAAATTATATTCATTCCCCTCTCTCTCCCCCTCTCTCCCTCTCTCTCTCTTCCTCTTTCTTTACCTGTCCATCTATCTCTCCTTCTGCTTCCCTTCCTACCTCACTTCCTCTCCTCTTTCTCTCTCTGCCTCTCTTTCTTCCTCTTTCTCTACCTCTCACTTCCTCCTTCTACCTCTCTCTTTCTTTCCCTCTTTCCTTTCCCTCTGTTCCTTTCCTTCTCTTTCTTCCCCTCTCTCTTTCTCACTTCCTCTCTCTTCCTGTCTTTCTCTCTTCCTCTCTCTCACTTCTCTCATCCTCTCACACTCTCTCATCGTGTCTCTCATCCTCTAACTTCTCTCCTCCTCTTCATCTCTTTCTCCTTTTTCTCCTTATTTTCTTCCTCTCATTCTCTTCCTCTCCTGCTCTGCCTCTCTTTCTACCTCTACTTCTCTTTCACTCCTCCTTTACTCCTCTTCTTCTCTCTTCCTCCCTCTCTATATCTCTCTACCTCTGCTTCTCTTTCTCTCTCTCAAATCTGATGCTTTACATTTATATGCACCTTTCTACTCATCTTACATAAAGCATTCTTACGGTAGTTCATTACTTTATTCATTATTTTGATAGATGTAAATGTTAGTTATTATTATACATTTCGTTGCAGGAACAACGGTGATACTGTAGGCTGAAGCAATAGTCAACTTTTTAAAAGCGGGTCGCTGTGTCATGTTTTTGAAATGTCATGTTCCCTTCATAACCACGAGAAAATAAAGGAATTTTGACTTAACCTTGTAAAAGTGCATTCAGAGTAATAAAAAATCCTAGGAGCCGTCAGTGCTACAAAAAATTCAATTGATATACATTTCGCTCTTTGAGTTCTTGTGGCTAAGAAGTTATACAAAATTCATTCAGAATGAAGCGGAGTTCTCAGATTATATACAGAATTAAAGTGAGTCGTGCGTGAGAAAAATATGTTTCATGCATAAATGGTAAACACTGAGAGACAGACAAAACCTTACTAAATAAAAATGTGGATCTCATTATAACAATTTAGGTCAGATACTACGTTTCTCTTTTGAGTGAACCATTTCCAATATATTCTTTCTTATTTGTTTGAATTTGCGAATACTTATGCTTTTTTTCCAAATATGAATATGTTATTCGTTTTTTCATCTCTTGGCCTTGCAAAAAGAACGGAGTTTCAAAGGCACCACATAGTAACCAGCCCTTAAAACATTTCACTATCGCTATTGTATTCCCATATTCCATATTAGAAGTCTATATCGTAATAGGTTACGCGACGATCACTTGGTGTACCTTCTAAGTCTACGCACTTCAACTTTGTCGCCAAGTGGTGTTGTTGTAGTGTTTAACGCCCGATTTTACTACTACGGCACCGCAGGCGGTGACACTGATGATACATGAAGATGTAGCACCGGTGGAATGAGATGGCGGGGGAAACCGGAGCACCCGGAGAAAACACGCCCTGACGCCGCTTCGTCCACCACGAATACCACATGCGGGTCCCTGGGATCGAACCCGGGCCGCCTAGTCGCCAAGTGGTGGGCAGATACATCAGGAATCTGTTCATACTCTCTTCAGTTCAGCACTGGTTGGATAAGAGTCAAACTTGCTTCCACCTTCTTCTTGTCAACAGAGAGAGGGGGGTTAATAAAATATGTACTATCTAAAAGAACGGGATTTAAAAATATTTAAATTTAGAGCTTTAAGTACTAGAAGAGACATTGCGGGATTAATATTTTTTATATAGTCTTACACTCGATAATTGATGATAGTCAAATTATTGCAAGTATATTGTTTTATGTGCCAAATAAAATAAGTGGATTGAAGAAGTTATTTTCCACTTCAAGAGCAAATACTTCATGTTTCATTATTTCCTCTTCTTCTTTACCTGATTACCCTCCCCTTATCTAGGACTGACACCCCCTAGGACTTACAAGTCAGTGTCTAGAGTGAGGAAGAGGATGATATAAAACGCAGGCGAAATCGATGAATGATGGAGTAACTGGTAAAATGAGTGGAGTGGTGGGGAAAACCGGAGAACCCGGAGAAAACCTGCCCAGAGGCCGCATCGTCCAGCATAAATACCACATGCGGATCGCTGGATACGAACCCGGGCCGCCTAGGGGCAGGCGATCGGTGCAACCGCTCGACCACGGCACCGCCGCAGGAGCAATACGAAGTCTATAAAATAAGGTTTTATATTTGTATAACATTTTCACTATTTTCATATATTCAACATGTCAGAAACTCTGTTCAAAAATGCTACAGTGAAACATTTACACATTACATTAATATAACGTTTTAAAGGCTGGTCCCGTGGCCCAGTTGGTACAGCACCTGCCTGCTGTGCTAGGGGTCCCGGGTTCGATTCCTCTGAGTCTGGAAGTATGAATGAAAGTGTGAATTCAATGTATAAAAGCCCCAAAGACAGCATTCGCCAATATGACCTCTGCAGTTAAAGGCGGGATATAAATGAAACAATTAAAACAAGAAGTTTTAGAAGTAACTGATTGAATATTGTTATCATCATACCACCTTCTCTGTTATTGTCATTTCTTTCCTCTGTTTCTTTTTTTTTTTTTTTTTTTTCTTCCGTGAGTTTTATTTTAAGCATAATATTTGTTTGTTTCATGTCTGTAAGTTAGATCTGGAAATGACTGATGTAAATGTACTTTATAATGAACACTGTAATTTGGCTTATGCGTGTTGTGTTCATAGTAAATAAATAAAAAAATAAATATATCTTTCTGTTTCTTTAGGTATGAGACAAGAGAAACCAAATAACCTATAGAGTCATACTTTAGGTAAGTAGTGCAGAAGTTCCAAGTATCCCTCAATCCTAACGTAATTAAGGGGAGTTAGGGGTGAGATTTGGCCCATTTGGTAAAAAAAAAGTTGATTTTTAGATTTTTATGTTGAAAAATTATTCAATATTTTGTCTATTGAAAAGTGCAATGGTTTTGATGACAGCGCCATTTTTAAAGATCTAGCGGCCATTTTTAAAGAGTGGTGCATAGTGATTATATGGCTGGTGGTTAGGCGTACGCACCCACCGAGACTGAATATCGACGGATCAGAAACTCAATCATGTAAATTATCCTTAATCTGCATCCACAAAATCACACATTGTCTCCAGAAGTGGTAACTAAAATTCTATTTCCGGATCAGCGACTTGGTCCTGACCAGCTGCTAGAACGCTATGCCAAGGGTACGACACAGAACTCGAATGAATCTCTTCACAATGCTGTGGGAGCTATTTGTCCAAAATAGGTGTGTGTCTAGGAATAAACTTGAACTTGCAGTACTGAACACTGTCATGGAGTTTAATATGGGGTGTGTCAAGTCAATTCAGGTGTTAAATAGTCTTAGGAATGAAAACATTTCAGTTGGAACAATATACATTTGTCAGAAGTGCAATGCTAGAAGATGTATTCAGAGTACAAAATGCAGTGCCAGGAAACAAACACACACAAGGAGAGCCCATAAATTGCAGAAATTGTCAGTACAGGAGAGGGTAAGAGATCAGAAAGTGAAACCTATGCTGCAACACACCTCTGATGGGGTTAGAATGTTTTAAAAGTTTAATGCTGTTTTTCTCAGTTTCTTTTTTCTCAGCATTTTCACGCATCTGAAAAACTCCTTGCGACAGAGTTCTTAAGGGATTCTTTTGAAAATTTCAGGATGTGCTCTTATTCATATAAGACTGAAAAATTGCTCTGGGTTTTGATATCAGTTAAGTAATATTGAACATATTCACATTCAAATGTCGATGGAAAGTTAAAAAAACGTGAAATCTGTAAATAGACGTATTAAAAAATTCCCATATACTAAAGTACTGGTGTAAAATAAAAATCCAGAGCAATTATGACTTTCAAGTGCATGAAGCATCAGATGACCAACTTTCATGTCAAACATATAAAAATTGTTACGCAAGGAGCATTTTTAATCAGAGTATCTTTTTAATCGATTAAAAGCTTTTAATTAAAAAACTATTTGACTTACATACTTCAAATTTTGTACAGATGCATATCTAAACACTATATTAACGTGGTTAAAATTTGGTAATGCTGGCTTACAAATTGTAGAATTTCCTAAACTCACCCCTAACTCCCCTTAACAACATTAGTCTTCTGTTCATTGCTATGTTCACTGCTGTTATATGTTAAACTCTCGTTACTGTAAATGTGTAAAAAGCAATTTGAAGAAATCGATGGGAGGCATGTTGGTTTATATGGAGTCTCTGGCTCGGCGATGGTAGATATCTGGTGCAGAGATTTCTTGCCTACCCCTCGGTAGGTATTATGTGGGGGTGTGCTGCCAGGAGGAACAGAGCGCCACAATTATTCCGAGTAATTAAGTTGGCGGAACTTTTCAGTAGCAGCAGTAATTAAGAGAGTTAGTTCAGATGGCAGGACCAACTCTCTCTCTCTCCAACCCGCTTGTTACTTCTTTTGCGAACTCTCACCAGCAATCGCTAGCAAATCCCCTACTGCAGAAAATTCCTGGTGACCCTTAAACTTGTATCCTACGCTACCGTGGACTTGAAAAGAAGGATTAGAACGTTTCTATCTTACTTTTGGATTCTAATTAGTTGATTTATTATTTTTATTTACGGATGTAGGCTTCTTCGTGACTTACAGCTCGTAAAAGCAAAACAAAATTCAAGTGCTGAGAACGAAGTAGCATCGGAATTGCTTCCTGTATACAAGCTGTTTAAAAAGAAATATATGTTCGAAATTATGAGAAGTGATAGCGTGGCAAATATTTATGATAGAAGATTTTATTCAGTGATGAGTTACACTTTCGTAACGAGAGTAGCGAATTGAACAAATCTGAGAGAAGAATACATTTTCTGAACATGACTGTCATACAGAGTGAAAGGTACTGCTACGGCCATACGTTAGCAGCAAATTCTACATGATGAGTGTAATATGTCCAATACCATTATTGTCAACAGAGAACCGTTTTGCTGAAAAAAAGATTTGTGTCTTATATCTGAAGTCATCTAATTTCTTGACGGATGGATATAAATGTATTATTGTTTCACTAACTGTTGAGCAAACATTGTGTGAACAATGCTGTAATGCATAGCTACCTTAATTCGAGTGAATTTAGTCACAATTTATTGTTAAAGTTTATTGTCTAAGACAGATTTGGCAATGTGACGTTAACATTAACCGCTAACTATTCCTATATTCACTCGTCAGAGAAATAGTTTATGAGGTATGAAGTTAATGTTATAAAGGGGAACACACCGCTCCCTGCGACCCGAGGGAGGAAAACCACAGGCTGACAGAGAGCGGACACAGCAAAGCCACAGAGACGTGCACGAGCCCTTAACAGTTCCACAGATAGCCGCTGGGCGCACCACCGGAGCTCCTCACCACCACCCAAAGAAAGAGCCACGAACTGACCTTAGCAGCCTCAGCCCGTCACACAACTATTTCAAGTGGGGCCAGGGAAGAAGTCACACAGCGCAAGCATCCGCACCATCTGCCCACATATATCCGAATCACTGCAGACAACCAGACCTGAAAGATGACAGCGGGAGTGAAATGAGAAAGTAATGGAAAGGAATCTATGGATTAGACAATCCCTTCCAGCGTTCGCCCATTGACAAGGGGAAACCATGGAAAAACCCAAGTCAGAAAGGTTGGTCAACAAGAATGGAACCCACGACCTCCCGACGCCTGAATCATTCCGTACGTTGGAGAACTACCTTATTACCGTGTGATCGACATCTGCAATTCAGTTTAATTTCCCATTCCCTCTAGAATTAATCTATGTGCTGTAGGAGGTACTGTTATCCACTGAATCATCTGTGTTTGTGGCTTTTGTCTTATTTCGATATTTATTTTAGGTATGGATAGAAATATGAATTTCACTAGAGGTGCAATAAATTCCCGAGTTTATATAAATTGTGTACAAACTTGTGTCCTTTTTTGCGATAACTACACAACACTGCCTAATATTGGAATAACTTGCCCCAAATGATGTTTTTTTGACTTCAATGCACAACAAACAACCTTAGTGCAAATGGTTTAGCAATCAGTATAACAACACTTCAAATCAAAATTTCCTTAATTCAGATTAGTGTAATAATTTTAAAGGTGACGTATGGTATCTCTTTAAATAAAAAAACAAAATACAAAAAGAAAGTTGCCTATAAACACGAATGATCACGGGTTAAGTATAACTCAGGAATTGATGCAATAACTCTTCAGTAAAACTAAACCTATTATTCCCGTCAGTCTTTAATATTTGTTACCAATACGGGCGAGCAAGCTCGTTAAAGCACGCGGTTCAAATCCAGCCAAAATAGTCCTCTTTGACTAAGGAATTTTTCAAGTTTTCCTCAGTCCTCATTCATGGCAAATGCCGAAGAACCTTAAACTTCGTTCTGGAATGTCACCATTCACAATTTCCTTTCTCAATTCACATTTCATTTGTGTAGTTCATTTTATTTTTATGTACTGCGAGTTTTAAACACTGTAAAGAGAAAACAAAGAGAAAGAAAAGACAAACATCTGTTCTGGTATTTTGCTTTACAAATGTGTGTTTTAAAGTCATTAGTTATTTATTCAAAGCGACATCAAAGTTAATGACAACATATTTTATAACGTCGCACCATGGACTATTGTAAATGTTCTACCTTCCCAGGAGACTGACGTCCATCTTCAGCGATAGCGACAACCCTAGCAATCATAGCAGTGTCGACAGGAGTCTGATATAATACCCACCGCAAGAAAAGTTCAATGGTGTCAAATCTGGTGATCGAGCTGGCCATTGATGAGGTCCACCATGCTTGTCGAAACTTCGGGGTCATCAGCGAATAACATACTTTGCAAATGTTTTGATACTTTTTATTTCCTGAAGAATGGCTCTCAATATTTTGATTAAAATATCATATATGTAAAATGTTTAAATAAGGGAGGAAAATTGTGTTATAAGCCGCAAGTTTAGTGAACATAAGTTCTGCTGTTGCTACTCGCGTATGTACGTCTGCTGATGCGCGTGCATATACGACGGCTGCGCAGTACTACTGTTACGTCATTCATACTCCGTGTCCAACTAACCCGCATTGCTTGTGACTGCACGCGGTTCCGTGCTCTGTAAATAACATACCAAATGTATATTACACTGAGTTATCTGAGAATAACCCATGAAGTCTTTCTTCGGAAGGAATTTTGTATAATTTTGTACAGCAGGTAAAGCTTACTTCATTAAAAATGTAGATCCCACAGTTTATTTTACAGTACTATTGTGGCATCAGTCATTTTTCGAGATATGCATTTTTATTGTTTGCATTTTGCAACACTTCATCGCTATGTTTTTCGCGACGCCTTGGAAAGAGTATAGAATTTCAAGACCAGCACCCAGTGACCTGCTGTTAGACATCTGTCTAGGTATTAGGTAATGCAGTTTATTTATTTTTAACAATGTTTAACGTCCTTTAACCTGTTAGGTCATATCGGACAATGAATAATATGTATTATATAATATTTCTCAGGGATAGTTTGTAGAAGATATGTAAAAATAAACGATAGTGGGTAGAAAAAGTATCTTTATAGACCTAGATTTTTATTAAAGTAGTATACATTGAGTATATTTTTATATGACAAATAATATGTATATTTTGAATTTTGCGAGAATAGTGACACATTTTTAAACAGTTGTTCAGCTTTTATATCTCACTTTTAATTACAACGAAATGTTATTTTTAGACGTGGCGAATGACCTTTCTAGGATCGGCGCGAGTGACGTCATGCAAATTGATGGTAGGTGTAAATGTCTCGGTTTCATAAACAAGAGACTGCTGATAGTGCAATCAAGCACTGGACTTAAACATACATTTTGACTCCACAGAAGTCGGAAAGATACTAGCTTGACACCCCTATAGTCTTATAAATGCAAAAGTGAACTCCTCCATAAACCACGGCGCAATTTTTCGCCACGTCTAAAAAATACCTCTGCACAGCTTGTCGTGAGAGACACCGACTGCGGTAGCCAAGATAGGCAATAACACTGACCAGCCCAGTTGTATTATAATAAGAGAAGTGGGGGTCAGTGTTCCACCTGCTGTGAGTATCATAAGTACAATGCCTTGTATGTGTAATTCCCCCCGAGTTCTGAAAACACTTCTAGTCATTTGCTCCTCCACTATTATCATCACTTCTTGTTTTCCCTATTTCGCACAGGGAGAGTCACGCTAGCTCTATCGAAACCATTTCTGCAAATCTCAATTAACATTGGTAATTTGCTTTCACTATCTTAAATTAAGATAATATCTACAGAGAAAACAATATCGAATCAGTTATTTTGGTTATTATTATGATTATTATTTATCATTATCATAAGTACCAAATCTTGATTGACTAAACACGTCTTAAAATTATGTATAAAGTGACTATTTTAAATGATATAAGAATCACAAAGATGACGTAAAACTAAAATTTCTTTACTGTATTAAAATTACTGTACAGAAAGTTAGGTATGAGAGAAATAAAGAGGTACTTCAGAATATTAATTTATCATGTATTTGTTTGTGTTTCTGTTTGAAGAAGCAGAAAAGATTATCAAGAAAAAAATGTAGAGTATGCCATAGTAAACTTTAGTATTAGCCCCTTTTGGCTATGTGATTATAGGAAATTAATTGTGGGTAAAGAGAACTTCACGGCCTCGAAGTGACTTGTACCGTCCTTAGTTTGAGACATGAAAGTCACCCCTTCATCCGGAAGCAAGTCTTTCCAAAATAAACCTTAGTAGGAATGGTACTTTTTTTGCAAGAACACGAGCGAATGACTTTTTTCTGAATTGAATAGTATTTTTGCCTTGTTTGTCAATGATGCTATCAATTGACAGGTTGTTATCAGCACATTCAACGTGCCGGTATTTTGTTCAGCAGGAATCTATTCATATGGGGCTGTCAAAGCATACCATCGGTCTCAGCCGAGCTTGGAACCAGAACCTGGGCATCACAGCGCCTAACCCGCTAAGACATCCAGACCTACAATTGATAGCCAAATGTCGATGTTACAAAAGCTTTCTTTATGTGAAAGTCAATAACTAGTATATTATGTAACGAGAGTATATATTAGGAAACGAGCGAGCGAAGCGAATTTTCTAATTTTCTTACGAGCTTTTAATTGCCATTATACTTAAGTTACATACGACAATTTATGCTCGACGATGTACCTAATTTTATAGTTGAGATATTGTAGAATGTTGTACACTCACCAGGGACAATGACCTACATATTGCATCAGCTGATATTTGGAGTTCTGCGCAGGCGCTAAACGATCGATTCGTATCCAGCACGTCACAGCTGCATGATGAAAATAATAACCTTGGAATGCTACTACGTAACATTGAAAAATAAAAGGTAAATTGATACGAAGCTTTATTTTATGAAAGTATAAGTTATTTATTGTATAAATTGTGAAATTAATTTGCGGAACTGTGCTAGTCCAATATTCTTGGAAGTTGATGCTGCATTGAGTTAATTTGTGTGTTTTGTGTAAGTTGTATCTTACTTAGTTGGAGTAAGTTGCATCTCACTGTCAGTATGTCCGACATTTTAGCGTTTTCTAAACTCGCGCAAGTTGCGTTTCGAGAATTGATCGATATTGCACTTTGCCATTGCTGCATGGGAATTTTCTGATTGGTGGAACACCTGTCTTTTAACGAAAATTGAACTGTCCGATTGGATGAAGACCTGTTCTTTAATTAAAATTTGAGCTTAAGGAAGTTCATTAAAGGATTTATAATTAATACACTTGAGTATGGGGGAGCATAAAAATATTTATGTAACCCCCGTGGCATAATAGCCCATCCAGGCCAAGGCCTAGCGACCCACCGATGTATAACCCATCTCTACCCACCACAGGCGTCATGAGTGGGGTGCAATACTGGAGAAGGGACGTGGTCATCGTCCCGTTCCCTCCCGGCCGGTTATGCGATCTTCACGTCCAGGATTGGTCTGGGTGGCCCAGTTGGTTAGACGCTGGCCTACTAATCCCAAGGTCGCGGGTTCCAATCCGGCCCAGACCGATGGTTTTAAGTGTGCTTAAAAACGACAGCTCCATGTCAGCAGATTTACTGGCATGTTAAAGAACTTTTGTGGGACAAAATTCCGGGACACCGGCAACGCTGTTGTGATCCTGGCAATGGGCAGAGTCGTTAAAGAATAAAATAATTTAATTTGTCACGTCCAGGGGCTAATACTTTTCAATCAAGTACATCCTCCATTGTCCCCTCAGGGAGCTAACGAGGCTGAGTACACCCCGGAGCAGGTCTCCCAGTAGCAGAAAATCCCCACGCCGGTACCGGAGATCGAACCCGGGTCCTCCGTGCCAGAGGTAGGCTTGCCACCACTGCGCCACGGAGGTTGTCAGTACTATTATTAACAACATTATTATTAATAACATTATATTTATAATAATGATAATTATTATACTACATTTATATCTATATATATATATATATTGTTATAACTATGGCCGTCTTCGACGAATAATACGACAGCCTTATCTGAACAGAGACACTCTTCTTAGGACTTGACCCCACCAATGCCCCCTCCCTCCCTCAGTGGAGGTAGAAACACTTCCCAGTGTCGCAAAGTTAGCGCAGAATAGTTTCTGCGCCAAGAGGTTCTGCTGGCAAAAGTTGCCTAGGCCGATGAAGACGAGGAAAAAGAAGGACGCGGGGAGAAGGGGGAGGAATGTGCCACGGTGGAAAGTCAGTGAATGGGAAAAACGCTTTTGGATGAGGGCGAGAAATGCCTTCATCAAGTTGGTGGCATCTTCTTCCCTACACGGAATCTTAAACTGGAAAAGTTAATGAGCGGTCATGTATGAAAGAAGAGTATTGAAAACTGCTATAGAAACTCTTCTATCTCTTTTCAGTCCTTTTGTGAGATAAAAGCATCAAGGAGTCAGTCGCACGCTGACGTGCGTTTCACTTAATGCTTGCCCATTATGTATGGCCTTTAATCCACAATCCCATCATCACTATCTCCGTTTTAATTGAAGAGGCCGGAGTAATGATACAGCAGCCTTACTGGCCCATTTCTGCACCTCTTTACCGTTTCTTATGCTTGATTTAAATTTGGGTCAAAAAGGAATGAAATTAAGCAAAATATAAATAAATGTGTAGGATGCAGGTTTTCCTGAAGATGCCATGAAAGGTGAGGTTCAAGGACTGTTGACAAACCTTAAGGGCATGTGAGCAACTTCTGCGGCAGAAACGTAAGACTTGAGAATACAGGGTGATTCAAAAATGCTTTTACAAAATTTGAGGATGGGTTCCTTGCACTGAAACAAGGAAAAAAGTTCATATAAACATATGCTCCAGAATGCTTTGTTTTCGCATTAAATAAATAAACCCATTAAATCCGTTTAGGGCAAGGTTCCCCAAATATTGTAGGGATCACTTTTCAGGTCCACTGTGTTCCTATTTCTATCTTAAGTTAGTTGTCCTATAATTTGCCTCCGCTTCACTCTATCACACACTTCTGTTGTCCACTGAGGTCCTGTTACTGTTCTGAAATCTTGTGCCCATCTTCGCCTCGGTCTTCCTACATTTCTCTTCCCCTGTCTTGGATCCACACTGTCGTCTCGTATGTCCATCTTGACTGGTTCATCCTGACTACGTGTCCCTCCAGCTCCATTTGGTTTTCCTGGCTATTGTTGCTGCGTCTTATATGCCGCGTTATTAATTTATAATTTTATTAATGGAAATTTACGTTCAATGACTTTCCAAGACCAACCTATAACCTCATTTATCTATGCACTCATGATGGTGATGTTTTTACTTATATACTTGTTTACATTTATCATTTGTTTACATGCTTCAGGAAGTGTTCGACAGGGTGTGACGTGTCTAGATGCAAGAGGAGAGCATTTTGAGTATCTGTGCTGAACACTTCTTAACAAGTTGACAGTGTCAAAAAATACATTGTGTCACTTTAAAATTCTTTCATTAATAACACCTTTCTACTTGATTCTGACAGTTCTTCTGATAGTCTTTAATTTCATCTGCAGTATTAGTTACATTTAGTTTCTTACTTATTTCACTGCTTTTCTTTTGTCCATGTTTCGCTATCGTATAACAGTACAGGTTTTGAATGAACATTGTGAAATCTAATTTGTATATCCTTTGTCATATATCTTCCAAAATTATTCCTTGTAATTCCATTTGTCCTCTTATATATCTGTATCTTTTCTTTTAAATCTAAATTAATTTATCAGTCTGGATGGCTCAGTTGGTCAGACGCTGGCCTACTGATGCCAAGGTCACGGGTTCAAATCCGACCCAGATCGATGGTTTTTAAGTATGCTTAAAAACGATAGCTCCATGTTAGTAGATTTACTGGCATGTAAAATAACTCCTGCGGGACGCTGATATGACCGTGGCAATTGACAGCGTCGATAAACAACAAACTAATCTTAATCTCTAAATTAATTTTACAATTCGTTACATTGCATCCTAAGTATTTGAAAATGTTCACCTGTTCTACATTTTGCCCCTATATAATTGCCATTATTTTTGTTTTGTTGCAGGATATTTCCATGTTATATTCTTTTAATAAATTTGTGAATTTAGTTACATTATATTGGAGGTTGTCCTCTTTACTAACCGTACCTGGTCATTCGTAAATAAAACAGCATAATGTCCTTATTTATTTCTATGTTTGAGTCTTGGCTCCGTCAATTTCCACTCTTCCAAAATTCGGTTCATATATCAAATAAAATAGGAGACAGTCCACAGCCTTGTCGTAATTCTGTATTTGTCATTGCGCTCAAATTTTATTTATTTTTATTTTGCATTCTAATTTGTGTTTGACCATACAAGGACTTAATAGCTTTAACTCCTGTATTCTCTCAGTGTATTCCATAGTTCACATATAGTTCACTCTATCATATGCTTTCACACAGTCTAAAAAGTTCAGATAAATAGGTAAATAATATTATATTCGTTTTACAATTAGATATTTGTTTATGGTGAAAAAGGCATAATACAGGATCTACGGAAACCACACAGCTAGTACCTATATTATCCAAAATTGGTTGCGCTTTCCAGGAAATAAACCTTAATAAATGGTTTCCGCGTGAATTGAGATTAACAACTCCATAGTTTTTAACTATTTAAAGAACCTGTTAAAAATGTTGAATGTGTCTTCCAGAAAGTGAACAATCGATTTATGAGTTTTGGTGCACTGTGTTGTGGTTGTGGTCTGATAATTGGTGCCGGGAGTTACCTGAGACAAGTGTTTATCGAGAGAAGAGGGGCAGATATCGGTTTATCTTGACATGCATCAGACCTTGTTCCCTACAGACAGTTGTGTTTCTTCTCAGCAGGACTCCCCCTAGACATCTAATACCCTTCAGGATATGCTGATGTGCCTATCGAACTATCTCCCACGCACCCCACAATTTAGCTACCGAGTTTACTCACGAACAAAGCTGGCCCCGCGATCTACTCGTCTTTTGTGAGAAGCTTGTCGGTTTTTCTCCAAGTCCTTATCTTCTACGTCTTCATCTTGTTCTTTTCTAAGCTCTTCTACCTTCATCAACATCATCAGGATGGCTCGTCAATCTTTGGCCGAATTTTTTCCGCTTCCGTCGAACAATCCTTTGCGCTTACCAAAGCTCGAGAGATAAGGTTAGCTAGCCCACGTATCAGTCACATCTCCTCTTGTCGCTTTGTTCCACACGAGGTGCCATACGTGAATATCCTCGCCTTATCTTCAAAGTTCCAACTGGAATTTACTCAAGCTATGTTCACTATTCTCCTAGTGGATCATTGCAACATTCAATGAGTATTCTTATTTTGCTATGACCACGATATCTAAATTGTTATGAATTATCTACAACAATGATACCAACATACATTAAAAAATAAAATTTCAGTCACTTAACGAAGAGGGTATGATAATAATAATAATAATAATAATAATAATAATAATAATAATAATAATAATAATAATAATAATAATAATAATAATAATAATAATAATAATAATAATAATAATAATAATAATAATAATAATAATAATAATAATAATAATAATAATAATAATAATAATAATAATAATAATAATAATAATAATAATAATAATAATAATAATAATAATAATAATAATAATAATAATAATAATAATAATAAGGGACCAAATTTTAATGACAATCTTATATGTTGCAATTACATGACTTTCCCTGTTCTTGTGCTAAACATTCTTCCAAACTCTTATTCCTATATCTTCTTCGAGTACATTTGTACAAATTATCTTATTGCTTATTTCCTTGTAGGTGCAAGGGGAAAATGAGAATACAGTAGGCTTTGAGCGATAGTCAAATGTTTTAAAGCTTTGAGATCCCGTTCTCTTTGCACGCTTAACATATAAAAAATGAACCATGTTCCATTTCACCAAAGTTTTAAGTTTTCCGAAACTGACACAAATAAAAAGGAATATCTCCGAAATGGTTCAATCTTCAAAAAAATGTATTGAGACATAAGTTGTGTGTTTTAGTGAGATCTACATTTTTTATATAGTAAGATTTTGTCTATCTCTTACGGTTTAAGAGTTATTCAAAAGTCTTCCAGAGTAAACAGGACTACACAGGCTATAGCCAGAGAATTCAAAATATACATTTCATTTTTCATACGAATACCTTAAATGTGTGGCATTTTAATCAAAATCGTTAGAGCTATTTTCAAGAAAATCTAAATTTTCGAAACATTTTCCATGTAAAGGGTAGTTTAGGGTGGGGCTATTTTCTTCAAAATCTTCGTGTCGCATCCGTGAAAGACATTAAACTTAAATACTAACTTTGGTTTTCAACCGACTTTTCGTTTTTGAGTTATGTTGTCTACAGGCTGACAGACACACAGACTCACATACACACACAGGGACCTTTTTCTAAAAATGCTTTCTTTGGCTTCAGGGGATCTCAAAACATATATTTCCGGAGAAATCTTGACATTGAATTTTTGGGTGGGATACAATACCAGTAGAGAAAGTAAAAATGACGACTTAATGAGCTTGGTATGTATTAAAAGGACCTAAAAAAAACAAGAATTACCTAATTATACTAGTTATATGAATTTAGCACATCAGCTTTTTATTTTGGTATCCCTAAGGTAGAGAAAGTATTAGTGTTTCATCCAAAAGTTTCAAAATCTGATAACGAAATTTCACGGGAAATGCTTTTTGCGGTCAATTTATGCAAAATAAGGGCGCATTATTTTTTTTATTATTTTTAGGAACAGATGGTTGGTAGTGTATGTGGGTCATCATTTTAAGATCATTTTAAGGAAGCAAAGCACAGGTTTTACTGAAATTCTGTGCATTTGAATAAACGGTTTAATTGGAGGAATTGCAATTCCTTTTTACTTTCTGAAAATTGTTGGAAGCACCACCACTGCCACCGCCGCCGCCGCCGCCACCACCACCATCAACCAAATGTCGGTCTGGGTGGCTCTGTTGGTTACACGCTGGTCTACTGATCCCAAGGTCTCGAGTCCAAATCCGCCCCAGACCGATGGTTTTTAAGTGTTGTTAAAAACGACAGCTCCGTGTCAGTAGATTTACTGGCATGTAAAAGAACTCCTGCTGGACGAAATTCCAGCACACTGGCAACACTAATATGATCCTGGCAATTGACAGCGTAGTTAAACAACAAAATAATAAAACCATCAACTAAATGGTTCAAACGGTATGGTCCGTTCCAACTCCAGTTTTCAGTTGATAACTGTTTTACCTATTAAGACTGTTCACAACTAATGGCAACGGGAACTATAACCAGAACGAGGGACTTGAAATACGTGTATTTAAAAGGGAGTGTTCACAACCAACAACCCGGGCTCCAGGAATGGGAGAGACCCAAAATTCAACTTTGGTGTCCTGTTAACGGGCACGGCATATTATTTATAAGGGACATAGGTTATCGGCAGTTCCCAAGAGTTCAACATGGCCGACATTACACTAAACAGCAGACGAAAGTAACCCAAAAAGCAGTCCTGCCAACGTACACAATAAAGGCATTTATAACCTCAAATATCACAGGGTTAAAGTATGTTTCAAACGATAATATCACACAACATATGATAAACCTTACTCACCTTCGGCAAATCTTGTTCTGCAGTAACAATTTTGGATGAAATCACTTCCGAGCGCTAAATATCGTAATAATATATATTTAATGCACTGCTGGTTAGTGAACAGAAAAGTAACAACAATAACTATAACTGCATATATTGCTCCAAAAGCATTATTCAAGACAAAATCACGCATACACGAGCAGTACGTCCACAGATTAATTAATTAATACGGCGTCTAAACAGAATCGTGTTTTAGAATCTATTGGCTGGCCTCTCTGCAACGCGTTTATAAACATCTGATGCGTTATGACTTTGTCTACTCTTGTACTAACCATTCTTACAAACTCTTATTCGTATATCTTCTTGTTAGTTAAGATAAGCATTTCTACAAATTATCTTATTGCTTATTTCCTTGTAGGTGCAAGGGGAATATTGGAATACACTAGGCTTTGTGCGATAGTCAAATCTTTTATAACTTTGAGATTCCATTCTCTTTGCACACTTAACATAAAAAAATGAGCAACGATGTTCCGTTTCAAGAAAGTTTTTAAGCTTTCTGAAACTCGCACACATAACAAGGAATATATCCGAAATGGTTCATCCTACAAGAAAATGTATTGATACATAAATTGTATACTTTAACAAGATCTACCTTTTTTGTACAGTATGATTTGGTCTATCTCTAACGGTTTACCAGTTATGCAAAAGTCATCCAGAGTAAATACGACTACAAGAGCTATAGCCAGAAAATTCAAGATATACATTTCATTTGTCATAAAAATATCTCAAATATATGCCATTTTAATCAAAACCGTTAGAGCCATTTTCAAGAAAATCAAACTTTTCGAAAAATGTTCCATGTAAAGGGTAGTTTAGGGTGGGGCTATTTTCTTCCAAATCTTCTTGTCGCATCCTTGAAAGACATTAAACTTAAATACCAACTTTAGTTTTTAACCGACTTTTCGTTTTTGAGTTTTGCTGTCCACAGACTGACACACAGACTGACACACAGACACACACGGACCTTTTTCTAAAAATGCTTTTTTTGGATTCATGGAGAATGAAAACATATTTCCGGTGAAATCTCGACATCGAATGTTTGGATGGAATACAATACTTCCTCTACTTACCAGTAGATAAAGTAAAAAGAGCTTCTGTGGCAACATTACAGATGCAATAACACCAGCTATGGCCCTAGCTTTACCATGGTTATATGTTACGAACAGTTGGTGGCACTAGTGGTAACTTAACTGAGTGAATATCACCAAATAACCAGACTGCACCATAATAATTGGGGGGGTTGTCAAGGTTGTCAATTAGCTGTGTCATTAAAGGTAGAAGTTCTTCAAGGTGGCCGTGACGTAAACCGTCGTTAGAGGTCCCGTTAGTCGCAATTCTGGGAAAATCTAACCCGAAAGAATTTTAGTAGTGCGTCTCTTACTTTCACACAATGGCTAGCTTCGGTTGTGTAAGCGAATAGTTTGGCTGACACTTTTTAACTGTATTGCTTTTCTGCATCTATATTATACATACTTTTGTTATATAAACTTCTGGATTGTTATTGTTTTAATTATTCATATAATTTTCGTTTTTATTTATTCACTGTTATACATTATAGGTATTTGCTTATACGCACCAATGGAGTAAAAAAAATTCGACGAAGTGCTCATTTTGAGTGTGCAGGGAAATGAGCACTTGTATAACAAAAAAGCATCAAATTATAAGAATGAACGTTGAAGGAGAACACGTGGCAATACGCAATAGCCTCGCATTTAGATCTCCACTTTATTGAAATTTGGCGTTGGTTAAACTGTTTTTATGTTGGCTGAATTGGAGAGTACGTTAAATAATAATAATAAACAATCTACTATGAATTAATACCGTTAGCGTATCACTCCAAGCCTTAAAACAGAGTGGCTGGTGTTTGTGCTTGCCTCAATCACGTCAAACGATGTGGGCGCGCAGGGGATGCAGCGTAGAAAAATGCATCTCGATTGTTAATGTCAATGAGCTAAGTTTTTCACGGTATTGTTTGGCAGTGAAGGTAAATTTCTTATTTTTAACTTCTTTATACGTATCAGAGTACAACAAGCAGCATTTTGAACTGTAATGTGTGTAAACGTGTGAGAGAAAAATACGCTAGGAAACCAAAGGCAGGGTATGCACCTTGCCCGTGTGCTTCCGTGCGGTTCACTATGAGAAAAACACGTATTGTAGAGAGAACGCTGCACTTTCTGGAAATTACTGCTCCAAATATGGAATCCTAGTGTTTATAATGAACAAACTGGGAAAGTAGAAAAAATAGTGGGAGTGATCCTTCTGTAACTTTAATTTTTACCAGTTGGTAAATTACAAAGTTCTGTAATAGCTATAAAAATTGCGAAAAAAATATTTTTTAAAAGTTAATAATTTTTATTTAATAAACCAAAGCATTATAATGTTTTCTGCTCCCAACATTCTTTGACAACACTTATCTATAATTCAATAATATTTACTATTATTAAAACTTTGAAATCTCCATCGTGTGGAGCATTTTAGGCAACGCTACCAAAACAGTAACTAGAAAAGATAATAAATTTAAAGGTGTTGAAGATATTACAATGAAAATTTTAATGTAGACCATCTCTTATGTGTATTATGTCTCATATTATGACTTTCAACAAAATGCGCTAATAATTGCAGAATTTAGAAATTTCACCCATATCGTTTATCTAGAGAATATGATTATCACAGGTTGCAATTATAAAGACTTTCACGGATTAAAGAATGGTTAGCTTATGAAATGTTATTTAAATGCTGTAGTGTAATTATGTACAAACCTCTTAAAACAAAAATTAAACAGACATACAACAGCGTCCATTGGCACGGCCTACAAGATTAAATCCCACTGACCTAGTTTCCTGCTTGCGCACGCAGTTTGTATCAAACATTTGGTCTTTGTTGTGAGGTTTACCTCTTCGAATTATTTAATCTATTTCAGCATTAGATGCTTCACCGAAGTGAGAGTCAGCCATTTTTGATATTTAAATCTAGCGCGTCAAATTACGCAAGCTGTTGCACGTCTGTAAGACAGTGTAACTAAATTCTCTAACCTGTCGCAACATAAGGAAAAAATAAGAAAAGAGAGAATGTGGTAATTAAAATTCAGAGATGCTAATGAAATTTGGTAAATTTTTCGCGAAAAAAGGCCTCTCAGTGGAAAGTACAGAGAAAGAGTTTAGATGCAAATAGTTACATAGAGAATCACAATTTATTCCTGCATGACATTACTCGCCTACTGGCTCAAATAGTCACGTGACCTCCAAACTTTACGTAACGTGAAGGAAAATAAATGAGGATGGCCTTTAACTTGTTTCCTTGTTTAAAATAGAGCAAATGCATCGCGATTTGGTTCTACAAAGAAATTCTTGTCTACCTGCTCCCATTGTTTTGTGTATTGAAATCCAGTGGTGGAATATTTTAGCCTGTCTGCTGGAGGTTATTTTTCAGGCGTGTGCTATCGGCAGGGGATCGAATCCTTTGCAGGGGACAGATGGTGTTTGTCCAGGATTTAGAAGGCCCCAGCAAACGCAGTCAGTATGTACTACCTTAAAACTATCCTCGGCGATGTCGGGGTGACATACACATGGGGTAGGGGGTGCATTGTGCTGCCGAGCATCCCCCACCCGTGTGCTGACTTCCGGCGTGGGACTAGAGGGTGCCACAACAATGGGGCTGCCGGCAACAATGGGAGAGGGAGAGCACACATCGATTATCGATACTCGATAGATGCCACCCGTCAAAAAACGGGCGCTCCTCACAAGTGGACATTGAAACCAACCGTGCTCTTCTTGTGCGATTCATAATTTCTGTCGGAGGTCGCGTTGGCGGTAAAGAAGAATTAACGGTGAAGTTCACGGCCGCCGCTCTCAGTGTCTCGAATGTTCGCCCTGGTAACTCAATAGGTACCTCACTCACATGGTTTCATAGCTCGGGGACTTCCAATTAACGCTTACGTCATTACTGACTGCGTTAGGCCTTAATAGGGCTGCTGAAAAAGAATTTTCAGAACATAAGAATGAATTTAAGGGTAGATGTAGGTAAAATTATTTAAAATGGCAATTTTTTACTTTTTCCAATACTAACGTATAAGAAGTACGGAAAATATTTTATTCCACTCAAAAATACGATGTCAAGATTTCACCGGAATAATGTTTTGAGGTCCCCTGAATCCAAAGAAGCATTTTTAGAAAAGGGTCCGTCCTTCCGTGTGTGTGTGTGTGTGTGTGTGTGTGTGTGTGTGTGTGTGTGTGTGTGTGTGTGTGAGAGAGAGAGAGTATGTGTGTGTACCCATGAACAGGATAACTCATAACGAAAATATATTAAAACCAAAGTTAGTATTTAAGTTTAATGTCTTTTAAGGATGCGACAGTTGATGCCAATGTACATTTTGAATTTTCTGGCTATAGCCCAAGTAGTCTTGTTTACTTTTGATGACTTTTGCATAACTGCTAAACCGTAAGAGATAGACCAAATCGTACTATGAAAAAATGTAGATCTCGTTAAAACACAATACTTCCTCTTTTCTCGAATCAGAAATCGTTGATCTTTTTATCTCTTAATCATCCAAAGAAAGCGGAATTACAAAGTCATCATATAGCGACTATTCTCAAATTTGACCATCGCTCAAACCCTCCCGTATTCCAATGTTACTCTTGCACCTACAAGGAAATTAGCAAAAGATAATTTCTGTAAACGTTTACCTCAATTAACATGGAGTAGATAGTTTATACAAGAGTGAGTAGAGAAACCCATCTGAGTGCAACACATCAGATTTTAATAGTTTCTGTTAAACGTAAAATTCAGAAGAGATGTCGACATATTTAAGTGCATTTCAAAACACAAGATGAATATAACAATCCTTGATATTGTATGAAAATCTTTGAATTAGTTGATTATAAAGAAAAGAAAGAAGAATTAAAATGTACATAAGTTTTTAAAAGCGTAAGATTAAACATTACAAAATTCAAAACAGGAAATGTAGGTTGTAAATGCATAGTTTTAATGAATTCTAGATTTGTTCTGATATATCTATCTCTTCTTCACCATTTTCATCATATTTTTAGTCATTCATTATTTCGAAAAAGTTAATCACTGGTTCTGTTAGTTCATTTGACACGGTCCATGGTACTCCACGTTAACATTTCAAACGTTTAGAGTAGGTTTGCTCATTTCGTCGCAACGTTTAGGTTACTGCACTACTATAGATAAAGGTTTCTTGAAACCTTTCTTTTATCAAGTCTTATTCCTCACTGTCTGACATTTGTTATGGTTGGTTCCTCCTCTGCTAACAAAGCTACCTGTGCATTTTATTGATTTTCCTTCCGCCACCACTCTCGTCATCTACGAATACTAATTAAACATTCACGATCCATATACTTGCATGTATATGCCAGTGATTGCTTTGCCGCGTACCTAAAGGAAGTAGATAAGCAGGTACATTAATCCACTCAAATATTCGATAGGTGTCAAAATTCCACCGCAAATGTGGATAAATATCAAACATCACAGCTCAGTATTTATGTTTTCTACATAATGCTGACTTTGCTCTTAATTACAAAGTAGCAACTTAAGGCGTATAATTAACCCATTGTCTACCTAGTTGATAGTTAAAGTAGAAATCTGGTCTAAGCACGCGATTTTATGTGTGGAACTTTCAAAGTTCGGTTCATAAAGACGGCTACGGTAGCTCAATCGATTAAAGCATCGGTACGGAAAGCGGAAAATCTGGTTCCGAACCTCAGTCATTACATTGATTTTCCAAATTTGATTCCTCTTAATAACAATGCTTGTTAAAGAAATATTCACTAGAATACCAGCACCTATCCAAATTAAAATGTTCATATTAGGCTTTTATCACTTTTACTTTCTCTGCCACTTAACATAGGAAAATCAACATAAGAAAACTAAGCCCAAATTTACGATAACAAGGTTAATCAGAAATATCTATGTATTTTGAGGTTTCCGAACGAAAAAATTACCCATTTTGGAGAGAGATGTGTCCACGTGTGTGTTAAGAGCATGATTAAAAAAGGAAAAGATGTAAGGGTGCAAGGCGAAGATTTTCATCCAAGATTTCGCTCACCAAAAAAAATTCCTCAAACGGAGAATGTTTCATTATTATTATTATTATTATTATTATTATTATTATTATTATTATTATTATTATTATTATTATTATTATTATTATTATTATTATTATTATCATCATCATCATCATCATCATCATCATCATCATCATCATCATCATCATCATCATCATCATCATCATCATCATCATCATCATCATCATCATCATCATCATCATCATCATCATCATCATCATCATCATCATCATCATCATCATCATCATCATTATCATCACGGCGGCGCCGTGGCCGAGTGGTTAGCGCGCTCGCCTACCACCTAGGCTGCCCGGGTTCGATCCCAGGGACCCGCATGTGGTATTCGTGGTGGACGAAGCGGCGTTAGGGCGGGTTTTCTCCGGGTGCTCCGGTTTCCCCCGCCATGTCATTCCACCGGTGCTCCATCTTCATTCCATGTATCATCAGTGTCACCGCCTGCGGTGCCGTAGTAGTAAAAGCGGGCGTTAAATACTACAACAACAACAATATTATCATCATCATCATTGTCTATTTTGTCTAAAAATTAATTTTATGATTTTAATTGTTATAAGGTAGGCATGAGAAAATGTACTAGCTACCTTTATCTTCGATTTTCTGTGAATAACGTTTAAAACCCTCAGTCTTCGGTGGAAAATTATGATCGACTGTTTTGCAAGATTATGGGAACACTTTTTGCATATGCGGAGACCATATCAGTAGCATGAAGATACCATAATTGTTCTTGAATACATTTATTTTAATTTATTAAACTATGGGGAAATGTTTAAACAATTATTTAGTTTAAGATCCTTTTACCGGTCAAAGTAGGACGACGAGTGAATAAAATGATACTTAAACGAGCCTGCTCTTTTCAGCATACGGGAAAGGCCCGAAAAGTACTTTACTGAGATTCGAACTCAGTACCTCTTGAATGTGAAACAGACACGCCACTCCACATCACAGAGGTGCGCTTGTGTTTTGTTTTGTTTTAATTAGCAGTTAGAGTGTGCGCGCTTCTCTCCGAGACAGATGAAAACCGATAGTCGACTATGAACAATAAACAGTGTGACAGAATCTCGTTTGCAGTCGCTTCATATCGATATTCATCGGTGTTTGAAAACGGTGATTAAGATTAGTCGGAAAGGGCACCAGATTGCATCTTAAAGACCGGCTTGCCA
Source organism: Tenodera sinensis (assembly GCA_030765045.1). Taxonomy (NCBI): domain Eukaryota; kingdom Metazoa; phylum Arthropoda; class Insecta; order Mantodea; family Mantidae; genus Tenodera; species Tenodera sinensis. The sequence goes on from CM060963.1 coordinate 20,633,902, forward strand.
AATTGGTAATCTGCCCTGATGACCTGAGCTGTTCAACTCGTAATTGCAATAGGTCCAGAAGGAATGCCCGGGGAGTCCAGGTGTGCAGGGTGAGAAGCGGGGTCAGGCCAAGCCCCTCCCCGGCCCCGAGATGGGGCGGGTCCACGGCAACTCCGCCCCCCCCTTGCCAGCCAACGGACCAGAAATATGGCTGCTCGGACGCGCTCGCACGGCCCGGATAAGAAAATAAACAAGAAGAAACTGGTTGTTATTGGCCACGTAATGATGACATCTGCGCTCGTTACTACGTCGATGCCAGGACTCGGCAGTAAACATTCCTCAGCGTGGGGTTGCATCCAAAATAAACAACTGAATGTGTTCACTCGACTGGCTGCAATGCGTCGTCTGCCAACAGTTGAAGATCTGACGACGATTTCCACATGTTTCAAGTCTTCACGACTGGCATCAAATCTTGGCTTTGCAAGAGATTGAAAGAAAAGTATATGATGCATCCATTCACACAACTTTCTCTACCCACTAACATTTCATTTTTAATCCACATCACAAATTTTCATTAAAAGTTGCTTTTTCTATGTACTAGGTAGCTAGTTCCCATCAATCGTGATAAATATCCTCTAGAAAAGACTTCGATACCAAATTTTATTTCTCTATTTACATATAGTAACCAGGGAAAGCATTTTATTCCACTCAAAATTCCGATGTAGAGATTTCAACGGAAAAATATGTTTTGAAGCCCCCTGAATCCAAAAAATAAAAAAATAAAAAAATTTAAAAAGGTCCCTGTGCGCGTGCGTCTGTGTGTGTGCGCGCGCACGTGTTTCGTGTGTCTGTGAAAAGTGTAACTCAAAAACGAAAAGTCGGTTAAAAACCAAATTTGGTATTTAAGTTTGATATCTTTCTAGGATGCGATACTAAAATTTTTAAGAAACTTCCTCCACTCTTTACTACCCTTCGCTTGGAAAAATTTTCGAAAATTTTTAATTTTTCGAAAATGGCTTTAAGATTTTGATTAAAATGCTATATGTTTAGGATATTTTTATGGCAAATTAAATTTATATTTTGAATTTTCTGGCTACAGCCCATGTAGTCCTGTTTACTATTGATTACTTTTGCCTTACTGGTAAACCGTAAGTTGTTGTAGTGTTTAACGTCCGCTTTTACTACTACGGCACCGCAGGCGGTGACACTGATGATACATGGAATGAAGATGGAGCACCGGTGGAATGAGATGGCGGGGGAAACCGGAGCACCCGGAGAAAACCCGCCCTGACGCCGCTTCGTCCACCACGAATACCACATGCGGGTCCCTGGGATCGAACCCGGGCCGCCTAGGTGGTAGGCGAGTAAACCGTAAGAGATAGACCAAAACTTACTATACAAAAATATAGATCTCGTTAAAGCACACTCATACATATTATTCGGATGTTATTTTGAATAACATTTTTTGACATCAAGGGACCACAAAACAAGTATTTCTCACGAATTTTTATACGAAACTGGGATGGAATGGAACGCTGTTTTTCCTACTCTAGGTAAGATTAGAGAGAGAGACAGACAGACAGACAGACAGACAGAGACAGAGACAATAGACACACCTAACATTCCAGAATATATTATGTTCATTCGTATAATAATCAATCACCGATGTTCGGAAAACTGTTACTCCTACAAAAAATATTTGAGATAAATTATAGGCTGATGACACTTCACCCTTTGTCTATCCCTTATTTCATAATGTTTACACTAAATTCAAAATGTATATGGGGGACTTAATGGGCTGTTAACACAAAATTAAAGTCATGCATTTGTCTATTTCGTCGTTATTATTTATTCATCAATTCTCAAACGTGTAGATAATATTTTAATCAAAATAACTGGCCATTTTTTAGAAAATAAATACTAGTGGGCATAGATACATTTGGAAAAGCAAAACGAGGTTGAGTTGTACGTATTTATTTTAAGAAGTGAAACCACAAACCTAAAATCTAAAACATATTTATAAAATGGGGATGAATAATTAGAATCGATTATTACAGTTATTAATCTCCAGTTTGATTTCTGGAGTAGAAAGGTAAGAGGTTTGCTGCAATCAGGAAAATTAATTTCATCTTTGAGGTTATAAATCAAATTGAAACGTTAAAATTGGCAGAATAGACAGCTTGTATTGGTGCAAATACTTTATGTTCCGAATTAGTCATTTAAAACACCTACCCATTAGCTACTTAAAGTTCATTTTTACCGTTAAACATGTATTTAAATATATCGATGTATATAAGCCTACGAAAATATATCCAAGTGCCAGTAAGAAACACAGTTTGTGTGTTTTATTGGAACAAAGAAAAGAAAGTGCCGAAATAAAGGAAAATATTTACTTTTTGGCTTATTTAAAGTCGCACCAACAAATAAATTAGGTATCTGTATACTGACATTAAACAGTGTTATACCAGAGCTGACCTTAGTTGCGTAGTCACTTTCCTGTACCAGTTATTTTGCTATTAAGTTAATGAGATGTATTTTTGTTTTTCGTTTTGATGATCATGCAATTCTGTTATATTATAGGCATATATGTAGTGACATGTAGTCAGTGGAAAGCCACATAGATGACCTTACTTCCGAATGTGACTTAATTGCACAGCTGTACGCTTCACCAGCTTCATATTTATTTCTTTTGATATTTGGGTGGACTATTTAGCGAGCGATATTTATAATCCAAGTGCACATTTACTTAGCCATTGAGGTAAACCACGAGAAAATCCAGGGAATTTGAAATCATGGCCAAAAATAATGTTTTTTTCGTGGCATTTTAATCTTTAACTTGCATTTCAGCATATGTAATCTAACAAAAGGTAGATAGGCAAAGACCGTCCGCACCTCCGCTGCATGCTCTGCCTCCTTCTACTCAGGAGATTCTATGCCGAAGTGAGGTGACCAGTAGATATTCAATAACCGAGTATTTACAACCAGGCACTTCCTCAATTCTTCCCCAGAGACCTCACGAGGCTGAAGGGGTCTCTTTTTAGTTTCCAGCATGAAAAAGGTAGCGAGGATCGAACCCCGCTTCGCAGGTAGCAAAACAACGATGAAAGTCATAACTTTCAATCGACAGCTGGAAACGTGCGTGTTCTATGTTGGTGTTTGAGCTTTAGGACGAAGAAAAATAAAGAACTTTCCTATGATTGTTCTGTTGAACTATCTCTCTAAACAGGCAGCTTGGTGTGACAAAGAGATTACATAGATACTGCATCAGATCCGTAAAAAAAAAAGAAGAAGAAAAAACAGCGAGTTCCGGGACCTAGCCCAACGTAAATAACTCTGAATGGGCATGTCGGAAATCGATGCCCGGACAATCGGAGTGAAAGACCCTCGCCATCAAAATGCTCCTGATGTTGACCCACAAACCCAGAATGGAAATTCGTTACCTTCAACTTCTCGCCTTGTGCGTCAATACAGGAAATGGTGATGTAACATTGTCGCCAACTTTGGAGAAAAGGCGCTAAATCCGGAGCTAAATTCCTTTTTCTCCGCGCTATTCTGCAAAGCTTTTTATTTGCTCTGCCACTTCTTATAATCAACTATAGAAGCTGTAAACTTCATCGCAAGTATAAATGACACCAGACCAACAGCATTGCAGCCAACTGTTCGAATGTAGGTTTCGCCAGAAACATGAATTTTGGGGTCTGCTGAAACACAGTATTTTTAGAAAAAAATTACGTGTGAATCTGCATGTGACCCGCATCATTTAACAACGAAAAATCGGATAAATTTATGTAGTGTTTAATGTTCCGATAGGATGCTACGGGAAGATTTTCAAAAAATTCCCCTAGTTAAACTACCCTCTACATGAAAAATATTTTGTTACTTTTTATTTAATCAAAGGTCTATTTTGGTTTATATGCGTGTACGTGTGTGTTTGTGTATGTGTATTTATATGTTTGTATAGGTAGGTATATCTGTTTTTGTGTTTGTGTGTATGTATATATGTGTATGTTTGTATAATCTGATTTTAAAATAGACATATTTACCACAAGAAGCAAAAAGTTGAAAACCTTGTAGTATGCATTTTTTCTCGATCAAAAGTCGTGGCGCATGTGCACAATAACAAGAGTTAGTTTATCTAGTTTTGCTTTTGAAAGAAAAACATCTTAATAAGAAATACAAATTTGCGCTGTTTTGCATAAAATATATTTATTGCTTCTGAAATGTTGTTATTGCCTTAATACTAGCCAAATCCTCAGCTTTGCTTGCGTCAACTGGGGAGATTCTTCCCTACTCTTCTTCCTCTCTCTTTTCCCCTTCTCTATACCACTCTATTTCTCCCATCTCTCATCCCTCTATCTCTTTTTTCTGTGCAACTTACATGATATGCGATGTTTTGAAAAAAGGTAATAAAACTGCTTGTTGTAGGCTGTTAATAAACACTAGGTAGGCATACAACGTGTGATTTCCTTGCTTGCGATGTGATCTGAATTGTATAAACTATTATTCATTATACGAGGGGAGTTCGGAAATCATTTGTACCTGCATTGTTTTAAAAAATATCATACAGTTATCTACAGTGACGTCCTCTCGTAGGATGATGCACTGATGTTAGTACACCATGCAGACACTAGATGGCAGTTGTGAAGAGTGTAGTGAAAGACAAGCACTTGTTTGTTGCTAAGTAGATAGAGATGGAAGATGACTATCATGAAAAAAATCTGATGTGTTGCACTCTACTCTTGTACTAACCATTCTTACAAACTCTTATTCCTATATCTCCATGTTAGTTAAGATAAACATTTGTACAAATTATCTTATTGTTTATTTCCTTGTAGGTACAAGGGAAATATTAGAATACAGCAGGCTTTGTGCGACAAATCTTTTTGACCTTTGAGGTTCCGTTTTCTTTGCATGATTAACATATAAAAAAATGAACAACGTTGTTGCATTTCGCTAAAGTTCTAAGTTTTCTGAAACTCACACACATAACAAGGAATATTTCCGAAATGGTTCACCCTACAAGAAAATTTATTAAGACATAAATTGTGTATTTTAGCAAGATCTACATTTTTGTATAGTAGGTATGATTTTGTCTATCTCTAACGGTTTACCAGTTATGCAAAATTCGTCCAGAGTAAATACGACTACAGGAGCTATAGCCAGAAAATTCAAGATATACATTTCATTTGTTATTAAAATATCTCAAACATATGACATTTTAATAAAAATCGTTAGCCATTTTCAGGAAAATAAAAATTTTCGAAAAATTTTGCATGTAAAGGGTGGTTTAGGGTGAAGGAATTTTTTTCAAAACCTTTGTGTTATGTTGTGTTGCTGGAAGATGTTTTTGAGTTATGCTGTACACAAACTCACTCACAGACCTTTTTCTAAAAATGCCTTTTTTGGAATACAGGGGCCTCAAAACATATTTCCGTTGAAATCTCGATGTGGAGTTGTTGGGTCGAGTACAATACTTCCCCTATTTAATATATGTAGTAGAGAAAGTAGAACAGTGAAGGTCACTCAAGGTATCGCGGGAGATGCCCAGGTCGGGGTCTACGCCGAACCACTTCGTACGGTTGCTATTGGAATAAGTTAGCGCAGGTTCATAGCTAGTGTTCGCGAGGGTCCATTGATAATCCTGTCTGCGCACAGAGGAAGTGCGTTTCATCTGACACACTAGGTAGTACCAAACGCCAAACAGAGAGGTCAGGTGTGACTTCTACCCATGCCTTTGAGCACACTTTGGTGCCTCCCATTGATACAGCGGGCTATCCACTACAGAGGAATAAGTCGTCTTTATCAGAGAATTAGCAATGCACAGGTCCTATAGATACAGCAAGAGCACATTGTGATGTTTTGAAAGAAGTAGTTCACACAATGACGTTTTGTGCATCATAAATAGAGTTTTGTGGTGAAATGAAAAAGAACCAAGGGGAGAGATGAAAAGCACGCCACTTGCTGGACTTTGAAGGAAGACATGAACCTATAAGGCAGGCGATACAGGAGGGGAGTCTCGCCCTTTGCTGCTTATTTGTTATGGCATTGCCTTTTTATTAGCTCTATTATATTATGATATACCTGTATTGTTGAAGTTCATACAGTAGATATTCATGTCGATGTTTACATTTGAGAAACACTGAATGGAAACAAATTCTGACTTTCTGGAATGCTAAAACACTTGCTACTGATCTTGTATCTAATAGTTTTTCTTCTTTAAGGACTAACAAGCCTGTGTCTAGGGTGAGATGCCTGTTGGGTAGTAGACGAACCTATGGAAGACCTGGAAGTGGACGAATAGAAGGTGATGATAGAGCAGTTGATGGAATGAGTGGCGGGGGAAGTCGCACAACCCGTAGAAAACTCGCTCAGACACCGTTTTGAATACCACATGCCAGTCCCTGGGATCAAACCCGGGCCACCTTGGTAACAGGCGAAGAGTCTAATCCCTCGGCCATGAGACCGCCTATCTAATAGTTTTACAAGAAAAAATCTGATGTGCTGCACTCACATGACTTTCTCTACTCTTGTACTAACCATTCTTACAAACTCTTATTCCTATATCTTCTTCGTGTTAGTTGAGATAAACATTTGTACAAATTATCTTATTGCTTATTTCCTTGTAGGTACAAGGGGAATATTGGAATACAGTAGGCTTTGTGCGATAGTCAAATGTTTTAAAGCTTTGGGATTCTGTTGTCTTTGCACACTTAACATATAAAAATATGAACAACGATGATCCATTTCACGAAAGTTCTAAGTTTTCCGAAACTCACACACATAACAAGGAATATCTCCGAAATGGTTCACCCTACAAGAAATTTTATTGAGACATAAATTGTGTATTTTAGCAAGATCTACATTTTTTGTACAGTATAATTTGGTCTATCTCTAACCGTTTACCAGTTATGCAAAAGTCGTCCAGACTAAATACGACTACAGGGGCTATAACCAGAAAATTCAAGATATACATTTCATTTGTCATCAAAATATCTCAAACATATGACATTTTAATAAAAATCGTTAGCCATTTTCAGGAAAATAAAAAATTTCGAAAAACTTTCCATGTAAAGGGTAGTTTAGGGTGGGGCTATTTTCTTCAAAATCTTCATGTCACATACTTGAAAGTCATTAGGTAAACTTATATACCAACTTTGGTTTTTAACCGACTTTTCGTTTTTGAGTTATGCTGTCCACAGACTGATACACATACACACATACACACACACACACACGCTCGCGCGACCTTTTTGTAAAATGCTTTTTTGGGGGGATTCAGGGGATCTCAAAACATATATTTCCGGTGAAATCTTGACATCGAATTTTTGGGTGGAATACAACACTTTTACTTATCATTAGAGAAAGTAAAAATACCTGAGAAAACTTGTAATAGGAAATAATATAAAAGTACAAACAATCTGATCTGTTATTACAGGGCGAGGCACTTTAGCACCTTTCCGGTCCCACAAGAGCACTTCAGGTTATCATCACACGCACACTGGACAAGGTCAGGCACTGGCTGTGTTAAGCACAGCCGCTCTAGGATGTGTAGCACAGAGCAATGTGGTAGTTGCGAATAGGAAACCTAACTCAGGATCAGTTTGTAATTGAAATAAGTATTTAACTATGTTTCAAGACCAAGACCATAGTTATAAATTCATGTACACAATTGTGAACGAGTTAGATTCAATGCATTTCTCTAAGATGTCATACATTTACATGACAAAATGTGCCAGTACCTTGAATTTTTTTGAGAATAGCCTATGAAATTCCCTTTATTCAAAGGTAGTGTCGTATAAATTTGTATAATTGATATACCATAACATATGCCTAAACCCAAGATGTAGCAGCCCTTACGGACCAAGGCCTACCGTCCTCACCTCTGCTCATCATGGACGTCATGAGTGGGGTGCAGTACTGGAGAGTGGGACGTGATCAGCGCCCTGATCCCTCCCGGCCAGTTATGCAGTTTTCTCAACCAGCGGCCCCTACTTCTCAATCAAGTAGCTCTTCGGTTCTTCAGGGACCTAAGCAGCCTGAGTGCACCCTAGACCAGGTCTCCCAGCAGGAGAAAATCCCTCGCCGATACAGGGAATCGAACCCGGGTCTCCCGCTTGGGAATCAGCATCTAAGGACACGACCATAACACATACAAATATATAATTTATTTAAAATCTTTTTATGGCATTAGCCACTTCCAAGATATCCGTTCAAAGTTGTTTGAATTTGTCAATACTTTTGTCGTTTGTTAAAGTGTTATTGCTACTCAATTGTTTCTCGCAATGTCATGCAAACAGTATAGAATTTGAAAGCCAGCCAACCCGCTTTGTAACCGCGCCACGGACGAGTGGTTAGACCATTCCCCAAAGAATGTATCTGAATTTTGTGGTGGACAAAGCGGCGCAGGGGTTTCCGCCATCTCATTCCACAGATGCTCCATCTTCATTCCATGTATCATCAATGTCACCACCTGTGGCGCCGCATGTAGTAAAGTCGGGCGTTTAATACTACCAAAAATCTGACGTGTTGCATTCACATGACTTTCTCTATTCATTCTTGTGCAAACTATTCTTTTGAACGCTTATTCCTCTATTCCCTGTTAATCGAGATTATATAGAAATGTCTTATTGCTAACTTTGTTGTTTGCTTTGAGTGATAGTAAAATGTTTTAAGAGTGGTCGCTGTATAATGACTTTGAAATTCTGTTCTCTTTGTATGTTCAAGAGATAAAAAGTGAATAACGACCTCCAATTTGAGAACGTCTGTAAGTATTGCAAACTTCTGATAAATAAGAATGTGTCCAAAATGGTTCACTTCACAGAAAATATCATTCGCCATAAGTTTTAGGTCTTAAAGACATCTATAATTTTTGTGTAGTAAGATTTGGTCTATCTCTTACGGTTTACCAGTTATGGAAAAGTCATCAAGAATAAACAGGACTACATGAGCTATAGCCAGGAAATATAAAAAATATATTCCGTTTGTCATAAAAATGTCTTCAAAATTGTTGGTCATTTTTGAGAAAATCAAAATTTTCAAAACATTTTCCATGTTTAGGGTGAAGGAATTTTCTTCAAAATCTTCGTGTCGCATGCCTGAAAGAGACACACGTACTGGGACCTTTTTGTAAAAATGCTTTTTTTTTATTCGGGGGTCTCAAAACATATTTTTGGTGAAATTTCGACATCGAAGTTTTGAGTCGAATGCCTACAATAGTTACATAGTAGAGTTGTTGTAACAAGTGCAATCGAAGTATGTCAGCAAACGTTTATTTCTATTAATAAGTAGATAAGAAGATAAGCTTATGTTAGAATGTTTTGTAGAAGATGTATAAAAGTAAATGATAATGGATAGAAGTCTTGTTAAACGTTTTTAATGTTGTTAGTTGTATTAGGAAATGTTTGTTCTGACACATGGTATCATTAAGCAGAATTGACAACAATGGCCGAGGAATGTGGACTGAAGCAAGCGTCCTTGAGGATGATTGTTATGTTTACAGACATGTTTGTCAACACAATTCTCCAGTTTGCTAGCCACTCCGATAGGAAACAGTCTGAGCCATCTAATGCGCACGAACGACACGATCAAAAGGTCCTTTCTTCCGCAGCTAGTTGCGCCCATTGAAGCGCTCTTAGCCCCCACAATGGGCGCCTCCCCCCAATTCCCTTTTCAATGAATACCGTTTGTGGCAGTATTTGGAGATGATAGGCACGCGTATGCTAACAACAAAACGTATTCAGTCGCCGGGATGCGCAAAATGCCTCAATGGGAGACAACGCTCGCTGACCGGACCCTTTGTGCCATTGTCGGCGCGATTTAACCCTTCTTCAAGCGCAATTATAAGTCTGTTAAGGTGGCATTATGTGAAGGCATCTCTAACAATGGAGTGAGGTGTGATCCACAGGTGGCATTGCAATTGATATGCAAATCAACACTTTGATTGGCTCCGGAACATGCACAAACATTTCCGTTCCACAATGCAAGGTGTCTCTATTTGCTGTTTTCTTTGAATACACAACCAAGGGGAAAGCAGGGCCTTTACCTTCTTGGCGAGGTGTTAAAAGCCACTGTATGCTGTATTATCACATTAACTAACGACGGTTTGGTAAAACTTGCTAATTTTTACCTTCCAAAATAGTACAAATCTTAGTATAGTAACCTATCTACCTGGATTTTATATTCAGATTGATTTTCTTTACGCGAAGATTAAAAACAGGGGGAAGTTTATGTAACTGGAAACATAATGTAGTAAAAAAGAAATGGGTAATATGATGTATTGCACTCATGACTTTCTCTACTCTTGTACTAACCATTCTTACAAACTCTTATTCCTATATCTTCTTCGTGTTAGTTGAGATAAACATTTCCATAAATTATCTTATTACTCGTTTTCTTGCACGTGCAAGGGGAATATGTGAGCACAGTAGACTTTGAGCGATAGTCAAATCTTTTAAAGCTTTCAAATTCCGTTCTGTTTTCACGGTTAAAATATAAAAATGCATAGCGAAGTTCTATTTGACAGAAGTTACATTCTCCAAAACTTACACAAATAACGAGGAATATCTCCGAAATGGTCCACTGTACTAAAAAAAATTATTTAGAATAAATTGTGTGTTTTAGCAAGATAAAGAGTTGGTCTATCTCTTACGGTTTAACAGTTATGCAAAAGTCATCCAGAGTAAATAGGGCTTCATGGGCCTCAATTCTCAAATATGTGGCATTTTAATAAAAATCTTTAGAGCCATTATCAAGAGAATAAAAAGTTGTCGAAAATTAGTTTAGGGTGAAGCAATTTTCTTCAAAATCTTCGTCTCGTATCCTTGAAGGACATTAAACTTAAATACCAACTTCGGTTTTTAACGACTTTTAGTTTTTGAGTTTTGCTGTCCACAGACTGACACACACACACACACACACACACACACACACACACACACACACACACACACACACACACACACACACACACACACACACACAGGGGGACCGTTTTCAGAAAATGTTTTTTGGGGGATTCAGGGGCCTCAAAACTTATATTTCCGGTGAAATTTCGACATCGAATTTTTGGTTGGAATACAATACTTCCTCTACTATACGTAGTGAAAGTAGAGGGAGTGTGTGACATAGAACACCTTTGTCTAAAGTCTTTATTTGTGTTTATTGCTTCAGTTTTGAAATTACGTCATGTTTATCATTAAGGAATTTTTTGAGTAGAAGAAAATAATGGGATTCAGGGACAGTTTAGACTTGTTGCACCAAGCAAACAAATCTTGAGTTGCCGTTATCGGTTACGAAATGGTTTAATTGACGATAGCGAATATTGCCAGAGTGCACCACTCCCACTTGACATTAAGAGAATTAGCAGAGAGGTTTCTCAGGAAGGCGCGTTAGGCCCAGTCGAGCCTGACTCACGAAGAAAGAAGAACCGATGTCGACACTTGAGGCGAGAGGAATGTGAGTGTGTAATCTCCAACTGGGGGCGGCGTTTTGGGAAATGTGCCGAGTCAGGTTGGTAACAATGCATGATGATGTCTCGCACTAATCACCCCAACTGTCACGCTCCCAGCAGTAATTATTTGCCGCATCAACACACAATGCCTCGCGGATGTCTTGATATTCTGGAATATAGCGCGAACACATCCTCCAAAATTCCTCACTTACTGGTCACATGCTGGAGGTTTCGGCGGGCGCCTGGAGAAGACGTGATGTTCTTGTACGCTTCCAGTTTCCCAGGACGTCCCTCCTTCGTGTTTTGGGATCCCAGACTCATTGAACTTTAATTAACCTATACAAAGAACGTCAAAGAAAATCTTCGGCGGATATTGTATCGTTTCCTAGGCTCTTCTGAGACGCAAGTGTCACCGCTAACTTGGGCGCCCATCAAGTTTACCCATGGATTTTAACCTCTTCAAACACGATTTGCACTGGCGATAAGATACGGTTACCAACCATGATAAGTGGTCTATATGACAAGCTGGCCGAAAGAACCAGTTGACGAGCCCTTAAAGTCCACTCACTCATTCACTCATTCACTCACTGACTCATTTACGGACTCACACACTCATTCACTCACTCATTCAATCACTCACAGGCTGGAAGGGAAGTCGGTACATGTGTCACTTTTACTGGTTCATTACATAAACAAACACTACTGTTACCACGAGCCTACTATGTTTATTATACGAACGTAGGCCAATAACAACCGTTACCTGCCAAAACATAGACAAAAGTGAAAGTCGTCGTCCTGCTAACATTCGGAAACCAGGTCAAGTCCCTGACCAAGCTCAACGCAACGTTGTCGACATACCTCGCGTCTAATAAAGTCGTTTGAGTATTCCTTCACGTCTTTTAAGTGATTAATTATTTCAAACCCTGTGTGATGTCCCATAATTACTGCCGAAGCTATGTCAGAAATAAGTTATTCTACGCATCTTACAAGTAATAAAATGTTAGCTTCGTACATTCTTGTGGAATTACGCATCAAATTTGGAACAAAAACCATTTATTTTTTCGAAATCGGCTGATCAAAGAGCAAAATACTGTAAAACTTTTTTGTTTGTAATGCTTCTGTGAAGCATATATTAGAAGGAATGTAATGTCTTCCCTTCCACTCTGTATATATATCTTCATATTCTTAGTTTAAACTCATAACAAATATTATGGAAAATCTATAATAGTTTAGCGCTAGATGCAAATAGGCATGTTATCGTAGCCAGCGCTGAATACAAGGCCTTGTCTTTATTTCTGGGTAGTGCACGGATGGTTATCAACCTTCGTAAAGATACCGGAATAAACGGTAACCGATGTTTCATTAGCTTTTGCCACATTTAAAGGCAACCAGAGATGAGGTCGCTGTTTTTCTTGTCTTCTAGTTAACGAGAACAGCACATCGTATTTTACATGCCATAGAGTGGATTTTTTTGTAATTGTATAACGAAATTTACTTCTATATAAAAGGTACTAATATTGAAGAAAAGGGAAGGAAGAAGGGAAAAAGGGAGGGAGGAGGGAAGGAAGGCAGGAAGGAAGGAAAGACGGACAGACGGATGGACGGATAGACGGATGGCGAACCTACTTCCTGAGTAGCCACCTAGATTCGAACGAATGGCACTGTGCCATTTCTACCACGGAGTAACGCGTAGTCTGTTTATGCAGAACTGTTTCGGAATGTTGAACTCTCAAAGTTTCATTTAGTCTATTAATATTTACTGAACAAGTTTGAGAAGAATGGTTCTTTTAATTGTTCCCTGGTTGTTTTTATAATGTTTTTTCCCATGGCAATACATGACACTGCCATATGGTTTATGTTCCCATCAAAGATAGGACTGATCTTTGCCTTGCATTAATTTCGTCAATACAAATTTATACAATTTATGACCCAATTGATTCATTATGCTCCAGATTGATTATCTCCATAGATTTAAGATGTATAAAATGTACAAATCCTTCTAAGTCCTGATCTACTTATAAACGTCAATGTCATTAAGGAATATAGGGTCCTTTTTTATGAATAGCACAAATTGGATTACATTTTATCGGCAGTTGATGCTTATTTTCTCTTCTGCACGAGTTAAAGAGACTACTGGCATGTTAATTAATTCTTAGCCCTTTTGTTGAAGTCCAAGGTACCTTAAACGGTAGCACGGTTCCCCAGTTATCCCTTATAAGGGATGAGTTTTGTGGTTATAGCGGTGCCCGGCACATTAAGGGTTAATTTTAGGGACGACGGGGTTTTCCGATCAAGATCTTAATATTTTATGGTGACCATTTCCTGTGAGGAGGGGTGTCTGATGTATGGACCAGAGATGCAATTCTCTGACCACATCCGCTGCGATATACCCACATGGGTTCCGGGTCTGTGGTGAACTGCTACCGACATTGACCGCAGTATCTGAAGATGAGGTGAAGCCGATATCAACAAGGCCTTGCATATCCTACACGAAAATATCTAGTTTCTGTCACCCCAAACGGTGCAACGTCGAGAGATGGTTAAGGCCGTACAGGGTTCAAATCCCATACACTGCTCAATCGTGACTTGACTCAAACGCCACGAAAATTCCGATTCGTATAAATTATTCCTAACGCTTTCGTGTCACATAGATATCCACACTGGGACCCCAATGACCAAGTTGTCGACGGGCCCTTAAACCCGACACTCCTTCACTCACTCACTCACTCACTCACTCACTCACTCACCCACTCACTCCTCACTCACTCAGTTATCCACACTGTTTAAACTAATGCAGCTGTGAAAATCCAAGAATCTGCAGTTTGCTTTGATCTTTCACATTAAGATATCAATTTTTATTATTGATTAATTGCAAAATCTTTTCGTAATTGTAATCATTTTAAGGAAAAATGTTTATAAATAGATCTGCTATTGGAGTTTTCAACCTTTTTAATATGAGTTATGGAAGATCATTTCAAATTAGCTATTTAATATTTTTAACTAGTGCAAATCCCCAATTATTTCTGATCTCCTGAAATGTTCTATATAATAAGTTACTAACTGCAGTCCAAGGAGAATTTAGAAAAATGGAGTTTACGTTTTATGGAATGCTTTGCCTAAATGGCAGAGTACCATTTTAATGCCATTTCTGTGTTTAAAATTATTTATATTAAAAATCATCTGTAGCATAAGACTACAACTTATCTATAAGTCTAATTAAAATGCTAGACAGAAGTGGATAACCACATTTCACCATATTATAACGTTTAAATCTTTAGTTTAGCCCAGTTGACTTTAAGTTTTAATTGTTTTAATAGTTTAGTAAAATAAATTCAGTAGTTTTTTATGATGTATTCCTCTTACATTCCGTGTTGCTATTGCAATTGGTCTTAATTAGTTTTAGAAAATAACATAATTGAACAAGTTTCTAAATGTAGTTTCCTTGGATGGAAAATAACATACAGAATAAAACTATATATTAAAAGAAGTTAAATAAATTCAGCTACATAACAGATACAATAAAAAGAATCTTAAATAATAAAGCAAAAAGCGACTCCATAATAAAACTATACAAAACAATGGCTGTCCCAATTTTAGCATACGGCTCAAAAACATGGATAATGATTGCACAACACAAAATGCATAAACAAACAGCAGAAATGGCATTCTTTAGAGCCATAGATGGATATACAAGCCTGGACAAAAAACAAAACGATCACACAGAAGAAGAATTAAGCAAAGCAATGATAAAATGCACAACTAATACGAGACAGCACTTAAATAGAATGGAAGAAAATAGAATTCCCAAAATAGCAAGTCATTATCAACCACAAGGACAAAGAAACATAGGACGACCGAGGAAAAGGTGTAAGAACAAGACTTTGGAGCCGGCGTAATTCGTGTTGAATAATAATATATAATATATTATTATTATTACTTGGCACTTGTCACGTGAAATAGCTCACTAGGATGAAAGGTGAAGTGAAATAAGACAGGGAATTCAGGGATTTAATTATCCTTCTCATCATTCGCCTACCGACCCTGGAAACCCCGGACAAAATGATAGATCAAGGACGTCGGACACAGAAATTGAACCCACGACCTCCCGAGTGCCACCGATGCTACCGCCTGAGCCACTGGTGAGCGTAAAGCTGAACAAATATAGGCGACTTCTTGCTAGAGGTCATTGTGATATTAACGTATTACAGTTCAGCCTCGAGTAGGAGAAAAGTAGGCGCTTAGGTTCGAATACAGAGATAATAAACTTGGAGAAGTTGTAGGCGTTAAGGCTAAGTGAAGGGTGGTAATAAAATAAGGGGTTCGAGCTTCACTATAGCCACGTCACTGTAGAGTGATATGCGAAAATTGTTATTTGGTGATGTTTATTTCTGTATTTCTCTCTCTCTCGCTCATAGTGCTGCGTCATCATCAACATCATCATTATGGCCTCTCCAGCCAAACACCAAAACCATGAAATTACAAGCAGCAGGCCGCTAGACATGTACAGTCGTTTTCAGGATAGATACCTACTCCACGTTCTTACCCCAAGAGGAATGTCAATCCTCAGCCACGTCTCCCACTTTGGCTGAAGGATTATTCTTTAATAGCCTCTCCGTGATTCGGAATAAAATTACTCGTAAATCCGGGTCTCGCATAAGCCTTACTCTGGCTTTTGCAAGCGTCTGGAATAGTTTCAGCACCTTAACTTCTTATTATAGAAGGTACTGCTTCGGCCATACGCTAACCAGGGATTCTACACGATCAGTGTAACAAATACGTTCAATACAATTATTGTCAATAAAGAACCATTTCATCGAAATGAAAAATAACTCGTGTCAAATATTTGGAGCCATCTAGATTCTTTACGAAAACCAAACTTAGTATTTAAGTTTGATGTCTTTCAAGGATGCGACACGAAGATTTTAAAGAAAATTCCTCAACCCTAAATTATCCTTTACATAGAAAATTTTTCGAAAATTCTCATTTTCTTGAAAATGGCTCTAACGATTTTGAGATATTTTTATGACAAATAAAATGTATATCTTGAATTTTCTGGCTATAGCCCCTGTAGTCGTATTTACTCTAGACGAATTTTGCATAACTGGTAAACCGTTAGAGATAGACCAAATCATGCTATACAAAATATGTAGATCTTGCAAAAATACACAATTTATGTCTCAATGAATTTTCTTGTAGGGTTAACTATTTCAGAGATATTCCTTGTTATGTGTGTGAGTTTCGGAATACTTAAAACTTTCATGAAATGGATCATCGTTCATTGTTTTATATGGTAAGTGTGCAAAGAGAACAGAATCGCAAAGCTTTATCTAACTTTCCCCTTGCACCTACAAGGAAATAAGTAATAAGATAATTTGTACAAATGTTTATCTCAACTAAGACGAAGAAGATACAGGAATAAGAATTTGCACAAATGTTTGTACAAGAGTAGAGAAAGTCATGTGAGTGCAGCATCAGATTTTTATTTATTCGAATGAATCTAGTCATAATTCAATATTAATGTGACTAAATTCATTCGAATTGAGGTAGAAACATATTACAGCATTGTTTGCGTGACAGTGACGCAATAAACCATTTATATCCATTATACTACAAGTTAGATGGTTCCAAATAATACAAATAAAATAATAAACCCGTTAAATACCCTTAGGACGAGGGTCTCCTACCATTCTATGGTTTAGCTTCCTGGAAGTTCCACTTCTTCTAACGTGTTCATGCAAACATTAACTTTTCATGTCTACTGCGTTCCTATTTCTACCTTAAGTTAGTTGCCCTACAATTCGGATCCACTTCACTTTATCACACGCTTCTCTTGTCCACTGAGATTGTATTACTGCTGTGAAATCTTGTGTCCATCTTCGGCTCGGTCTTCCTACATTTCTCTTTCCCTGTCTCGGACCCCACACTGTCGTCTCGTATCCTTCTTGACTGGTTCATCCTGACTACGTGCCCCCCCCCACCCACAGTAATTGTATTGGACATATTTGTTACACTCTTCATTAACGTATGGCCAAAGTAAGTACCTTTTACCTCGTATAATATTAATATTGATATCTACAGTTATATTTACAGATAATCAATTGTTATACGCAAAGAATGACGAAAATATGCAGAAATTAGTGTTTAATTTTAATGAGATAATACAAGAATATAACAAGAAATTTCGGGAGAAAAAGCAAAAGTACCTAATGGTTATGAAACGAAAACACCAATTTCGGTTAAAAATCGTAGTAGGAGTAGAAATAATTGAGCAGCGGTCCACTTTAAATATTTAGGATCAGATAATGAAATATACGTATGAGTAGCCGATAGAAGGGCAAAACTGCAAGAAAATATCAAAGAATATAGTGAAATCAATGGATTATTAGGAATTAGTATCGAACCCTCGTTAAAATATGCATGTGGGACATGATTAAGGAAAAATCAAGACTGGTGGCAACAAGTGAGATTTTAAAGGTCTTTATTGGGTATTACGAGAAAACATCGACTCCGGAATATAGATATAAAGAAAGATATAAGGAAGAAACTACGAGATATCAGAGCAAGTGGAAGAATCACGTTAAGAGGATGGAACCTTCTAGATTGCCACGGCAAGCAATATTTTACAAACTATTAGCACAAAGAGACATCGAACGACCCCGAATAAGGTGGCGAAAGCAGTTTGATTAGTCTCGGAACAAGCCTAAAGGCCTAATCCATGTTAAGGAAGAAGAAATATTTACTTTCTCCACACCATACCTGAAATAAATGGAGAAAGTGTTGTAGTTCAACCAAAATTCAATATCGAGATTTCACCCCAAATACACGTTTTAGAGTCCCTTAATACAGAAAAAGCACGCCTAGAAAATGTCTATGTGCGTGCCACTCCCTCAGCACATAAATCAAAAAGGAAATTGGTTAAACACCAAACTTTTTCTTTAAGTTCACCCTTTTCCAAGAATACCATACGAAGATTTTCAAGAAAATTCAACTACAAACTACCCCTTACTTAAGAATTATTTGAACATTTTGAATTTTTGAAAATCAGTTACAATTTTGATTAGATTACCATATGTTTAAGATATTTTTATGACAGCTGAAATGCCTATCTTCAATTTTCTAAAAATAGCTTCTAGATTCCTGTTCATTCTGAATGACTTTTGCATGACTGGTGAAAAGGTAAGAGGTAGAGAAAATCGTATTATTATTATTATTATTAATTATTATTATTATTATTATTATTATTATTATTATTATTATTATTATTATTATTATTATTATTATTATTATTATTATTATTATTATTATTATTATTATTATTATTATTATTATGATTATGATTATGATTATGATTATGATTATGATTATGATTATGATTATGATTATGATTATGATTATGATTATGATTATGATTATGATTATGATTATGATTATGATTATGATTATGATTATGATTATGATTATGATTATGATTATGATTATGATTATGATTATGATTATGATTATTATTATTATTATTATTATTATTATTATTATTATTATTATTATTATTATTACTATTTGATTACCCTCCCATTATGTAGGACTTACACCCCTAAGTCTTACAAACCAGTGTCTAGGTTCAGACACCTGTCGAGGAGCAGATGAACCTATGGACCAGACAGAGTGAAGATCTGGAAGCGGGTGGTCAGCCAATCACAAGATATGACGGTGAGGAAGATGATGATATGTAATGCAGGCAAAATCGATGAACGGAAAGGTGATGATTGAGCGTTTGATGGAATAAGTGACGGGAAAAACCGGAGAACCCGGAGAAAACCCGCCCAGACATCGCTTCATCCACCACGAATACAACTCGCGAGTCCCGGAGATTGAACCCGGGCCACCTAGGTGGTAGCCGAATTCTCTAGCTGCTCGGTCATGGCGCCATCATGAGAAAATCTTACTATACAAAATGTATATATTTTAAACTACACAGTTCATGTCAAATACGTTTTTGTGGACGTAATTATTTATAAACTGGCTTACATTTTCAAATGGTTATACTTTTGTCAAATGGGAAGTCACTACTCGGTTTTTTCAAAGGGCTTCGAGGCAGGAAAAGAGAACGGAATTTAAAAGCCATCACATAGCGACCACCTCTTAAATGATTTGACTATTACTAAGCTTACTATTTTCCCCCCAAAATTGAAATTGAGTTTTTATTCTACATTGGGCATAAAGGACCACTTAATTTTGCTTAGGCCCCTTTATCAGGCTTGAGGTTCTTTTGAGTGCCGTAAATCTGCAGACACAGAACAATCCACTGTTTTCCCCCTTTCTACATCAAAAGAAATATGTTATAAAATTATTTCTACAAATGTCAAACTTGACTAAGTTGAAGCATAAGGATACAAATTTGTAAGAACTGCGCAAAACTGAGGGGAGGAAGTCATATGAGTGCAACACATCAAATTTGTTTAAAAAGTTTAACAGCATTTGCTGTTGCAGGCAATGACACTGGCGATAAAAGAAATGGAATTATAATTGGTAAAGGAAATATTCCAGGCCAGGGTTTAAGAACATCTCCCAGCATTTGTCAGTTCATTTCTTCCACTTTGGTATATGTTAAATCTGAGACATCGGCTTTACCTTGTGAACAATTTATTTCTCATCGACAATGATGTTCAATTGCAACGATTCTGATTATCTTTGACTGTGTTTACTTAGATTTTAAAATGTGAATTAATTAATAGTTATTATTTATTTATGCCAACAAACTTACTGTTGGTGTTTTTAAACACACAGCGGAAGGTCTGTGGTTCAAATCCCAGTTGTGGCATTGAATTTTTAAGTTCCAGTTCTACCTCTCAAACTTTGCCCGCACACGCTTTGTGTGTTTAAAAAGACCAACAGTAAGTTTGTTGGCATAAATAAATAATAATTACCATGTGAAGGTTATTTAATCCTGGGATATAAAGCACTTGCAATAGTAAGTCACCATTGGGGTAATTGTCTCTGATGTGAGACTGCCTTTGTGGTTTACCAGGAGAAATACGACTGGCTTGAGAATTTAATGCCATTCTGGCAGTTTGTCACAATAGCTCAGTGGTTAGAGCGTCCACCTGGCAAGCGGAAGGTCTGTGGTTCAAATCCCAGTTGTGGCATTGCATTTTTAAGTTCCAGTTCTACCTCTTAAATTAATAGTTAATTCAATATAACTTTTAAAACATTCGTAGATGTAAACCAAATGTAAATAATGACTTGCACCATATTTATTGAAGTTAAATTGAGTTTGTTGTTCATTATCGCTCGCAAATAGAGAAGTTGCTGAATCTCAGAATCAAGCTCATTTGGAAAATCTTCAGAAGGCAATCGTAAATAATGGGAACACAACACGAGGTCAGTTTCAAGCATCTACAACTTTGAACAGCTAAATCTGATTTTGTAGCAACATGAGGAAGATAGAAGAGTACGTTTTTGAAGAACAATGAGTAGAAAAGTCATGTACATCTTATTCAGAGGCCTTCAAAACGCTCATATGCGGTGGAAGCAGTACTTCCTATACGTACTAAAGTAGGTGATGCTAGTGAAAGTAACAATAGAAATAGGAGGCCTTCGCACGAGTTGCCTAGGGAGCATGAACTCCAAGACAACCAGTTTGACGAGCATGGCTTGTACCTTACAACGGCAGTAAGTGTTGTAAGACTGTCAGGGCACACCCACTAAGTCACCAATTAGTGCTCCTCTCGCCAATCAAAACCGTCAGATAGCAATCTTGATGAAATTATATGTTGTTAACTGTGAAGTTATTGACTTTTATCGTCATATATCTACTTTGAGAAACACCACAAGTCCTAGTCTGCCTGCTGACAGGGTTATTGTGCACGTCTGCAGCGAACATAGTCTTTAGAAAACGAATTACAACACTCGATCAATAAAAATCAATAAAACTGCATTAATCATCACATTAGAGTTAAAATTAAACTCACAGCTGCAGCAAGTATATTTATGCAATAAACAGGTTGTTACTCTTTTCAAAATATTACGTAATTGATTCATTACAACTTGCTCACAGTAATTGCAATGACATATTTCCCACCGGTATTCGAAGTTGTCATGTCTTGTAGAAAAAACTGATGTGTTGCACTCATATGACTTTCTCTACTCTTGTACTAACTATTCTTACAAACTCTTATTCATATATCCTCTTCGTGTTAGTTGAGATAAACATTTGTACAAATTATCTTGTAGGTGCACACTTGACAGATAAAAAAATAACGATGATCCATTTCACGAAAGTTCTAAGTTTTGCGAAACTCACACACATAACAAGGTATATCTCCGAAATTGTTCACCCTACAAGAAAATTTATTGAGACATAAATTGTGTATTTTAGCAAGATCTACATTTTTTGTATAGTATAATTTGGTCTATCTCTAACGGTTTACCAGTTATGCAAAAGTCGTCCAGAGTAAATACGACTACAGGGGCCATAGCCAGAAAATTGAAGATATACATTTCATTTGTTATAAAAATATCTCAAATATATAACATTTTAACCAAAATCGTTGGAGCCATTTTCAAGAAAATCAAAATTTTCGAAAAATGTTCCATATAAAGGGTAGTTTAGGGTAGGGCTATTTTCTTCAAGATCTTCGTGTCGCATCCTTGAAAGACATTAAACTTAAATACCAACTTTAGTTTTTAACCGACTTTTCGTTTTTGAGTTATGCTGTCCATAGACACACACAGACCTTTTTCTAAAAATACTTTTTTTTGGATACAGGGGGTCTCAAAATATATATTCCCGGTGACATGTCGACATCGAATTTTTGGGTGGAATACAATACTTACCCTACTTACCAGTAGAGAAAGTAAAATTCTGATGTGTTGCACTCATATGACTTTCTCTACTCATGTACTATTATTACAAACTCTTATTCCTCTACCTTCTTCATATTAGTCGATATAAACATTTACAGAAATTATCTTAGATAAGATAAGACTCACTTCGGCGCCGTGGCTGAGTGGTTAGACCGCTCGCCTACCACCTAGGCGGGACCCGCGTGTGGTATTCGTGATGGACGAAACGGCGTCTGGGCGGGTTTTCTCCGAGTTCTCCGGTTTCCCCCGCCATTCATTCCACGAGTTGCTCCATTATCACCCTTACAATCATCTATTACGCCTGCATTTCATATCATCCTCTTCCTCACAATCATACCTGGTGTTTGGCTGACCACCCGCTTCCAGGTCTTCACTCTGTCTGGTCCAGAGGTTCCTGTGCTCCCCGACAGGGGTCTGACCCTAGACACTCGCTTGCAAGTCCAGGGGGGTGTAAGTTCTACCTAAGGGGAGGGTAATCACGGAACAAAGAAGAAGAATTTTTATATTTTAACCGTGCAAAGAGAACGGAATTTGAAAGCTTTAAAAGATTGGACTATTCTTCAAAGTCTACTGTATTCTAATATTCTCCTTGCACGTGCAACGAAATAAGCAGTAAGACAATTTCTGCAAATGTTCGTCTCAACTAACACGAAGAAGATATAGGAATAAGAGTTTGTAAGAATGGTTAGTACAAGAGTAGAGAAAGTCATATGAGTGCAACACATTAGATTTTTAAGTATACAGAACATGAGTAACTTTTCATTAACCCTATAACTGCAATAAAAAGATAGTTTTTATTTGCTTTTCCAGCAACTAGATCTACAAAACGTGCTTAAGTTTGAAAAAAGGGAGGAAGAAAGGAAGGCAGAGGGGAAAATGTAATTACCGATGTAAAGCGCGAGGATTTTAGTGCACAAGGAAGAAGGAAAAAGAACAGAATATAAGAGAAAAGTTGACTTTTTTTAAGTGGTGCTAATTTATGAGCACATGGTCAAACAGCTTTAAGCCTTGTAGGTAGGGGGCGCAGGGTGACCGTCTGTGTGTGTGTGTGTGTGCGCGCGTGTGTGTGTGTGTATGTGTGTGTGTGTGTGTGTGTGTGTGTGTGTGTGTGTGTGTGTGTGTGTGAGTGTGTGTGTGTGTGTGTGTGTGTCTGTGTGTGTGCGTGTGTGTGTGAGTGTGTGTGTGTCTGTGTGTGTGCGTGTGTGTGTGAGTGTGTGTGTGTGTGTGTGTGTGTGTGTATGTGTGTATGTGTGTGTATGTGTGTGTGTGTGAAGACAGATTTTTAGCGGCTCCAGTTAATGGGAAATTTAACGAGCGGCAATAAAAATAAAAAGAAGGGATGGCAGAAAATGTTAGGACACACACATACTCACATAAGTACCAGATTGGGTCCAAGTTACCCAGGATTATGGGAATAAATTTCGTTGTTATGGACATCTAGCTGTAATCTTTTCTACTGAGCAGACAGTCTGTTTTACTGAGGCACTCCACAAATATTAATATTATCCTTGTTTACAGGCTTCCCAGGAATCTTCTTGGGCAGGACGTTCAAGGAAAAATCTAATGTGTTGCACTCACATGACTTTCTCTACTCTTCTACTAACGATTCCTACACACTTGCATGGGAATACAGTAGGCTTTGAATGAAAGTAAAATGTTTTAAGGGAAAACTGAAGTGATATTTTAGCCTCCTTGGTCAGAAAAATAGATTTTTGGATTTTTGTCGCAAAAAATGCACCATACCTTAAATATCTAAGACGTTTTAATCCCCTAGGGATGGGGGAACATATTTTGGACGCCAGTGGTGTACTCCTTCTGCCTTCCATTTCAACTTTAAACTCATTTTTCTCGGAAAGGATTTTTTTTGTTACCTTCCCATTCTCAAAATCTGTCTTCTCCTACAATAATCTAGCTAGAGATTTAAAAAAAAATTCCAATATAGTTCAGAATATGGGTAATAAAATATAATATTGGAATTTTGATATTGCTTATACCTCTAAAAAAATTAATATAATAATGCGTTATTTTATGGCATTTTTACACTTTGCTGTATTAAATTTTTTTAAAAGAAAAACTTTTCACTATATCAAAATGTCCTTACTTCAAGTTGTTGTTTGATTATACCCAATCAAATTTATATAAATTAATATATCATGAATGTGATTAGATTTAGAATGAAATTTGTTACACACACTTCTTTGGTTGCTATTAATACCTGCGCAAAAAATGAAGTCACCTTTTTCACTTCGGTGTGCCCTTAAGATCACTTTGAAATTCAATTCTCTTTGCATTACCAAGAAATACAAAAGGGAATAATGTGTCCCATTTGAGAACATATGTCAGTATTGCATAATTTTGACAAATAACAAAGAATATCTCCGAAATGGTTCACTCCACAAAAATGCATCTGGATATGTGTTTTACGAGATCTAATTTTCTGTATAGTAAGATTTGGTCTCTCTCTTACGCTTTACCAGTTATGCAACAGTTATCAGGAGTAAACAGGACTACATGGGCTATAGCCAGAAAATTCAAAATATACATTTCATCTGCCATAAAAATATTTTAAATATATGGCATTTTAATAAACATCATTAGACCCATTTCTTGAGAAAATCAAACCATCTAAAGGGAGTTTAGAGTGGAGAAGATTTCTTCAAAAATCTTGATTCGTATTATCGAAAGATATTAAACCTAAATACAAACTTTGGTTTTTAAACAACTTTTCATTTTTGAATTATGCTGTTCACAGACACAAACACACACACACACACGCGAAAGTTTTTTTTGGGGGTGGCGGTTTCAGCGGATGTCAAAACATGTATTTTCGGTGAAATTTCCACATACCTTCGTCAGCTAGTGCGAGGGAGATTATCTTAATTGTATAGCCGACCATCTATTTTACTTCCAATTCGTTTGTTTTGCGTGGTACTTTGGGCGCTAGCTTCTTCCTGGTGACTGAGGAAATTCCACTAAAAGAAGTCGAATTGTGTATGAGATTTGGATCTGTTATCTAAGAAGCTACTGATTTAAGCCTTAACCTGTTGATTATGCCTTCCTGTAGCGCGTATTTTTGTGTTACTGCATTTTAACGGAATGTGAACTTTAATCGTGGAATTTTTTGCTTTTCTGTGAGTGTACATTTAGTCACTATGGTGCTGGGCAGACAGTCTTAGTTGCATAATCACCTTCCTGTAACATCTGCTTGAATGGCATAAACATTGATAGATGGCTTTAGCTGCGTGATCGCTTTCCTGTACCATCTGTATCTATTTACAGCTTTGTATCGTGGAATTGAATATCAATTTCTGTGTTAACCTGGCCCTGAACCACGTAAAAAGGAAATCATAGCTGAACTGTTAATGCTCCCAGTTAGCAATTAAAACTAACATGAAATGAAGGCTGCTTGTGTGTTTAAAACAGACACATAATTTAAGTTGGATGATAATATGGAGTAAATGTCAATAGCGTTTTTGGGAGATAGTGCTATTTCCGTTTATATTGGCATTGCAGGTAAATGTATTATCCCGTATTCACATCTACCAACTTAACCTTGTCTTTTAAGGCCTAGGTCGCTAGCATTTTCACACCCTTAAACTAAATATTTTGATCAATACAGATATAAAATATAATCAAATCTACCTGTTGATTTTACCACCTCAATAATAATTATTGTCCTCTTATTTATGTTGCATTGAGTCAAACTTTCGTGATATGATGTAGAGTCAATGACTCTTAATACACATTCAGCGAGATAAACAGAGTAGGCCGTGCTGAACTCATAGTAATCATGGCGGCTAACTTGAACGAGTGTGCTGATTCTGAGATCGAAGAAAATTATGATGAATGCTATGTTTCAAGGAAAATTGAAAAAGCTTGACTTCTCCTTATACTATTACAACATTTTATTTAGGACACGTGTTTATCAGATGTATACCTCTTGATTTTTATATTACCGAGCAAGATGCACGTGGCTAACCTTCCTGTCCCATAAGGACAGTTTTCCTGGTTGTCAGGCTAATGCTGGAAAGATTAATTACATCCCACGAATTTCCTGTTCCTACATTTCACTTCATTTCTGTCTCAGGATTGTAAATGTCGGCAGGAGTTGTGTGATAGGCAATATGCTCTCTGTAAACCTCCGTTCTCCGGATCGCGGGCGGTCTATGTGTCTCGGACCACCTATTGGGATGTGTAAGTCTGCAGGGGGGAGGGACACCGGTTATACTAGCTGCCGCCGGGGAGTCTAAATCCAAACACTGTAGGGACCCTGCCCTCTGCTGTTATGTCTCTCAGCTTCGGCCACCCTCTGGCTCCTCTCATTTCACCCCTTGTTTCTAGGCGGTGACCCATCAGGGACCAAGGCATACAACATCTCCCATATGTCGAGGTGCTAAATCCCCCATCGAACCTTGTCATGCCTTTCTATGCCGAAGATATTAATTACATGGGTCTTCTCTTAATTTATAGCGTTGTATTTTTCACCTTCTGTGGTATTTTGTAATCCAATCTTAAAAGATGCACATGCAATTTTTAATTGGAGAAGTATAATAACGTTACTTCACAAAACCAAGCATCTGACGACATGAAGACGAAGGCAGAAAGTTTTCTGTAGGTGAGTTAATGAACTTCATTAATGTGTTTCTTTTTTGTGTATTTATCTTGGCAAGTGCTAGAATATGAGCTCCTTCTTGGCAAGTTCTTGAAGGTGAGGTTTTGTACGTTACAAAGAGCAGCTGTGCTCCAAGTTCGCTTTAGGTGGCAGCAAATGCTCCTGGAAGGTTCTGGCACTTCAGGTAAGGCGGCGGTGACGGCGGTCTCCGCTGACTCATGCATGGGGTTTGCCAGTAAACCGTGCGTGATACAGCACCATCTTTGAGAGGACACGTTCTCCGTGACTACACATACTGCAGCTCTAGACGTAAACAAACAAGATGGCAAATAAAAACGGATAAACCCAAGTTGTCACCTAGCCCCGTTCCTACGTGTTTATCATGCACGCTTTGTAGCCTAGTTCCCTCCAGGATACAGCTATCCTTGCTCATGCGCATGGCTTAGCGTCCGTGTCGCAAAGAACAGCGAGCCAATAGAGATTTTGCACAGCCTAAAAATACAAGGCGTACACATTTTTAAAGCATAAGTATTTCTTTTTAAAAATAACAAAACAAATAATTATCATTCATAACCTTACACTACTTGTACACATAGCTACTTAGCCACTTGTGATAAAAGTCAAGTCTGTACTTCTTGTTTAACATCATCGTAGTTGAAACTGTTTCCAACAAGGAATTTCTTCAGCTGAAGAAACGGATGAAAATCCCTTGGTGCCAAATCGGACTGTAGGAAGGATGGTCAAGTTTTTCCCAATCAAACGATGTAATCATTTTGAGTTTACGAGATTTAGCTGTATGTGGCCGGGCATTGTGACTCACCGTTTCTCCATAAACCTCACACAATTAGGGATGCATTTTTACTAACATAACATTTCTTGTATTAAAAAAGAGTCACTGATCTAACTTAATAGTGGGGTGTCGTTCGAATGCTTTGAACATTTCGAAACGCATAAACAGTAGGGAAAAGAAAAAAAAAAGTGACTGTCGCTCACAGCTGCGTTTGTCCTAATGAATCGCGCATGCTCAAATCGCGATTGTAATGCTTCAGTGGAAAAATATTTAAACAGTATTTACTTTAAAAACACGCCTCATAATACTGCAAAATATTCAGGAAAGACTTCGTTTTAACATATACAATGATCAGTTCTGCTTCGAGAGGATATTGCCACAAAACATTACGAGGATTTAAACTTTTGGAAGGAAAAGCCATGGAAGCTCAACATAACCTAAAAGCAATATCCATTTTGTAACATATTTGTTCGAAATTGAAAATCAGTCAAGGAGTAATTCTCGCTTAAATCATTGACATCAAACTAGAATTCTATAAGCTTGATTCTGCGTAAAAATAAAATTAATTTCTAGTAGCTGTTGAATACAGTGGTTTCAGTAGCAAGGTCAAAATTTATCTTGGTCCCCAACTGCCAATCGATTATTTTAAGCCATTCATGGAAACACACGCATGCGCGCCGTAAAATTTGCAAATTGTTTTTATTCAGCGAACTTGAAAGGGTGTATTTGACATCGAGTTTAAAATATTGAATGGCTGTTTCTCGGAAATAGCAGGAAAACAGAACTTCAAATAAAAATGAAAGTTTAGCGTAACACAAGTAATGGAACTAGTGCAAATCGCAAAAGAGCATGTTTCTGAATCGCTTTATCCATTATTATTATTATTATTATTATTATTATTATTATTATTATTATTATTATTATTATTATTATTATTATTATTATTATTATTATTATTATTATTATTATTATTATTATTATTATTATTATTATTATTATTATTATTATTATTATTATTATTATTATTATTATTATTATTATTATTATTATTATTATTATTATTATTACTAACGACGAATACACCATATGCATTATCTTTGTTTAAGGAATTGTTACATATTTCTTAAACGCCGTTAATGTTACCACAAAAAAGCAATGTGACTTGTTTAAATACGTGCAAAAAAGAATGTGCTGATTGAGCTTAGCTTGTTGTTTGCTCCCCACTGACGACACGTCAGAGGAATATATACAAAAGCAAATAACTGGTGAAGCCATCGCTGGACCGGGCGGACCAAAGAAACGTTTTCGTCTTTTTCCCCTACACCCTCTCGTCCATCGGAAACATTTGAAACCGGCTGTACAAGAGTAGAGAGAGTCATGTGAGTGCAACACATGAGATTTTTTTATATCCTGGATGTGTGTAGCTATGTGATAATGCACTTTGAGGGTCCCCACCACAGAAGTATGTGATGTAACCTCAAGCAGGCACAAGGTCTTGTAATCCTTATGAGTGTAGGTATGTTTTTGTGTCAGCGGTTGTACCAGTCGACCGTATTTCTAGATTTTCGATGTTGTCACGAGGACGAAATAAAAAACGGGGCCCCCGAACATCGCAGTTACGGTGGGGGTTGATTGTTCGGGTTTTACGGCTCGGATTCAGGTTTCGTTTAATAGGGTGGCCAGGGTCTGGGAAGGGTGTTCGGATGTCCCTTTGTGCCTGACACAGAGGTATGAAATATTTATAGCTAAACGATGGGACGCTGAGGTCTGTTCAGTTCCAGCTGCTAAACATTTCCTTTTACACTCCAAAAATGTATATTTGCTTCACCTATTAGTCACACGTCTAAAATAGCCAGTTCTGTAAGTTCTGAAAAAAGAAATATTTAGCAGAATTCTAGGCTTCCGCTATCAGGAAGTACCCCTCCCCTCCTTCACCCCCTCTACCCACACACACACTCCATGTCTTGCGCAATGTCTATCTTCTTCATGTTAGTTGAGATAAAATTTTGTAGAAATTATCTTATTGCTTATTTCCTTATAGGTTCAAGGGGAGTACAGTAGTGACAGTCAAATGTTTTAAGAGTAGTTGCTTTGCAATTCCCTTTAACCAAGAGATAAAAGAAATGAATAACGACCTCTATAAGTATTGCAAACTTCTGTCAAACAATAATAAATGGGTATCTCCGAAATCGTTTACTTCTCAAAAAAAATCATGTAACATAAATTGTCAGTTTTAACGAAAACTACATTTTTGTATAATAAGATTTGGTCCATCTCTTACTTTACCACCTATACTAAAGTCATCAAAAGTAAACTGGACTACATAGGCTATAGGAAGAAAATTCAAAATATACATTTCTTTTGCTAGAAAAACATCTTAAACGTAAGGGATTTTAATGAAAATTGTTAGGGCCATTTTCGAGAAAATCTAAATTTTTTTTAAAAACTTTTTCATGTAAAGGGTAGTTTAGGGTGGAAAAATGTTCTGGAATATCTTCATGACGCATTTTTGAAAGATATTAAACCTAAATAGTAACTTTGGTTTTTAACTGACTTTTCCTTCAGTTATGCTGTTACAGACACACACACAAACACACACACACACACACACACACACACACACACACACACACACACACACACACACACACACACACACACACAACACGCGCGCGCAATGTTTTTTTAGATTCAGGTGGTCTCCAAAACATATATTTTTGCATGAGTTACTCTACTGACAGTCGTTTGTTTATTTTTATATATTTTTCCGTCCAAAATTACAAGGCTGCTTTTTCTTATATCTATATGCTGCCTTTGAAATTTCACTCTCTGCACGACAACTCAAGCATGATGATTTAACATCTTTAAAAATGATGGGTACGTTTCAATAGTCCTTGAAACAACAGATATTGGAAAATTTAAACCAATAACAACAGTTAAAGCCACAAAAAGCATTTGACATAGTGAAAGATTTTTACCTTTGTTATGGTTTACCAGTTCACAATATTATATTAAATGAACCCAGTATAAAGAGCACTTCACAGATTATCCGCAGAAAGGTCAATACATTATTTTATGAATCATGTCATTAATACATCTTAGTAAGCAAGAATACATAACAACTTAATCACATTAGTTTAATTAGTTTTAGAGCCATTTTTTACAAAATTTAAAATAACGAAAAACGTTTAATTTATAAGTGGATTAAGATAGGGGAATTATACCTATATATGCACTCTCACACGTACACACTCGCACCTTTTTCAAATGCAATATTTACAATGAAAATTGTATATAATTCTCTTTGTAGACTAAAATACTTCCTATTGCTACTCATTTGGTAAGGAAAAAAAATTAAGTAATTAAATCGGCAGCAATAGACATTGTAGGTAGGTGTATAAGAGGGTCGTCTTCTTAGTGCAGTGATAGCGCCGCTGCTTACCAACTGGAGACCCGGGTTTGATTCCCGGTGCGTGGGGAGTTTCTCCCGCTGGGAGATCCGGTCTGAGGCGCCTCGTTAGCTCCCTGAGGCGCCAATTGAGGAGCTATTTGATTGAGAAGCGGCCCCTAACGGTGAAGTCCGTGTAACCGACTGACCGCGTCCCACCTCCAGTACTGCACCCCCCTTCTGACGACTGCGGTGAACAAAGGCGGGGGACGCAGCGGCCGGGCGGTAGGGCTAGACCCGGAAAGTGCTATTGCAGCACGGGGTTAGTTGGTTATATATGGAGCTGCGACAACTGTCAACTGTTTAAAACATAGAGCATATATAATTATGTACCTACCAGTGAAGATACATTTGGTTTTAGCTTATGAGAACTAAATAACGACCATTTAGCATTTTTAAGTGCCAAAAGACAACATGCACATATTTCAGAAAACGTGAATCCAAGCATCTTTTTACTTTCTCTACTGGTAAGTAGGGGAAGTATTGTATTCCACCCAAAAATTCGATGTCGAGATTTCACCGGAAATATATGTTTTGAGGCCTCCTGAATCCAAAAAAAAGCATCTTTAGAAAAAGGTCCGTGTATGTGTCTGTGTGTCAGTCTGTGGACAGCATAACTCAAAAACGAAAAGTCGGTTAAAAACCAAAGTTGGTATTTAAGTATAATGTCTTTCAAGGATGCGACACGAAGATTATGAAGAAAATAGCCCCACCCTAAACTACCATTTACATGGAAAATTTTTCGAAAATTTTGATTTTCTTGAAAATGGCTCTAACTATTTTGATTAAAATATCATATGTTTCAGATATTTTTATGAAAACTGAAATGTATATCTTGAATTTTCTGGCTATAGCTCCTGTAGTCATATTTACTCTGCACGACTTTTGCATAACTGGTAAACCGTTAGAGATAGACCAAATCGTACTTTACAAAAAATGTAGATCTTGCTAAAATACACAAGCTATGTCTGAATACATTTTCTTGTAGGGTGAACCCTTTCGGAGATATACCTTGTTATGTGTGTGAGTTTTGTAAAACTTAGAACTTTCATGAAATGGATCATCGTTGTTCATTTTTTAGATGTTAAGTGTGAAAAGACAACAGAATCTCAAAGCTTTAAAAGATTTGACTATCGCACAAAGCCTTCAGTATTCCAATATTCCCCTTGCACCTACAAGGAAATAAGCAATAAGATAATTTGTACAAATGTTTATCTTAATTAACACGAAGAAGAGTTTGTAAGAACGGTTAGTACAAGAGTAGAGAAAGTCATGTGAGTGCAACATATCAGATTTTTTATTTTATAACACTTTACTCCAAGGAATTTTAGTTTAGTTTTCCCATCTCGTATATTCTTCACAAATTGGTATAGTATATTGCAAAGTATAAATCACCTTCACTTTTTCTAAACTAGGGTAATGCTACTCGAGTTCGGAGTAATTATTTTATTTTATATATATTTCGAAATGATGAACTGTGTATACTTATACGTAATTCTTATATTTGTTCTGTTGTTTGCCTTCTTCTTGGCCCAAAGACTTGGTTATGAAGTAAATCAAGAGTAGAGGAAGGTTACTCTCTGGTAAACTCGTTTGCCTAGACTATCAATTATAAGAATCCAAAGTGACACGTTCACTGCTCGGGGCTAATACGGTCCAGATGTTCCAGTATTGGCGGGTTCAGTTTTTGCTTCTTCTCCCCCTGGTGCCAAGTTTTATTGCAGCAACTGCTCTGTCCCCTGGATCATAAAACCCTGCCTACCTGCGCAACAAACCAGTTGGAACTCTTTAGAATTTCATATCCAATATTTCGTACGTATGTTCTCCCCTCTAGGCACTACCGTAATTAAGTTTTCTTAACTTACCTTAACTTTATCTGTTATGCATTAGTAAATGTGAGTTCTATAGACACACTTAAATTAATATACTATGCATATTTTAACTCCATCATGAAATATGGAATTTTATTTTGGGACAACTCAGTAGAGGGCAAACGAACTTTGCCATTACAAAAGAAGGTTATAAGAATTATTTCCAACACCCATAACAAATACTCATTCAAAAAGCGTTGTGGAAGACTGAAGATATTAACCTTGCCCTTCAGGTATGCTTTGTTGCTTTTAGAAAGGTATATACCATGAAACCATAAAAATATTTAATGTTCTTTCGATGGTCTTAAAGAAAAAGTTGACATGTTAATGCCCATGTAGCTTTGTAAGTATTTTCTAGCTTCTTTAGGGGCAAATAATTGACACTTATATTTGATGTCTGCTCCAAAGCTACTTAAATTTATGTGTGTTGAACAGCTGACCAAAAATGCCATTCAGCGCTAATTAATTATGTAACAAAATAATAGGATGTGGCAAGAAAAGCCTAGGGAATATTTAAACAGACTTTAATTTGTATTTGTAAATATACGAGGTGTCTTATAAATACATCGAAGATTTAGTTTTGTTTCTCAGTTATCCCTGCTTTGTTTTTTGGTGTCTGTATATGTGTTTTTATGCTATATTGTACCTTCCATTGACATGTTCAATGTTCACACGGTACGTCTAAACTCGCTGAACGCAATCCAGTCTCATATAAGCTAATCATCATAGTGTTTTTAATTCTGTAGGAAACTGATACCTATTGGCTGAAAAAAAGGAAACAGTTTAACTATGTAATATACGATCTTAAACTATTTGTTTTTTGTTGCATTTGTATGCCTTTAACATCTCGGGTGATATCTCTCTCACACACACACACACACACACAAACACACACACACGCACGCACACACACACACTCACACACACACACATTCGCACTTCCAGACTCTAAGGAGAATGGAAAATAATCCTGGCTAAAGAAAAATTACCTCAATCCAGCTGGGAATCAAACTCCTGCCTTCTAGTTTTGGAGTTTAGCATGTAGACCAGCACGTCACAGAGGCAGTTGATATTTAAATTATAGACTATGTTAGGGGTGCAAATGAAGATATATTTACTGATAACTGAGGATGGTGTAATAAACAATTACATCATCACTTGCTTCATATAATTTTGCTTACTAAGACTAGAATATTTTTAAATTTATTAGGACATCTAACTAGACGTGGATTTAGAAGGTGTTGTGATAACGAATGGTGTGCCTGAACCGAGTCCTCCTTTCTGCAAGGCCAATGACCTCGCATTACCTAGGGCAGTATGTTACGATGTGAAGAAACACAGTATATATGGTGACAGGTGCTGTTTCTCTTTCTCTCTTACTCAAAGAAGGTGCTAGAGAAATAATAATGTGGCTCTGAAATGGGGTAAGGAAGGAGGAGGGGGAGCATGGCCATGACAATGACTACTACGAGGTATCTCTCAGAGTCGGGACATCAAATCATCCAATATCAGAAAAGCAATACAACTTTTTCTACTATTGTCAGCGATGGGAAAAAATACCTACATCCTGTTTAATTATTTTTTCGTGAAGATACTATGGTGTTGTCCTTTGTGTGAATAGTCTGTGGAGTACTCTTTATACTGAGTTAATTTCACATAATATTGTGAACTGGCAAACCACAACAAAGATACTTTTCGGATGTTTTGCTCGATTTCTCGGTAAAGACGTGCCAACTTGTATATATAGAACACCTTAATCCCTGTCGTTCTTTATTTTGAAATAAAGTATCTCAAGCAGACATTGTGATGGATGACATGGACACTTGTGTCGAAGAAGGGAATCTTCCCACATCACATCAAATTGGCACAATGTGAGCCGTTTTTCTGCTACGTGCACTAGCGTAGTGTGGTTTGCTGGTGATTGTTCAGGGTTAATTCCCCTACCATCTCCGACTTGAACATGCGGAGAAGGACCAGGGATGTGTCACAAACACGAGTATTGTCCACACTTAGCCAACAATACGCCTGTCAGCGCAGGATCATCTCCTCAAGATGCTTGCTGGCTGGCACGGCATGCGGAAAATAGCGTCTGTTCTTTTATTCCAGTGTCGACACCTCGGCATAAGGACCAGGGAGAAAATCATGAGTTTAAATAAAAGGAGAGGTGATGCCACATGCCGATAAGCTTGAATGGAGGTGTTGAAGCTGGGGAGAGGCGATCAACACCTTGAGGACAGGCACAGTGACAATGGCGAGGATTTTGTTGAGGTTCATCGGGAGATTTCGTGGTCTGGATGCTTAGATTCGATCATGCGTAGGATTTGGGGCCACCCATCGAGTTTTGTCTGGCTCACCTTTATCCTTTTGGGGGCTAAGTATTTCCGGCTTCAGGACTGGGTCGTGTTTTGAAATCATTATAGACTTTAATGAAACGAAATGTTGGTTCCAACGTCAGTAACAAGTAAACTACCCTTCATAAGGATGGCACTTATTTATAATTTGATGTGTATTTTTTTTATGATGATTTAAATCGTAATAAGTCTGATGTGTTCTACTCACATGTTAGTCGAAATAAACATTTATAGAAATTATCTTATTGCATATTTTGTTGTAGGCGCAAGGAGAATATGGGAATACAGTAGACTTTGAGCGATAGTCAAATATTTTGCAGCTTTGAAATTCCCTTCTCT
This sequence comes from Tenodera sinensis, assembly GCA_030765045.1. NCBI lineage: Eukaryota > Metazoa > Arthropoda > Insecta > Mantodea > Mantidae > Tenodera > Tenodera sinensis. The sequence continues at coordinate 20,669,604 of CM060963.1, forward strand.
TTGCAAAACTAAGGAGTAAAAAGTTAAGTATTGCAAAATTCACACAGACAACAAGATATATCTCCCAAATTCCACAGAAAATACATTTGGATATAATTTGTATGTTTTAACAAGATCTACATTTTTTTATAGTATGATTTGGTCTATCTCTTTCGATTTACCAGTTATGCAAAAGTCAAATAGAGTACATATTCTACAGCCAGAAAATTGTAAATATACATTTCATTTGTCATAAAAAATATCTCACCATATGGCATTTTAATCAAATGAGCCATTTTCAAGAAAATCAAAATTTTATAAAATTTTTTCATGTAAAGAATAGTTTAGGATGGAGGAATTTTCTTCGAAATCTTCGTGTCGCATCCTTGAAAGATGTTAAACTTCAATACCAACTTTGGTTTTTAACCGATTTTTCGCTTTTGAGCTATTCTGTTCACGGACACACACACACACACACACACACACACACACACACACACACACACACACACACACTGACACACACACACACACACACAGACCACACGCACACACACTGACCCTTTTCTAAAAATGCCTTTATTGGATTCAGGGGGTCTCAAAACATATATTTCCGGTGAAAAATCGACATCGAATTTTTTAGGGGAATACAATACTTCCTTCTACTTATCAGTAGAGAAAGTAAAAATTAATCCTATAATTCAGAAGCACCCCTTCCTGACGCAAAGCTCAAATAAACGATTTCGACCCCAGGGGTAACTTAAAACAAACTGTAACAGACAAACCCACACACCCTGGAAGAATTAAAACAAAATATGCGTTAGCAAATTGCCAGCATTTCTCATTGTGAACTACGGCGGGTGATGGATAGTTTCCTAAAGAGATGCCAGGAATGTATGGATAACGACAGTGGACAGTTTCAGCATCTGTTTTCATACAGTTGGCAACTAAAGCCTTTAAAAGTAGTGTTAAAAATGTATGGTTTCATTCGCGCCTTTCTATGATAGCGGCAGACGATAACGAACGTCGGTAAGGTGAACAGGCAAAACACTGCGCAGCCCGTTCTTAACTGTTTTGCTCTCCTTATATTTACAAGTTGCTTATTTAGTGGTCAGTAATGTCTTCAAAATATATTTAATGTAGTAAAATTTAAATTTTGAATTTTTAGAGCGCAAGCATACTTCTTCTACCTTAAATAAGCGTCAGGAAAAGTAAAAGTGGTTATTTATGCATTCTAAAACACGTAGGAGTATTGTATTATGTGGCTGCCTACTTGAAGAACGTGTAGGTACGTTACGCGATGGCCGCGCGGGAGCCAAAACAAACGAACGCAGACCGTGAGGAACAAAGACAATGGAGGGTGTCAGCATGCCATTAATATCACAGAAGTCTCTTTCCCACAGCTGCTATCAACTTGACGGGACAAAGGGCACATTCGCACCGATTATATTAACAAACTTCCTGCTACACTGATTTTTTTTATCTGGAAAGGTACCCCCGTCCTTTCTTTTGTTCATTTATACACGTTAGCACATGGATACCCGGAAACCTGATATGTACTAAGTTTTGAACTTAGATTTATTGGATATCAGATTATATGGGTATTTATAAACGGCTCACTACTTTTTTCATTCTTTTCTTTCTTTCCCCCCTTTTTTTTTATTTTTTTTTATTTTTTTTTTTAATTTTATTTTATTTCAACTTTATACTTTATACTTTCGATCCTTAAGTTTCTGGCTCCACTTATATTGAATGTCCTTCAAGGTTTTTCCAACATTTCACTCGTAATTCAGTTATCATCCATTATTTCAATATATATCAAATTCATTTCTTGCTGCAGCTTTATTTATTTATGATTCAATAAATACTTGCAGAGGGGGACATAGCGCCTCGACCGAAAGGCATTATTTTGCGCCTGTACTCCTGACGGGGATGGATGAGGCGAATGGGTCCGAAGAGCAGCCGGAACGTTGCCACGTCTGAGCAGTGGGCAAGGTGCTTACATTTTTCCAGTTAGAAGCATCCTGACAACGGCTGGCACAGTCTGGTTGCTTTCCCACCCCTTCGGGTTCGTATTCCCAAGGGGGTGCGGGACTCGAAAACAGGCACCCCTTCCCCTTCTCGGCTTATACACCATGGGGGGGTTCAGAATCCAGTAGGCTCACCTTCCAATGCGGGGAACGAAATTTCCAGAGCGTATTTGTTTGCCTTGCCGTGCTGCTGCCACGACGCTCGCCGACGCTTCCAACCCTGAGAAAAACCTATCGCGATGAAGGGTGAAATGAAACGAAGTTCGGAGGATATGGGAATCCTTCTCACCTTTGGCCTGGCTTCTCGGGGAAAGCCCCTAAAAACCCATGGGTCAGGAAGGGCGGCCACGGGGATTGAACCCGCGACCTATCCAACGCGGGCCACAGACGTTACCGCCTGAGCCATCCCGCTCGGTTATTTATTTATACACCGGACCTTATCATAAAGATTTGCTATGTGGCACAAAGTACCTCACATGTTGGTCTTTTAAATAATAAAGGTTTTACAAGTGTAAGTAAGTAAATATCGGTTAACTAGTTGTGAATATTAGAAATATAATGAATATTGTGATGAATGTATTTTTGTAGATTTCTCGTAAGTGTAAAATTGATACATTTAGAATATAATTTATGCAATCTAGACATCCTATTAAATACATAAGGTTATTTCCTAGAAGTTCATGTTGCACGAACAGATTTTGCAATTCCTCCGGCAGCATACATACCCGCAAATACTATTCGGCAAAGCTATGAGACGTATTGGAAAGAATGTGAAACTGCCCACTGTGAGCTTATCGTACAAACACGGCGAGACAGTATATGTACACTGTTTAAATACAATCAGATCGCCACGAGTGTCAAGCGCGAGAGATCAGTTGTTTTATCACTGACTATAGGACAAGTTAATATTATTTCTCTGTTGATGTAAACAAGATAACAAGCGATCGCAGCGCTCGACAACGCCTCGTCGCTTTGTCAAGTAGTACAAATGGGAGTGGTGATACAAGACAGCCTGTTTGTGTGTCCAAAGACGATAACATATGGAATAGATTATCAATAAACTCAGCTGCATGTTGGAAATACCGACTTGTGTAAACCGCGTTGCAACACAATTAGACGAATTTGACGTTCCAGACATGACCCAGTTTTTCTGTCCACGCTGTACATAGTAGATGAAGAAGCTATACAAAGATTTCACCATAAATGCAGTTTTAAGGTCCCCTGAATGAGAAAACTATTGTTACAAAAAGCTCTGCGTGTCTGTTAACAGCATAACTAAAAAACCAAACGGTTAAATTCCATAAATTGGGCATCCTCAGTTTATTTTCTCAAAAATAGCTCTGATAATTTTTATTACACAGAATGGGCTTTCAAAATCATCACTTAGCGACTAAATCTTTAGACTATCGGTTAAGCTTACTCCTGTATTCTCATTATAACTACAAGTACTGTAATAAAGTCGTTTGTATAAATATTTATCTCGATTAGGGTGAAGAATAAACATTTGTAAGAATAATTTATAGAAGAACGGGGGAAAAATCAAATGAGTGCAAAAGGAGACTTTTATTTATTACCATGTTGCTTGTAGTGATGATGTGAATGATTGTGGTTAAGGTGCTGATGTTGGTGACCCTGATGACGACAGAGGAAATTACACTGCTACCTCTCGGTGAACTTTTGCAAAGCTGGGGTGGGGTGGTGTGAAAGCCTATATAAGCATTAACTCGCCAGTGGAAGTTGAAGCCTATAAACCCGAGAATAGCCTCACACCTGCACACGGTCACACTAAATCACCTTTCGATTCCAAAATAAAAGAGGCCATTGTGAAGGGGTAAACCGCCAGCAAATGCCCTAAAACTAATTCCTGTGACTGTCATGTGAGTGAGGTTCGAACCCCGGGTGTAATGAATGGCCACCCCGTAGCGTTGACAGGAGCGCAACATAATTTTGGCCGGGTGACTTATGTGACGCGACAACAATGACGCCATACAATGGTGCTAGGTACACAATATACACACCACCGTGCACCTGACAGCGTGATGCATCGCACAATTACCTACCTGCCTGCCTGCCTTCTTATGTACCTACCTCATTTTCACTTAACCGATCGTTAACTCACAAATTTCTTTTAACGAGCGGTCAAGCCTTTCAAATTCTTTCTGACCACCCGTGTATTGGACCAACTTTAAGTGATTTTTTTCTTTTCCGTCTATTTTCTAAAACACTTTATTTTTCTCTTCCTCTTTCCTCTTTCTTATTCCTCGTTTTCGTCCGTTTTTGTTTCCTGTACCACGTGCCTAGTGGGCAGAAATGATATCTATTGCATTCCAATCAAAATTTTGGTAACACACACACACATACACACATATACACACACACATACACACACACAGACACAGACACAGACACACACAGACTTCTTGAATTTAAAAAAATAACTTTTTGGAAAAAAATGTGAGTACGCACGCACATTTCTGTGTATTGTTGCTTTTATTGAGTTACGCTGTACGCGCGCGCGCGCACACACACACACACACACACACACACACACACACACACACACACACAGATCTTAACTAATCTAACGTAATACAGTATAAAGTTTCGTAAGAATAATTAAAAGGTGGAATCAAGACTGAAGAAGTCAATGCCATAGCCAGGATTTGAACCACGGATCTTCCGCTTATCGAGCGGCTGCTTTAACCACTAAGCTACCATAGCCAACTTGCTAGTACGACATTAAATTCCCCAGCTGATTCGTACTTTTTCCTCGGTTAGACCACAAGGGAATCCCACATCAGTAATAATTGTCTACACACGACTTGTGTGTTTAAAAACACCAGCAGTAAGCTTGTTGGCATAAATAAATAAATAAATAAATAAATAAATAAATAAATAAATAAATAAATAAATAAATAAATAAATAAATAAATAAATAAATAAATAAATAAATAAATAAATAAATAAATAAATAAATAAATAAATAAATAATAATAATAATAATAATAATAATAATAATAATAATAATAATAATAATAATAATAATAATAATAATAATAATAATAATAATAATAATAATAATAATAATATCGTAAGAATGATCTGTAGATAACATTTTGTATGGAAAAGCAAACTCAAAATTAAAATTGTGGATACCTACAGTTACAGGTATTGTTCCCCTTTATCCTGGGCAGGTATTCTGTGAAGATGTGAATAATGGTTAAGGATTGTCATTCAGGTGACCGTTCCTCCAGTAAAATAGCCGTATGTGCAACTATTTGTGCCCAGTGCAATGTTAACTTGGATCAAAGGTTTTAAATTTATTACCGTAGGAAATGACAAAAATGTGGTATGGAATATAGCATAAACCTTGTAGGAATCATTTGTGGATAAGATTTTGTGTGGAAAAGATAAGACATAATTAAAAGTTTAGCAGCAGAAAATGAGGCTTTTATGGAGAACTAAAATAGGCAATAGATTGATTTCTAAGGTATGAAATAATTAGGGAACTCAATGTTTATAAACAACTAGCTGAGAAACCGGGTGTTGCCCGTGGTTTGATGATTTATCCCCAAAACTTTCGGACTTAATTTGCCCTTGCCCAATAACCAAAATCAAAATGTTAGTCATTTTTGAGAAAATCAGTTTTCGAAAAAATTTCCATGCAAAGGGTAGTTTAGGATGTAGGAATGTTTTTGAAAATCTTCGTGTCACATCCATGCTGTTCACAGACGGACAAGCAGACAGACACACGAACCTTTTTCTAAAAATGCTTTTTTTTGATTCAAGGGCCTTAAAACATGTATTTCAGGTAAAATCTAGTCGTCGAATTTTTGGGTCAAATAAAATATTTCCCCTATTTATTATATGTAGTATAGAAAGTAATAAGCGATACTGGGTAGAGAGAGTTCTATGAAAGTTTACAATCAAATTTTTATTTGAAGCGACTGTACGTGCTACCAGTACGCGAATAATAAGCAGCCGACAGCAAACGGGATGTAGCGGAGGGATACAATAGCGACCACGTGCTTATGTTTACATGCGCCATGAATAGAATTGCGAAATTAAAATACGTTCATGATATTTGCTATTGATTCGTGGTTTCGTAACAAACCATTATGTTCATGGAATATGTTATTGATTCCAGCTGAGCTTCAGCGATAGGAAACTATTATATTTTCAATCATAGCTTTCTGCCCAAGGGCAGATACTTCCCTGTAAACCCAGCTTCATCCATTCTTCCCTCATTTCCTATTTCTTCTTTGTTTCTACACATGAACTAGTTAAATTAATGTTACCTCGGCTCAAATGACCTAAACGTGGAGCACCCTTAATCCTCACTCTCATCCACTCACTCACTCGCTCACTCTCACTCACTCAACGTTGCCCCTTATCTGTATTTTTTCTTGACCTCAAGCCTGTTCGCTTCAAATTAGCCAATGCTATACTTTTCTTTGTCCTGTGCTAATTATAAATTTTATAATTATTGATTCGTTACCGTTTATTTATATTAGATAGTATCAGTATGTCACTGGAAATGGAGTTATACTAATATATGTTGAACCTGCAGCCTGAAGCCGCATTCACCAGTTGATAAGACTGTTTGAAGTAACAATGCTTCACGCCGCCTAACAATGCCTCAAAGTTCTTTAATGTACATCCCCCCATTAGGACCTGAGGGATCAATTGAGGATCTACTTGGTTGAAAAGTATCAGACCTGGTTGTGCAGACCACATAACCAGTCGGGAGGGACCGGTGCGGTGATCACGTCCCACTATGCAATACTGCATCCCACTCATGACGCCTGTGGTGGGTAGAGGCTGGGTGGTACGACTTGGCCCGGAAAGGGCGGTTGTGCCTTGGGTTTAAATGTGATAATTCATGTAATTGAGACCACATCTGCTGTAATTAGTGCAAATAAAGAATGGTTAAAATATAATCTGATGCCGAGCTGCCGAGTCCCTCAAGGTCAAGCTTCCCCACACCACTCACGTGACTAATAATGATCAAGAAGCAACACAAAGGGTTTTCCAGAACCTTCGAGAACTGTACTGTAGCCGGCGTGCTTTTAGATATTCGAGAAAGATCGGATACGTCATCGCCGGTATTAAAGCTTGAGGAGTGCGTAAGGCAGGCAGTTTTTTGAGTCGTTCAGTGTGTCAGTGAGTGTAAGACAGCTGTAAAAGATACGCCGCGTCGAAGTGAAGAGCTTTTAATGAATGTGGAGTGATTGTATCGTCAGATTTAGTGTATGTGAGACAAAGTGAAAAGAGACAGTGAAAAAACTGAATCAAGGCTACAAGATGGGAACAATTATTGTGAGTTGTAATATGACGAAAGACTGTAGACTGTATTAACGTCGGTAGAACTGTGTTTTTGTGCAAAAGTTTAGAAGGAATATAACGTGCTAGAAAAGTAACAACTGGATTTTATCTTTCTTTTCACAGCAATTTTGCACAATATATTTAATTTATGGCTCCTAAGTATTACGTACGAATGACTCAAAAAATTGATTTTTTGTTTTGTGACTTGTAAAAATCTACAATATTTTATAAATTCAATGACGTATTACAATATGGATGTTCTTAATATTTAAGCCACTTAAATGGAGATTTAAATATGGCGTCTGGGCAGTATTTACAATAACAATGTACAGAAATTTGCTCAAGAATTGACCAGAGAGGCTAGAATCAAGAAAAGGAGGTTTAAGAGGAAGAATAAAGATCAAGAACCATTGGAACAAGGAGATTATGATGCAGGGATGTTTTGAATTTTGGTGACTTAAAAAAATCATTAATTTAGCATTTGCATTTTCCCGTAAGTTTAAATTTTACAGCCTTGGGCACACTTTTCTCAGAAACTCCTTAACATAGCTGAAATTTTGTGTGATGTTACAAACCATCTGGATTAATAAAGAGAGTGCAAGGATAATGTTTATTTGCAATATACTACATTTTAAAAGTTAAAAATCATGCACTTTAAATGGAATAATATTTTTCTGTCACAGGTTTTTTGAACTAAAATTTTAATAGGTAAAAAAAAAAACTAATCCACGGATATTCTTCATCGTTGAGTACGTTATGTCTCCTAAAAATTGGAAGATCTGTAAGCACAATTGTGGAAGTTATTTTTCTCTAATAATATTTAGAGATCTCACTTAAAAAGCCTACATATTGACAAAAATTATGAATTGATATTACATCCTGAATTATGATTTTGAAATGTATATACAGTAGGTTTACTACAAAACTTGGCCCGCAGACGCAAGGCCCGTCTCCCGGACACGGAGGGCACGACTTGGCTGGCAATCGCACGACCCATCTCCCAGTCACACATGCATGGACGTCAAATCAAATGTCAAATCATATAAACAATTACCAGAATAAACACAAAACATGCTTTATCACAGCAAATGTTGGAAATACTCTAGAACAACTTCTAAGATATAGTCTTAATTTTGCCTTGTGCAAGACGCCTCAGAGATTTTCGAGGTGACCGTTCTAACCTTTCTCCGATTTGTCTAATTTCTGTTCCGTAAGCACCACATTTTTACCTTCTTTTCATATCACAAATTGTTCCCATCTCCCTGAACTTATTTACAAGCAAGTGACGGTGTCTCTACTTGGAATACGCACGCCATGGGATTTAGTTTCAAATTGCCTTACAACTTCCCTACAAGATGACGTAGGTACATACGCATCATACATAAACGCTCTTTGTTGTTGTATCTATTGCAATCTATTTATCTTGTAAACACTTCTAAACACTTCTAATGTTATTCACGTGGGAACAGGACTAGAATAGCACAGAACGTCTAACGGGAATAGGACTGACGCACGTGTGACGATTAGAACGCGCGCGCACGGACATGCAGTGAAGGTCACACGAGCCGTGCAGCTACCGGCCAAGTTTTGTAGTAAACGCACTGTAGTTTAACACCATATTGAGATTGGGAAACGTACGACTGTCTTTAAAGGAATGGAATAGAAATATAAGTTTGTTTAAGATGTGTAGATACTAAATTCCAGCGCTATTTCCCCTTAAGCGCGCATGCGTGTAACAGTTCAGACAACAACTTTGTCTCAGTAAAGGGTGTTGTGTAGGTAGGTATTTCCGTGCTTGTGGTTGGGTCTAACAGCGACATTTTGTCCCTTCGCCGTCTTACTCACGGTTTCTTTCTGTTTTTGTAGTAGCCGGCCCTCATTATGATGTGGTGTAATTTATTACTTGGCAAAAGCGTGGCCTCGCGTTGTGAACAAGGTGATTAATTTCTGGAGCGCTGGGCTATCCATCAGCTCCCCGCTCTACCCCTTTCCTTATTATTCTCTTTTCACTTTCCCCGTACATCCTTTCCTTTCCTTTCTTCTTCATGTCAGACGTTCCCTCCCTGACACCACTTTTATTTCTCCGTTCGCTTGAGCGTTAAGAAATTTTTGCATAATCATCATCTACCTTGTCTTGTCTGAAATAATTGATGGTTTGACTCGGTAATCGACACACATACACACGCGTCCATTCATCTTCACGCGGAATATGTCACGATGAAATGTAGGAACATTACGACCTGGCATTTTAGAAGAGTCTTTCATCTTTTCTCCCCTTTTAACTCTTTTTCTTCGGTTCCTTGTATGCTCGTGGCTAGCTCTCGAGTTAAGTTGACCATTGCCCACCAAAGAGCTCTTAACACTCTGGAGTACGTCTTGCAGTTACAAGTCTCAACAACTTCTTTGTGATGCATTTTAATATTTTCAGAGTAGGAGACACAGTGATGGTTCCCTGAGAAGATCACGTGATTCACTGGTCAATTAACTTCAGAGGGATATTCCTTCCTACAGTTCACATAACATTTGCAGGAAATCTTTTGAGTAATTTTAGTATGCTAATCGATTTAATGATTAATACCCGCATAAATATAACAAAATTAAATGAAATAATAATATCTACCCTCAGAAATACATAAACAGAGAAATGTAATTCCTTAGAGCGATAGCTGGATATACAAGCCTATATTATTCTGGATAATAATAATAATAATAATAATAATAATAATAATAATAATAATAATAATAATAATAATAATAATAATAATAATAATAATAATAATAATAATAATAATAATAATAATAATAATAATAATAATAATAATAATAATAATGATAATGATAATGATAATGATAATGATAATGATGATAATAATAATAATAATAATAATAATAATAATAATAATAATAATAATAATAATAATAATAATAATAATAATAATAATAATAATAATAATAATAATAATAATAATAATAATAATAACAACAGCAATAACAATAACAATAGCAATAATAATAATGATGATAATAATAATGATAATGATAATAATAATGATAATGATAATAATAATGATGATAATAATAATGATAATAATAATGATGATAATAATGATGATAATAATGATGATGATGATAATAATGATGATGATGATAATAATGATGATGATGATAATAATGATGATGATAATAATGATGATGATAATAATAATAATAATAATAATAATAATAATAATAATAATAATAATAATAATAATAATAATAATAATAATAATAATAATAATAATAATAATAATAATAATAATAATAATAATAATAATAATAATAATAATAATAATAATAATAATAATAATAATAATAATAATAATAATAATAATAATAATAATAATAATAATAATAATAATAATAATAATAATAATAATAATAATAATAATAATAATAATAATAATAATAATAATAATAATAATAATCCTAGTTAAGAAACATTCCCACTGTACAGACCGGAAATCGAACCCGGCACTCCTTGCAGAGGATGCAGGTGCTCTACCGACTGAGCTACGGGGACAGTATTTTAGGATTTTCTTTTAAACTTTTGAAGCAAATTCATAAAAACTGTGGTTTTCTCTACTCTACTTCTAACTGTTCTTTCAAACTCTTATTCGTTTATCTTCCTTATGTTAGTCGAGATAAATATTTGCAGAAAGTATCTTATTGTTGATTTTCTTGTAGGTACAAGGGGTATATGGGCGTACAGTAGGCTTTGAGCGATTTGAAATTCCGTTATATTTACACGACCAACAGATAAAAAAGTGAATAACGTTTGACAAAAGCAAAACCCACACATATAACAAGGAATATCCGGTTAATTATGACCAGAGTAGGTGTTTACACGTGTTGCATACAACGTTTCATGTAAATCTGGCACTAAAATACCTACAAATAATAAGTTTGCTAAGTTATAAATATCAAAGATTAGATGTATGGCGTAATACTGTTGCTAAGTAGGTGTTCTTTCATTTATTTCAACACTTGTAGAGAAAAATGGAAGGTTATGATAAAACAATGGATATTATAGATTGTATTCCGCCTGAGATTTTGAGTGCTGAGAGTTTATTTACAGAAAAAGCAAAGCATATTTACGAAAAAGAATTGGCAACTTTGTGGATGGTGAAACTAAAACTGCGTAAAGTTTGCGACAGTGACGGTCTCTGGTTTTCTTACATGCACATTGGAGTAAAGTATGTTGTGGTTATGACGTCGTTGCTGTCTTGTTGCCATGGTAATTACGTGTCATTCATTTTCTGGCACTGGTGCTAGAAAGAGGGCATTTTTGCACGATTTATGACATCATAAGCCACTTAATAATTATCATTTGCGCCAGTATAGTTATTGGTACAATAGGAAACAGAGTGGTACTGGTCAGCTATCAGCCGCCATTAAATTTCGTGCCTCTCGTAATAACCCTTCACTCTGATGAGGCTGTGCTTCTTACGTTATGCATTGGTTTTGACATACGGAAATTGTTTATTACAGTTATTTATCTATCAGCTAGGTATACCTAATCATATACCTATATAAATTAAAGTTTATACGTGTTCTTAAACCGCTTCACCAATCAGCGCGAAATTCGGCACGTGTGTGTATTTTTTCATGGAGGTTTTTATGCCTTCCATTTTACTGTGCAACGATTTACATTCACAGGTTTTCTCTACTCGTTTTCGTTTACGTAACACATTCATATATATATTTCTCTACTCGCCATTCAACATATAATTCATAAAATTTTCTGTGATTGAAATAGAAATGTGTATTTACATTTACACGGTTTTTCTCTTCATTTTTCTTTTACGAAACAATCACTCGTTTCTCTAGGCGCCCTTCAACATACAATTTTCTATATGTTTGAAATATAAATGCAACGTATAACATTCATAAGGTTTTTGCCGTATCTAAATATTTTTTCATGGAGGTATTTCTGCAATCCATTTCAACGTTTTACATTCATGCTGTTTTCCCTACTCAGTATTCCTTTATGGAACACAATCACACTTTCTTCTCTACTCCATCTTCTACAAACTATTCATACAATTTTCTGTATGATTGAAACAGAAATTCAACGCAGTACATTCACACGGTATTCTCTACTCGCTTTTCTTCCTGTAGTATTTGTGATTGTTTAACAATGCGTTTGCATAGTGTGTTCCTTGTGTTTTTATTTACTCATTTTGTTTATATTTTGTTCTTTATGGCATTCTAGAGTTTTAATCTATGCTTAATTAATTAATATTTTTACTTTCTCTACTGGTAAGTAGGGGAAGTATTGTATTCCACCCAAAAATTCGATAAGGAGATTTCACCGGAAATATATGTTTTGAGGCCCCCTGAATTCAAAAAAGCATTTATAGACAAAGGTCCGTGTGTGTGTCTGTCTGTCTGTCTGTCAGTCTGTCAGTCTGTGGACAGCATAACTCAAAAACGAAAATTAGGTTAAATACCAAAGTTGGTATTTAAGTTTAATGCCTTTCAAGGATGCGACATGAAGATTTTGAAGAAAATAGCCCCACCCTAAACTACCCTTTATATGGAACATTTTTCGAAAATTTTGATTTTCTTGAAAATGACTCTAACGATTTTGATTAAAATGCCATATGTTTGAGATATTTTTATGACAAATGAAATGTATATCTTCAATTTTCTGGCTATAGCTCCTGTAGTCGTATTTACTCTGGACGACTTTTGCATAACTCGTAAACCGTTTGCGATAGACCAAATGATACTATACAAAAAATGTAGATCTTGGTAAAATACACAATTTATGTCTCAATAAATTTTCTTGTAGGGTGAACCATTTCGGAGATATTCCTTGTTATATGTGTGAGTTTCGGAAAACTTAGAACTTTAGCGAAATGCAACAACGTTGTTCATTTTGTTAATATGTTAATCGTGCAAAGAGAACGGAATCTCAAAGGTCAAAAAGATTTGACTGTCGCACAAAGCCTTCCGTATTCTAATATCTCCCTTGCACCTACAAGGACATAAGCAATAAGATAATTTGTACGAATGTTTATCTTAACTAACATGGAGATATAGGAATAAGAGTTTGTTAGAATGCTTAGTACAAGATTAGAGAAAGTCATGTGAGTGCAACACATCAGATTTTTTTTAGAAAGTCTCCAAAGGAACACAAGGCTATTGGGCAAGTGCAATCTAAGTCTACAAGTTGTAGGAACAAATCGTTAAAGTATAGACAGCGCCGGGTAATTAAATAAAGTATTATTTTAGTCAACCAATAATTCCAACTATAATTTAATGGACTTCTTGTCTAAAAAATTTGAAGTTCAGCTGTCTAATGCAGCCTTAGATATTGAAGTGGTGTTAAAATTATAAATGGAATTCATTAGCTTTCTTAAAAATGCTCGGCTTTAACCACGGCGGTGTTTATCGCCTATTTCATGCACTGTAGATGATTCAATTACTTTTGGAACAACAAACCCGGCGCGCAATCAGACTTAATAACTTGGGAAATCAGGCGGTCCATTGTGGCAGTGTTGGCATTGATCGTGGTGTTATAATTTGTGCTTCCCTTGTACCCTTGCTTCCTTCCTTCCTTCCTTCCTTCCTTCCCCGTATATGTATTTGATTAGAGAAGGCGAAATGAACGCATATTTGGTTAGTAAAGCGAGGAAAACCCGTGCACAAAACAAAGACTGCGCGCGCGCCTGGTGTTTGAACAACATGATGACGTGAACATATGGCAACATTGCCTTCAGCAGGGGAAGGGGGATGGGGAGGGTTTCTCTCCTCCTCGTCGTCGTCATCATCAATTCGATAGTCCCCACACAGGACAATAATCCGTGATATTGAATTTTCCACGCGGGCGCCTTTCCCTTGACTACAGGATTTTGGGGGTCCTGCGGGTTCCGTATATCCTGCCCCTGGCGTGTAGGCAGCCTGGCGTGACACTGCAACATTACTGTGTGATGTTTACGACACTAGGATTTCATTCTCGTTCACGAGAGACTACTGGAAAATGGATGTCGTATCACTTCTTAGAACTCTTTCACTAACTTTGGGAGAAGTGGCCACAAGGAATATTACTTTGGTCTCTGCTAAAGCTGGAATATAGCCCCTTCTGTCATTACGTAATCAATTATTGCTCTCTCTCTCCCCCCTCCCTCTCTCTTTAGCATATCTAACATAGAAGACATACTTTACACAGAAAAATGTTGTATACTTTGAAATTCCCAAATGTGACTTCAATAGTTTGTGTAAAAATAGTAAATTAGGCTATCGTGATGAGTAAAATAAATATCTTAAATTTCTTTTAAAAATCCCATTGTTCTTACTGAAGGGTGGGACATGGTCAGTCCCCTGAGTCCTCCCGGCCAGTTATACGGCCTTCTCGACCTCGGGCCGCTACTTCTCCATCAAGTAGCTCCTCAATTGGTCCTTCCGGGACCTAACGAGGCCGAGTGCACCCCGTGCCAGACCTCCCAGCGGCGGAAAAATCCCCAAGCTGGTAACGGTGATCGAACCCGGGTACCCCGCGCCAGAGGCAAGCGCACTACCAACTGCGGTTGGAGGCGTCACGTTTAAGGCTACTGTAGTTTTATTATTATTATTATTATTATTATTATTATTATTATTATTATTATTATTATTATTATTATTATTATTATTATTATTATTATTATTATTATTATTATTATTATTATTATTATTATTATTATTATTATTATTATTATTATTATTATTATTATTATTATTATTATTATTATTATTATTATTATTATTATTATTATTATTATTATTATTATTATTATTATTATTATTATTATTATTATTATTATTATTATAGTTTAAAATGTCTTTTCATATAAGCCAACCTCATATAAGGGGATATTGTAGCGGAGGGAAAATGGAATAGGTAAAAGTACACAAAAAATGAAATTATTATATTTGGTCTTCAA
Source organism: Tenodera sinensis (assembly GCA_030765045.1). Taxonomy (NCBI): domain Eukaryota; kingdom Metazoa; phylum Arthropoda; class Insecta; order Mantodea; family Mantidae; genus Tenodera; species Tenodera sinensis. The sequence continues at coordinate 20,684,902 of CM060963.1, forward strand.
CATATATTCGTATGATTTTCCGAAGAATGTTTTCCAAAATATGAAAGAAAAATATAGCAGGAAGAAAATTAAAATATATACAAAAACTTTAATGAAAGTATTTGGCAGCGGAAAAATAGCTAATACTTTCATTGCAAGGTACTTTCTGAAATTTTCAGATAAGAACTCTACAGCTTTAAGGCAGTTTGACTTAGTTTTTAGATAAAAATGCCAAAAATTTAATTTACGTAAATATTTATATAAATTTATATTACGTAAATATTCTTTAGACGCTTGTGAAACTTTGTTCATACATTTTTTCATGATTTTTAAAAGTATGTTTTTTTCTGTTTTACATTTTTACGCATGAAACGTATTCCTTACATTTCCATTTTGCTCTGATTTTTAGGCAAATTTCATATATATATATAGTGGTTTTTGAATGGTCGTAATTGCGTCGCAGAATGAACACGGCCTGTGAGATAGACTAGCCTTCTTGCTTCATAATTAATGCACGACCCACTAGCGTAGATAATGTGAGGTCATTAACCTTGCAGAAGGCATTGGAACTCGCTTCCAGTACACCATTTGTTATCACGAGACTGGCTGGTGCTTTCTGTGCCACGCTTGTTTATTAGAGGTACTAAACTTAACAAGTAAAATCATAAATTGACAAATTAAGCAATATTGATGTAATGTTGTTCACTACACTGTCCTCAGTTACAAATAAAAATTGTGTACTTATGCACTTATACCCCTAGTAACATAAACGTCAACATTGTGACAAAATTGAATAATCAGTCCGGTTACTTTTCTATTGCTTTATTCACTTGTGAAGTAAATTTTATCACGAGTTTTCTTCTCGTCGTTAAAAGAGTGTACAGTCTTTCAGACTACCACAACTCACAAGTTTTATTTCTCATAACCTTGCTCAGTCCTTTTAGTGTCTTTTCTTCACTTCTCCTGTCTCTCATGCACTAATTACACCTTACAATCGATCACGACGTACCAACACGACGACACATATACACACAACTGTCTCACACACTGACAAACTGGCCGACTTCCACTGTTCTTCTCAGAGTTCCTTATATACTGGGAATGACGTCACACAGAGCTTTCTCGATTACACACACGCGCGCGCGCACCAGAAACAACTCAGCTAGAAATCTCGAAAACATTCCCGAAACCCCTTTTGTTTCTGCCGCCTCGATTTGCGACAGTCACGTACATACAGCAGACCCGCGAGGCAGTCTGTCCTTGGTGTCTTTGCTTGCTCGCCGGCTATGTGAAATAGCTTGGTTCCGTCTGTCCTTTGTTGAGCGCCGAGTCCGACGTTACAATATTTACATTTCTTTTCACTATACTAATGTATGTTAGCATTGTCTTTCTCTGGCAAATGTGAATGCACAAGGCAATTTTAGAAACGTTTTATATTTTCCACTAATTAAAAGTATTTAAATGTATTATCTGGGAAAAATGTTGGAGTTAGAACTTTGAGGTTTAGTATAGTGCGGCAATTTTAGAGGAGTAGCTAAATAAAAAAAAATATATATTGCAGAATTGAGTCTCAGTTTGCTGGTGTTCTTATCAATAATTGATAAAGAAATCAGTTTTACTTGTGGGGTAATTAGGAAATGCAGTGAAAAACTTCAACTTCTCTCTATTAATTCACTCGTGTTTTTACATTTTGTGACGTTGAGGATTGTTGAAAGATTTACAATCTGGTCACTCACTCCAGCAGCACGAAGTGGCCCTCTCTGCATACTAACTTAATAACGTTACAGAGCAGTCCAGTTTAGGGTAAGAGGCGGTTAAACGTCGAGCTGCCACCTCCTCCCTTCCTTTCCTTCGATTTTAATTCCCATCAAAGGCCGTGATTTGATACCGCCAGGGACACGTCCCACGGGAACTTGCTGCAGGAGGGGAATTGGGAATTGACTTTGTGATTGGATTTGACAGACGGTGACCGAGGATTGACTCTACTCACCCCAACTCACACGCCCCTCGTTCCGACCCTCCTCGTCTTCACAAAATATTTACCCCTTCAGTTCGAGGATGAGGGAATCGGGGCTGCAGTTCGCAAGCAATTCCTTATGGTGTAGGAAGCGGCAGACATTCGCCTTACGCTGACCGCTGTTTCCCTTAATTCTTGGTAAGCTATGGACAATTCTGGGTTACAAATGAGACAAAGCCGGCCTTCACTGTGTGGGGGTAGCATACCTACCTCACATTCAAAAGGTCCCAGTTCGAATCTCAATTACGATAAGATACTTGGCAAACATTTTTTTTTTGTCCCCACTGTTTTTCCTTATCCTGGAAGATAAACAAAAACTCCGAAAATTTGCAGATATTGCGTGATTAAGGACATAGTATCACGAATTCTAGTTATCAGCCCATCAATATTAGCAACGTTTCTAAACTTTTGATTTAACAAATCTCCATACAAAAAGTCTAATGGGGTAAGTTCCGGGCATTCTGTTGCCCATGGTCTACAGCCTCTTCGTCCTATCCACCAATTCGGATAGGAGACATTTCATTCAAGTAGACCGTTATAGCATAGTGGCATGGAGCACCATCATGTTGGTAAATAACAGTATCTAAGGTACCATCTTGTTCTAATTTGGCTGCAGAAACTTCGTCAGCATGTCAAAATAATGGGCATCATTAATGGTCTTCTCTCTGAAAAACAATGGTGCATAGATATTTTGACATCGTGATTCCCACCCACACATTTGTCTTTGGAGTGTCTGACATGCCCAATGAAATCAGCTGGGCAACACTTGCAAACAATATGTACGCTTCTTCAAGGTGAATTTCAGCACTTTGAACAATTATGATTTCAGAATTTGCAACTGACGTGAAAGACAACATAGGATTCCACTCAACTGAGTCCCGTATTCCGTCAATGTCAGCTGCGCTTGTGGGAGATCAAGCTGTTAAGACTCGTCAGCAACAATGCCTGTTCGTTGAAACTTATTAAACAGTTTCCATATGCTTCTATCCACTGGCCCATTCTTTCTGAATGTCCGTTGAAACTGTCGTCGCAGCTCATCGCACCGAACACCCTGTAGATGCCACGTGACAACGGCAATACCTTCAGGAATACTCAACATACTGCTCAATGATCAACCTGTAACAGAGATATTTATAAGCTACCGCAAGACATTCATAAGTAAGTTGTTTTGTATACACATCTATATTCTTATCATTTTCTTATATGTGTTGTTACTTCCATAAACGGAGGTTCAAATTCCACAAGTACCTATCGTCCTTCATGACTAAGGTTTTCTTCCAAATATTTCTCAGTCCTCATGAGGAGCAAATATCTGTAATGTGCCTGTAATAGAGCTTTTAGTTATGACCAGAGTTCGCATGTTTATGACCTAAAACTATGATAAGTGTCCAGATGCTTGTGTCCTAAAAATTAGAAAATATGACGATAAATATGACCTAAAATTTTTTGGGGTGCATTTTAGAAATCTTCAAAAATTTACTGCTGTTTAAGCTAACATTATATTAAAAATCTACTTTAAAATTATAACACACTCTATAATAAATCAATTATACTAATTTTATTGTAACAGAGTTAACCCCCAGTTTTGCACAGAGTGAAATAAATTTCATATTAGAAGAATTACAACAAGAAATTACACACAACTTACCCTCCAAATTTCCGGAAACATACATTTCTAAGAAAGATAACTGTAAGCAGATATGTGAAACTGGAATAGAAATATAAAAATATGAAAAAAATACGAAAATTTAAGAGAAAATATGACTTTAACATGAAAAATGATAACAAAATTACAAAAAACGTTAAAAAAGTCAAAACATGACTTTATATGACGCTTGAGAATTCATAATTTTAATTACTATTGATAAACTCGTGCTTCGCCTGTTTCCTATGAAAAAAAAAACACAAACAGGAACGATGACACGTCATAAATATCCTAGCCCTGAATAAGGTACATTGTGCAGTTCCGCATTAGCACGCCGGTTAGTATAACGAATGTTGTATATGCTAGCCAGCATGCATTGCCCGCGAGTGCAGACACAAGTATTGAGCAAAGTTCTGGGCTAAGCGTTAAAAGTTAAGCATGAGGGATAGCCCATGGTGAAAGAACTTTGAATCCATGGAACATTTAGAACCAAATGCAATGACTGGAAGAGCCTTCGCCCAAAGATGGATGGTACTGTTAACTAAGATGAGCGATTATGAAAAATGTGCTGAAGCCTGTGATGAACTATTCACTGCAGGGTGATGTCACCGTTACTTGCGTGCTTGCAGTTCATTATTGAATTGCCTGCCTCCGAGGAATACCAACCCACTAGCCGAAATGTTGCGTAACGCATTTAGTGACAACTGTGTGTGACCCAACGTGACATCCACAATACTGTCTAACGAGAATGGGGAGTCGCAAAAAGGGGTGCAACTGCCAGGGTGGTACTTGCTGCAGATGAGCCCCCGAGGGAAAACCTTTCTTCTGATGAGATGTCCCTGTTTAGTAGTGAACATATCACAACACTGAACAATTCTTTATGACAAAATAAATAATTTGAGTAGGATATTAAATTATGAAATTTGTTCAGAAATGTTAAATAAGTCAAAACACTAGGATCATTCCCTGAACGTAATCTATTAGCTTCTGTCATATTTACTGTTTTGAGTACCTCTCCCAACATACACAGTTATAGGAATAATAATAATAATAATAATAATAATAATAATAATAATAATAATAATAATAATAATAATAATAATAATAATAATAATAATAATAATAATAATAATAATAATAATAATAATAATAATAATAATAATAATAATAATAATAATAATAATGTCACAAAATGACAATTAGTCAACTTACTTTTATATCACTTTATTTTCCTTCTAAACTTTTGCAAAAAGACACAGTTCTCTCTCCTGACGTTAATATAGTCTACAATTTTTGTTATATTACAACTCAACTATTTTCTTCTCGTAGTCTTGACTCACTCCTTTCATTGTCTCTGTTCAATTTCTCTGTCTCTCAAACACTAAGTCCCAGGATACAATCACTCAACACTTTAAACTTCCCTTCCATGCGACGTATCTTCACAGCTGTCTCACACTTACTGATACAATGACCGACTCAAAAACTGCCCGCCTTCACGCGCTCCGCAAGCTTTTATACCGGCGATGACGTAGTCAGAACTTTCTCGAAAGTCTCCAAACAAGCCGGCAGCTGGATATTTCTCGAATGATCTGGAAAAGCTCTTTTAGACGCAGTGGTCATTGCTGTTACGTTTGCTGGCGTAAGTAGTGTGGGGAAGCTTGATCTCAAACGCCTTTAATACGCGCCGTGCCTGGTCTGTGGTGTGAAGTAGCTCGGCCCCGACTGTCCTTTGTTAGTCACCGCGGCCGGTGTCACAATAATAATGGTAATAATAATGTTCAACGAAACCTAGCCCTAATGCACTCTCAAAGATAGGCAATCATCTAACTCATATAGGCAAATTATATGGTCAGCTTCCCGCTTCCCCCAGTCGTAATGTTCTCGTTATCATACCTGTCATAATTTCATAGAATTATAATGTCATATTTTCGCATATTCCTCAATATGTTATGTGTTCACTGGTCCTATTGGCTGCATCCGCACTTCTATGTTCGAACATAACTGCATTTCCTGGCAGGAAACAACCTCAGCTTATTGGCGTAGTACATAGCTAGCAATTTATCACAAGTTATAGATTTAAGGATAATAAAGTTAATACATACTTAATCACCTACAATTCTCATTTTGAGGAATCCTTACCTGTTACATTACTAACGCATTTTCCTTGGCGACAGGCGGTACTCTATATATTTATAGTAGCCCGTTGTTCATAGCGTTTTTGACACGAAGTGGCCTGTTCGCGAATAATTAGAACGTCAGTAAACAATTCCAAGTGAACAGCGATATTTAAAGCTAATTTTGTCCCTCTGATTGCACTTAAGACAATAGAGCCAACCTTAAAATGTTTAGTCACGCCAGATTAAAGGAAAGAAGTCGCTCAGAACAGCGAAATTTAAATGGTATTTAGTTCGTGCAATATGTTTAGGTTATAAACACTTTCTCACAAATGCTTTACCTTCATTGGATAATCATACCTCCAAGTCACGGTATAAGGATGGTCTATAAGTTTTTCCCCTCTAACATTTTCTCTTTTTAAAGACAAACTTCGTCTACATGGAAAATTTATCTTTTCCTGATAATAACCTGTGTAATTCTCCAAATCAAAATCAACCACATTCACTACAGTGTGTGCAGGTCTTGTCTTCCAATGTCTGCCAAGGGTCGTTATAACACTTTTCACCACTTGTCCTTAAATCTTGCACCTTTGTACGAATTTTTTAAACTTGTTTAATTACTTAAGCAGCAGCTCTTGCAGTTGCTTGACTCAGTGGAAGTTTTATACACTTGTTCCTAGCTCTCTCAATCATTTTGCTAATTATTTCTCTACTCTCAGAATGTGTCTGTCAGTCTGTGTCAGAGGGGATTCCAGCACGTCAGTCGATGGTTTATTGTGCGTCAGATCCTGGGAGGAAGGTTGGGATGAACGCACCCTACAGGCGGCCAGAAATCATTGCAGACGAAACTATAACGATTGTGGGTCCCTAACAAGTGCAGGTAGGTTCTTCAGCTTGGCGCAGTTCCAGGATCACCACAGAGAGTCCGCCAACATTCCAGCCGACCACAGAGCCTCCTGTCAACCAAGTACCGTACTTCCAGAGCGCAAACAACACTTCAGCACAGTTCCTCCGGCGAATCCGCTAACTCTTACAGCCTGGAAAGATCGGATAGAGAATGAAATGAATGCAAGGTAAATATCCTGCACACCATTCGCCTGAGAGACCTGGAAAAACCTCCACTTGGTTCAAAATCAATCACTATTTCTTTTGCTTTATTTCCGAAATAACACTAATGGCTCGTAGGAGTCTACAATTGAAGCTTAGATAAATTAGTGTGAATAACATTGGAGATAATTTGGCAACACCTGAAGCAGAAGAACGTTTGCGGGGATGTTTATAAATGTCCTCTCCCCTTCATTGCCCTAACGTCAGACAGACAGAACTATATTTTCGTGTCACCAGTAGGTAGGTATACAGTGAAAATGAGTGCTCCGTCCTGGCGTGATAGATCGGCGCTGCATATTCTGGTTCAGCACATCCACTTTCGGTTGGATGAAGAAAGGATGCTGCTAGCCACTGAACACTGGGGACGGCTGTAGCTCTCGGGCTGGTGTAACCACCCAAGATAATGTCAATTTCCATGAAGACCATGTTTGGATAAGCGTGGAGTAACCCAAGCTTTAGATCCGCATTGAATATTTATGACGATCCCAGAGCGCAGCCTGCTGACAGTTGACGAGCGCTATGCGCAATATGGAGACCCCCGGAGGTGGGGAGCGAGATTATTATGAATTGTCGATCTCTTCCTTCATCCCCCCTCCCCCTCCCCCTCCCCAGACAGAGTTCTATTACCATTCGCTCTGAAATAAAGCTTTGCGCAGATCAGTGTTTGGATTCCGGTATCTCAATATGCATGCAAGAGTTTCTCGTTTGGCGGTTTAACAGAATTTATTTTGAATTAGAGGAATGGAAGCAAAAGAGCAATAGAAGCTAAGAGCTGATGTAACAAGCTTTGTAGAAAAGGGAGGGAGTACAAGACGACAATATGGAGATAAAGCTAGAAGAAGAAGCAAAACAGGGCAAGGAATGAAAAATAAAGACAAGAAAAATGCGAGAATCAAGAAAAAATCGATCAGAAACATCTTATATGGAACAACCACTAGAATTTCTGTACCAACTATAATTTGTTTCCTTATCTATTCTACACCTCATTCATAGAATAATTATTTATGTAAGTAGAGTATAATCTGACACACGAAAAGATCATACACCTGTTACATACAACGTTTTAAGCAATTTTAGAATTAAAACACGTAAAAAAAATTAATAAATCTGCTAAATGAAAAATTGTGATTTATCAGATGTTGTTTGTTTCATTTGATTCAACACTTATAGCATGAGTGAGGGGATAGGTGAGTCAGTGAGTGACTGAGTGAGTGAATGGATGAGTAAGTGGGCAGGTGAGTGGGTAGGTGAGTGAGTGAAACGAGTGAGTGGGTAGGTGAGTCAGTGAGTGACTGAGTGAGTGAATGGATGAGTAAGTGGGCAGGTGAGTGAGTAGGTGAGTGAGTGAAACGAGTGAGTGAGTGGGCAGGTGAGTCAGTGAGTGACTAAGTGAGTGAATGGATGAGTAAGTGGGCAGGTGAGTGGGTAGGTGAGTGAGTGAAACGAGTGAGTGAGTGGGTAGGTGAGTCAGTGAGTGACTGAGTGAGTGAATGGATGAGTAAGTGGGCAGGTGAATGAGTAGTCACTGAGTAGGTAGGTGAGTGAGCTTTACTATTGAAAGTAAATGTTGGAACGCACGCCCATTGCGATTAACACAAACAGTGCATCGGCGTGCGCTATTCTGGCGTACTCTTGCAGACACCAGCCTTTCTCTGGTTTAAAAGTTTGTCAGTCTAATTTTGAAGGTTAGGAAGGTCCGAATTCGATTTCCGGCTACCGCCCACTTTTATCATAGGTTTCTCGTGATTTCCCCATATCTATAAAAGAATGTATACATATACCTAATCTTAATGTGATATTTTTATGTGCACTGTGAAATTAAAATGAAATGTATCTATTAATTAAAATGTATGTAAAATGAATTAATTTGTTGTCATAATGTGCACTGTCTCTTTATCACGAAATTTTGTGAACTTATTAATTGAAAAACTCGAAATTCATAAAACGAAACCCAACATTAAAAAAATCACCAGAAAACATTGCTTTGCCAACAGGCACAAGGGTGAAAGGTCGCCGATATGACTATTATAGTTAAAAGCAGGGTATAAATGAAATAATACAAAAATTGTATAAATACGAAGAATCACACAGTACCATCAGCTGAACATTTACATTGTGTGGCACTAGATATTTTGTGTGTTGTGTTTTTATTAATTGTAATTCTTGCTACGTCAGTGTTGTTTTTCACGTAGGTGATTCGCAGTTTCGCTTACTGTGTCACGTGCCGCACTGTGGGTAGAAAATATATTCAGGGTAATGCAACCCACCATTTTTGTGCATGGATAACACTGGAAAGTTACTTTCTTAATTTTCAAAAACCTCCCATTTTGTGTGTTTGCAAACTTAATAACCTAGATTTATTATTCTGAGTTTGTCAATGCTAACATTCTACAGGTTTTAGATTAATCTGACTTTCTTGGGTGACTAACCAGAATTTTAATTCATTTATCCCATGTCTCAAGGCTAATAACATTTTTAAAAGATTATCGGTCGTATATTACATAGCATTAATTAGTTTTCAAGTTTATTGTGGTATCCATAATCATACAGGGTGTTTAAAAAAGTGCCTGATATTGCAACATGAGTTGGGGTTAGTCTAAACTAGAACAATGTTCCTATAAACATATGTCCAGAAATAAATACCTGTTGGGATATGAGCCATTTTACTTATGATGAGTATTTACACCAGACAATGGACTTCATGCAAGAAGCGAATTCAAGGAAATACTTTACTGCCACAAACGGTTAACGGAATAATTGTTGGATAAACATCTATAAACATCAAACAGGAGTTGTGATTATTCCTACCATTCTGTCCTCTGGTAACATCTGCATATTATGTCGATACTACTACAGGAGATGCATTCTTACACATCCTTCAACTCATATTCTCAAAGATTCTTGTAGCAAATCCACATTGTCGACAGGTTTGGCATACACCAATACCCTTATATGTTCCTATAGCCAAAAAGTCAATGGAATGAGATCCGACGAATGGGGAGGCCATGCTATTGGACCTCTTTCACCAATCCACCCGCTGGATGAAGTCTATTGTATCTGGTAAATACTCTACAGAAAGGAAATGGCTCGTATCTCAAACGGCATTTGTTTTCATACATGTTTATAGGAATATTTATTGTAGGTTTGCCCAATCTTAACTCCTGTTGCAATATCAGACTTTTTTGAACACCCTGTAGCTGTAAAACCCTGCTGCAGTTAGTAAAAGGGAGTGTTAGAAAAATAGTAATTGAGACATATATAGGCTTCAACAACTGGCACATAGTGAGTTATTAAACGTGGTGTCCAGAAAACCCAGATATGGGCTCCAGCATGGACATTAAAAAGGGTTGGACAACTTTAAGACAAATGCTAGAAGATATTGCGGCTACGGCCGCCGTCAAATTGTCATTTGGCCACAATATAAATTCACAAACGTTATACTCGGTAATCAAGGATAAAAGGTCACGTGGTTTCTATAATAAATACAATCCGAATTAGGGAGTTAATTACGAGGATTGGATAAAAATCAGAAGGAAGAAATTGCTTGGTTATATTTGGGAATATTGAAATTGTGGGGTGAAAGAAGGGATGCGTTGAAGGAAAGACGTCCAATATGAAATAGTAGGGAAGATGCCTTTATTATTAGACTTCTGGTAAAGACCATTGGAGAAACAACTAATTTGTAAAAAATACATAGAAATAAAGAGCTGACTGTGAGAAAAACCTCTAGAGACCAGTCAGAATTGACAAGTGTGGAAAAACTTTTTATGGAATGTAAGAATATGGTCAGTGAGCGAGACAGTATGATAGATTTATAGTTTAAAAAACTTTGATTTTATAATTGTTATGGATTTTAGTTGTTGTCTGGTGAATGATTGGGGCCAATACCAGGCACTAGCCTACCATTTTATATATATAAAGTGTAGGAATTTTTTCTATGAACCAGGAAGTTATTTTTTGTAATATTCTTTCAGATATTCTTAAAGCTAGGGATAACGTGTGATTCCATTCCCGGAGACCGACCACACTGACCCATGACTTTTTCGTGGTTTCCCCGAATTGGTAGGCGAATGTTAAGAGTTGTTTTTCTTCGAGCTCGGCTTTCCTGACCCTCCATCATTTCCGTCATTGTCATTTATTTCAGATTTGTAGGACCTGGTGACGTTGTTCGGTGGGTTGTGGCTGGACGGTGGATGTGGGCTTCCTGCGTCGTTCGGAACTGTTCATTTAGAATCTGTCCCCGGATGGCATTGGGCGGATAACCCAGGAGGTCTGGGCGGTTAGCGGCTTGAGCGGAGTCGGATGCGTTCGAACACGAAACGTTAGGGACCCCGACCATGCTTGCGCACGTTTTCATCCAAATACGGTTGCCCTTTAAGTCTCTCCCCTCATTCCTCCCTTTAAAGGGTCACGTTTGAAGTACAAAGGACCGGACGATCTGCGTGCGGTGTTCCACTCCGGATGCTGGGGGTGCTCCGTTTCTCTATACCTTCATCTTTTAACTACAAGGAAAAACGCATCATATAAATAGTAAATCTATAGACACTACGAAACATATTCTCAGTAGGTAACTTCATATGGACCGAGATACGCGTTTGTATAAACCTAATTTCCCTGTAGATAGGTACAATGTGAATAGAGGAATACAATAGGCAAAAGTTTACGAGAAACGCATGCTTTGAGGCATCCGAAAAAAGAGTTAAACAAAGCTGCGTACGCGTGTGTTTGTGTGCTGTGACAGTTGTGTGCACAAATGCTGGGATAGGCACCAAAGATCTTCTTAAAACATACAATTTATTCAAAATAAGTTATACGTTTATGTGGCATAAGCCACTTCCATGATATTCGTTATTTATGATTCGAATTGGGCAGTACTTGGTCACTCTCTTAAATCCATTCGATATTCAGTCGTTTCTCAATATATTCCCAATATAAGAGAAGATCAATGAATGCAGGAGCAATTGGTACAAACATATAAACAGAATGGACGATGGTAGTATACCAAAGTTGGCCATCAATTACAGTCCCCGAGGGAAAAGAAGTATATGGTGTCCGAGAATGAAATGTTTAGTTTTGCCGGAACAAGCTATCCCTGAAGTAGGAGTAGATATTTTGAAGTTTGTAGATGGACAAACAAAAGTAGATCGTGGGGTTCGGCTACAGGGCAGCAGTTTGACAAACGCTGGTTTAAACAGCTGAATGTGACAGGCCTAGATAACAATAATTTCGAGGAGAATGAAAGTTATACAGAAACTATCTGGAACACCCATTGTTGCCCGTGGTTTGAAGATTTATCCATAAAACTTTCGGGCTTAGGCTGCGCTTACCCAATAGCCTTGTGTTTCTTTTTAGACATTTAAAAAAACTACTTAACAAACTTAAATATTTCATTAAAACTTAAGATACTGTAAGAATTAAAAAAATAAGCTAAATAAATAAAAACACCTGCAAGGAACTATGCAAAACTACTGTTGAACAACCAAAAATACCACAGGAAGAAAAGTGAGTAGGGAAAACCGTGTGAATATAATGCGTTGCATTTCTATTTCGATAATATAGAAAAGTGTATAACTTTTTTGTAGATGGATCGAGTTTAAGGGCTCGTCAACAGCTAGGTCATTTGGCCCTGACTTGTTTGTAGAAGAGTGAGAAGAAAAATACTTGTAAATTATATAAAAGAAAGCGAGTAGAGAAAATCGTGTGAACGTAATAGCTTACATTTATATTTAAAACATAAAACATTATGTGTATTGTTTGTGGAACAGTGAGAAGAAAATACATGTGGATGTGTTATTTAAAAGGAAAGTGAGTTAATAAAACCATGTGAATGTAATACGTTGCATTTCATATCAGTCACAGAAAAATGTATGAAGTGCCTTTAAGGGACAAGTACAGAAGAACATGTGGATGTGTTACGTAAAAGAAAAGTGAGTAGAAAAAACCATGTGAATGTAATAGCAACATTTACGTTTGCCAATTTCCATCGCATCATAATAAGTAAGGAAGGTGTAGGTATATTCGACCCAAAATTTCGATATCGAGATTTTTCTGGATCCAGAAAAAGTATTTTTAGAAAAAGGTCCGTGTGTGTGTGTTTGTGTGTGTGTGTGTGTGTGTGTGTGTGTGTGTGTGTGTGTGTGTGTGCGTGCGTGCGTGCGTGCTGTTTGTCTTTGAATAGCACAACTCAAAAAGGAAAAGTAGTAAAAAACCAAAATTGCTATTTGAGTTCAATATCTTTCAAGGATGTGGCACGATTTTGAAGAAAATTCCTCCACCGTAAACTACACTTTACGTGAAAACTTTATCGAAAATTTTGATTTTTCTCAAAAATGGCTCTAACGATTTTGATTAAAATGCCATATATTTAAAATATTTTATGACAAATTAAGTGCATAGTTTGAATTTTCTGGCTACAGCCTATGTTGTCCCATTTACTCTTGATGACATTTGCTTAACTTGTAAACCGAAAGAGATAGACCAAATGCTAGTAGTATACAAAAAAAAAAAAAAAAAAAAAAAAAAAAAAAAAAAAAAAAAAATTGATGTGTTGCACTCACATGACTTTCTCTACTTTTGTACTAACCATTCTTACAAACTCTTATTCCTATATCTTCTTCGTGTTAGTTACGATAAACATTTGTACAAATTATCTTATTGTTTATTTCCTTGTAGGTGCAAGGGGAATATTGGAATACAGTAGGCTTTGTGCGATAGTCAAATCTTTTAAAGCTTTGAGATTCCGTTCTCTTTGCACACGTAACATATAAAAAAATGAACAACGATGACCCATTTCACGAAAGTTCTAAGTTTTCCGAAACTCACACACATAACAAGAAATATCTCCGAAATGGTTCACCCTACAAGAAAATTTATTGAGACATAAATTGTGTATTTTAGCAAGATCTACATTTTTTGTAGAGTATGATTTGGTCTATCTCTAACGGTTTACCAGTTATGCAAAAGTCGTCCAGAGTAAATACGACTACAGGGGATATAGCCAGAAAATTCAAGATATACATTTCATTTGTCATAAAAATATCTCAAATATATGACATTTTAATCAAAATCGTTAGAGCCATTTTCAAGAAAATAAAAATTTTCGAAAAATTTTCCATGTAAAGGGTAGTTTAGGGTGGGGCTATTTTCTTCAAAATCTTCGTGTCGCATCTTTGAAAGACATTAAAGTTAAATACCAACTTTGGTTTTTAACCGAATTTTCGTTTTTGAGTTATGCTGTCCACAGACTGACACACACACGGACCTTTTTCTAAAAATGCTTTTTTTTTATTCAGGGGGCCTCAAAACATCGAATTTTTGGGTGGAATACAATACTTCCCCTACTTACCAGTAGAGAAAGTAATATAACTCTCGTTAAAACACATGTTCTGTGCAAATGCCTTTTTGTAGAGTGAACCATTTTGGAGATAGGTATTCTGTGTTATTTGTGAGTTTTGCAATACTTAAACATTTCTCAAATGGAAGAGCGTTAGTCACTTTTTTTTATCCCTTGGCCATGCAAAGAGAAAGCTTTAAAACATATGACTATCGCTCAAAGCCTAGTGTATTCCTATATTCCCCTTGCACCTACAAGGAAATAAGCAATACGATAATTTCTGCAAATGTTTATCTCGATTAACATGAAGAAGATAGAGCAATAAGAGTTTGTAAGAATGTTTTATGTTCAGTATTTTAAAGAATCTTAGACAATTTGCAGTAGCGTGTCTGTTCATTAAGACAGTGTAAGTGGTTGAACTGAAAACGTATTGATTTTTCTCTCCCATTACGTCATAAACAGACGAGAGTAGAAGCCACAGTCAGAATGTGTGGTGAATAAATAAAATGCAGGAGGTGTTTGGACCCGAGGAGAAGACGGGGAACATGTGTGGTCTTGACAAGCAAGGAGGAGGCGGCGGCGGCAGCACCAAGAAGCAATCTCGGCGGGGATGGAGGGTTCTCGACTTGCTGGAGCATACCATCACACTAAGAGGAGAACCAATCGTCCGCGGATTGGACCCCGCACTCGACGAAACAATGGAACAACTACTAGTATGTTACTGGCGACCGTTAAGTACAAGCGCACTCAAGCTCCCGTGCTAGAATTATACTTACCTACCTCTCTCCGAGAATTTGTTCTCAAGCCGCGAACCCACAACTATAAGAGAAGGCCAAGGTTTCTTCTAACGTAACAAACTTGGCTTTACACCTCTTAGCCCTTTTAATTCAATTGTGCGAGGAAAACCGGTTAACAGATACAACCAGCTGCTAATAATGATAAAATAATAGTAATAATAACAATAATACAAATAATAGTAATAATGATATTAGGGGAAGAGTTGGCAATATGGACTACTTTCTTTCTTGATAAAATTTTGAATTTCAACTGCAGTATTATCTCAAAAATCGTCAATAGCATTTATTATAGACTGTAATTGATATAAAATTATAATAAATTTATAGCATATCTACGTTTAAGACCTTTGAATTTTCACAATTGTCTTTTGAATTCTCAAAAATGTGACGAAATATGGATTTTGGGAATTGGGAAACGCAGATTTCAATGACGACAGTTTTTTTTTACTGCTATAATCACTTACAGCTTATTTTAAATGTCTTGATTGTAATGTTTTATATTTTTTATTTATTTATTTATTTTTTTCCTTACACTTGGAACTCCTGTAAAAAAGAAGGGAAAAATCTGACGTGTTGCACTCACATGACTTTCGCTACTCTTGTACTAACCATTCTTACAAACTTTTATTCCTGTTTCTTTTTCGTGTTAGTTGAGATAAACATTTGCAGAAATAATCCTATTGTTGATTTCCTTGTAGATGCAAGGGGAATGTTAGAATACAGTAGGCTTTGTGCGATAGTAAAAATCTTTTAAAGCTTTCAAATTACTTTCTCTTTCTCTTAGCATAAAAATGTACAATGATGCTGCACTTGACGAAAGTTTTTTTTTTTCCGAAACTGACGCAAATAACAAGGAATATCTCCGAAATGGTTCTCTCTACACACAAGAAAAGGGCATAAATTTAGCGAGATCTACATTTTTTGTATACGATTTGGTCTATATCTACGGTTTACAACTTATTCAAAAGTCATCCAAGGTAAACAGGACTGCACAGGCTATAGTCAGAAAATTCAAAATATACATTTCATTTGTCATAAAAATATCTTAAACATATGGCATTTAATCAAAATCGTTAGTCATTTTTAAGAAAATCAAAATTTTTGATTAATTTTTCATGTGAAGGGTAGTTTAGGGTGTGTCTATTTTCTTCAAAATCTTCGTGTGGCATCCTTCAAAGACATTAAACTTAAATACCATATTTGGATTTTAATCAACTTTCCGTTTTTGAGTTATGCTGTCCACAGACTAACACACACATGGACCGTTTTCTAAAATAAAATCTTTTTTTTTTATTCAGGGGGTCTCAAAACATATATTTGTGGTGAAATCTCCACATCGAATTTTTGGGTGAAATTCAATACTTTCTCTACTTACTATACGTAGTAGAGAAAGTAAAAAAACGAATTAAAATAATACCTGAACCTTTACCAGCAAAGATCACAAACAAAATCATCAGTTTTGCATCCATTACACAAAATGTGTGCCCATTGTCTATACGTCATACACTGAACCCATAGCGCCCTCGAAATCTTGGCAGTACGACCATAAACTAAAGGAATGGGTTATACCTATTGTGGAACACCTTGCTTCATATTTCCACCAATCACCATTTTCCAAACAAGCGATTTGTTTACAAAAAATGTCAATGCCAAGTTAATGAATATACCACTCTGCAGTTCAGTGCATATGCAATAGTTTACAATAGAAAAAAAAAGCTCGCCACTCATATTAATATAAGCAGTGTAAATAATGTTGAATCTTACTTTGGTAAACGTTTCAAGCTTCGTGAAGTAAATTACTTCCACTCACAAACATAAACAACGTCATAAAGAGCTTAACTGATTCTATTGGCTAAAAGGGAAGCCAACAATAGAAATTAGAATGGTTTCCGGAAAATGACAGATGCTACCTGGTAGAAAACATTGTGTTCCATTTTACAATCCTGTTCCATATTACCGCTCTAATGAAGGTGGTGGTGGTGGTGGCGGCGGCGGCGGCGGCGGCGGCGGTGGTGGTGGTGGTGGGGTGGTGGTGGTGGTTATGGTGGTGGTGGCGGAGGCGGTGGTGGCGGAGATGGTGGTGGCGGTGGTGGAGGCGGTGGCGGCGGCGGTGGTGGTGGGGTGGTGGTGGTTATGGTGGTGGTGGCGGAGGCGGTGGTGGCGGAGATGGTGGTGGCGGTGGTGGAGGCGGTGGCGGCGGCGGTGGTGGTGGGGTGGTGGTGGTTATGGTGGTGGTAGTGGTGGGGTGGTGGTGGTGGTGAGGGTGGTGGTGGTTATGGTGGTGGTGGTTATGGTGGTGGTGGTAGTGGTGCAGGTGGTGGTGGTGCAGGTGGTGGCGGTGGCGGTGGTGGTGGTGTTGGGGTGGTGGTGGTGGTGGTTATGGTGGTGGTGGTGGTAGTGGTGCAGGTGGTGGTGGTGCAGGTGGTGGCGGTGGCGGTGGTGGTGGTGTTGGGGTGGTGGTGGTTATGGTGGTGGTGGCGGTGGTGGTAGTGGTGCAGGTGGTGGTGGTGCAGGTGGTGGTGGTGGCGGCGGAGGCGGTGGTGGCGGAGATGGTGGTGGTGGTGGTGCTGGCGGTGGTGGAGGCGGTGGCGGCGGTGGCGGAGGCGGTGGTGGCGATGGTGGTGGAAGATATAATTGTATCTGAACAGCGCGTACGCACACCGTCTAGCCATGTTTATGCGATAAGCTCCCATAAACAACTGGGCAGTTTCACATTCTTTCCTATACGCCTCATGGGTTTGTCACTTAGTATATGGCTCATATGCCTAGACGAGTAGCTAGCATCTGTGGCTTGCATTCGGGAGGTCATGGGTTCTATTCCTATTTTGAATTTCTATTCCTGCACTTTTCCTTTCATCCTGATTCGCAATTTCAGGGTTCTGAGTGCTGGCGAGGTTTAAGGCGTGCATGGCTAGGACCCCTTAGGGGATGTGCAGAGGGAGGGGAGCTGGTTGTACGAGCCACCGCAGAGGAGTTTCAATCTCTAGGAATTAGGGACCCTGCTCTCTGCTATCGTGAAAAACTTGTGAGGGATTTGAGATTATTCAGTTTATCGTAATGTTAAATATGGGCAGTGTACAATTTTTTAGTCCACTTAGTTTATTTATTTTATAGATACTAATATTCCTCTTCTAGATTTAATCAACTTTTACTTTCCCTAGTAATTACTAAAGATAAATACTCGACTTCATACATAAGTTCAAGATCTTCTAGAAAATCCTCCCACTTTAAACTAGCGTTTACATAGTCCATGTTTCGTTAACTTTAATTCAAAAATGGCTCTCAAGATTTTGATTAAATAGAATATTTTGACGACGGGTGCGGCGGAAATTGAAGGACTGTCGGGGCTAAGCTACTTCACACCACATAGTAGGCCACCGAGAAAACAAAGGCGTTCAAGGCTGCTTCACGCGACTGTTTACGTGAATAACAACAATCAGAACGGTAGAACCGAAAGGAATTTTCTCCAAAGCCTTCGAGAAAGATCTGGTTACGTCATAGCCGGCGTGTTTGGAGTTCGAAAAAGGTCCGTGTGACGCCATCCCCACCATATAAGGAGGCGAGGAAAAGGCAGAGAGTTAGTTGCAGTTACAGATATGAGTCGCTCAGTGTGTCAGTGAGTGTGAGACAGCTGTGTGTGCGGTTACACTACGACAAAGTACAGAAGATTTAACGAGCGTCGAGTGAATGTATCGTCAGAGTTACTGCATGAGAAACAGAGAAAGTGAAGAGAGACTGTGAAAGGAGTGAGTCAACGTTACGAGAAGTAAACAGTTGTGAGCTGTGGTATCATGAAAGACTGTAGAGTAGACTGTGTTAATGACCAGAAGAAAACTGTATTTGTGCAAAAGAAAATAAAGTGAGAAAAATTTAATTGGTCTAATTTTGTCGTTTTGTCACAATATATTTAATGACTACGTGTCTAATGGTATATCTATTATATACTTACTACATACCTCTAGATTTTCTGGGAATATTCATTTCCATGTTGATTGAATTTTATATAAAATGGGGGATTGTAACACATCGATTAAGATCTTATTCGGGAAAAATATGTTGTTTTCTAGTGCCTTGCATCTGGCAATGAAGTCATTAGCATATTCGGGAAAAATATAGAGCAGTTTAAAATACACAATTTGAGTGAAATATTCGATCAAGTAGCTCCTCAATGGGCCTCTTAGGGAACTAACGAGGCTGAGTGCACCCCGGATCAGGTCTCCCAGAAGGAGAAAATCCCCACGGCGGTACCCTGATTTCCGGTTGCCAAGCAACGCTTAGCAGTACTACTAGGATAAAATATTCACAAAAATGAGCAGAAAAAGAGGACTTTATTATTATTGCTTACTAAGATACCCTTATACGTGTTGTCTTGACCTACCTACAACTCGTCGTAATTGAATTGCATTTAAAGTTAAGATTAGTATTGTAGAATGTTAAAAGGCGCCATATAAATGCAAGAATAAATATGTGTCCATATTTCCCCGGATATATTATAAAGTCCTCTTGATTTTTATTAAATTTTCTAAAATTTTGTATAGTTGTGAAGCCATTAGAGAAACACAAAAACTTACTTTAGGAGATATTGTAGAGCTTATTAAACATGCGATAATGTTTGTAGCATTACTTGTTTTCGAAATATTTCTGATGCAGCTAAATGTAAGTAAATCGCATATGGAAATGTTAATATTTTTTATTGAAATAAGCGTTAAATTGCCGTTTACTCATTCTGCATCTAATGAAACACTTATTGTCTGTCTGTCTTGTGGCATTACGGCCCTTTGAGTGTCGCCTTGGACTACCGCCCGGCCGCTGTATCCCCCACCTCTGCACACTAAGAAAACCATTTTTAGAAAAAGGTCCGTCTGTGTCTGTCAGTCTGTGGACAGCATAACACAAAAACGAAAAGGCGGTTAAAAACCAAAGTTGGTATTTAAGTTTAATGTCTTTCTAGAATACGACACTAAGATTTTGAAGAAAATTGCTCAACCCAAGATTTTCATGACAAATGAAATGTATATTTTGAATTTTCTGGCTATAGCCCCTGTAGTCGTATTTACTCTGGACGACTTTTGCATAACTCGTAAAGCGTAAGAGATAGACAAAATCGTACTATACAAAAACTATTTTTCTCTCTAAAACACACAATGTGTCCAAATAAATTTTTTGTAGAGTGAACCATTTTGGAGATATTCCTTGCTATTTGTTTAGTTTAGGGAAACAAACTTTCGTTAAATGCAACATTGTTCTTCATTTTTACTTTCTCTACTGGTAAGTAGGGGAAGTATTGTATTCCACCCAAAAATTCGATGTCGAGATTTCACCGGAAATATATGTTTTGAGACCTCCTGAATAAAAAAAAGCATTTTTAGAAAAAAGGTCCGTGTGTGTGTGTGTGTGTGTGTGTGTGTGTGTGTGTGTGTGTGTGTGTGTGTGTGTGTGTGTGTGTGTGTGTGTGTGTGTGTGTGTGTGTGTGTGTGTGTCAGTCTGTCAGTCTGTGAACAGCATAACTCAAAAACAAAAACTAGGTTAGAAACCAAAGTTGGTATTTAAGTTTAATGTCTTTCAAAGATGCGACACGAAAATTTAGAAGAAAATAGTCCCACCCTAAACTACCCTTTACATGGAAAATTTTTCGAAAATTTTGATTTTCTTGAAAATGGCTTCAACGATTTTGATTAAAATGTCATATGTTTGAGATATTTTGATGACAAATGAAATGTATATCTTGAATTTTCTGGCTATATCCCCTGTAGTTGTATTTACTCTGGACGACTTTTGCATAACTGGTAAACCGTTAGAGATAGACCAAATCATACTTTACAAAAAATGTAGATCTTGCTAAAATACACAATTTATGTCTCAATAAATTTTCTTGTAGGGTGAACCATTTCGGAGATATTCCTTGTTATATGTGTGAGTTTCGGAAAACTTGGAACTTTAGTGAAATGCAACAACCTTGCTCATTTTTTTATATGTTAATCGTGCAAAGAGAACGGAATCTCAAAGGTCAAAAAGATTTGACTGTCACACAAAGCCTTCTAATATCTTCCAAGCAGTAAGATAATTTGTACGAATGTTTATCTTAACTAACATGGAGATATAGGAATAAGAGTTTGTTAGAATGCTTAGTACAAGAGTAGAGAAAGTCATGTGAGTGCAACACATCAGATTTTTTTTTCTTGTTCTTTATTTTGGCAGGTTGTAATGCTGAACACCGAGTATATATATGTATACATACTTTGTAGACTGGGCCAGTTATATGCTGCCTTGTTGTTCAAACAGTGGTCCGCTACGCTGTGTAATTTTCTTCACGCCCGCTGGTTGGCCTGACGGAATTAGAGACTCGCTCGCTCGCTCTCTCTCTCTCAAACACAGAGAGAAAACAAGCAGCGACCTCCGTCATAATCTCTCTCTTGCAATGTAACCCTAATCCAGCTTATCCAGAAAGTAATTTTGGGACTCTTTTGAAAACGGTCCCCTCTTACCGCCGCTGAGATTTAAAACCGTCCGTCTATCTTGCAGAGCCACTGCTGCCGAGAACTCCCCCCCCCCCCCCCAACCCTCCCCACTGAGCTGCTTGGGGGATGAAGAACAAGAACAAGAAACCGGGTTTCAGCAGTACGGTTAGATAGAATTTCTGCTTGTTTCTATTCCTTCTCTTCAGTACTTCGCATTTCTTTTACTTTCCTCTTTCTACACTGTCCTTCGCTCTGCAATTGTTTATTATTATGATTATTATAATACTTGCTAGACTATTCCACTCATACGTGACTTGGTTGAAATCAACTAATCATGTGCATAACAATTATTTCAAATTTCAACAAATGACAACCTTCATTTGCTAAAAATTTAACAAGTTTCATTATTAGCTACTCTGCGTTTCTTATATTATAATCAGGTTACAGAATCTAGCTGCACTGTGTTACAGATGCGCAACAGCTTAGGTAATTTACGCAATAGAGCCGTTATTCAAGTGTCAAGCAAAATCTCAGAGCACGAAATACAACAGGAAATATGCTTGAATCAGTTTGAAAAATTTTGTATTGAACGAAATTAAAAATTAACACCAGATACTCCAACTTTTGATATTGCCAACATCTCCACATTTCTTGATAGATTTTTCTGAAATTTTTACTGTGTTTGTATTTATATGAGAATAGGCGGTACACCATATTTCATTAAACTTGGATAATTAGTTTATGATATAAATTGTTTTATGAATTTAATAGGCACATTTTCAAAATAGAGCTCGCGTCTATTGACCTTTCAAAATTCATTTATATTGGCAGAACTGGTACTCTAAAACATGGGTAACAATTGTATGAATAGATATTTCAAATACGTTTGCTGATTATGCTGTACATATTTTTTTAATAACAAAGAAAATTAAATCTTAAAAATTATTGATGTTTTTCATACAAAAAAAAAAAATGTTTTTGCAATTCATGTTAAAGGTAACATCAATATTGAATCATAGTTTTGTTTAGCTGCTATTTATGAATAGTTTTGGAAATTGTTATTGAATTTGAAGCAAAACTCAGGCGCGACCTTCTTTTGGAATGTGCAGAAATGTAGTTTTGAGAAAAACAGGCTTTTATATAGGAGCATCCTGTGTACGTTAAGGGAAGAGCGCTATTTGAAAGGGCCGTAATGACCACATGGAGTGGGGGATATGAAAAATGTTAGCTGATCCAAATGCACCGGTGTTCCAGCAACATTTTAAGGTAAAAAAACGATTTTCGACTTTTTGACAATTTTGACCAAAATTTCACTCCCAGTGTCCCTTAAAAGATTGGAGCATCAATATGAGAATTTTGTAGGCCGTACCAATGGACGCTGATGTACATATTTCTTTTAGGATGTAGATAATTACAATACAGCATTTAAATAACATTTGACCGAATACATTTCTAAACATCTGAAGTATCCATAGTAGACTATTGAAAATGACAAAGGGTTTGACGACTATTCTAGTGATAATAATGATATTATCTGATACTGTAATTTTAAATATAACAAACCTGCCTTTAATGAATAGCCTATTAACACAAATTCACTGATTTGTATTCATCATATGTGTAATTCCTCATTTCCGTGGATTATAGTTCTCACAGCCTGCTGGATTAGAACATTACCAACTGTAAAAATAAATCTTAATTAAAGTGTATAAACGTTATTCTAAGTTCTTGACTTTAAAATCACGAATAATATTAAATAGTATAAAATAAATGAATTATTAATTGATTAGTGGTGTACTCTACAGAAATACCACTCAAGGTTTTCAAATTTGGGATAATTTTGCGAGTGCGAAGTGGTATTACTACAGATTATGTAGCCAAATTGCCTCTGTAAGTTGCATTTTCCAATTTTCTTTCCTTCATTCTCTCAACGCTAGAGTTTGTCTTTCTCTCTTCCTTCTGTTGGTGTTCATTCATGTATAGGGGCCACTTTATTGACACGGGAGGTCTACGGTTCACAACCCGCCACGACCCTCCTGTCTGATTGAGGGTTATTCCATATTTACCACACTTCTCATAACTGACAAATGCTGGAAAGGTACACAAAACGAATTCAGTAAACTGCACTGTTTGGGACCATCTTTTGTTTTCTTGTCGTAAGGAATGAGGCATAAGTACTGACCAACGAACTGCTGACAGTTACAATACGGGGATTGAGGCTTTGCGCTATAATAAGGACAAGCAAAGGTGGGTGAGGGGAAGGGTAGATACACCTGGCCTCATAGAAAAGCCTCTTGTTAATTTTCTTTACATTTATCTCCAAATTCTTAATGCCTATTAGGGAAAATGTTGCAAATATTGACTGAAATAAGCCGCGTTTATTACATTAAATGGTTCTGTGGTATAACAAAAGCTTTACTTTTATCGTCAAAATCACAAAAACGTGTAAAGCTTGACAGTAAACATAATGTAATATTTTACTGAAAAGTGTAGAAACTTTTAATCCTACAAATTCTCACTATATTTGTGCTCGAACTGAAGTTCGTGTCGTAATAGCTCAAAATATGTCTTTAAGTTATACTATAATACAGTTTCTGCTTTTAAATGAAAGGTTTTCTTCTACTACTTATGCAATAAACCGGCTTTCTTGGGTGACATTAACATTTAATTACATTTCTGTGAATTTACACAGTTTCTGAAAGTTGTTGAACTGTGTTACCAGCTTGCCATAGACCTATAATCTGGTCACGTGTAGTTTCTGATGTGTACGATATGGTGTGAATCAGGCAACAGTTGAGTAACGATTTAGTGAACATCAGAATTCCCTTTCATGCCGACGTGTCATTGGTTATAACCATTTCCAGCCAATAGTATGAATACTGCTGTCATTGGTGAGGGGTAAAGAGAGGGAAAGAAGGAGATGCTACAAAGCTCTGGGTAAAATACGAGTAATGCTGTTCCAGAATCATCTGTGTTTCAGAAGATGCGACACAAAGATTTTTAACAAAATCGCCCAACCCCAAAATAACCTATGCATAAAAAATTATCTGCATTTTTTATTGCCTCTAACGACTTTGATTAAGATGTTTAAGATATTTACATTCCAAATAAAAATGTATATCTTGAAAATTTTGGAATTGTCTGAGTGTGAAGGCCTCTTCTTTCAATGAATTTCGCACAACACACAAACTATAAGAGGTATCACAAAATCATAATACATAAAACACACATTTCATTTCAAATAATTCTTTAGAGGGTATATTAACGCATACGAAATACGTATGCGTTAATATTAATTTTAGTTATTCAATATTTTACATTTTTTTGTAAGCTCTGTTTCTGTTCACCTTTTTTTTTTTTTTTGTGCGATTTCATGCAAAAGGTATGCAATTTTAGAACAAAGTGACTCACTGTCTTGTTCCACATTCACTGAACAAACTAAAACTTACTGACTCCAAACTCTCGTTGCCTCGCCTCCTTATATAGCGAGGATGACGTAACACGGATCTTTCTGGAACTTCTACAAATACGCCGACCGCCGGATACTTCTCGAATAATCTCGAAAGCTCCTTTGAGCTCATTGTTGTTACGTGTTTACAGACAGTCGCGTGAGCGTCTTAAGCGTCTTAAGCGTTTTGATGCATATGTCACCTGTAGTGAGAGGCACACCGGCTCCAAGTCTTTGTTGTGCTGCCGCTGCCTTCGGCCGGCGTCACAAGATTTCTGCAATGCATAGGAGTATAAGTGGTGGTCTAACTTGCAGGGGTACACTATTTTTTTTTTTTTTTTTTTTTGTATATCTCTATTGCTGGTATATGACACAATATAGCCAAGATAATTAAAATCACTTTGTTGTTGGGGAGTTTATCATTTATGCAAATTTTTGCTCTTAAATGGTTTGTTCCTATAAAAGCTTTCGAGGAATATTTGAAAGCAATTTATTACATGGAGTACTCCACAGCAAGCCCTTGTCTGTGGTTACAGCCACAACTCTGCTTACTATTGTTGAGACACCGTCACGTGACAAATATATATGAGACATTGTTCCAAAAATATTCTTCTACATAAAATTTGACACTTAACTTGGTTTGCCCAAGCAGTCCCCGATTATTGTTAATTCAGGTGAGTAAAATTAACTCATATTTCTTTCTATTCTAAAAATACAGCGAGCGACAAAAACAAATCTTTCTTCAAGTGTTATGATCTTGCCTGGTATTATAAGGTTATTTACTGATCAGTAAATTATTAGAATTTTATCCAAACAAGTAAGCACAGGTACTCTCTAAGAACAATGCGCATTGCATGTTTCAGAACCTCTGGTTCTCGCTTTGGAGAATTCTGTAACCTCCGGTGCTCAATACCGGTGAGTATCGGCTCAACTAAAGCTCTGGTTTTACATCTAGCCTATGGCGTCTGTACAGTTGAAGCAGTTACTCAACAGCCAATGAGATCAGTGAATCCAGGATGAATTTGACAGCGGCTGTTTTCTGCCAATGATTTGGATGTTATTGTTTTGGAATGTTGATACCTTCTCTGTATTGTGAGTGCTCTTGGTGTTTGCCCAGTTTATGAAGCACGAAGAGCAAACTGTTGGTAATCTGGCGCGGATTTCTACATCGGAGTTGCTTCCGGCCACTTTGCATGAACAAACGTTGTTGCATCAGATGTTTTGTGAGGAACACCGCAACAGGTCACCAGAGATGTTGACAGGTGAGGATGATGGAAAGTCTGGGGCTGTCACCACCGTTGTTGACACACATCGCTGTTGACAAAAAGCCTGTCTGTCACTTGTAACTCATTATCCATTTGAAATGTCATCACTGCTGCCGTTACGTAAGCGTCCCCCCCCCCTCCTCTCTCCCTCTCTGAGAGCTGCTACTTCCTCCATTATCGTGTGACACTTTGCTCTCCTGAGTACTTGTCTACTCGCGATCCTGTTTGGCGGAAATCATCGTGGTCATCACCAGAAGTTATAAACGGAGAAAATGTTCCAATTATTTTGGTACCTTTTCAGAAAGGAACAATGCATTTCTGATACTTGCAAGTTACCTATAATATCCAAATAATCATAACTCGCAGAAACGCATCCATATATTTCTATTTTCCATAGCAAATAATAGCTGATGTTGGTTCAGGTTCCTAATTGGAAAAATCTGATGTGTTGCACTCACATGACTTTCTCTGCTCTTCTACTAACCATTCTCACAAACTCTTCGTTTTAGTTGAGATAAACATTTGCAGAAATTAGCTTATTGTTTATTCTGTTGTAGGTGTAAGGGGAATATGGCAATATACTAGTCTTTGAGCGACAGTCAAATCTTTTAAAATTTTCAGATTCCGTTCTCTTTGCACGGTTAACATATAAATACTGAACAACGATGTTGCATTTGACGAAAGTTTAACGTGTCCAAAACTAACACAAACAACAAGGAATATCTCCGAAGTGGTTCACTCTACAAAATAGTTATTTGGACAAATTGTGTTTTTTAGCGAGATCTAAAATTTTTGTATAGTTTTTCTATAGTAAGATTTTGTCTATCTTTACGGTTTACGAGTTATTTAAAAGGCATCCAGAGTAAACAGGATTACATAGGCTATAGCCAAAAAATTCAAAATATACATTTCATTTGTCATTAAAATATCTTAAGCATATGACATTTTAATCAAAATTGTTGCGGTCATTTTCAAGAAAATAAAAATTTTCGCAAAATTTTGCATGTAAGGAGTAAATTAGGAGTGGATTCGTGTCGAATCCTTGAAATACATTCTGACACACACAAACACTTTTCTAAAAATGCTTTTTTTTTTTTTTTTATTCAGGGGGTCTCAAAACATATATTTCCGGCGAAATCTCGGCATCGACTGTTTGGGTGGAATACTATACTTCCTCTACTTACTATACGTAGTAGAGAAAGTAAAAAACCATCGTATTGTGTCAAGATGTTCTGATTTCGAACCTCGGTTAAGGTGACTGATAAGGCGGTCCCGGGGTTTTCCCTTTTAGTGAGAACACGAATGTCTGGTAACTTTAAGCTCTGTTACCCCACGCTCATTTGAGCACCATTTGACTTATTGTCGATGTGATCTAGGGAGTAAATTCACGTTAAAAAGCCTCAAATGATGTTTTCCATACACAATTTTGATATATACACATTCATCCTTAAACCCTTAAACATTTTTGAATTGGATGTTTATAAGCTAGCATTTAAATAAGAATTTTTGCTGTGTTTTTTGTAAAGGTTGGTCCGGGTCGCCAGACGAATGCTGGGAATGATTCCCATAACCTCTGAATTTCCTGTCCCTACATTTGTTGCATTAATCATTTCATTTCACCCTTCATCTGGTTAGGTTTCTTCGAGGGTTGCAAACGTCGGCAAGCGTCGCGGCAGGGGGAACAACTGCAATCTGATAACCTCATCCCCCGGATTAGAAGGCGAACTTACCCCCACCCTCCATAAGATGGTACAGATGAGGGGCAGCCGGTTTCCGAGATCCATGACCAGCTTGGGGGTACGAACCTGAAGGAATGAGAGAGGAACGGTGCTGAGCCAGCCTCCATCGGGGTGCTTCTAACTGGAAAAATGTGGAGACCCTGCCCTCTGCTCTGTCGTGGCAACATTTTGTCCGCTTTTCTGATCCATTCACCTCATCCATCCTCACGAGGGTTTACCATTAGAGGTGTAGATATATTACACACACACGCACACACACACACGTTTCGCTTTCCCAAAATTTTTGCATTCTGCACACGTGATAAATGAAAATTACTTCTAATACTGATATTAGTACTAAAGAACAAGTTACTTTTTTATGGTTAGCAGTCATCAATATTCTTTATATAAATT
Organism: Tenodera sinensis; assembly: GCA_030765045.1. Taxonomy (NCBI): domain Eukaryota; kingdom Metazoa; phylum Arthropoda; class Insecta; order Mantodea; family Mantidae; genus Tenodera; species Tenodera sinensis. The sequence goes on from CM060963.1 coordinate 20,713,197, forward strand.
TGAACGGTAAGAAATCGGTTTTGATCTCATTTATGTTTATCATTTCTTTAAAGTAGGTATTTCAACTCCACTTTTGAGCTCTTTATTGAGCCTATAATTTAGTTACCGCTGATATTTTTCTGTTGTCCTTTCGTCTTCTACAGCTTGCTCACATTTTCAGACTCTTTACAGACGACCCCCCTCCGTCCCCCCTCAGTCGTACTGCCGCTTTATTCCTTCCGTGCTAATTTCCTGTTTCCTTCAAGTTGCTTTTGCCAGTTCATTCCTTGTTCATCCTTTTCACATTTTCTTGAATATTTTCTTCTTCTCTCTGACAAATGTCCTTCAACTTACCTTTATTTCATTTGAACATGTTTAGAGAGGAGCTGTACAAGGAGTCTTTTATATTGATTATTCAAATATCGATATGTTTCATCTTCAGAAACGTGGAAAAATGTTTGTCGAACTCTTCCTATTATTTTCTTTGTTAGGTTGTTATATCCTAGGCAACCCTGCGGAAACATAGATTAATCAATGAACAAATATCTCAGGGATATTTGCGATTAATTTTCCCCCAGCTACACAGAGATCCAAAAACAACTGAACCGCAGCTTGGTGTTTTTCCACTGCGCACGCGCAAACACGATAACGCGGCTACTGTACACAAGGTCATGTGGTTGACTTGCTGTTCTCTGCTCTGGAAGTGCAGTATTGAACTGACGTAATAACGCGTGCTTTATTATTTAGTCCTGTGCTTAGTCAAACAGTGTATTACGGCTTAGCATTTGTTTTCTACTGCACAGCGTGTATTTATGATTTGCATGTGTTAACCCAATGAGCCCGCCAAGTGAAAGTGCGACTTGCAGAAAGACTTCCAGATGATCTGTGATTTCTGTCTCAGGGGTAACTTAAGGCGTAAAGTATACAAAACAAACCCACACATCGACGAAGAATTAAAACAAAATATCCGCTAGGAAATTGACAGTATTTCTCAACGTGAACTACGGCGAGTGATGGATAGTTTCCCGTTATTATCCGAGCTTCTGCTAACTGGTAACGCTGTCAGGCGATATAGTTATAAATACAAACAATAACATGTAGAACAGACTATCAATAAACTCAGATGGATGATGGAAATATCGACTTGTGTAAACCGCACTACAACACGACTTGTTCTGCTCTCCTAATGCACTCAATTATACTTTCCATGCCTGGACTTGATAAACGATTAGAAAGTCCTAGAAAGAAGGAACAAATATTGTCTCATTAGAAACAGAATTTAATGTTAAATTTTTGTGAAACTATTTCCGAGATGTTCTTGGTTTACCGAAATATTTATTGAAAATTTCTTTGCATACACATTTCGTTAAAGGTACAGGGTTGAAATCATAGTTAGATCTTCTAATAGTAATAATAATAATAATAATAATAATAATAATAATAATAATAATAATAATAATAATAATAATAATAATAATAATAATAATAATAATAATAATAATAATAATAATAATAATAATAATTAATAATAATAACAATAACAATAACAACAACAACCACAACAACCACAACAACCACAACAACCACAACAACCACCACAACCACCACAACCACAACCACAACCACAACCACAACAACCACAACCACCACAACCACCACAACCACCACAACCACCACCACAATAACAATAACAATAACAATAACAATAACAATAACAATAACAATAACAATAACAATAACAATAACAATAACAATAACAATAACAATAACAATAACAATAACAATAACAATAACAACAATAACAACACGAAGATTTTGAAGAAAATTCCTCCACCCTAAACAACCCTTTACATCGAAAAATTTTCGAAAATTTTGATTTTCTCGAAAATGGCTTTAACGATTTTGATTAAAATGTCATATATTTAAGATATTTTTATGGCAAATGAAATGCATATTTTGAATTTTCTGGCTATAGCTCATGTGGTACGGTTTACTCTGGATGACTTTCGCATAACTGGTAAACCGTAAGAGATAGTCCAAACCTTACTATACAAAAAATGTAGATCTTACTAAAACACACAATTTATGTCCAATTTTTTTTTCGGGGGGGGGGGGTGGGGTTAGAGTGAAGCATATTGGAGAGTGAGTTTTGGAAAGTTTAAACTTTAGTATCGGTCAGGGTGCCACAGTTGGTTAGACACTGGTCCACTGATCCAAGGTCGCGGGATCAAATCCGGCCTAGAACATCGTTTTTAAGTGTGTTTAAAAACGACAGCTCCATGTAAGTAGATTTATTGACACGCCTGTGGGACGAAACTCCGGCACATCGGTGACGCTGATGTGACCTTGGTAATTGTCAGCGTGTTAAACAACATAAAAAATTAAACTGTCGACAAATGTAACATAGTTAATATAACTGAATTAAATGCAACAGCTGGTTGACATGGTACCTTTAGTTAGGTATATCACATTTCTCACCCTATGACTTAGACTCACATGACTTTCTCTACTCTTGTACAAACCCTTATTCCTTTATCTTCTTCTTGATAGTTCAGATAAACATTTGAAGATATTACCTTATTGCTTATTTTTTTAGATGCAAGGGGAAAATGGGATTACAGTAGGTGCCAAGACAACAAAGTGAATAACGACCTTCCATTTGAGAATGTCTCCGAAATGGTCTACTCCAAAAAAAGAGCATTTGGACATGTAGTTTTACAAGATGTCTTAAACATATGACATTTTAATCAAAATTTTACATATTTTTGAGGAAATAAAAATTTTGCAAAGAATTTTCATGTAAAGGGTAGTTTAAGATGGAGGAATTTTCTTCAAAATGTTCGTGTCGCATCCTTGAAAGGTATTAAACTTAAATACCAACTTTGGTTTTTAACTGACTTTTCGTTTTTGAGTTATGTTATCCACAGACACACTGACACACACACACACACACACACACACACACACACACACACACACACACACACACACACACACACAGACCGTTTTCTAAAACTGCTTTTTTGGATTCAGGGGATCTCAAAACACATACTACTTCCGGTGAAATTTTGACATCGAAATTTTGGGTCGGATACAATGCTTCCTCTACTATATATGTAAAATGTGTATGTACTATATATGTGAAATTTAAAATTGTTTACGTGTATGTAAATTGACTTAATAATACAGATTTAATTAGACACTCCACCCTTTGGCACCCTTAACAATAAAATTATTACAATCTTAGGTTATTTGCAATAAATATTCCCTTTAATTTTGAGGCAATACAATGGATTTTATTTATTTATTTATTTATTTATTTATTTATTTATTTATTTATTTATTTATTTATTTATTTATTTATTTATTTATTTATTTATTTATTTATTTATTTATTTATTTATTTATTTATTTATTTATTTATTTATTTATTTATTTATTTATTTATTTATTTATTTATTTATTTATTTATTTATTTATTTATTTATTTATTTATTTATTTATTTATTTATTTATTTATTTATTTATTTATTTATTTATTTATTTATTTATTTATTTATTTATTTATTTATTTATTTATTTATTTATTTATTTATTTATTTATTTATTTATTTATTTATTTATTTATTTATTTATTTATTTATTTATTTATTTATTTATTTATTTATTTATTTATTTATTTATTTATTTATTTATTTATTTATTTATTTATTTATTTATTTATTTATTTATTTATTTATTTATTTATTTATTTATTTATTTATTTATTTATTTATTTATTTATTTATTTATTTATTTATTTATTTATTTATTTATTTATTTATTTATTTATTTATTTATTTATTTATTTATTTATTTATTTATTTATTTATTTATTTATGTGTTTGTTTATTTATTTATTTATTTATGTGTTTGTTTATTTTTTATTTATTTATTTATTTATTTTTTCTTGAGATTATATCACGAGAATTAATGTGTTGATCTTAAATTTAAATGTGTATTTTACAAGGGCTGAAGAAGTTAATATGGGATAAATGGCTATTGGGATACTGTAAGCTTTAATAGGCGTGTTTCTTGACTCAGCAGCATGTAAACGAAGGAGGCAGGCAGGCACGTTTTTTGCTGAATGATTTGAAAGTTTGGTGGGTTGGTGTGTGTGTGGAACACGCGGTTTCTTGTGAACAATGCTCCAGCTGAGAGTATTTGTGCTGGCACTCTTGATACACATTGCGGGCCACCATTTGTTTTCCTGGCTGCGAGGGGCGGGGGAGGCTTGGCAACGTGGCAGGCCACACCTGCTGTCGACACCGTCATCTTGAGATCCGGTCACGCGATTGGTCGGTCACCTGTCACGTGACGCAACCTGGGATCGATAAGTGGCTGGAATCTCGACCGCCTGCCATGTCAGATGCTCCGTCTCTGTCTGGCGATGGAAAATAAACATCTCTCTGTGGGGAAATTAATGAACTATGAATTATGATGAGCAAAGACATTGCTTGGCAATCTGTGCGCTGGTGTTTATTTCTTTCCGAGTGCTTAGCCGCCATGTGGAGCGCTCATTATAGCCGCCTGGCGTCCGTGCGTGCGCATGCATACAGGTAGTTACTGAAGGTCGTGGCTCGAGCCCTATTCAACACAAACAATCATGTAATCCTTGCAATTGCAGTAAAACCTTCGCGCAGCATTTGACTACGTAACTTAACGTTTTAAGGATATAAATATATAACCAATCCAATTTTTGTTTCAGCTAATTCAAAGTTTCATCACACTATGTTAACTAAATTCAAATACTGATTATAAAACGTTAATGACCTATGCGCATGTTTATGACTTAATAAACTGTTGTATAAAGTACCTATATTATATATCCCAAAGAGCTTGATACCATTGCCTCACACTCAAGAGGTCCCGGGATCGAATCTCGGTTAGGCTGAGCCTTGAAATCCCGTTCTCTCTGCAGAGCCAAGAGATATAGTGAATAATGACCTACCATTAGGAGTGAAATTTGAAAGTTCCACATTTCTTGATAGACTTTTCTGAACTTTTTACTGTGTTTGTATTTATATTAGAATAGCCGGTACACCAAATTTCATTAAAATTGGATAATGCGTTTAGAATATATAAATTATTTTATGAATTTAATAGGCACATTTTCAAAATAGAGCTCGTGTCGATTGACTTTTCAAAATGCATTTATATTGGCAGAACTGATACTCTAAAACATGGGTAACAATTGTATGAAGAGATATTTCAAATACGTTTGCTAATTATGCTGTACATATATTTTTAATAACAAAGAAAATTTAAACTTAAAAATTATTGATTTTTTTCATACAAAAAAAATGTTTTTGGAATTCATGTTAATGATAACATCAATATTGAATCATAGTTTTGTTTAGCTGCTATTTATGAATACTTTTGGAAATTTGCATTGAATTTGAAGGAAAACTCAGGCGCGACCTTCTTTTGGAATGTGCAGAAATGTAGTTTTGAGAAAAACAGGCTTTTATATAGGAGCGTCCTGTGTACGTTAAGGGAAGAGCGCTGGGCCGTAATGGCCACATGGAGTGGGGGATATGAAAAATGTTAGCTGATCCAAATGCACAAGTGTTCCAGCAACATTTTAAGGTAAAAAAACAATTACCCACTTTTTGACAATTTTGACCAAAATTTCACTCCCAGTGTCCCTTAAGTATTTTAAAACTCACAACTAACAAAGAATATCTCCGAAATGGCTCACACCACAACTATGCAGAAGTCATCAAGGCTAAATAGCCAGAAAATTTAAAAATCTTATACATATGACATTTGAGGCTGTCGAAGCTGGGTTCGTATCTCAGTTGGTAGGGCAAATATGAGGCTGTAGAGGAATTAACTGATGTAATATACGTTTTCCTTTATTATTGCCTCGAGTTAGCCGCTTAAAGGTTCTTTGCTGTTCTCAGGGCGATGCTAGGTATCGGAAATGCAACTGTTTGCTTTTAAATAACACTTTAAATTGCACAACCCATTAAAATTATTTTATTTTGTAATGCTTTTGGTTTTAAAATAACACTGATTTGTATATAACTGCTCGATACTTTCGCTTTTGCACAAACTTGAGTCACTTATGTGACTTACTTCACAAATTCAAGATTGCAAATGTTCGATTACTCGGAAAAAAATATTCGTTGTTATTTTGTAAATATGGGAACAAGTGAAGCAAGATTTCTTATTGCGTCTGTTTCACTGTCTTTTAACGGTTTCACATTTTAATCAAAATCGTTAGAGCCATTTTTAAGAAGATAAAAACATTTGAAAAAGGGTTTACTTGTAGGTAAAGGGTAGTTAGGGTAGAGAAATGTTTTTCAAAATCGCTGTGTCTCATCCTTGAAAGATATTAAACTTAATTGCCAACTTTGGTTTTTAACGGACTTTTTGTTTTGAAGTTATGCTATTCACAGACAGACAGACAGACAGACAGACAGACAGACAGACAGACACACACACACACACACACACACACACACACACACACACACACACACACACACGATGGTCCTTTTCCTAAAAATACTTTTTATTTGGGATTCAGGGGACTTCAAACCATGTAGGTATTTCTGGTGAAATCTCGACATCGAAATTTTGGATCGAATACAATACTTCCTCTACTTACTATACGTAGTAGAGAAAGTAAAAATGAATAAACATTACCGATGGACCCAGTGTTCTTTGCTACTTAAAGATGCTGAAATTTCAGAGAAAAGCAAAGCCTGCCTGTTTCTCGGCCCGGAGTAGGTACATCCGTCTCAGATAGTAATTAATCTATAAGCACACCAGTCTTTTATTCAGCTTTGAACATCAGACATTAAGAACAGATAATAAATTGCAGACACACAATCATTCAAAATCCCATTGAAAATTAATTTAGTTTTTAACGTTCTCTACATCTTTTCTGTGATTTGGGGATGCCCTTAACTTTTACAAAAGCATTTTGAGGAAAAAAATCTAATGTGTCGCACTCACATAACTTTCTCTACTCTTGTACTAACCATTCTTACAAACTCTTATTCCTATATCTTCTTCGTGTTAGTTGGGATAAACATTTGTACAAATTATCTTATTGTTTATTTCCTTGTAGGTGCAAGGGGAATATTAGAATACAGAAGGCTTTGTGCGACAGTCAAATGTTTTAAAGCTTTGACATTCCGTTCTCTTTGCATGCTTAACATATACAAAAATGAACAACCATGTTCCATTTCACGAAAGTTGTTTTCTGAAACTCACACACTTGACAAGAAATATCTCCGAAATGGTTCACCCTACAAGAAAATTTATTGAGACATAAATTGTGTATTTTAGCAAGATATACATTTTTGTGTAGTATAATTTGGTCTATCTCTAACGGTTTACCAGTTATGCAAAAGTCGTCCAGAGTAAATACGACTACAGGGGCTATACCCAGAAAATTCAAGATATACATTTCATTTGTCATCAAAATATCTCAAACATATGACATTTTTATCAAAATCGTTATTGCCATTTTCAAGAAAATCAAAATTTTCGAAACATTTTCCATGTAAAGGGTAGTTTAGGGCGGGGCTATTTTCTTTAAAATCTTCGTGTCGCACACTTAAAAGATATTAAACTTAAATACCAACTTGGGTTTTTAACCTACTTTTCACTTTTGTGTTGTGCTGTCGACAGACACGCAGACACACACACACACACACACACACACACACACAAACACACGCGCGCGCGGACCTTTTTCTATTTTTTTTTTAATTCAGGGGGTCTCGAAACATATATTTGCGGTGAAATCTTGACATCGAATTTTTGGATGGAATACAATACCTCCCCCACTTGCCAATAGAGAAAGTAATTAAAAGCCGGATAAATATCAAAATTTGTGTTTTAGTTTGGTATTCTTCAAAGATACGACACTAAGATTCCCAAGAAAATTTCCTCACCTCAAGCTAAGTTTCACATGTAGGGGAAAGTGCCCTATTATCGGGTACCGTTTTTAAATTTAAGATTAAAGACAAATTATAAGTATTTAAATCATACAAAGTGTGCTATGGTGCTACCAGAGAATATTCAAATGCTACCCATTCCAAAAATCTTCTGAATATGTTCTCATTCAAAACTAGCAGGACAAAGAATTAAAACGTGTAATTTGTGCCTCCGGAAAATGTGGATCCTAATTTCGGGTTTTCGGGTTTCCTAATTTCGGGTTGGAAATTAACACTGATATTTAATGAGTTAGTAACAGCCGTTATTCGCACCAAATGTTTGTCTTAAAAGTAAAGAGTGCTACATAATTGTTAGGTATTCTGCATACGTTCCATACATAGCAATAAAACGTCCAGTCTTTGGGTTTTTTAATGCAGAAGTCACATTTAAAATATTGCCAACTGTCATCTTCAACACCTGCACAAAGCTCATGACACCAGCAAAAGCAGCCGGTGCACTTAATGCAGGTTTCTTTAGAAGTATCAATTGACCACAGTTGATAGCAGCAAATGCACTACTCGTCCTCTTCGCATTCAGATGATGAGACGTTCAACAGGATCTCATGAGTGCTTGAGTCGGAGTCTGTATCACCATGATCGTGGCTCTCCGGTGCTTTCTTGTGAACAGCTTTCTTCTGGTAGCCTCAGATGTTGAACGTCTGTCAGAGGCTTCCAGGAGTCCAGGAGTATGTACGAGTCGCCTGGGTTAACCCAGGCGGATGGTAAGGTGGCCACGGTACCTATCCGTTTAATTACGGATTTACCCGTGAGGTGGTAAAGGTGCAGGGTGGGTTCCTATATTGTCACTGGCGGCGGGATCTGTCAGATCTTGGATGTCCAGCCATCCAAAATGCATCTGGAATAAAATCCAGAACATCTGTTTGTACAAACCGATGGCAAATTTCGGGGACCCGAAATTGAGCAACCTAGTACTACCCGATATTAGGGGCCATTGCTTACTTTTATTTAGACGCAACCTAACCCTTAAGTGAATGGGAAAAGACATGCTTTGTCAATTAGATATGGAAGACCACGCTTCAGACTACCTTCTCAAATGAAATACTTTAAAATAACTTCTTACCTGGCTCGAGAAATCACTTCCAAATGAACTCTGTGAACAATTATTATCTCAACCAATATACAAAAATCTGATGTGTTGCACTCACATGACTTTCTCTACTCTTGTACTAACCATTCTTACAAACTCTTATTCCTATATCTTCTTCGTGTTAGTTAAAATAAACATTTGTACAAATTATCTTATTGCTTATTTCCTTGTAGGTGCAAGGGGAAAATTGGAATACAGTAGGCTTTGTGCGATAGTCAAATCTATTAAAGCTTTGAGATTCCGTTCTCTTTGTACACGTAACATATAAAAAAATGAACAACGATGACCCATTTCACGAAAGCTCCAAGTTTTCCGAAACGCATACACATAACAAGGAATATCTCCGAAATGCTTCACCCTACAAGAAAATTTATTGAGACACAAATTGTGTATTTTAGCAAGATCTACATTTTTATATAGTATTTGGTCTATCTCTAACGGTTTACCAGTTATGCAAAAGTCGTCCAGAGTAAATACGACTACAGGGGCTATAACCAGAAAATTCAAGATATAAATTTCATTTGTCATAAAAATATCTCAAACATATGACATTTTAATCAAAATCGTTAGAGCCATTTTCAAGAAAATCAAAATTTTCGAAAAATTTTCCATGTAAAGGGTAGTTTAGGGTGGGGCTATTTTCTTCAAAATCTTCGTGTCACATCCTTGAACGATATTAAACTTAAATATCAACTTTGGTTTTTAACCGACTTTTCGTTTTTGAGCTATGCTGTCCACAGACTGACAGACTGACAGACACATAGACACACAGACACACAAACACACACACGGACCATTTTCTAAAAATGCTTTTTTTGGATTCAGGGGGCCTCAAAACATGTATTTCCGGTGAAATCTCGACATCGAATTTTTGGGTGGAATACAATACTTCCCCTACTTACCAGTAGAGAAAGTAAAAATGACTGCAGAGAAGCACACGATAACAGAACCAGCACCAAACCCACAATGACGCATCGGAATGACCTTCGCTAGTGGTTGTTCGAGGGAACTACAAAATGCAGCACCAAGCAAGGGAGATATTCAGATGCCCGGAATTAGGCAACCTCCCGAAATTAGGGCACTTTACATAGGTATTTTTCTATTTTTGTCAAAAATACCTAACGAGTTTTATTTAACATAATTCCATTACAGACACAATGTGTTATCTATATTTTGAATTTTGGGAATAGCCTGTGAAGTTATCTTTATCTTTTTTAAAATGTCGTATAGTTAGTAAACGTAAATATTTTGCACAAAAAAATCTAGATCCTTTAAAGTATACAATTTAGTTAAAATAAAGATTTTTTATGGCATAAGCTTGATATAGGTATGTAATGTAGTGGTTCAAATTGTCCCATGCTTTGTCATTCCAGTAAACACCTGTTGAAATGTAGATGTTTGTCGCGATTACCAGGAGAGACCGTGGTATTTTAGGGCCAGTATACCTATAGCTACCACTAGCTTCCAGTTCTTAAGCATTTGGCCGTTACTATTGCAATTGTACCTATGTATCTACAGAGCGATTCAGAAGTCGTCGGACATGGGATAACTCCGTCATTTGTGTAGATACCTACCAATAAAACGATAAGGGGTAATGTACTTGAAAATACATTTTAAACCAGATCTTCATGTAAGTTGAAATGACAGCGACAATATCTCTTGTACACAATTCCTGAAAGGGTGGAAATGGTCCTTATCCATGTTACAGGCGTGTGTCTACGCGAAGCTGCGGGGAATATCGCAGACGGTATCTGAAGTAACCATCCCCATACGTAACAAGCGGAAGTTATTTGCAACAATTAAGGTCATGATTGAAATCAATGTGTATCCAACAATTTTGCCCTGTATCGTGTTTTCGGCATCTGCATAAATAACGGAGTTGCCCTATGCCGCGTGACTTTTGAATCACCCTGTATAATGGAAAGTGTAGTGTGCCATAAATGCAAAGCTTTATTTGGAAAAATTTGCTTTGGAAGGAATATTTTGTATACCCACTAATAAACATCCAGGGTAGAGAAAGTCATATAAGTGTTACCCTCAGATTGTTTTACAAGTTAACACTAACGTAACATTTTGAGGTTTAGAAGGATGTTTAGAATTTTAATCTAGTTTTATATGTTCTTGTTTATTTGGTTATTGAATTGCAGCTGCAGTTAAGAAAATTTCGAACAATCAAGATAAGCTTAAATGCTGAATAAATAGAATAAGAAAATATTGTACATGGTGTTGATTTTGTAACGACCCGAAAATCCCTATGCCACTTTGGTAACGCAACTCAGTGAGGAAGCCCCTCGTTTAGATGGGGGTGTAGCACTTGGGGAGGGGGGAAATATATGGGTTCCTGTGACAATGAGAACTTCAATGCCCATGGCCCACTCTTTAAGTACATAACTAGCTATTGGTGAAGTTATTCCTTATTCTCTAGCTTTGACCACGAACGGCGCATAGACGTCCGGTATCGATTGCTGAGGTGGTCTATCCTGTGATGTCAGTGCCGCACTCTATCGGGCGTGAGCATTATGTTGTAAATTCACTGTATACCGGTACCTCACTTTTATACCTGGGTTTCTTCCCACCCCTGGGACTCCACAATTTCAAACAAATTAAGCAAATAACATCTTATATATAGCTTTCTCCAGACTGAGCTTGCTTTTAACTTAATTTGTATCAAACAAATATGACTGATAATTGTTTCCTTTGTTACAGATTTTCCTGATCTTTGTGCACCTACCTGGTAAGTTCAAATTACCTAAAAAGCTTGTATCTTGCTTCTCTTGTATGATAATTCAGATAACGCATCTGTAGGGCCTTTTAATGCAATTAGTAGTAGCAATACAGAAAATGAGAAAAAGTGGCAAAACGGGAAATAGCAATACAGTTTTCACATCAAGCCTCTGTGATTAGAGCTATAAACATACACTTAAACGCATTTTTGTATTGATTTAGTGAAATAAGAAAATTAAAAAAAAATTAACTAATCGTTGCGATTTTTAAATCACTCACTTTCAGCATACGTTTTTAACGAATGCTTTCTGCAATAGAAATATGACTTTCTAAAGTTAATGCTCATTAACAGCATAGGAATTTCTAAGCACTAAAGCCAGGACGAGAGGAAGTAAAGTTGAACTGTCACTGAACTATAGGCAAGGACCTACCTCACTTGCCTGGTACATTCTTTTGGCGCTTCTTGTTTTATATTCTCTGTAGTGCAAAGGTTTGAGTGTACATTACTTGAAGACAAATGCCTAAGAATTTCTATACATCATCATGATTATTAACGCTGTTTGTAACCGTATACTCAACTATGTTTTGTAAAAAGAAAACCATATTAGGGGAATATCTAATTGCAGATATTTTGATAGTAGGTGACTTCATATGCATTCACACAGATGTTTTAGTTGTTTTTCTCTCTTCGTCTAACAGTTTTCTCACAAACAATCCCAAAGTTTACTGTGTTTGCATGATCATAACTGTGCCGCGAAATTAACAACGGAAGCGGTATATATTATCCGTTTTGCTTCAAACCTCAATGCATGACCTACTGGAACTCGGTTCCAGTACATCATTCGCTGTCACAAAACCAGCCCACTCTGCGTCATACCTTCTGTGGCAGGCCTACTTAGCGGTACCAACCAGCTTGAAAATATACCAGTGTTAATAAGTAAAACTGTAAGTTCGCAAGTGCAGCAGATATTTATGTAATATTGTTGACATAAATAGCAGGTTTAATATTTAATCGACTTTTGGTTTTGAGTTGTGGTGTTCACACACACACACACACACACACACACACACACACACGCGCGCGCGCGCGCACACACACGCACACACACGCACACACATACACACATACACACATTTTGTTTCTAAATGTGCTTTTTTGGATCCAGAGCATCTCAGAACGTGCATTTTGGGTGAAATGCAAAACTTTACATTTTCATTTTTTCAAAATTAGTTTCTAAGTTAAATATGTAGGATTATGAAAATTAAATTTGTACTACAATTACGTTGAAGATATGTGCGATTAAAACTTCATTTAAATTCATAGAAATTGAGTGCATAACTTTTTTTTCGTTTACAACAATAAAAATCTTATATTTTGCACTCACATGATTTTCTGTATTCCAGTACTATTCTTATGGGAATACAGCAGGCTTTGAGTGATAGTCAAATCTTTTAAAGCTTTGAGATCCCGTTCTCTTTGCATGCTTAACATAAAAAATATACAACGATGTTCCATTTCACGAAAGTTTCAAGTTTACCGAAACTGACACAAATAACAAGGAAAATCTCCGAAATGGTTCACTCTACCAAAACATTTATTCAGACATAAATTGTGTGCTTTAGTGAGATCTACATTTTTGTATATTAAGATTTTGTCTATCTCTTACAGATTACGGATTATTAAAAAATCATCCAGAGTAAACAGGACTACATCGGCTATAGTCAGAAAATTCAAAATATACATTTCATTTGTCATACAAATATCTGAAACATATGGGATTTTAATCAAAATCTTTAGAGCCATTTTCAAGAAAATCAAAATTTTCGAAAAATTTTCCATGTAAAGAGTAGTTTAGGGTGGGGTTATTTTCTTCAAAATCTTCGTGTAGTGTCCTTGAAATACATTAAACTTAAATACCTACTTTGGGTTTTAACCGACTTTTCGTTTTTGAATTATGCTGTCCACAGACTGGGTGGAATACGATAGTTCCTTCGACTTGCCAGTAGAGAGAGTAAAATACTTTTTTGTTTTGCATTCAGGGGGCCTCAAACCAAAGATTGCCAGTAAAATCTCGACTTTGAAATTTTGGTTTGAACGAAATACTTCCCCTGCTTACTACACGTAATAGAGAAAGTGAAAATCTTTTACGAAATTTCAGTCAAATTTGTAGAACTTAGCAATGCTAGAATTGAGTGCATGTTTTTCTCGTTTACAACAATAAAGGAATGAGTAACGAGTGAGATGAATCTCGACCTTTAAGCCGCTTGCTGCCGCTGTTAAATATCTGTAAATGGAAATTTCGCAAGAATAAAAACATTTTTAATTTAATGCTGCAAGGCATGTCTTGTATCAGAGGAGGAAGTTGGGAGAGTTGCGCAATTAGGAGCTTCTTTTTGTTAATGCAGGAGTGGCAACACGGTAGAATAAATCTTTTTATTTGTGTTCTCGCTGGATGATCCGCTAGGCCGTGAAGAGATGTCAACCAACAATGGATCATTGAATTCGTCTTAATATCTGGGCGGGGCTAAGAACAAGGGGTGGGGAATACGAGCAATCCGAGGAAAGAAAATCTATTAAAAGTTTTTAATAAAACTTACCGAGAAAGAGAGAGAGAGAAAAAAATATATATAGGTACCTACTGGTACGCATTGCATTAGAATGACAATGCTGAATAAAAATTGCGAGATACGACCGGAGTTTGTGTGTTAATTAAATATGAAAACCGATCGCGAAAATTCTCGTGTTTCAGGACTTTAATAAAGAAGCGAATTGTAATTTGTGTTGGTGATAATTGGCATTTCAACTGAAACAAAAGTACCTTTTGGGAAACAGGAAAGTGAAGTGAGCTGTTTGAGTTATTCCACGTATTTATGGTTATACAGGGTGCTCCAAAATATTGCACTGCGTTATAAGCATTGTTACATAGCATTTTGCTTGCGCCCTAACACAGACCTCAAACTGAATCTAATGTTCTGGATATTCACGACGGGGCAAAGATTTTGTTTTATTCCACATAAAAACGAATATTTTCTGGTTTTTTAATACTATAATTAAATATTTTCGAACATTCACATGAATTACACAAAAATAAAGGAAACCTTTTTTACTTTCTCTACTGTATTGTATTTCACCCAAAAATGCGATGTCGAGATTTCACTGGAAATACATGTTTTGAGAGCCCCTGAATCCAAAAAAAGCATTTTTAGAAAAAGGTCCGTGTGTGTGTCTGTGTGTCAGTCTGTGGACAGCATAACTCAAAAACGAAAAGTCGGTTAAAAACCAAAGTTGGTATTTAAGTTTAATGTCTTTCAAAGATGCGACACGAAGATTTTGAAGAAAATAGTCGCACCCTAAACTACCCTTTACATGGAAAATTTTTCGATAATTTCGATTTTCTTGAAAATGGCTCTAAAGATTTTGATTAAAATGTCATATGTTTAAGATATTTTGATGGCAAATAAAATGTTTATCATGAATCGTTGTTCATTTTTAATATGTTAAAAGTGTGCATAGAGAAAGGGATCTCAAAGCTTTAAAAGATTTTACTATCGCTCAAAGCCTACTGTATTCTAATATTCCCCTTGCACCTACAAGGAAATAAGGAATAAGATAATTTATGCAAATGTTTATCTCAAGTAACACGAAGAAGATATAGGAATAAGAGTTTGTAAGAATGGTTAGTACAAAAGTAGAGAAAGTCATGTGAGTGCAGCATATCAGATATTTTTAGAAGTTCCTTAGTTTTATTATTTTTATTTTTTGACTTCTGGCCCAAATGGTATCGTTGTAGACGGGCTTTTAAACTTCACTCATTCGTTAACTCCCTCACTCACTCACTCACTCACTCACTCACTCACTCACTCACTCACTCACTCACTCACTCACTCACTCACTCACTCACTCACTCACTCTCCTAACAAGAAGTAGATAGAAGAATAGGATTTTGTAAGAGTAGCTTTTACAAGAGTGGGTAAATAGAGAAAGTCATGTGAATACAACATATCGGATGTTTTTATACAGAGATTTGTAAAGCTAAGGTTTCAGTTTTAACGAACTGAATGTACAAAGAACGCCTAAGATAATCTTACTGCAGCTCAAGTCTACGTCACATTATTTATCGTTATACGAAGCCTTGACCATTTCATTTGTTGTTTTAGACCACGG
This sequence comes from Tenodera sinensis, assembly GCA_030765045.1. Classification (NCBI taxonomy): domain Eukaryota; kingdom Metazoa; phylum Arthropoda; class Insecta; order Mantodea; family Mantidae; genus Tenodera; species Tenodera sinensis. The sequence continues at coordinate 20,729,167 of CM060963.1, forward strand.
TCTAAGGATGTACCACTCCTTTTGCTAAACTAATCTTAGGCAATAACCAAATCAAAGGATACAAAATGGTATAGAAATTATGTACATGTTTATGCTTTCAATCGTATTGACTAAAAAAGAAAGAGGTAGTGAGTGCATTCAGTTTGTCGTGCAGACCTCTTATCATGATTATAGCCTAGTGTATGAGAAGCCTTGAAGGGGTTAAAATCTAAGGGGAAAACTTGATGAGCACCCAGGTTAGCGAAATGTATGTGTGTGTGAGAAAATTTTCAAGAGGTGCAAATTAAAGCTTGAATAGTATACATTAAATACATAACAAGGCTACTCTTTATAATTAAAACGTAAATAGAATAGTGATAATGTTTGTTGCTGCATACAAACAAAATAAATAGGTGCATAAGTAAATAAATGAATAAATAAGTAAATTAATAAATGAAGTAGCGTATTTTCCTTCCAACTCAAACTATAATTTGTTTACTTACCTTTATTATGCTATTGCTGATCATAGGAATAGAACAGAAATATAGACAAATATATTGCAATTTTATCATTATAATACGTAGTATCATATTCATGTAAAACAGCTCGTAAATATATGGATTTCTAGTTTCTAAACATGATTAAAAAGTAGAATAAAGGGCTAATTTATTTAATCTTTAGAGATCTTTATTTTCACAACGGAGACATATATAATATTTTATGTTCATCAAGTTCTACATAATATTGCTGTTCCCATTTGGTTGTAATTAGGGATTTTAAGCATCTATATAATACAAGTTTTCCTCGCCAGCATGCACATATCTTATATATTTAAACGAGCAATTCTTCTATATATATTCCCGGTATTTCAGAAACGGCTCTAAATATTTAGTTAAATTTTTGTATACATGCATATTATATTCACAGTGTTTTCTCTACTCACTTTTAGGTGACAAATTCATATCTCTTTCTCTACACACTCTTCTATAAACAATTTTCCATAAAAAACGTGATTTTACACAAAAATAATGTTTATCCCCAGTTTTAAAATAAGTCATAACATGTTCTGTATGTTTGAAATACAAATGTATTCACACTGTTTTCCCCTCTCACTTTTAGGTAATACATTCACATCTCTTTCTACTCACTCTTCCACAACTAAGTCATACAATTTTGTGCATGTTTGAAATAGAAATGCTACGTATTACATTCACACCGTTTTCTCTTCTTACTTTTGGGTAACACATTCATAACTGTTTCTCTACTCACTCTTCTAGAACTAAGTCATACAATTTTGTGTATGTTTGAAATAGAAATGCTGGATATTACATTCACAATCTTTTGTCTACTCACTTTTAGGTAACACATTCACATCTCTTTCTCTACTCACTCTTCTATAAACAATTTTCCATAAAAACGGGATTTTACACAAAAAGAATTTTACCTTGCTTTTAAAATAATTCATACCATGTTCTGTTTGTTTGAAATAGAAATGCTTTTACATTCACACTGTTTTCTCCTCTCACTTTTAGGTGACACACTCACGTCTCTTTCTCTGGTCACTATTCTACAAATAGGTCATACAAAAACAGAGGTGAAAATTGCCCAGCGAACCTCGGTCGCGTATGCGAGTAATTCTAAATATGCATCACTGGATGTTTTCAGAAAAATCAAAGACATCAACCTCCCCTCTTTTCCCCCTTATTGCTGTGTAATCAAGCCACCACACTCTGTGATAGGTGAGGTAAAGAACACGCCTCAAAGGACCCCAGGAAAGGATACAAAATCCGCCGAAGATTATTTTTGACGTTCTCTGTAACTAGAGCAAGTTTGAAGTCCTAGATCATAGCTTGGCTAGGAAAGCAATCCCAGTGTGGTCTCATTTAGACAATTCAGAGGTCCATTACATTGACCTCAACTTCCTGAAACTTGGGGCTCTGGTACAGCAGGTTATAATAATTGCTAATAACGCACAATTAAGTAATTTGGTAGGACGAGGGTCAACAAGGGCGGGCTAGGAGAGGAAGGGCGGGAGGGAGGTCGTCCGTTTCATTTTTTCGTTCTGCTCCTCCATCCTTCCAATCATTTTATGTGGGTTTTGAATTTGGAGTGCGCCAAGTCTTCTTTTGTGCTCTTCCCCCGTTTTGCGGCAAAAACTCGGAAAGCCTTTGTGAGGCAATTTTAGGATTGACGTTCTTAAATAGCGAGTTATTGTATGAGATTGTGACTGGTCCAGTATCGCAGCTTCCGTAGCGGGCGTCAAGGCGATAAATAATTACTTTTGTCTTGTCATGCGTTTGAGAAGGGAGAACCACTTTAGTGCACTGATTACTTTTAGTTCATGGCCTGAGGATCAGGGATTGTTGGAATTTCACAACAATGGAGTACAGTACTATTCCTTTTGTTTTACTTTCCAGATGAAACACGTTATCAGAAAATAATTTATGGTGAACATTTCTTTATTTGAGAAGGAAAAACAAAATTTATGTAGTCCTAGAATAAAAACGATTAAAACGGCTCATCATGATGACATAAATGACATAATTACCATGGAAACAAGACCGCAATGACGTCACCAGGGCGACATCATAATTTTCTCCAATGTGCCTGTAAGAGAACCTGGAATCGTCACTCTCGCAAGTGCAGCAACATTAAAACACAAGAATCATCTCATTCTCCAGCTACAAAACTTATTATATTCTTTTTCGTAAACTTTTTTTTTATTTCTATGGAATTAACAAATTCTTAGCACTTTTGGTTTCCTTCAAAATGTCAAACGGAATACAATCCATGTTTTCAATAGGTTTATCATAACCTTCCATTTTCCTATATAAGCGTTGAAACAAGTGAAACATCTGCTTAGCAACCATGTTACGTCAAACATCTGATCTCTGATACACTATAATTTTTCGTTTAGCCAATTTATTAATTATTTTTACGCATTTTAACGTATGTAACACGTGTAGGTATACTTTTTTTCATTGTGACACTCATAAAAATATACTCGTGTCACAATTCGTCAGATTATACTGATGCTAGTTACACAAATGGCTATTATTTAGTGCATGTTTTAAGGTCATTTCATAGCCAACTGAGCCATGTACGAAATGGGAGGAATGAATCGATACGGCTTCCTTGGACATTCCGCATTTCTTAGCGTTTCTCCTTATAATTATTTTAGAAAGGAAACGTTTTAGACTTAAGTCTAAAATTCCGCCTCATAATAGACAGTTATAACTGAGGAAAATATGGGAAAAAGCATCAGGGAGGAAGCTCTTGGCGGGATATAAACTGTGGACCTACCGAGTGCCAGTCTCTCGTTATAGCACAGTCATTTATCCCTTGTACAGTGCTCAGAGAGCGTAGCCTGCTCACGGCCTTACACTGATAACCGTATGTTGTTTAACAGACTAAGAAAAGAGAGATCGCTCAAGGTATTGCGCGAGTCGCTCAGGCCTGTTCTAATATGAAGCCCACTAGATGGTTCGTGTGTGTGTGTGTGTGTGTGTGTGTGTGTGTGTGTGTGTGTGTGTGTGTGTGTGTGTGTGTGTGTGTGTGTCTGTGGATAGCATAACTCAAAAACGAAAGGTCGGTTAAAAACCAAAGTTGTTATTTAAGTTTAATGCCTTTCAAGGATGTGACACGAAGATTTTGAAGAAAATAGCCCCACCCTAAACTACCCTTTAATGGGAAATCTTTCCAAAATTTTGATTTTCTTGAAAATGACTAACGGTTTTGATTAAAATGTCACATGTTTGAAATATTTTTATGACAAATGAAACCTATATTTTGAATTTTCTGACTATAACCTATGTAGTCCTGCTTACTATGGATGACTTTTGAATAACTCGGTAAGACATAGACCAAACCTTACTATACTGAAAATGTATATCTTTCTAAAAGTCACAATTTATGTGCAAATAAATTCTTTTGTAGACTGAACCATTTCGAAGATATTCCTTGTGGAAGTTTTGGAAAAGAAATTTGCGTCAATGGAACATCGTTATTCATATCTTAAGTGTGCAAAAGAGAACGCAATTTCAATGCTTTAAGAGATTTGACTATCGCTTAAAGCCTACTGTATTCCCATATTCCCCTTGCACCTACAAAGAAATAAGCAATAATTTCTGCAAATGTTTATCTCAACTTACACGGAGAAAATATAGGAATAAGAGTTTGTAAGATTGGTTAGCACAAGAGTAGAGAAAGTGCAATACATTAGATTTTTGTATTTAGCAATGCAAGTCAGAAAGTTGATGATCATATTTCTTATTTGGACACCATTTTAAAAATGCTCGTTTTTCTTACCTTTCTTTTCACAGAAATTTGTGTAAATAGTTATCAATCGTTCACGTTATAAAATCTGAAAGCAACTAATTTTAGGAATGCAAAGCACCATCCAAATGTAAACAATATTTATACTGGTGGATCTGATAGCCAAATTTAAAGAAAAAAAGTATATCTTTTTAGGTACTTTGCTTAAACTAAGTGTATGTTTTTACTATTTATATCAATGTACTAGGAACGTAAGACTTTATTTTATATTCCGAAACAGTGTTGCCATTCTAGTTGAAGCGAAAGAAGTAGACTTGAACCGGAGAAAAAAATAGAATTTCGAATGCATTGCAACAGGAACGAACCATGGCCCTCTTTCGTCCATATATATGAGAATGCAAAACTTGTGAATAATATTATTTATTCAGAGCTTATTTATCACAGTTTAAGTGTTGAAGAAAGACATTTTTTCGTTTGTCGCCCCCCTCCCACTACCCGACGCAGATTGTCGCCTGCCTCCCCCCTTAGATCAGTCACTACATTGGAACGAGCATTATGATGCTTAAATTTCAACACTAAAACGTAAATATAAGTCTGAAAACATAAAATAATTTGTTCTTAAACACTCACCAATGGAAGTTCATGGGATCCAGCGCACTAAAGTAGGCTTTTGCAGCCCCCTCTAGTCCTGTTTTACCTACAGAAGCAATGTTAATGTCTGTGCCGTATGACTTGCAATATACTTTTCAATAACCACCCCTTTAAACTGCTGGATTGTTCCCATTCGGATTTGTAAGTTTCTGAGTACTTAGTATTTTTTCTTGGTCCCTCACTCATGGTCACTAAGCACTTCACATAAATTTAGCACAACGAAAACCACTACTGTGTGCACTGTGAAACGCGAAAGACGCGCCTTACTACGGCAATATTTATAATAAACTGAGTTGGGGTGAGAAGCTACTGAAGGGTTGAAGCTTTTAGTCAGTAGCGATAGCAACTTACTTGTAAATCCTGGGACTGATAAGGTGATTTTCAGCCCCTTTGGTTTCTTAAGACATAGAGGCATTACGCAGTAGTTTGATCTTATTTGTATTCCTCATAAGAGGCTGAGGGAAAGAGACTTCAGCGTAATAATGAACATGATTGCACTATTTATCAATTAGGAAATTATAAATAACCTTTAAAAAGGATAAAATTAAGTAGATTTTCCTGTTTTTTAATAAAGAAGGATGTTTGCGTTTTTGTAATTAACAGAAAGTAGAAAAGTAGATTTGCAAAAAATAAGCAGATCTTCCAAAAAGTAGATCTGGCAACACTATTCCGAAATCAAGAATGTTAAATACTCAGAATATAGTGGCACTATTGAAAAGCCTTGCTCAAACAATCTAATAACCGCTGGCATAATACGCGACAGTGATTTTGAGCCAGTGGATAATGCATTGAGAAATGAAATGTGATGAGAGTACGGAGTGCACTTAGAAAACCCCCCTTCCCCCACTGAGACATGATCACATTACACTTTTCTCACGCATATTCTCACCTCAACCTCCCCCATACACCGGCGGTATCAACAGTAGAATTCCTGCTCAGGAAACCATGCCATGCCAGTCCAACACAATGCTGTCTGGGAAGACTTGCCTGTAATTCAATACTATGCCTGTTAAAATAATTTGATTGTGAGTTCATTTTAGGTACCGACTGTCGCATGTCACTCAATCTCCGGTCTCTGGTTCGTTTCCGGCGCTCGCTGGTGGCAGTTAACAGCTGTTTTCTTGAAATGAATATTGGTTTATTTATCTATCATGGTGGAGCTAAGGCCATTGAGCTTTCTTTTCAGCTCTGCCACTGTTAAAGATAATAAATGCATACATATTCTTCATCTTATCAGTGATCGATAAGGGAACGGGATGGTGCCCTGTTATGCCAGCAATTTTTCTCTCTCTCTCTAAAGTTATCGCCAGTATATTCGTATGAAAACAGTTTTACTAATGTTGAAAGGCAATTATTGTGTGCTACAGAGATTTCTGTTGGACGGAGATAGCAATAAAGGCTGTCGTGGGTGTCGAACTTTTCAAGGAATGTATACAGGAAGCAGATGGATACAAGGCCACAAAAAAATTACCCACTACAGAATGGGAAGAAGCTATCAAGATGACTGCAAACGTTTGTGCAGTCCGTTTTCTGCACTGTGGGTCCCAGGACGACACCCTCTGTCGGCGTTGCCAGAGAGAGCATGAAACACTTGCCATGTCCTGGACATCTGCCCGCATAAGGACTTCTGCGAAACCATTATCACTCCATCCCACATCTGATAGCAAACTCAATGAGAGGCCATCGGTACACGGTTTTCGAAGTCCTTGGCTTTGTCAAAGGCGTATATACATGGTAACTTGCAGACCATTTATTAAACAGGGGTTAATAATACACCTCACTTGAGAAACACACACACTGGCCAGCCAGGTGAAGCGGACAAAGAAAACAGGCTATATATGAACTGACTACATGGAGAAATACCAGCTCAGCAACATCTCTGTACACGGAATAACGATTGGCGCTTGAGGCACAATTCTAAAACACCTAGTCTAACAGTGGACTTCTCTAAGGCTGGAGAAGAAATGGCTACACGACATTGTCATCATAGCACACGGGTCTCCATAGCCATTTTAGGAAAGAACTAGTAAGTTCTCTCCTTTCTTGTTGTGAGTTTCTTTGCATTATTATTGTTAGTGATTTTACTAATTTTCTTTGTTACCTCTGTTTTATACCACCTTTATTATATGTTCATCCTATACCAGGTGTTCAAAAAAGTGTCTGATATTGCAACAGGAGTTGGGATTGGTCAAAACTAAATATTCCTATAAATATATATTTGGAAACAGATACCTGTTGAGATATGAGTCATTTTACCTGTGTTGAATATTTACAACATACAATGAACTTTGTCCAACAAGTGCATTCTAGGGAACACTTTACTGCCACAAACGATTAATAGAACAATTGTTAGGTAATCATCCATAAACATCAAACAGTATTGTGTTATTCTCTGGTAACATCTGCACGTTGTGTCAATACTACTACAGGAGATGCTCCATGAGGTTACTATGTATTCTTACACATGCTTTAGCTCCTCTTTTCAAAGAATCCAGAACTCTTTCGATCATACTCTCGGATTTGGGCATATGCTCTTGTAACGCATGCTTATTGTCAATGGGTTTGACATATACCAATATGTCCCCATATCCCAAAATCAATGGATTGAGTTCCGACAACTCGGGAGGACATGCTACTGGACCTCCTTGACTAATCCATCCGTTGGATGAAGTCCATTGTCTGGTGTAAACAGTCCACAAAGTGAAATGGCTCATGTCTCAACAGATATTTGTTTCCGTGCATATGTTTATAGGAACATTAATTCTAGATTTGTCCAATCCCAACTCATGTTGCAATATCAGACACTTTTTAAACACTTTGGCCTTGGGGCAGCCTTCTCATGGCGGAAGTAGTCAAATAAAGAAAAATATGTTGATTTCGTTTGGTCAGAAGGTTTCGGAATGTCAAGATAAAGTCTTATGCTCAGTTGAATGTAGTTATGGTGTGATTTGGTGACGGTTGAGTCAGACACTGCAGCACGCGTTTCAAGTGGACAAGGCGATCGTATCATTTCGCTCGATGAATTCAGCTGCTACACACGGCCGCAGGAAAACAGATGAGTGCGTTGGAAATGAACTTTGCCATGGAAACTGTATCCCCTCTCGAGGAGTTGAAAATATTGATTAACAGGCAATAAAAGTGGGGGACGCCCTACCCCTAGTGATTACGTGCATTACTCCTAATCCGCCACGGAGACTTCATACCTCATTAAATCTCTCTCTCTCTCTCTCTCTCGCTGGCTCGCGTGTTAGCTGGCGGCCACATCATGTGTCAGAGGGATGCTGTGAGAGTGAGTGCGTCATCCAAATTACTAGCGCCCCACTTTCAGTCCTCTTCCTTTTCAAAAAAATGTGGGTTACCGGGTATGGACTCTGCGGGATACCTCCTACTCATTCTGAAAAAATACGACGCTTGGAAAATATAACAGCAACATGCCTATAGAATCTTCCATCTCTTCACCTAACTGGAATACTTCAAATACCTTTCATTGAATAACAGAACTAAAATTTAAAAACCTGATGCCAACAGATAAAAAAATGAATAACTACCTCCCATTTGAGAACGCTCTGCAAGTATTGCAAAAGTCATACAAATAACAAGGAATATCTCTCACAAAAGAATACATTTTGAGTGTTTTAACGAGATATACATTTCTTGTGAGGTAAGATTTGGTCTATCTTTTACGGTTTACCAGTTATACAAAACTAATCAAGGATAAACAGGACTACACGGACCAGAAAATTAAAAAATATACATTTCATTTGCCTTAAAATTGTCTTAATTATGGCACTTAGAGCTATTTTTAAGAAACTTAGAATTTTCTAACAATTATCCATGTAAAGGGTAGTTTAGGGCAGAGGAATTTTCTTCAAAATCTTTGTGTTACACCCTTATTAAAATATTAAACTTAAATACCAATTTTGGTTTTCAACTGACTTTTCGTTTTTGAACAAGACTACAAGTGTAACAGGAATAGTTCTAATAATAATTTTCGATAAATAACAGAATTGAAATCTAAAAAAGCTTGTTTGTGTATTCTTTATATTGTGTTTAATGCCTGTTCTTTCTGCAATGGCACAACAGGCGGTGCACACTGATGAAGTATGAAATGAAAAATTATTGAGGAAAGAACATTAATTGAAGAAAACGATCCAATTGTAGCTTTAGAGCGCATTCCAGGCAATTGCCATTTATTAAGTCTGAGGGAAACCTCGAAAGAACCTGAATCAGGATGGACGGTCTTTGGGACCTGAACTGTGAACCTCTCCTTCACGATTCCCTGGCTGTGTGTATGTGTGTGTGTGTTGTGCGTGCGCGCGAATGATTGTTACTTGTTTGAGAAGCAAAAACAGGACTGAAAAATTCAATGCCTTAGCCGGGATTTGAACCACGGATCTTCCGCAGTATGGCATTAAATTTCCTAATCTTTTAGTCCTGATTCCACACCTTAGACATTGCCCACACATGGTTTGTGTGTTTAGAAACACCAGCAGTAAGTTTGTTGGCATAAATAAATAATAAAAGTTTGTTTTTTGATATGCAAGACATGCAATAAGAAGCTCCACGACTGTTCTGCACGAAAATGATGACAGATCCAACCGCACACCCTTACGAGGGAATAGAGAGTACCTAGTGTTGAGGAAAACTGACAAACCACAGTCCCACCTCAAGCTGGTTCTGTCGGTTTGTTTTGAAATGTGGAATCTTGACCTATTAATGTTGGTTGTGAGTGTTTTCTGTGCCAGACATCTGGAGGAGGCTGTACCACTTAACGTCCCCTTATTGTGCAGATGCTGCACTTTCTTTTGCTCTGGTGCCTTCGCTCCTTACTTTGCGGGCCCAGGAGTATCCGGCCATTGTTCTTAAAAACCTCATTTCCGCAGCTCGAACGTGTTGCACGGCGCTGCTCTTTTGTTTTCCTGTGGTCCACCACTTGGTTCCACAAAGTAGATTAGCTACGGTCATTACACTGTGTAACTTGTAAAAGCTGTCCGTTTTGACTAGGTAGTAGGTATACTTGCCTACCACGACTCAAAAACTGACACGTGCTTTACGGAATATTTCCCTTACTAAGTCTAACTTAGCTGCTTAACGCTTTCCTTTTATTACGTCGACGTGCAATTGTATATTTCTAGGTGTGGTACTTGCGAATGAAGGGAAGCGCAGAATTTGCAACTTCTACCTGTTTAAATTTTAGCAGAAAAGTCGAACTCACATTCAAATAACAAATTGAAAAGTGATAGGTCCCACTTCTGACACCATGTGACAAGTGAAAATGTCCAGCTACTTGAGAGGTAGAATTGGGACTGAAAAACTCAATGCTACAGTCGGGATCTGAACCCCAGGTGTCTCCACTTACCAGACGGGAGCCCTAACCATTAAGCTACTAAGACAACCTGCCAGAATGACATTGAATTATCCAACCAATTTCGTATTATTTGTTATTATTGTCCAGTTACTGTTTCTATCAGTTTATTTCCCTTAAATTGAACCACAAAAACACAACCCCCTTTTTACTTTCTCTACCACGTATAGTAAATAGAGGAAGTACAAATTGTAGTCCACCCAAAATTTGAATATCAGTATTTCATCCGAAATATATGTTTTGAGGTCCCTTAATAAAAAAAGGCGTTTTACAAAAACGTCTGTGACTGTGTGCGACACGAGGATTTTGAAGAAAATTCCTCTACCTTAAACTACGCTTTACATGCAAGATTTTCTAAAAAATGACTGACGATTTTGATTAAGACGGATATGTTTAAGATATTTTTATGAAAAATGAAATGTATATTCTGAATTTTCTCGCTATAGCCTATGACACAAGTTCAAATGCATTTTTTGTGGAGTGAACCATTTTGGAGATACCTATTCCTTGTTAATTGTGTGAGTTTTGCAGTAAAACTTTCCTCAAATGGAAGGTCTTATTCACTTTTTTATCTCTTGGTCGTGCCAAGAGAACGAAATTTCATATTCCCTTGCAACTACAAGAAAATTAGCAATAATGTGATTTCTGCAAATGTTTATCTCGGCTAACATGAAAAAGATATAAGAATAAGAGTTTGCAAGAATAGTTGTTAGCACAGGAATAGAGAAAGTCATGAGAGTGCAACTCATCAGATATGTTTATCGTTAACTAAACTTACAAACCGTTTTGATCTTGCAACTCGCAGTTGTGTTGCTGTCTTGTAATCTTGACGTACACTTCACTGTCTTTCAGTTCTGCTCTCTTCGTCTCATAAACTGCTCCCGACGATACACTCACACTCGCTCAAACACTGCCTGTGCGCACACACTTAAAACAACTACCAACAGTTGTCTTGTTCAACACTTAACGACCCCAATCTCTGTCTGAATTCTCTCGTTTTAATTTGCCACGCAAATTTTCTGGAAAATACACCTCTTCTCGAACTTGTTGTAAATAAGCCTGCAATCGAAAGTTTTCTGAACAGTCTGGAATTACTTTGTTCTGCCGCGCTGATAGTCGTTCTTCTGACCGCGCCATTGTCGCCAAGTCGGCGCGCACCGATGTGGGGTAGCTGCACCTGAGGGCCTCTTTGACGGTGTCAGGCGTCACACTTTGCAATTCTCTTTTTAGTTTCTGTATAATACCGACGAATGATCATTCTTTACACCGAGTCCAGTGTATCTGCTGCCAGTTGCTACAGTGAAGGACCGTGTGACCTTGTCTCAGGGCAAGCATGAGCAGATGTGAGGATAAACAGCACTATGGCAGACACGAAGCTTAATGGCGGCTGATAGCTGACCCCTGTTGTGGAAATCAATTTTGTGGGCGCTATATCACCGACTTTACAGTATGATTTCACAGTGTAACTATAAGCATAAACACCGCAAGCCTATGACTGAATGCTGTGTTGACCAACTCCTCCTGCCATTCGCCATTAAATTTTGTGTCAGCCATAGTGAAGTAGAAGATGAATTTAAGGAGACATTAATAATCTATTTGAACTGAGTTGCCGACTGTTTGAGGGTATAAATTGTTGAGGTTGGAAAATTGAATCCTAGCGACTATGGCTATGTTCATATGATATTCTGTGGAACAGAGAAGCTTTTCTTTATACAAGAAGAAGGTGTTACATGATAATATTCATTTATATAAGTATCTATTGCAACGGCAACAACTTAAAAAGTCAAAGAAAAAAAAAAACCTTGTATTTGTATGCATCATGTATGTTGTCTATGTTTTCATATTATTAGTTTTTAATAGTTTATGAAATTGTAGATTTTAATTCATAAAATAAGAACGTGATAATAGGAAGTAATAATGATCTTCAAAGAAAACTTTAAATAGCAGTCGCTGTAGATAACGCATTGCGGTTCGTCCCCAATATTGGGTTTGCTTGGCCAATTTAGCTTGGACTTTATCTTTTGGAGTATTTTAAGCTCTTAAGCTGTAGTGTTATTTGTTTGGTTTACCTTTTTAGCCTTTTAACTATTTAGTGTGTGTGTGTGTGTGTGTGTGTGTGTGTGTGTGTGTGTGTGTGTAGGAACGAGGGGGACTCCTCCACCCACAACGACTCCGACATGGATCTATTGCAGGCTACTACCCTCCTCCAAGGGGAAGGGATGAGGTGAAGTAAGACGACAGGATTGTCAGAGAGCGGCGCTAGCGAAGCCAAGATAAGCACAGAAGTTCCAAATACTCGTAGTTCAGATATTGACACCTGGCACACAACCGAAATGTTTCCCCTACCCAGGGAGAAGGCAACTAGGCGACTCTTGCGGCCAGGACAGCAACATCCAGGAGGGCCGGGGAAGGTTTCCATAGCGCAAGCATCTATGCCATCTGTCACATTCGCCGGAACGTACCGCGCTACCAACCGAACTGAAAGATGACAAGCAAGGGAAATGAAAAATGAAGGCAAAGGAATCTGTGGAGTAGGGAATCCATCCCAGCATCCGTCTAGTGATATGTGGAAACCACGGAACAACCCAAGTCAGAGTGGTCAGTCAACGGCGATCGAACGCGGGACCTCCCGAATACAGGTCGCACACGTTGCAGATGCGCCACCTCGTTCAGCTAGTGGTTTCCCTTTCATTTTTTAATCTTTAATTGTTTTAAGTTTCACTTTTGAATTTTCAACTCTGGAAGCTTGTGAATTCTTCTCGCTGTACCTTTTTGGCGTTTTGGCTAAGTTGTATTTAGCTGTCATTTTTAACTTTTAACTGTTTTAAGTTCCACGTTTCCATCTGTAAAGCTTACTTTCTTAGCTTCTTAGTTTTCCCATTTTATCTTCTGTCTTCATGCCCAAAATATGAGCTCGTTGTCAACGGGCCCTTAAACCACACACACTCATTCAGTCACTCACTCATCCCTATAATACTCTATTTTAAGAATATGGAAAAGCTAATGCTAACAGCACCTAAAAGTCTGGGCTCTAGTTGTGACACATTTTTTTCCCAAGGGATTATTCTTCTCTTTGTATACAGCCAAAGGTCAGTAGACTATCGAGGAGCAAACAAACTTCGAGTGACATACCCAATGTCTGGTACGGCGGTGAAGAAGGAAATAATGGGGCAATTCGGTTTCATCCCAGCGTCTAGCTACTGGGGAAACCTGAAGGGGGTTGGAGGGGACATTCGGTCAGCTTGGTCTGCCTCGGAGGTTTCAACCTGGAAAGTCCCGAGTGCGAGTTGGACACGTTATCATGGAGCCACCTCATGTTAGTTTGTTCACCAGGTCGTGGCCCCTGGCAGGAAAGCAGTACATTAGTAAACAATTCCAGGTACACAGCGATATCTAATCGCGCTTACGTTAGTGGTGCCAAGCTTGGAATGTGTATTCACGCTAGATTAAATCAAGGACCTCGCTCAAAATAGCGGAATTTAATTATTATTTTTAGTTAATGGTTAGCTTATAAAACGTAAACGATGTTTTGAACTACCTTTTCTATATTTTACAAACGCCCTACCAATCTGTTTCGGTCACAAGTTACATACACTAGCGTTATATCATGAAATTCCTGTAAGAATAAGTCACTGTTCATTTCACCTTGGCTCAAGTTCGTTCTATTAGATTGAGATCATATTTATATGGGGGCATGCAAACAATAGTGTGGCCCAATAAAACCAAAATGCGTCCGCATTAAGAACCTCTTTAGGTTTGTTTTAATCATCTTATAAATATGTGTTTTACACATAGAACTGTCACTCTGAACCCCTTTGTTCTGCAACCACTCTATAATAGCAGATTTCACAGCACTCCTAGGCGAGGGTTTAATTATTTCTGTGCTCCGTTATTCATTACTTACGGCGTAGTACTAGGGGCTCGTACGAATTTACAACTGAAATTAACAGAAATTAGGAGAGAGTAAACGTAGCGGAATTGGTAAAAAACTAAGTGATAGTTTTAAAGTTGAAATAGGAGTTAAACACCTTGCCTCCTTGTTTAGCATAATAATCGACTCAATAAACTCACAATTGGTTGAGGAAATATAAGCACAAGATCCAAACAATGTTTGGCATATGTCGACGATGTTTCATTAACTACGAGAAGTAAGACTATCGTGATTAAAACATTCAAAAAACTGGTAGAACTGTCTAAGCAATGCATCCTGATGATAAACATACATAAAACTAATCATTTAAATTGTACTGCAAAGAAAGAAAAGACTGAAGATATAATAATAGAAAATACAAAATTAGAATGAGTGGATTCTTTTAAATATCATGGGTCTATAATCAATAATAACAATGACATAAATAAATGAAATAAAAGAACGAATTGCTCTAGGTAATAGAGTATTCTGTGCTAACAAACTGTAAGTTAGTATATAAGTCAGCAAAAATAAAATTATACAAATCCATCATCACACATATTGTAACATATGAAACCTGGGTCCTTAACGAAATAAATCCTTCGAAAGAAGGATATTACGTACTATAGTTGCAGCAGTGAAACAAACTAATACATGGGGAGTGCGTTATAATAACGAATTATATGAATTAATTCATTAATCACATAAAAGCTTTAAGATTAGGATGGTTTGGACACATAAATCGGACCCCGGATGATATATTGGTTAAAATGGACCCCAATGAAACCAAGATTAAGGGGCGGTCCCAAAAATATATGGTTAGATGATGTACTTGATGACATAAGCATATGCAAATAAAAAATTGGCCTGTTTGCGTACAAAATAGAGAAGTCTGGAAACAAATTATTGACAAGGCCAACTAAGTTGTAGTGCCTTAGAAAGAAGAAGAAGAACAAGAACAAGAAGAAGAAAAAAGCGTAGCGGGAATAACATTGGAGGTAAGTTGGCAACGTAACAAGCAGAACAACATTTGCGCGGAAGTTGACAAAACTCGGATTACACTACATGGAATGTTTCTCCTTTCCTAAAGCCACGAGCTGGTGAACAGACAGTAGGTACTTGGGTTTGGAAATCAGAGAAGTTCCAGAGGATCAGCCCATACTTTAAGTAAGCTAGGAATATATGCAAGAAAGTGCATCAGGTTTGTACTGCAAGTGGCGTGTGTGTTCCTTGAGCTCAGCAATCACGATCAGAGGAAGGAGTGCATGCGTCTTGTTACTTAACAACAATGATGCACAGTGGGGGAGGGATGGGGCTGATTTGGGGAAAAGGAAAGCAATTTGGAAGATGCGCTCTCAGAAATATATAGCACGTCAGGTGGGTTCTTGAGGAAATGATGGCAGTTCTCATCAGCGTCGCAGGCAGGAATTGCGAGATATCACGCGATCAGCTTGGGGATCCACGCCGGAAGTCATATCCTGCAGCCACAGCCACAGAACAACCGTTAGGGTATCACCTTAAAGTAATTCACGCACTTGCTACAAAATCTCACTGCACCTCCGTCTACGTCACATTATTTATCGTAGCCTTGCTTGCTTTAGGCCACGGTGAAAGAATGTGCCACTCTTTTTAGTAAATTCCTTAACCAATAACTAGGGATGACTCGATAGCAGTTTTTCTTCATACTCGATACTGATACGTGATATTCTCCACGATACTCAATACTTCGATAATTCATTTTCACTTTTGTTTAAAGCCGAAATTTGACGCAAACGTTCCTCTCCGTCGAAGACGTCGCGTTTAAGACCTATAAGATCTTGTGTTTGGTGTCCGGACTAGCTCTAGTAAGAGGTCCTAATCTACAGGGTATGCGTGAGTTATGGTAGGAATGGAACCAAACGAAGAATTAACCAACATATCACTTTATTTGTAAATTTCCAGATTTGTAGATAACTGCCGACGATATTTAAATAGAATGTAACTTTGTAACGTCAACTACAACGTTATAACACTTTAACTTTGTCACCCTTTAGCAACCGCCGAATTATGTATACGTGCTAGCTTACGTACAACTCCCAAGTTGCACGTGCGTTATCTCGACTCGATTCAAGACGAGTGTGTGTTGCGTTGCATTTGTTTTTGCGCGAGCAACACGAAGGAAGCGATTTCCATTGGCTAACTTTAGAGCACGTCATGGTAAGATAGGAATCAGCCCGCGGAATCACTATGGCTTCGTACAAACAACAATTGTAACCTTATCACTCATTTAAATCTGCCTAGGCTTCCATTCTTGAGACTTTAACATATTCAGCTTTATTACGTTTTCCCCTTAACTATTGACTAGAATCTCCTTTTGTTTCTTTCTATTATCAAATATATATTGACATTATAATTTCGGTTTCAAATTATAATCCGAATATATATGATTAATCATAGAAGAACCAAAAGAAGATTGGAATTAACAATTCAAGGGGAGAAACATTAAGAGTAAAGTTGAATGTATATTCAGGCTCTGGAATGAAAGCCCGGGCAGATTAGGTAAATGATAAAACTACAATTGTTACGCGAGCAAGTCTAGGTGGAACTTGGCTGGTTGATTTTATCTTGCTACGACTTGCTTAAAGTTCATCAGCAAAATCATTTTCTTCGCACTGCTCATGCGATCACATGATGAACGACCTTCATTACTTTGGCTATGAACTCTGGATAATTAAGGCTTGCCGAATAGCTAAAAGCCAGATTATAAATAAGAGTCACTCAGTCAATCCAGATTGACTTGATCTCTCCTGTGACTGTGTCGCTCTACACCAGGGGTGTCAAACAGCACTCACCAAATTTTCCCCTATTTTCCCTCCCTCCGTGATGATCAAATCGGAAAACGGGAAAAACAAAGCGAAAACCGGTTCTACTAGCGCGTGCTACTGCACTTAAGGAGGGGTAGACCCTCTCTTCACACCTTCGGAGTGATGTTTGACATGCCTGCTCTACACTTTTTACGCAAGCTTGGTGCGTACACATTACTCGTCGGTCACTAAAGACTGGCAAACTTATAATATTGCAGTCGATGTAAGAAATTAATATTTTTAATCAGATATTGTTGGCTGTTCTCTACGAAAAGCTTTAAATTTGCAAGTAAAGTCACATGTTTGGAAATTTCTGGTTTGTTTCCATTCCATTGTGTAATGCCAAAGAAATTAATTAGGTGCAAATATTTAGTGAGACAAAATTTAAGGCCTTCAGTGCACTTATTTTTAAACTCCACATTAGACATTTAAAAGCAAAATCCGTTTTTGAAACAGGCCATTTTTACAAGTTTCCGTTCAAAAATACTACCATTCTCACTCTTTCGTGGTCAAATCTACTTATTTTTCCGTCACATGAGTCCTGCTGTGCTAAATAGCTTTCAGAGAAAACTGTTGCAGGTGGAATAAACAAATATTTAGCTGGAAATTTTGAATTTGTTTTCCAGTAATCGTCGATGGCCCTGAAAGAAGAGTCACAGACACATCTACTATAGAACTTAAATTTCCACTTCCCTAGAATTTTTTATTCGGTTGTTCTGAAAAAACAATTTTGTGCACTGATGTGACATGGTTTTTTTTTTAGGTTACTAGTGTTGTTAGATTTTCCACCACGCGAAAAACTCATTTTACAAATGTAACAAACAGCGCGATTGTCACAATGGGAGTCTATTTGAAAATAGTTTCACACTTCACTCATATTGGAAAAAATAGAATACAGATGGTTCGGTAACACGTAACGAAAGACGTAATCTTCTGTCATATAGAGGCACCAACTGAAGAATAAATATTAATCAGTTTGGTAAGTAGTTGGGAGAGAACTAATGCTCATTAGTCCTTATCTTATACCTGTTTGGTTTTCACGAAGAAGTTGTCTGTTTACCTGCGTTGATATTCTAGTTATCTCCCAACAAGAAGTACTTCCTAGAAAATTCAACTCAACATGTAATTAGTCAAGTTCTTGCTTAACTTGCGGTGAGGCAATTATATGTTTGGGTTTGCACTTTCCACTGAATAAGCAGGAATTGAAGCAATGGTCTTTCTGACCGTATCTCTGTCTTCCCCTCTACTGTTAAAATGTTCTACTTTTGTGATTTTAAAGTAAAATAAAATCTCAGAATCAATACCGAAGAATCGAAAGTTATTAAAGTATCGTTCGATGTCGATACTATGCAAGCATAGTGAATATCGAGGTATCACAAGTATCGAGGACCCATCCCTACAAATAACCAAAGCAAACGATACAAAATGACGCACAAACAAAATACATGTTTACGCTTCCGACTGGATTGGCTAAAAGAGAAAGAGGTAGTAAGTGCATTCAATTTGTCATACACACCACTTATTGTTGGGCATGCCTTATTGCCTAGTATAGGACAAGCCTTTGAAGGGCTTAACATCTTAGGGGAAAACCTGATGAGCGCCCAAGTTACTGAAATATATGTGTATGTGTGAGAACATTTTGAGGGGAAGCAAATTAAAGCTTGAATGGTATTCATTAAATATATAAGAAAAAGTAAACAGAACAGCATTTTTATAGTGATGTTGCTGCGTAGAAGCAAAAATAACTAAATAATGTAGCTTATTTTCCCTAAAACTCATTCTCTTGTTTCTTAATTTACCTTTACTAACCTATTAACCATCATAGAA
Source organism: Tenodera sinensis (assembly GCA_030765045.1). Taxonomy (NCBI): domain Eukaryota; kingdom Metazoa; phylum Arthropoda; class Insecta; order Mantodea; family Mantidae; genus Tenodera; species Tenodera sinensis. Next base: position 20,748,017 of record CM060963.1, read on the forward strand.
ATACAACAGGAATATACACAAAAGTATAACACGGTTTTATTGCCATAATATATATTGTCATATTCATGCAAACCATCTCGTAAATATATTTACTTCTAATTTCTAAACATGATTAGTAACTTGAACAAAATAATAATTTATTTTATCATGGAGATCTTTATTTTCACAAATGTATCACACAAATATTAAACCACTATGTGCAAACATATAATACATTTATATTCTTCTAGTTCTACTTAATATTGTTGTTTCCATTTGGTTTCAATTAGCACTTTTAAGCATTTATATCATAGATGGGGAGAATTGACACAGTGTGTCATTTCCCCTACATCGTAGTTTTAAGCCCGTCCACTTTGCTAACACCGTTAACTATCAGGCTATGCCCTTACTGTTATCCATTTAACTCAGAGAACCGGTCGGTCCTCCAATTGTGTCAGTGGCGGAATCATGTAACATATTAAGGTAAAAAGATACCCCAATGTCAAAAGGGAACATAAATACTTTTGTACTCCTGTTTGCTATATCAACAGAAAGTGTACGTAACGTAATCACAGTCACATCATCACAAAACTAATACATCACGTTTCTCTTCGGTTCCACCACTGCTCGCCTTGAAACTTACCTTGTTTGTAAAGACGTGTGCAACATAGACAATACCGGAAAAGAGAGGTGATCTGCATTTAATAATGGAGTAAGGAAGAGGGTAATTACTCGATTGCATTCCTGTCATCCCCAATTCCCCATGCCTGACCTATATAATAAAAAGTTGTCCTCACCAGCATCATATTTGACAAGTGTGTGTGTGCACTCGCGCGCTCGTGTGAGAGAGGTTCTGAAAATTTATCACTGGATAAGCCATTAACCTCCCCTCCTTTTTCCCATATTGCTATTGCCAACATATTCCTTATATGACATGATAATATATTTTAATACGTTTGAAGAGAATCGTGAAACTTTTATTTTCATAACCTTATGAATATAGTACATTATTCTGACAAAAACGACAAAAGTACAGTCGAATTACTTTTTCTCACCTTATTTTCCTCCAAAACTGAACTGAATGCATAACAACAGAGTTCTGTTTTACTGCCATTATAGGGTCTTCAGTCCTTCCTGATATTAAAACTCGCACTATTTTCTTCTCGTGACCTTGACTCAGCCTTTTCTCTCCTTTCCGTCTTTCTTCACTGTCTCCCAAACAGCTGTGACAATAAAGTCACTTAACGACGACCGTTCACACGTAGCTGGCACACACACACACACACACACACACACACACACACACACACACACACACACACACACACACACACACACACACTCTCTCTCTCTCTCTCTGTCTCCAACTAAAGGCCCCCATTCTCGTTGCCTCGTCTCTTTATATAACGAAGATGACGTAACAGGACCTTACTCGAATTTCACCTTCCTAAAATCTCTACAAATACACCGGACACTTATCGAATAATCTCGAAAACCCCTTGACGTGCCGCGCTCATTATTGTCACATGTTCAGTTGCGCGAGGCAGCCTGACCTTGAGCGCGTTTGATACACGTACTGCCTGTGGTGTGAGGCAGCCCGGCTCCAAACCTTTGTTGTGTTGCCGGTGTCACATTATTAACAGAGCTAATGCATCTGGGATGCACGTAAATGAGTGAATAGCTAGGAGGATGCGTCTGTTTGAACCTGCCTCTCAGATGACGACAGCACTTACATCTATCTAGTCAGTGGTTATATCGTTTTTAACACCTCATATTGCATTACTCATTTGTCATGCATTCACATTCAAAGGTGTATAGTAGCCAGTTATTGGAAAGTGGAGAAAAAGGGAGCGCGGAAGAATACAAGTCTAGAGAAGATTTTACTTGCAGAGAAAACAGGTTTAATAGCAGTGCAGTAGTGGCCAATCATGAATAGCATCGGCTCACACAGGACTCTATTTTGCTGTATTTTAGCAATGTGTCATATTCTTATAAATAAATTTTTATCTGCGTTTATTAGTGAACAAACACAACAACAATAATAATAGTAATAATAATCATGATGTGTCTAATAAAAGCTCAGTTTCTAAAGCGCTTCAGCACATTTTAGCGGAGAATAACAAAGCAGTAAAACTTTTTTCTGGGGTAACTTTGGTTGCTTGGTACCTGATGTCTTTTAGCTACAAAACGAGGGCAGGTTTTGCAATTTAAATTAATATAATTTGGTGACCATTATCACACTCTGGTAGAGACTGACATTTCTTGAACTCATTCACTCGCTCAGTCACTCACTCATTCAATCACTCGCTGAATCACTCGCTCAATAACTCATTGACTCACTGACACTCTGCATCAAGAGGGCCCGAGTTCGAATCTCCCTTGGGGCCTTATCCGGATAAGGCTTATTCCGAGGTTTTCCCTTATCATGAGAAGAATGTAGACGTCGAACTTATTTGAGCATCATTTCATCCATTTCATTCATTGATCTCCGATTTGAAATTACGTTGGAGGACGTTCAAATAACAAAAACCAAGTCATTCAAGTACTGTATGAGTCAGTCATGGAAGCAAGCTTTTTTTAGAAGTCCTGGATCTTCAAGATTTACACTATCTCTGGCACTTTCCTCTAAACATTCTGAATTATCATATCTGAGTACAAGGAATTTCTGATCTAAATGATGGCAATGTGAACGATCGTGGCCCCTGTAGGTACTGTATATTTCTGAGAGTCGTAACTGAAAAATATGAACATTTCTGGCACATAACAGATGTTGGTGTGATGATATTTTATTAATACTCCATGATTTTGTGGATAATAGCGGGGAAGAACTAACTTTCCCTGGCAGGGAACGGGTTTTTAATCTACTACAGGGGGAAACTTCGACGAGAAGGGGAAATATCCCCTTCACCCTGCTCAAAACTGACTGTGGCACTCGCGTCAAATGGGTAGCTTGCCACGTACTATAGACTTTCATTTTCCTATTATTTTTATGGTTATTTCGTTCATATATCACCGATCAATCTATCTGAACATACCTATTTTAAATTTCAAACCAATCACTACCAATCACTGCCGATTGGTATTCACTTCCTGCTTCTTTTGCATTGTGGCACATGCGGTTTCAACTATGAACTCATATGCTTATCGAAGTTATTATTAGGGCTTGAGCGCTTATGCAGCAAATGAGGTGATTGCAAGCTAAACATGGGAATGAATGAAAAATGAAAATTAAAAAAATAAACATAGCCATATAAGCACAAAGATGTAGTGTGGGCCTACTAGGCCTCACGCGATCAACGATGTTCTACTAGGACACGCGCCTGACTGAGAGGTTAATTAATAAATGTACCTAAATATCTCAACAGCGCACCTACACCATCACGGAGTTCCTGTTTGGACACATCAGCATACCACAAGCATGGACAGACTCAGTGCCTAGGTTTGCTGTTACAAGGTGCAGAGGTTGCGGGTTCGAGTCCACACATGGGTACTTCTGTGCTCATAGATGTGTAGAGTATCTGCGTAAATAAAGGGAAAACAATCAGGAAAAGAATACAAGAACTGAGGCAAAAAAAAGTGATTTAAAACAAAAAAGTTAGGCTTAATCGTTGCTTTTTTTAAAACCTTACCCCGCTGATTGTACCACCCTTTCTATTCTTCTCCTTTCCCCTGAATGGCCAATACTGGTCAGTAGGTTGGGTGGCCTACTTATGCAGGTGCTTTATGTCCCCGGGATTGGCTATTATTGCGTAACTGCAACAAATACCTATCTGCCGGTCACACGCTGAAACATGTAGATATGTGACTCATTGATGGCCGGAATTTCCAATATTTTACCTCTATGGGAACATAATTGCGATTGCAATTCTGTGTGCATCATGTGGGTCAATCTTTTCACCGCCAATTACTCTTAAAATGTCAGTGAGTGATTTGAACCTAATTTAATCCAGTATGTGATGCTCTCTTTTGAGGGGGGGGGGGGGGAGTCCAAAGCACACACTCATGTTCAAACTAATCAGTATAAACAATTAAATAAACTTTTTCTTTTATTACATGTTTCCCCGTGGGTACAACGGGTTTAGGGGAATGCAGTAAGTTTAAGTGATAGTCAAATCTTTTAAGAGCAGGTTGTTTTACAACGACTTTGTAACTCCGAAGGAGAAAATGAATAGTGATTTTCCATTTGAAAAGGGTATAAACATTTGAAAAAGTAATAATATTTCGGTAATGGTTAGTGCCACAAAATAATTTTATTTATCATAAATTATGTGCTTTAAAGAGGTATACAATCTTTGTGTCTCCTAACGCTTAGTAATTCAGAATGATGAGGGCTCCATATCCCCAGAAATTTTTTAAGATACCTAAAGGTATGTTTTGTTCGATATGTTAAATACCATAAACGCAAGGTGTTTTAATCAACATTGTTAAAGCCATTTTGAGAAAATTAAAAATAACTAAACATTGCCCAAATAAAAGGTGGTTTGGGCTGACTTGAAACATTCCTATTGCATCTTTGGAACATACTGAAGTTAAATACTAAACTTGATATTTGTGGGCTATTTGTTTCATAAACCTACGCGTGCGCGCGGACCCCTTCAGTTCATCTCAAAATATAGTATGTCCGAAATCGAAGTATACACACTTTGAAACGATATTTCTCAACAACGTAATGACACAGAAATATAATTTTTGTTGTATTCTATTCCTTAAACTTCATCAAGACGATGCATGTTCAAAATGTCCATTATCTGCCATAATGCACTCCCAACAATGATGTCGAAGCGAGTGACATACCGTCTGGATTGTTGCTACTCTTCACCGTATCCATCTCTAATGGAATGTGCAATCGAGAACATTTCTCACACCATGGCTGTGAGCTGCAGCCCCGTCTTGTTGGAAGTATACCTCAGTTTCGTTCTCAAATACACCATTAAGTCGTGGAATGATTATTTCCAACATTACAAGTAAGTCTGACCCGTGATAGTCGCTTCAACAAGTAGAGCCCAATTACTCCTTTGGAAGACAGACACACCGCTACTCCAGGAAGATTTGCGGGATTTGTTTCAAAGATGTGTGCGTTTTTCTTAGCTCTACACACAATTATGCCAATTAATTCTCCGCTTCAGTAACAACTTACGTTCATCGATTGATAATCTCACCTCCATGTTTGTCTTACACGTGTAGAATATGAAGTATAGCTATGCTTTTCCAGTGTCTTCTGGATCATACACAACAAAAGCTGCATTTGGGATACTCTGTATATGTTTGCGGTGAAAACCCTGTATACAATTTTTGGATGGCTGCAATACTTCCTCTGTAATTACGAAATGGAGAAATTAAAAGCACTAGTTTACCATCCCAAACTTTCGGTGTTGCCTTGAATCACCCGGTATATAAACCTTAAGATTTCCTGTGAGCTTATAGTGCGCAAAGAAGATCCATGACTTTTATATATTACTTTTCTATGAATTATTATGCATAGTGTGCATATTTTGGTGTTTCTCGGACTCTTCGTTTTCTTAGTTTCACTGGCGCACGTACACACACACACACACACACACACACACACACACACACACACACACACACACACTGACCGTTTTACTTTCTCTACTGGTAAGTAGGGGAAGCATTGTATTCCACCCAAAAATTCGATGTCGAGATTTCACCGGAAATATATGTTTTAAAACCCCCTGAATCCAAAAAAAAAAAAAAGCATTTTAAGAAAAAGGTCCGTGTATGTGTCTGTGTGTCAGTCTGTGGACAGCATAACTCAAAAACGAAAAGTCGGTTAAAAACCAAAGTTGGTATTTAAGTTTAATGTCTTTCAAGGATGCGACACGAAGATTTTGTAGAAAATAGCCCCACCCTAAACTACCCTTTACATGGAAAATTTTTCGAAAATTTTTAGTTTCTTGAAAATGGCTCTAACGATTTTGATTAAAATGTCATATGTTTGAGATATTTTGATAACAAATGAAATGTATATCTTGAATTTTCTGGCTATAGCCCCTGTAGTCATATTTACTCTGGAGGACTTTTGCATAACTGGTAAACCGTTAGAGATAGACCAAATCATACTCTACAAAAATGTAGATCTTGTTAAAATACAGAATTTATGTCTCAATAAATGTTCCTGTAGGGTGAACCATTTCGGAGATATTTCTTGCTATGTGTGTGAGTTTCGGAAAACTTGGAACTTTCGTGAAATGGGTCATCGTTGTTCATTTTTTTATATGTTAAGTGTGCAAAGGGAACAGAATTTCAAAGCTTTAAAATATTTGACTATCGCTCAAAGCCTACTGTATTCTAATATCCCCCTTGCACCTATAAGGAAATAAGCAATAAGAAAATTTGTACAAATGTTTATCTTAACTAACACGAAGAAGAGTAGAGAAAGCCATGTGAGTGCAAGACATAAGATTTTTCTAAAAATGTTGCATTTGAGTACAGGAGTCTCAGAATATGTTTTCCATGAAATCTCTGTTATCAACAGTTTGGATGCCATGCAATATGTCCTCAAAAATTGTGAAATGGAGAAATTAAAAGCACCGTTTACCGTACCAAGATTTCGGTGTTGCCTTGAACCACCCGGTACATTACATTAGAATGTAGCTGTTTGAAGGGAAGATATTGAAGTATGCCCACTGTCAGGATTTGCTAAGTGTTTGTCCTGGTTGGTCACGAGCGGCGGACGGGGAGATGGTTCCGGTGCGAGGTGGTATACGCGCGGGTAAAAAGGCTGTTTTCTATTAGCCGAGTGTATCGAGTCCCTGGATGTCTGTAGCTCATCAGCTAATGGGCCATGCTGGGCTCCCGCTCAATGCCTCCCTGGGAGAGGGGAAAATTCCCTTTTCGGTTTTGATCCTTGAATAACAGCATTGGGTCGGTCTGTCTGTCTGTCTGTCTGTCTGTTTTCTGTGCCGCCGCCATGATAACGAGAGCAGGCTTTCACGGCCACACCAATTTCAGCAATAAACACTGCCATTAAAATAAGCCGCTGATGGAAACTTTCACGAGAAAATCGTAACAGACCACTGTGTGACAGATGGCACAGTGCACTTGCTAAAACATCCCTTTAGACATGATTTTAAGACAAAATCTTCATTACTTTTCCCTTTGACCGTATCAAAATTACCTCTGACCACAGTAAATAATCACTCAGACACCTGAAAAGTGGAAAATCAATCTTGAACATTAGCAAATCGGAGTAGAAAGATTATTTCGATATAAGTGGCTTTGAAGATACTTATTCAACTTTTTCCATCTGCTTCACCGAATTTCATATCAAAATTCGATGTCGAGATTTCACCAGAAATTCATATTTTGAGGTACCTTGAGTCCAAAAATACCTTTTTAGAAAAAGATCCCTCTGTGTACCTATGTGTGTATGTGAGAACAGCATAACTAAAAACCAAAGTGTCCTATAAAAAATAATATATACAGGGTGTTCACAAAATAAGTAACTATTTCCTTGAAGACGATATAAAGTCATACTTCATAATTTGTATGTGCAGTACAGACAATTATTTTCCATCTACGACACCTCACTGACGAATATATCTCTGCACACCTCCCATCTGTGCACGGCTGCACGAAATACATTTCACAGATACTCCGGTGTGATTAGGGTCACAGCATCACGAATTTTATCTATCAGCTCATCAATGTTAGCCACAATGTTAGTCTAATGGGGTAAGGTCCCAGGATCTTGCTACCCATGGTCTGCAGCCTCATCGTCCTATCCACCAATTGGGAAACATTTCATTCAAGTAGTCCCTGGCCATTATGGCATAATGGCATGGGGCACCATCATGTTGTTAAACAACGGCAATACCTTCCGGAACAGCCAACATACTGCTCAATGATCAACCTGTAACAGAAAGGTATTCGCAACTTACCTCAAAAAATGGCTATAGCAATTTTTATTAAAAACTTATATGTATGACAAATAAAATGCATATCTTGAATGTTTATAATACTTCTGAACTTTTCATTCGGAAGGAATTTAGTTTAATGTTGTACAAGGGTAAATATTAACTGAGAGAAGAAAACGTAGTACTGAAAAAATAGCGATTTTCTAAAAATCGCTCTAATGGTATTGATTCATATACCGAGTTCAAACCAATAGCTCGGAAATGGCTAAAGTCACAAAAGAGTTATTTGAAAAAAAAATTGAACGCTTTCAAGTATGCAATTAACCACTTTTCTTGGGTTGTATTAAAGTTTCATTACATTTCTGTGAATTTTTGCAGTTTCTGAAATTTGTCGAACTGTGTTACCAGCGTGCCATGGACCAATAATCCGGTCACGTGTAGTTTCTGACGTGTGTGAAACAATGAGTAACGATTTAGTGAGCTATATGAAATAATCAAACTTCCCTTTCTTACCGACGTGTCGTTGTTTATCTATGTGCAGCCGATGGCAGAATACCGCTCAGTCATTGGGGAGGGGCACAGAGAGAGAATGATGATGAAGCTACAAGGTGTCATTAAATAATCATAATACTTTTACATTTTACAAAATGTGCTTTCTGTACTACTTTTCAAAATATTCACTGCACTGTTGCCAACGGGGCGTGATGTGCATTATCTTAAAAAAGTAATTTCTCTATGATTTTGGGAACAGCACAAGAGAGAGTGTGAGGGGGAAAGAGAGAAGGGGGAGCTCATGAATCGAAGAGATATCACAATGGAAGCAGTGGGTAATGCTTGTTTAAAATGAAGTAAAGTTAGGATTTATGCCCTGAAGATGAAAATGGTTAAATAACTCGTTAAGTTTTCTTAGTAACGGATTATCTGATCTCTTTCCCGCAGGAGTGTTGACCTCATGGGAAACATTTTCACCGTTTCCCTCCGTGGCGCAACCTTCCGTTAACCGGTTAAATGCATGTGAAGGTTATGGGATCAAATCTGTCCCCTAACCCAACCGTTGATTAGCTCAGAGCAGATCTAATTTTTCCCTGTCACCACTTCCATCCCTTTGGTGTTTTTAGTATACCTTCGTCTAGAAAAAAAATATGATGTGTTGCACTCTCATAACGATCTCTACTCTTGTACTAACTATTCTTACAAGCTCTTATTCCTCTATGTTCTTCATTTTAGTCGAGATAAACATTTGTAGAAATTATACCACTGCTAATTTTCTTGTAGGTGAAAGGAGAATATGGGAATACAGAAGGCTTTGTGCGACAGTTAAATCTTTTAAAGCTTTGAGATTCTGTTCTCTTTGCACACTTAACATATAAAAAAATGAACAACGATGATCCAATTCACGAAAGTTTTAAGTTTTTCGAAACTCACACACATAACAAGGAATATCTCCGAAATGGTTCACCCTACAAGAAAATTTATTCAGACATAAATTGTATATTTTAGCAAGATCTACATATTTTGTATAGTATAATTTGGTCTATCTCTAAGGTTTACCAGTTATGCAAAAGTAGTCCAGAGTAAATACGACTACATAGGGTACAGTCAGAAAATTCAAGATATACATTTAATTTGTCATAAAAATATCTCAAACATACGACATTTTAATCAAAATCGTTAAAGCTCTTTTCAAGAAAATTAAAATTTTCGAATAATTTTCCAGGTAAAGTGTAGTTTAGGGTGGGACTATTTTCTTCAAAATCTTCGTTTTGCATCCTTGAAAGACATTAAACTTAAATACCAACTTTGGTTTTTAACCGACTTTTCGTTTATGAGTTATGCTGTCCACAGACTGACAGACAGACTGACGCGCGCGCACACACACACACACACACACCGACCTTTTTCTAAAAATACTTTGTGTTGCATTCAGGCGGCCCAAAAACATATATTTCCAATGACATCTCGAAATCGAATTTTCTTAGCCAAATTTCCTTACTTCACGTAGTAAAGAAAGTAATAAGTGATGAGTAAAGCCCCTTTTTTGGCTCATAGGTAATTTACGTTATGCTGTGTGCTATTGAGTCATCTAATTTGTTGATCTGTACTTGGCATGAAGGTGGTCCCGTCTTTGTGAATCTTCACGGTTGAATAGTTCCTCTGTCGCGGTTATCTACATTTATCTACCCTACACGAGAGTGCTACCCTTGGGTCCGATAAACAAGAACATTCGCTTAGGTTCACATACTGATTGCTCTTGCATATTCCTTACCAGGGGATAATGACGTTTTCTGCATCGTCTGGAAGGCAATTTGTGAAAATACAAAGCCTATAACTTCTTCTGAATGTTTTCATATTTTCCTTTTTACCTCATATTAGATAGAGAAGGTATTGCATTTTACCCAGACAATCAATATCGAGATTTCACTAGAAATACACGTTTGGTAGGCCACCTTGTTATATGACGATAATCTTCTGAACGCGAAGCACGTTAGAAAAATGATCCCAAATATGAAAACTTCGAGTGGTATTTGTTTAGAGTAATTAGCAAAATAATTCATAACTGACTTACTTGATCCCATTTAATATTAACATCGATTTCTTGTTATTTGGTTCAGTTTTAAATCACCTATGTATACTTTTCTCACATGAAAGCATTTCTTTCTGTTATGACTGTTATTTTCTGATAATCATGCATAGAGAAGGGAATTTCTAAGTTATCACTTAGTAACTATTGCAGACACAAAATTGAATGGCGGCAGGTAACTAACCTTTCCTGTTGTGGAAATAAATATTCGTATATATATTATAAATTTCGTTTATATCACCAGCTTTACAGCATGATTTCACAGTGTGTTTAAGTGCACAACAGCGCAAGGCGTGGATGTTGTTGAGTCACTCGCCATTAAATTTTGTGTCAGACATAGTTAATAAAGGATATGGCTTAAGCTTATTATATTTCCCTATTCCCGTTCTATGGACAAGGAAATGTTCTGTTATTACTTTCTGTTAGTCGTGCAAAGAGAAGAGAATTTCAAAGTCATCAGTTAGCAAATAGCTCTTAAAAGATTTAGCTTATGCCTACTGCATTTCCCTGTTCCCATTGTATGGACTAGGGAATATGTAATAAAAACATTTCTACAAATACTTATTCCATTGACGTGAAGTGGAAGTGGTTTATACGTGTATCTGAAGTTCCCATAAAATACTAGATTACAATTTATTGCTAGTTTGAAGCCCACACGTAGTAGTATTTGTAAATAAATGTCAGTAGGTACATATGAAAAGCAGACAATAAGAAAGGAACTGTGGAAAGGAGCATCTTGCAGAGGGAATGATGATACCCGTAGTACCCCACTCTACTAAACCGGAAGCATTATCTTTCATCTTCCCTACTAGCTCCCCACTCTTGCGTCATCATTATCATTATCATCATCAGGACCTCGCTGTCAACACGACATTATCGTTCGTCTATCTTTAAATTCCCTTTTCGCATTGCTCCCTTTTAGCGTACTGAAAACCGGCCTTATGTTTAATGTTTACCATCTCCAACTGCTCAGGTTTACGGGGAGAAGTAAATTAAATTCCTCAACATTTTTACTTTCTCTACTACGTAAGTAGAGGAAACATTGTATTTACCTAAAAATTCGATGTTGAAATTTCACTGGAAATATGTTTTATGTCCCCTTGGATAAAAAAAAAGAAAACATTTTTAGAAACAGTACCGCGCGCGCGAGTGTGTGTGTGTGTGTGTCAGTGTCAGTGTCAGTCTGTCAGTGTCAGTGTCAGTGTCAGTGTCAGTGTTAGTCTGTCAGTGTCAGTCTGTCAGTGTCCGTGTCAGTGTCAGTGTCAGTGTCAGTGTTAGTCTGTCAGTGTCAGTGTCAGTGTCAGTGTTAGTCTGTCAGTGTCAGTCTGTCAGTGTCAGTGTCAGTGTCAGTGTTAGTCTGTCAGTGTCCGTGTCAGTGTCAGTGTCAGTGTTAGTCTGTCAGTCTGTCAGTGTCAGTGTCAGTGTCAGTGTCAGTGTCAGTGTCAGTCTGTCAGTGTCCGTGTCAGTGTCAGTGTCAGTGTCAGTCTGTCAGTCTGTCAGTCTGTCAGTGTCAGTGTCAGTCAGTCTGTCAGTGTCAGCGTCAGTGTCAGTGTCAGTCTGTCAGTGTCAGTGTCAGTGTCAGTCTGCCAGTGTCAGTGTCAGTGTCAGTGTCAGTCTGTCAGTGTCAGTCAGTCTGTCAGTGTCAGTGTCAGTCTGTCAGTGTCAGTGTCAGTCTGTCAGTGTCAGTGTCAGTCAGTCTGTCAATGTCAGTGTCAGTGTCAGTCTGTCAGTGTCAGTGTCAGTGTCAGTCTGTCAGTGTCAGCGTCAGTGTCAGTGTCAGTCTGTCAGTGTCAGTGTCAGTGTCAGTCTGTCAGTCTGTCAGTCTGTCAGTCTGTGTGTGGACAACATAACTCAAAAACGAAAAGTCGGTTAAAAACCAAATTTGATATTTAAGTTTAATGTCTTTCAAGGATGCGACACCAAGATTTTGAAGAAAATTGCTCCACCTTAAACTACCGTTTACATGGAAAATGTTTCGAAAATTTTGATTTTCTTGAAAATGGCTCTAACGATTTTATTTAAAATGACATATGTTTAAGATATTTTATGACAAGTGAAATCTATATTTTGAATTTTCTGGCTATAGCCTATGTAGTCCTGTTTACTCTGGATGACTTTTGAATAACTCGTAAACCGTAAGAGAGAGACAAATTCTTAATATATAAAATATGTAGAGCTTGCTAAACACCAATTTATATCTGAATAATTTTTTTTTTTGTAGAGTAAACCATTTTGGAGATATTCCTTGTTATTTGTGTTTGATTCGGGAAACTTGAAACTTTTCTGAAATAGAACATCGTTGTTCATTTTTACTTTTTCTACTGGTAAGTAGGGGAAGTATTGTATTCCACCCAAAATTTCGATATCGAGATTTCACCGGAAATATATGTTTTGAGGCCCCCTGAATCCAAAAAAAAAGCATTTTTAGAAAAAGGTCCGCGTGTGTGTCTGTGTGTCAGTCCGTCAGTGTGTCAGTCTGTGGACAGCATAACTCAAAAACGAAAATTAGTTTAAAAACCAAGGTTGGTATTTAAGTTTAATGTCGTTCAAGGATGTGACACGAAGATTTTGAAGAAAATAGCCCCACCCTAAACTACTCTTTACATGGAAAATTTTTCGAAAATTTTAATTTTCTTGAAAATGGCTCTAACGATTTTGATTAAAATGCCATATGTTTGAGATATTTTTATGACAAATGAAATTTATATCTTGAATTTTCTGGGTATAGCCCCTGTAGTCGTATTTACTCTGGACGACTTTTGCATAACTCGTAAACCGTTAGAGATAGACCAAATCATACTATACAAAAAATGTTGATCTTGCTAAAATCCACAATTTATGTCTCAATAAATTTTCTTGTACGGTGAACCATTTCGGAGATATTCCTTGTTATATGTGTGAGTTTCGGAAAACTTAGAACTTTAGCGAAATGCAACAACGTTGTTCATTTTTATATGTTAATCGTGCAAATAGAACGGAATCTCAAAGGTCAAATAGATTTAACTGTCGCACAAAGCTTTCTGTATTCGTATATCTCCCTTGCACCTACAAGGACATAAGCAATAAGATAATTTGTACGAATGTTTATCTTAACTAACATGGAGATATAGGAATAAGAGTTTGTTGGAATGGTTAGTACAAGAGTAGAGAAAGTCATGTGAGTGCAACACACCAGATTTTGCCATTTAAATATGCACATCAAAAAGTAAATAAACAAAAGAAAATTAATAACTGGAATCACGCTCATAGGGAGAGCACACGATAGGTACCCAGACCAAAATGTGTGATTCACGAGTCAATATCTAGATCATATTTTGTCATTCTGTTGTTTAACTGCGTCAGTTTCCTTGAACATTTCCGTTTACTGAATGTGCAACAGGGCTCCAAGATTTCCACTCATTGCACGCAAATCTTTCGATGTAACTGGAAACATCGACAAAAGTGTGTGTCTTTTAAAAGCCCATATTTCATTTCAGTTTTAAGGATGGGAACATTCGTAGTGCTAACAACTGTTACATTTTTTCTTCCATCCCCTCGGCGTTTTACAAGAAATCCGATAATGCGACGCCGATCGCTTCCGTTGGGGAGCAGATTTTCAGCATATTGAGTTGCTTCTCTGTTTGCAGCCATTTTAAAAGCAAATATAGAGAAATTTGTGTTGGTTAGGGACGAACAACGTCCATATTGCTACCACATGTACATATGTGCTTTCTATTTGTTGAACACAGGGCATTTCAACATTTGTTTTACCTTGCAGTTATATCTGCCACCGGGCAAATGTCTGCATTGTTAACAACTCTGCATTTTGTAGATGCAATATTATGCACAAGTTTTGTATTTCATTGAAGTTAACAATCACACCAGATAAACCGCATTAAAATAATTAGTTTAAGATAAAAAACAGAAGAGGAAAATACAACAGAATGCTTCTGGTTTGATTCTAGATGAATAGATAATGTAATATCTATCTATATATATATATATATATATATATATATATATATATAAAAAGACAACGAGGGTGGGGGGAACCTGCCAGGTAGCGGAAGTTCTCCGGTTGAAATTCTTCCAGGTCTTTCTCCATAACTGAGTGTTTTTCTAGGTTTTCCTCAGTCCTCATAAATGACAAATGCCAGAGCGGTGCTCTAAAATTAGGCTTAGAACGTTTTATGTCTAAAATAATTTCTCAAATATATTTTAGTTTCACTTATGGGTATCCACCGCCTGCGGTGCTGTATGTAATAAGAACTGGCGTTAAGTTTTACTAAAAATAACAAAATTTGCATTTGGTTTTCTGTGTGTGAGAGAGGGCTCTCCTTAAGGACAGTCAAAGAGAGAGGGAGGAACGGTAGAAGGAGGAAGGAGGGAGGAGGAATGAGGGAGAGGGCGGGGAAAAAGCGAGGGAGGTGTGTGTATATATAGCTTAAGGTAAAACAAGAAAAAAATATCTTATCGAGTTTTTCATAAAAAAGAAACTGCATCCAAATTTATAAGCACAATTCTGAGAAATTGTGTTTATAATTTTTATTGTTTCTCAAAAATAGCTGCAACGGATTTGTTTAAAATAACTATTTTGAATAGATTTGTATACTGATTAAAATTTTTCTGGCCTTAAAGTCAATATTCTGTATTAATTTTGTATAACTTTATAAAGTTGATAAACCGTAGCTTAGATTAAGAAAAAAGTATTTATCTACACGAAAATAAAATGAAAGACTAACAGCTGTTGAATATTTCTTCCAGTACAAGGTGACCAACATGAATCTTGTTGGACTGGCGATCGATTATCCACTCCTGGTTGTTGACCTTAAAAAATCAATGACTTCTAGCTCATAGCTGCTGTATGAATTTAATCAGAAGTAGATATTAAACGTTACTGTGGAAATAAGAATTCGGATAATATTTAAATTATGAATTCAACAATCAATTACAATTATATCCACGTCTGCAACATAAGTACGAGTGAGTTCGAAAATGATTTAGAATTCCGTTTTTTTTTTTATTTTTTTTAAATTTTTTTATTTTTTTTTTATTTTTTTTTTTTTTTACAAAATTTTTAATACAAAGAGAAATCACTTTCCACAATTTCCCCTTGCGAATTTGTGGTGTCATTCATTCGCAGTAACTTCTTTTTCTTTTTTATTTTATTTTTTTTTTGTTTTTTTTTTGTATTTTTTTTTTTTTACTTTTTTTTTTAATTGGGAATTTATCAGTAAGGGTAAAGGGATGGGTGAAAGCTACAAGCTACCTGCCTTCTCTCTCGCACTTTTTTTTTTATAATTTAATTTTTTTTTTCGAGTGTAGGTATTTTCCATAAACGCTTTTTTTTTTTTTTTTTTTTTTTTTTTTTTTTTTTTTTTTTTTTTTTTTTTAAATAACATCTAAGTGCTCATTTAAGAGCTTCCATATGTGAGGATATTTTCTCATCCGGTATCTTTCTGCCTTTAGCCAGGATTTAAAGTCTGTTAACTCCGGTTGTTCAAAACTGAGACAGTAATGGTATAATCCAAGGGTCAACCATATCTGGGTGTACTCAGTTATTCCTTTCTGAAATTTCCAAGATAACAAAACCGACGTTACAGCGTTTTCTGAAGTGTTCCCAATCAAGTGCCCCATCTGTTTCTTGGTCCATGTCCAGATGTCACGTACCATCACACAGGAAGTAATTCTGTGGCGTTGCGTATCTACCTGTCTACAATGTTTACACCATGGTGCTGATACTATGTTATGTTTATGTTTTTTTGATTCCGTGGGGATAATTTCATTAACATACTGATATAGGGAGACCTTCTAGTCCAACGGTATAATATTATAACTGAAGAGCTTCCAGATATTCTTCCATGGAGCATTTGGGTATTTGCGTACAATCGCCGGTACTGTCAGAAATTCTTGCAGTAATTCTTTGTATATGTCTTTGGAGGTCAACGTCGTTGTTGTTCTTTCAATCAAAGGTATAATACTCTCATAATCTTTTCGCATTATCCGAAGAGCAGCAGGCGCTGCAATATCCGCGCCAATCAATTTTTTACTAAAATTTACATCTTGCTGTCTACTTTGGCCATTGATGGCTACCAGAACAGCACGCAATAACAGCGCACGACACTTCACGTTCACATCCACCAAATTCCATCCCCCACTATGTATGTCTCTGCGCAACTGAGGTCGGGCCACCTTGTAATACTGGTTTTTCCAAATATAGTATCCTATCGCCCTTTCTAATCGCTGTGAGAACTGATTAGGCATCGGGAGTACCTGTGCTACGTACCACAGCTTTGCCAGCACAAAGGTATTCACATGCCAGATTTTCTGAACAAAGTTCAAATTCCTTGTTAACTGCGAGTTCAAAATATTTAAACAGTGGTTAACAATTCTTTGCCAATTTAATATGATAAGTTCCTCCAGCCTAGATGTAAGAAACAGACCTAGTACTTTAATGACTGACTTATGTGTAAACCGAGCTTCCTTCATCATCCAGTTATTCAGGGCTAGGAGCTGCGATTTACTGTAATTGATTAAAGCCCCTGATGCACTCTGGTATTGCAATAATATTGGCTCAATTGCTGTGAAGTCCCCTGCATCCGTGAGCACTAAGGTAATATCATCCGCATATGCAAAAAGTCTCTCGAAGTGCATTGGATTTCTTCTCCTGGAGAGCACTGAAACCAATCCTCGTATCAAGGGTTCTACACACAAAGTATACAGGATTTTAAAAATAAGGATCCATCAAGGGGCACGTGCTCTAGTAGAACTGATGCTAGTTCACCACGCGGGCACTAGATGGTGTCTGTGAAGAGAGCCTAGACTGAAAGAACCGCGCTGGTTTGTTGTTAAGTAGAGAAAGCTATGGGCGAAATGGAAGCTGACTGTCATGGACAAATATGGACTGCATGGCGTTTGTGGAAAATGTGTGACCTGACACAGGTCCAGTAGGAGAGCTGAGTTGAAGTTTGCTGTCGATTTTTAGAGATTGAAAATGAAAATTCAGATCTTTTGGAGAAGCTGGTGGGAATCACCTTTGTTGTCTTTGTTCGATAACATTAAGGTAAAATTTCATCAATAAGGAATTGCAGGCAGCTGTCCACGAGTAGGTGTACCCCCAAACAATGGTTCCGTGACGCAATAATGAAGTTCCTAGGAAGATGACAGCAGTGTATTGACATTGGTGGGGAGTATATTGAGACATCCCAGTACATTGAACCATTTTTATTGATGAATAATGTATACAAAGCTATTATTGTAAGTCATTTCCAAACACTCCTAGTACATCAAACGTTCAAGGTTTAATATAGTTGGTGCACATACGTGCAGTATAGTATACGATGTAATACATCAAGTGAATATAGTGGACGTAAACAAGTTGCTGGTTTGTATCACTCCGCGGCCACATGCATTCGCAATGACAGAACACAGTGACCGCTGCCGTAAGTATAATATACGCTTTACCCCACTAAAAGGATATATTTACTCGATCTAAATTACATGCAGCACATGGAAATTAACTACTACTTACGCCACAATAACACTTTTTCGTTTCCTACTGACGAACTCAAAACCAATCTCCGGAAGCATCTTATAGAGGGAAGTTTGTTTTCAAACTGGAAGTTAGGATCAGAGTTAAGTGCCAACAGCACTTTGTTTAAGGTGGAGGTTCATTGTTAATAAAGAACTGATAAACGTTTGGCACAAAAACATCCAGCACTTTTCTGGCGGGAGTCTTAAAACTGACACACCGGTGAATTTGGGTGATAATTTCGCCACTTTATCTGTGTATAGCAAGGATATTTCCCACAGAACTTGTTAAAGATGTTCAATATCATTGTCTTTTCGTGAGTGTTTTCCGCGCTTATGTTTCGTAACACTCATTTGTTCCGCCATGTTACTTTCACAGTGAATGATGTACGCACCGAATGAATTAGGCGGTTAAAAATTCACTTAACTGCGTATTCTTACAATTCAACTGTGCTTATGAGATTTCAGATCTTAGTAGTAGTATTTTTTCAAGGGACTATTTAGGCGGAGAAAGCGTCAAGAAGGCGCGCTGCGGTTAAAATGCATATGCTTTTGTTTACATCTACTTTATTCGCTTGATGTTCATAGTATAGACAAGGCAGACACGCGTTTAGGTTATATTACCAGAGAAAGTGTACGAAATTAAATCACAGTATGGACGGGAAGTGAATGAAAAGACAATATCTCTGGAGGAATAATTCTAAAGCTATTTTATCGTGATTGTAATCTACCTAGGGTATTTTCCCGGTTATTTTAAGCCAAAGTTGCTATATATGACGCTACTACTGACTGCGACGTTGCTGTGTAGAATAAGGAATTTGGTTGCGTGCTATATCTGTCCAGAGAGAATTCCTTCAAGGCGTTCTTTTACAGAGCCCAAAAGAGGATGGGAAGCACTGCGTAAAATCTTGTTAGGACGTGCTCTGTTCCGTCCTAAGACTTTTTCAATCTCTTCCCCTTTCCGTGTTTAATATGCGATATTATAAACGTCTCTCCCTCTCCCTCCCTCACTTTTCTTACGTTCGTCCATCCCTTCTTTCTTTCTTTTTTGTCTTTGGTTCGCGTTCCGCCGCCCTTTCTCCAGCAGCAGCACCATGATGTTAGTGCACGCGGAGCGCTAATGAGCTAGCTACCGGTAGCGAGAGTAGGGGAAGGGGGTGAACTCTTCGTCATACTCACGACAGAAAAAGATGGATGCAGCTCATTTGCCGAGTCTTCTTCATCTTCCTTACACCCTCCGCTAGCTACAACTCCTTAGTTTTTCGCTTTTCCTTTGCTTCTTTTCTTTTCTTTTTCCCCCCTCGGCAGCAGCAGCAGCAGCAACTAATTTCCCTTCACTTTCTCCTGCTTCACATCGTCGCCTTTATGAACTCGCCCATCCCTCCAACTCTGGGATTAATAACTTGGCTTGCACTCCCGCAGCGCGCCCCGCTTCGTGTTTGTCTCCATAGTGACGTCATCGTGCTGTCAAGTTGTCAAGGAAACGGCCGGTTGGTGCTGTGACTTGCCCCATCGTCACATACCAACTTCCCACCTGAAGAAGGTAGCGAAATCCCCTCCCGAAGAACTGCATGCAATGTAATTAAACTCATATTTACGAGTATTGATAGGCCTTACAAATTTTAACTCTTGGAAGCATACCAAAATACCACACATTCCTGGAGCTTTATTTAGATGATGTGTCCCTCTGCCTAGGCAGAGGAGGACCCAGTGAAGAAAGCGGGAAGAAAACAAGTAGTTACATAAGTTATAGTGTAACCACAAAAAGTTAAAGCGCTCACTAAAGTTTCCCGTGAAACCGTAAAGGGCAAAAGTCAAAGATATACCTTTATTCAGTAACTAACGATATATCTCAAATATACCTTAATCGTTGATCCTGCGTTGGTTGCTAAGAGCTGAAACCAAAATTATAATGTGAAAATATGTAATTGATAACAAAAAGAAACAAAAGAAGATTCTAATCGATAGTTAAGGGGAAGACGTAATAAATATGAATATGTTAAAGTCTCAAGAATGGAAGCCTAGGCAGATTTAAATGAGCGATAAGGTTACAATTGTTTGTACGAAGCCATAGTGATTCCGCGGGCTGATTCCTATCTTACCATGACGTGCTCAAAAGTTAGCCAATGGAAATCGCTTCCTTCGTGTTGCTCACGCAAAAACAAATGCAAACGCAACAGACACTCGTCTTGAATCGAGCCGAGAGTACACGTGCAATTTCTGAGTTGTACGTAAGCTAGCGCGTATACATAATTCGGCGGTTGCTAAAGGGTGACAAAGTTAAAATGTTATAACGTTGTAGTTGAAGTTACAAAGTTACATTCTATTTAAATATCGTCGGCAGTTCTCTACAAATCTGGAAATTTACAAATAAAGTGATATGTTGGTTAATTCTTCGTTTGGTTCAATTCCTACCATAACTCACGCATACCCTGTAGATTAGGATCTCTTGCTAGAGCTAGTCCGGACACCAAACACGAGATCTTATAGGTCTTAGAGGCGACGTGTTCGACAGAGAGAAACGTTTGCATCAGGGCCTGAGAGACCCAGTTTCCAAGAAACTGAGATTGAAGGTTTCTACCTTTAATGTTGTCTATAATAATAAAGGACCTGCAGATCAGTAAATTTTGCTTCAGAGATTGGATGTAAACCTGGAATAGAAATTACAAATTTAACCCCCCAATGTTCCTAGTATATTTGTGGGTGAAGGGCAACTTCATGTGCAGTAATTCTTGCACTTACGTCTCTGGAAGAACAGACTTGTTATCTGGTGTCTTGGAAAGTACATTGTTGATCTTGGAGCATTTGCAACACATCTTCCCAATGGCCGTTGTAACTGTCTCTGTATTCCATGAATCGTGGATTCTGAATAGAGATGAAAATGTCGGTTATAAGCCTTCTACAAGAGTCAAAGCCTTGATCCATTGGGAATCACTGCTTGATCAACTTGGGTTTCATAGAAAATAAAGAACTTATTTCTAGGACTTCTAAAATGACCCTCCCAGTCTTCTGACTTTTCAGCTGCAAATTTCTGATTAATTAGTGCCTGTTTCTATAAGTGGCCACGAATTGGAAAAACTATTTTCGCATCTAGCCTTTTGGCATGATGCACTACAAAGTGGGGCATTCCTCTTTCATCAGTTGTAGGTAATTTGTGAAACGTCCTATATTTCAGTGACGTTTCGCTTTATTTTCTTAGATATTGTCTTAAACTACTCTCCCTCCGCCCCCATAAAGTATATCTTGGTAGCGTTACTTCATTTTTACTTTCTCTACTGCTAAGTAGGGGAAGTATTGTATTCCACCCAAAAATTCGAAGTCGAGATTTCACCGTAAATACATGTTTTGAGGCCCCCTGAATCCAAAAAAAAAGCATTTTTAGAAAAAGGTCCGTGTGTGTGTGTGTCTGTGTCTGTCAGTGTCAGTCTGTCAGTCTGTGGACAGCATAGCTCAAAAACGAAAAGTCGGTTAAAAACCAAAGTTGGTATTTAAGTTCAATGTCTTTCAAGGATACGACACGAAGATTTTGAAGAAAATAGCCCCACCCTAAACTACCCTTTACATGGAAAATTTTTCGAAAATTTTGATTTTCTTGAAAATGGCTCCAACGATTTTGATTGAAATGTCATATTTTGAGATATTTTGATGACAAATGAAATGTATATCTTGAATTTTCTGGCTATAGCCCCTGTAGTCGTATTTACTCTGGACGACTTTTGCATAACTGGTAAACCGTTAGAGATAGGCCAAATTATACTATACAAAAAATGTAGATCTTGCTAAAATACACAATTTATGTCTCAATAAATTTTCTTGTAGGGTGAACCATTTCGGAGATATACCTTTTTATGTGTGTGAGTTTCGGAAAACTTGGAACTTCCGTGAAATGGGTCATCGTTGTTCATTTTTTTATATGTTACCTGTACAAAGAGAACGGAATCTCAAAGCTTTAAAAGATTTGACTATCGCACAAAGCCTATTGTATTCCAATATTCCCCTTGCACCTACAAGGAAATAAGCAATAAGATAATTTTTACAAATGTTTATTTTAACTAACACGAAGAAGATATAGGAATAAGAGTTTGTAAGAATGGTTAGTACAAGAGTAGAGAAAGTCATGTGAGTGCAACACATCAGATTTTTTGTTTTACATTGTCATTCCCCCTTTTTCCTAGTTTACCCTTCATATATTTCTCCTCGTTAGGTGTGCAATATTGCTTTGCATTGCAAATAGTATGTTACTACGTAATTCTCACAAATAGGGGTAAAGGAAATGACCTGAAAAATCCCAAGGATTTGGAAGAAGTGCACCATTTACCTTGCCCTAGTGATGCCTTACACGTGTATGACCACGTGGATGAGCTGGATAATTCCAATTGTGAAGATAAACTAAAAACAAAATCTTTAGAATCTAGAAACTATTCATAAAGAAGATGAAACCAACCTATGTGATAATAACATTTATTTTGTAGGTAACATCGTATCCTTGTCAAAGATGGTAACTGATAATAATAGTAATAATGATAATTAATAATAATATTGATAAGTATATCATTTTATCTATAAAATACCTTTTCTCCTAGGTTGCTTTCATCCTGTTCTTCATCAGTTTTTTAATCTAAAATCTCGTTTTGAGTTTATCTTCAGAATTGGAATCATCTAACTCATAAACATTGTCATACAGGATAAAAGCATCTGGTTGTTGTGTGACACGTAACTGCAAATTAGTGACTCTTGCAGCTAAAGAAACAAACAGATAAGGTTGTTGCTGCAGCAAGCAGCAATGTTAGATGTCGTAGCCAGGCAATTATGTAGTTGCCTTCTATAATGTTTAAGGCACACTGGGAGTGAAATTTTGGTCAAAATTGTCAAAAAGTCGAAAATTGTTTTTTTACCTTAAAATGTTCCTGGAACACCTGTGCATTTGGATCAGCTAACATTTTTCATATCCCCCACTCCATGTGGTCATTACGGCCCTTTCAAATAGCGCTCTTCCCTTAACGTACACAGGATACTCCTATATAAAAGCCTGTTTTTCTCAAAACTACATTTCTGCACATTCCAAAAGAAGGTCGCGCCTGAGTTTTGCTTCAAATTCAATAATAATTTCCAAAAGTATTCATAAATAGCAGCTAAACAAAACTATGCTTCAATATTGATGTTATCATTAACATTAATTCCAAAAACATTTTTTTTGTATGAAAAAAATCAATAATTTTTAAGATTAAATTTTCTTTGTTATTAAAAAAATATGTACAGCATAATCAGCAAACGTATTTGAAATATGTCTTCATACAATTGCTACCCATGTTTTAGAGTACCAGTTCTGGCAATATAAATGGATTTTGAAAAGTCAATAGACGCGAGCTCTATTTTGAAAATGTGCCTATTAAATCCATAAAATAATTTATATATTCTAAACGAATTATCCAATTTTAATGAAATGTGGTGTACCGGCTATTCTCATATAAATACAAACACAGTAAAAATTTCAGAAAAATCTATCAAGAAATGTGAAATTTTCAAATTTCACTCCCAGTGTCCCTTAAATGCACTTAGGGGTCTCTCAGACCTCTAGTGACCAACGGATGGTTAAAAACACATAGGATGGGCTTTGTGTTTTGCATATACCTAGCCTATATGTTGTCCAAGAGGCAGAAAGAGAGCGCAATACTGCGTTTTGATACTCGCTGAAATACGTCACATATTTTAATGCAGGCTTGCCCGCGGCAGAAATCGAATCCATGACCCTGAGGTTAGGAATAAACAGATACATTCCATCAGTCATCGAATGAAGCTTGAAACCCCTTGCGCAGGTAAAGCCAGAGAGGGAGCGCGACTACTGTGTCAGCCTCTATCGGCCGTACAATGCAATTAATGACGATGCCACATCTATCATCCAGGCACACACACACACACACACACACACACAGACACACACACACACACACACACACACACACACACACACACACACACACACACACACACACACACACACACACACACACACACACACACTCTCTCTGATTGACAGGTTCTCCCGGGTAGTCAAACAGTGGACCGCTCCCCAACCCTCTGGACCGGAGATTGTATCACGCACTGATTTCATTACGATTGAAACACGTATAAAAAGTATTACATGTATTTTTTTATAAATTATGTTCACACATGACCTTCAAAATCTCTGAGGAGTCGCTTCTGCCTGCGCTTTTATATGGACATTGATGCTCCTCAAAACAAGCATAAGTACGAAGAACATTTCAACTAAACACAAACTGTTCCTTTATACGATAGGGCTATTTGCTTTGGCTGAATCTGCATGTACAAAGAGTGACAAAGAAAATCTCACTGCACCTCGCGTCTATGTCACACTATTTAGCGTTGTACGAAGCCTGGCCATTTCATTGTTTGCTTTAGGCCACTCTTGCAGAGCAGCATGGCTCAGGGATAACGTCTGTGAACCGCATTCAGGAGGTCGCGGGTTCAATGGCCGACATTCCTCACCCATAGGTTTTCTCGCAGGTTTCCTCTGGTCCCTCCTAATTTCGTTACATTACTTATTTCATTTCATCCGTCATCCCATTAGGTTTGTTTCAGGGTTGGAAGTGTCGGCGAGAGTCGCGGCAGCAACATGTCAGCGTGAACAAATGCGCTCTAGAAATCTTGTTCCCCGGATTGGAAGGCGAGCCACTGGTTTCTGTGGTCCCCTTAGGACGGTACAACCCCAAGGAGGTGAGGGGAGTTAAGCCAGCCTCCGCCGGGACGCTTCTATCTGGGAAAATGTAGGAACCTTGCCTCCTGCTCTGTCGTGACAAAGTTCCGGGCGCCCTTCGCTTCCATTCGTCTCATCCATCCTCTCGGGGGCTGCACCACCAGGGGCATAGACACAAGAGATCGCCTTTCGGTCGACGTGCCAAGTCGCCCTCCCCAAGTTGTCATTGAGTCAGAGGCCATTCCTTCTGGTAAAGTCGTGGGTGTGTGTTTACGCTCTGGATCGTATTGTCTAAGATAGAAAGAGGTAGAGTGAGTAAATTCGTATGTCACACAGACCTCTTATCGTGATTGGTAGCCATACCTTATGGGCTAGTACAGGACACACCTTTGAAAGGGTTAACATTAAGGGGAAAACTTTATGGACGCCCATGTTAGCGGTCTAGCTCACGCCTCCAAGACCCCAGAAAACAAAACATTTGCCGAAGATTTTATTTGGCGCTCTTTGTACATACCAGGAAAGAAACATTTCTCTCCTTAATGTGCACATGCCGCACACCACCGTCCAACGCCTAACCTTCTACTCTGCATGGTGAAAAATGAAATGTGAAGAAATAAGGGACATTAATAGGTGGTGGTGGTGGCGGTGGTGGTGGTGGCGGTTGTGGTGATGGTGATGGTGGCAGTTGCTGTGGCGGTGGCGGCGGTGGCGGTGGCGGTGGCGGTGGCGGTGGCGGTGGCGGTGTCGGTGGCGGCGGTGGCGGTGGCGGCGGTGGCGGTGGCGGTGGCGGTGGTGGTGGTGGTGATGGTGGCAGTGGCGGTTGTGGGGGGTGGTGGCGGTGGTGGTGGTGGTGGCGGAGGC
Organism: Tenodera sinensis; assembly: GCA_030765045.1. Lineage (NCBI taxonomy): Eukaryota > Metazoa > Arthropoda > Insecta > Mantodea > Mantidae > Tenodera > Tenodera sinensis. The sequence continues at coordinate 20,773,539 of CM060963.1, forward strand.
GGCGGTGGTGGCGGTGGCGGTGGTGGCGGTGGCGGTGGCGGTGGCGGCGGTGTTCGTGGTGGTGGCGGTGGTGGTGGTGGTAGCGGCGGCGGTGGTGGCGGTGGTGGTGGTGGTGGTGGCGGTGGCGGCGGTGTTCGTGGTGGTGGTGTTGGTGGCGGCGGCGGTGTTCGTGGTGGTGGCGCCGGTGTTCGTGGTGGTGGTGGCGGTGGCGGTGGCGGTGGCGGCGGTGTTCGTGGTGGTGGTGGCGGTGGTGGTGGCGGCGGTGGTGGCGGTGGTGGTGGTGGTGGTGGTGTTCGTGGTGGTGGTGGCGGTGGCGGTGGTGGCGGTGTTCGTGGTGGCGGTGGCAGTGGCGGCGGTGGCAGTGGCGGTAGCGGCGGCGGCGGTGGCAGTGGCGGAGGTGGTGGCGGCGGCGTTGTATTCGACCCAAAATGTCATTACCTATCGATATTACACCAGAAATGTGTATATTTAGAGGCCCCTGAATCCAAAAGAGCAGTTTTAGAAACATGTCAGTGTGCGCGCGCGCATGTGTGTTTGTGAACAACGTAACTCAAAAATTAAAATTCGTTAAAAATGAAAGTTCGTATTTAAGTTTAATATCTTGCATAAATACAACACTGAAATTTTAAGAAAATTCATCCATTCTAAACTACCCTTTACATGAAAAGTTTGGATTTTCTCAAAAATAGTAAAACGATTTTGACTAAAATGCCATATGTTGATATTTTTATGGCAAATGAAATGTATACTTTGAATTTTCTAGCTATAGCGTATGTAGTCCTGTTTACTTGATGACCTTTGCTTAACTGGTTAACTGTTAAGATATAGACCAAATCTTGTTGAACACAAAATGTAGATTGCGTTAAAATACACAAGTTATGTCCAAATGCATTTTTGTGGAGTAAACCATTTCGGAGATATTCTTTGTTATTTGTGTGACTTTCGCAATACTTAAACTTTTCTCAAATGTAAGGTCGTTATTCACTTTTTTATCTCTTGGCCATGCAAAGAGAACGGAGTTTGAAAGCTACTGGCTGTAGGCTACTGTATTTACATATTCTCTTGCACCTTCAAGAAAATCAACAATAAGATAATTTCTGCAAATGATTATTTCGACTAATATGAAGAAGATAGAGGAACAAGTGTTCTTAAGAATAGTTAGCACAAGAGCAGAGAAAATAATTTCGGTAAGTCACATTGCTCAGTCTGTGAAATTGGTGAAATGACGCTCAAACTAACCCGGGGCACCGAGGGCCTTGGTTCTTGTATGCGTGTATTCTTAGGACGGATAACTACACTGAGAAAAGAGCTCACTTCAGCCAAGATTCGCACTTGGACCTTCCGAAGTATTACAGCCTCTTGAGGCCCCTTAAATAGAACTAGCTTATTATTGAGTATTTTTACAGGAAAACGCATCTAAAGTTAGTGTATAAAGCGACCAACTTTTCCCCATGCTTTCGAGTTAGCGAAGTTCAAGTGAATTGTAAGTTTTGAACATCGTAGAAGTCAAATAAACAAATGGTATGTCATCCTGAATACCTAGGTTGGACAGTTGGTGTTGAAAAGAAACCAAAGTTAAAACAGACGCCTGCCGCCAGTTCGCCCAGTCCGGAACGCCGAGGCGAACATATTTTTAGCAATCCGTTGAACAAGGGGAGAAAAAAAGACAGGCGGCGAAGTTCTGGCGACCCCGTGGTCATCCGTTACCAGGAGGTGCACAAAGGCAATGCTCTTGGACGAGGTCCCGCGCAGCATAATGGCGGACATTATCAGCATTCGGCTTCTTCCGATACGCTCCGGAAGTGGAATTACACTCCCACTCCCTTATTTTTTAGACGGAGGGGTCGGTTCTTGGCGTACAGACGGATGCATTAGACGGACTTCCGGCGCCTTTTCGGTGCAATGCATCACCCTCTCTCCGTCTAGCCACATAATGCCCATCCCCTCGGCCGTAAAAATGCATTTCATTGCCCCCTCGCCATCATCTGCATACAATCGCGTCACTTCCGGACCGCGTGGAATCGGGCAATGGACCGAAAACTTTGGCCCTACATGCATAATACGTCATCGATGGACAAGTTCGCTATGACTAATGTTCTCGCATCGTCACACACACCTCCACTACTACCTCACCTCATTGGCCGGACCGGCTTCTGTGTGCAGCACATCAATCTAAAACACTCACTGCACCTGCATCATGTTCCACAAAATATTGTACTACTAGATTTTATCTCGTATTATGTCTGAATTACGAACATTACTGTGGGCATTGTAAACAAATCTGTAACATGATGTTGCGATAAGAAGCCACAACAAATAAATTAATTAAAAAATAAGAATCTGATGTGTTGCATTCGTATAAAAGCGCGTTCCACCCTTAAAAGACAGTACACGTTAAATGGAGCGCAGTGTTGCAACATGTACTAGTTGCGAATCTTTCTCCGCGAGCGACTCGAGGTGGCCGAGTCCTGCAATTAATCCTTCAATTGCTGCTTGACGAGACGGGCACTTTTAACTTTGGTATCCCTCCATGCCTTTGTATGACCTAAATTTACAAATGACTCGTCTGTAGAAACAATTGATTTCCCATGGTCCCTAAACCTCTTTACGCCTTTTAGATATTTATGTCGCCATTTGATGATATCGATATCGTCTCTTTCTATTAATATGCACTTGTTACCCCTTCTTTCATATTCGGCCCCCAAATCATGTAAGAACCGACTAAGAGTGGCCCTTGAGAAATTTGGTAGGGTCTCATCACTGTTGAATAGTGACAAAATTATATTCAGCGTAGGTGGAATATTTGCAAACTGTAAAGAATGAACAATTCGCCGCACTCCACCTTGCACTATTCAATCATATTGCGTTAACCTATCGTTTTGTGTAGTCCCGCCCTTTTTGCTTTCTTTTTCGATGGCGTTCTTAGAGGTCCTTTCATTACTTCCGTTTTAATCCTATACACTACTGCTTCTGAACACCCGATAGCCTTAGCTGTTTCTTTTACTGCCTTACTTACAGGAATTTTACTTCAAAAATAATCTAACACCTTCATAATTATTTGGCGTTCCTTACTTCTTAATTTACCAACATATCGTCTCTTCCTAGCTTCCCCTTCCATAATTACAAATATTTACAAAAATATTAAACAAATAACGCAATAACAGCTCACAGTTACACACACGGCTTCTTTCGAACTAATGCTAGTGCTGCTCCTTATACTATCTTCTGTGTGAGGCCTGGCGCGAGAATACGCTGAATAGATGAATACCTTTTGTTTGCCTTACTCGATAAAAGAAAGAGGTTACTGCCTTTTGGTTTATTTAAAAAACTTTCTCCAACGTTCCTCAACATTTGTTCTCGCTGGTTCCCTGATGTAAACTCAATAACAAAAAAGTTTCACACTGCGTAACTTTTGCAGTGCACAGATATAACATTTTCCGAAAACATTTAATTTAAAAAATTATAACACTTAACTGAATAAACATAGAGAATTCAAAGTGGGCAGATGGTAGCACTATGTCGATCTTTTCTAGTAACACCCAATAACGACTCATTTAAGATGCCTCCAGTCTTGATTTGTCCTTGGGTTTAATTGCCCAAGTCTCACATGCGTATTTTTAACGAGGGTTGGATACTATTCTATATAGTAACCTTGATTTAAGACTCTTCCTCATATTCCTGTCAAAATGTCTTTTTATACACCCAAGATTTTGTTGTATGGTTTCATATGTTCTTCCATTTTCGCCTTTCTATCTGATTGATTGATATTTAAAGATAGACACCTGCTCAATTATTCATCCCCTTACTAAGATCTTTGCCCGAAATTGTTCTTTTCCTAGTGCAGCCACTACTTTTGTTTTTTCTTCAAAATGTTCCATATTATATTATTCTATCTTATTCAAATTAAACACTGATTTGTATCTTGCTCATTCTCTGTCAATAACAACTGTTCATCTGCAAATATAACAGCAACAATAATATTATTATTTAATGCAATTCATTTTGGTTTACATTTGGTTCTCCATTCATCTATTATTTTATTCCTTATTTACTTGTAAATTATTTGTTAAGACGAAAACTGTTTTGGTCCACTTTCCGTTCATCCTGTCAATTTCCTAGATTGGGTGCTGAAAACCTGTTTTGTCTATTTTACTGATTAAACTATACAGGGTGGTGCATATATAGTATTACAGGCGAATTACTCTTAAATGAATAAAAAACAAACCCAACAGCAAGAATTTATTGCAAATCTTATTGAAATATTGAAACTGACAAAGAAACGAAACAGAAAATGGAGGAAAAGAAAATTCGTGTGGCATTATATAACCCACACCAGCGTTCCCGTACCCTCCGACAAACTGCGAAAGAACCGAAGGCCAAAGTGGCCGGCCCAACGAGGATCGAGTCCAGAACCTTCCAGATGCAAGCCTCGCACGTTGCCACGGAGCCGACCTGGTCAGTTTTCCCAAGACATACCTTTGATATAGAAGATTAAGAAAAGAAAGAAAAAATGGCGATGTTAAATTTGATTATTTCGTCTTTAAGCATTGATTTACATACATAAAAAGAAAGAAGATATACGGTAAATATAGAATAAAATATTTTGAGTTGAAAAACTGTGAACTGTGATCGCTGGTCCCGTAGCGTAGTTGGCAGGAGTCCCAGGTTCGATTCCTGGCAGGGGGGTAGGAATTTTTCTCCAGCCAAGATTATTCCTCATTCTTCCCTGAGTCTGGAAGTATAATGGCGGCGCCATGGCTGAGTGGTTAGACCGCTCGCCTACCACCTAGGCGGGATCCGCATATGGTATTCGTGGTGGACGAAGCGGCGTATGGGTGGGTTTTCTCCGGGTTCTCCGGTTTCCCCCGCCATTCACTCCACCAATTGCTCCATTATTACCCTTCCAATCATCCATTTCCGCACTATCATACCTGGTGCTTGGCTTGCCATTATACTTCCAGGCTCAGAAAAGGATGAGGAATAATCCTGGCTGGAGAAAAATTCCTAGCCCCTGCCGGGAATCGAGGCTGGGACCCCTTGCACAACAGGCAAGTGCTTCACCAATTGCGCTACGGGGCCAGCCAAAGGGTAGTTTAGGGTGGGGCTATTTTCTTCAAACTCTTCGTATCGCATCCTTGAAAGACATTGAAGTTAATTACCAACCAGAATGACACACACACACACGCACACGCACACGCACACACACACGCACACGCACACGCACACGCACACGCACACGCACACGCACACGCACACGCACACGCACGTTCACACGCACACTCTCTCTCACACACACACACACAGACTTTTTTCTAAAAGTGCTTTGGAGGCCTCAAAATATATATTTCCGGTGGACTCACGACATATTTTTGGATGAAATGCAATACTTCCCCTACTATACATAGATTAAAAGTTAAGTTAAACCCCGGCGCGACAGCCCATAAAGGGCCAAGGCCTACCGCCCAGCCGCTGCGTCCCCCACCTCTGCCCACTACAGGCGTCATTGGTGAGCTGCAGTACTGGAGGGTGGGACGTGGTCAGCGCCTCGAGCCCTCCCGGCCAGTTATGCGGTCTTCTAGACCTGGGGCTGCTACTTCTCCATCAAGTAGCTCCTCAATTGGTCCCCCCGGGACCTAACGAGGCTGAGTGGACCCCGTACCAGACCTCCCAGAGGGGATAAAATCCCCATGCTGGTACCGGGGATCGAACACGAATCCTCCGCGCCAGAGGCAAGCGCGCTACCAACTGCGCTACGGAGGCGGTCACTATACGTAGATTAGTTGATTGAAATACGTTAATATGTACGAATGTTAGTACAGTATAGTGCTTACATGTTATTCTTGTCTATATTCATGTATTTGGTTCTCCTTGGCGTTTGATTCACGGGCCAGGCACTCAGGGTGTCTATATATCATTGCTATTTCCCAAAGATCACTTAAAAAGAGCGAGTGAGCGAGCGAGCGAGTGACTGAGAGAGACAGAGGGGACGGCACATGTAATCATCACGTGACTCACATGAGGAGGATAATCTGGACCAGAAATCAGTGCACGTAGTAATCACCCCCTCTGGTCCAGCGGACAAAAGGCTTTAATTAAGAGAAGGCCGCTATCCGCAGTTTTTTATGTACTATCGGTAGATTGGGATGCTAAAATGGGCCGCCAGTATTACGGTTTCTGCAGCCAATAGGGAACCTTTGACCCAGCACTCACTCACATGCCCAGCTAATGGACTGAGTTCGATTCTCTTTTTCTCGTTATTTATTACTGCTAAGATATATGACCTTATTTGGAGTCGTTTTCCCTAAATAATCCATCAGGTTGTGATAAAAGTGTAAATCCTGAGTATCTTACACATTATTTAGGCAGAGGAAGTGTTTTGTTTTATCCAGATATTTGGTACCTACTTGCATTTTGAGCTCTTTCTTCTTCTTTACCTGATTATCCTCCCCTTATGTAGGACTTACACCCCGTAGGTCTTACAAACCAGGACCTAGGGCCAGACGCCTGTCGGGGAGCACAGGAACCTATGGACCGGTCAGAGTGAAGACCTGGAAGTGAGTGGTCAGTCCAGCATCAGATATGAGATATGAGGAAGAGGATGACATGAAATGCAGGAAAAGTCAATGATAGGAAAGGTGATAATGGAGCAATTGGTGGAGTGAGTGGCGGGGGAATCCGGAGAACCCCCCAAACGCCGCTCCGTCCACATGCGGATCCCTTGGATCGAACCCGGGAGGTCTAGGTGATAGGCGAACAGTCTAACCACTTGGCTACGGCGCCGCCTTTTGAGTTCCTTCAATTAAAATAAGAATATTTCATAGAAGATTTTGTTTGTATATCTCTCTCCTATTTGTTGTTAACGTCATACATTAAATAAATATTAAAAAGCAGTGCCTAATTTTAATCCCTTCATATCTTTTTCTCGAGAAATATTTTTAAAAAATGGATTATGTAGTATTTGTTCAAAATTACAGTACAGAGTCACATAACTGAAATATGTAAGTAAATACAGAATCACCCATCGGTCATGCGAATTCCTATAAGCCACAGTATGAAGTATTTTATATTTGCTTTTTTTTACTTTCTTTACTATGTAGAGCAAGTATTGTTTTCGACACAAAAATTCGATTTCCAGGTATCACCGGAAATACATGTTTTGAGGCCCCTGAATTAAAAAAAAAAAAGCATTTTTAGAAAAAGGCCCGTGAGTGTGTTTAGTGTGTCTGTGTGTACTTGTCTATAAACAGCTCGAAAACAAGATGTCAGTTAAAAACCAAAGTTGGTATTTAAGTTAAAGTCTTTGAAGAAATTCTACAGGAAGATTTTGAAGAAAATGTCTTCATCCTAAACCACCTTTGCAAGGAACGTTTTTCAAAAATTTTGACTTTCTCAAAAATGACTCTGACGATTTTGATTAAAACGCCATATGTTATGGTATTTTTAGGGCAATTAAATGTATATTTTGAATTCTCTGGCTGTAGCCCATGTAGTGCTGTTTACTCTTAATGACTTTTGCATAGGTAACTGGCAATCCATAACAGATAAACCAAATCTTAATACAAAAGATGTAAATATCGTTAAAACACAATTTATATTATTTTGAAAAAATAAATAGTTTTTGAACCAAATTGGATGCGTAATTCCACAAGAATGTGTAAAGATAACAGTTTGTTACTTGTAAGATGCGTAGATTAACTTATTTCTGACATATGTTCAGTAGTAATTATGGTACATCACACAGGGTTTCTAAATAATTAATCACTTAAAAGACGTGAAGGAATACTCCGGGCAGTTCTTTCAGACGTGAGGTAAGTCAACAATGTTGCGTTGAGGTTGGTCAGGGAATTGACCTGCTTTGTGGATGTAAACAGGTCGGGCACTTTCGCTTGCGTGTAATGTTTTGGGAGCTAACGCTTGTGAACAGTAAACTCGGAAGGACAAGGTATGGTATGAGTTTGCTTTCAAGACGCACCGTTACGGTGTTTGTTTATGTACTAAGCTAGGGAAAGTGACACCAACACAATCTGCAATGCTGGCAGCTTATTTTTGACAAAACTATACGTGCCAAGCATGTTGCAAACAGTTCTCTTCTACCGACGTAACACACTCTACGTTTACAGTCTTTCGTGGTATTACAACTCCCAACTGTTTTCCTCTTATAACCTTGACTCATTCCTTTCACTTTCTTTCATCACTCTCTCTGTCTCTCATACACCAACTCCAATGATACAATAACTTGACGCTCGTTAAAACTTCTTCACAACACGACGACGCATGCGCACTCACTGAGACATGTCCGCAATTCTCTTCTAATCTACATGCTTCAAACTTTGCGATTCATTTTTTAATTTATCTACCATTTTATAATGGGCTGAAGAAGTAGATGCTGCATTCCATCGAAAGATTTGAAGCAGAAATTTCATTGGAAATACCTGTTTTGAGCCCTCTGAATCCAAAAAAAGGAGATTTTTAAAGAAAGGTCTGTGTATGTAATTCAGAAAAGAAATGTATAAACACCACACCTGTATTTCAGATCAGTATCCATCTTCCCTTAAGATTTTCGAGAAAATACCTTCACCCTCAAACTACCCTTTACAGCGGCCGCTGCGTCCTCCACTTCTGGCTAACACAGGCGTCAAGTGTGGGGTGCAGCTGTGGAAGGTGGGACGTGGTCAGCGCCCCGTCCCTGCTGGTCGGTGTATATATGATGTCTTTGCAACCAGGGGTTGCTATTTCTCAATCAAGGTGCTCCTCAGGAAACTAACAAGGCTGAGGGCACCCAGGACCAGGTCTCCCAGCGAGAGAAAATCCCCATGCGGTACCTGGAATCGAACCCGAAACTGCCGCTTGGTAACAAGGAGAGTTAAGGAAACGACGATATACCTACATAACCAGTAGGAAAAGTTGTAGTTTTTTTTTTTTTTCCCGTTTTGCTAAAGAGGAAAATATCGTTGCATGAAGCAATAAGATGGTGAATTTGTTTCTGGTCACACTGTAGCGCAGCATCCAGGGAAGGACATACGTACATATAATAACAATAAATTCATCACCGCTCACGGATCGATTCCCTTTGTTCTGTTCTAGCGGACCTACCTGTGGTGATAAGATCGCTGTTTGTATAACAGCGCAAACTCTAATTCAATTTCGGTTGGGGTTTTTTCAGGTGTGTGTATGTGTAAATGTTTGTTGAGCTGAGAATTTCGGGATAGTTGCGATGGAATAACAACACAATACACAAACTTTTAACACATTGTTTTGATTGGCAGAGATTGCAGGCATTTTTTTTCCAGCTCCCGTTTAAACCACACACACTAAGCTGTTTCGGAAACGCACGGGGACTAAAAATCCTTCTTGGATTGATTGCGTTGGAGGAGGGGGTAGGAAATGTGTCAGTAGATGGGAGCGAATGGGGTGGGTTGTGATTCCAGTTATCAGGCTTCTCACAAAGAGGGTGGGCAGCGCAATTAAGAGTGTGTCACCATTGAGAACGTCGAGATATGAACTTAGGGAGCTTCTCGCAAAGCATCATGGGACTTTTAGACTAAGAGCGCCAGCAATGAAGCCTTGTTTGTGCGCCGATAGCCAACTTGTCTCCAGGCTATGCCTCAAATGTGTTAGAGGAACACGAGATTTTATGATTCCCTTTTTACTCGACATGGAAAACTGCAATTATAATTTATAGGATAGTTGCTATGACAGGTTTTTATCAAAGAGACTAAAAGGACATAGTGACTTACAAACACTCACGAGTAATAAAAGTTTTTATCAAACACTACCTATTAACGTATACCAATAATACATTGTTGTCAGAGGCATGAAGTTCTCTTTTGTCATGGTTGCCAGGAGCAACGAGTGGATAAAATTCCCAAAACCCATAGTTGGTGCACACTTCCGTGGTGCTCGGATAGCCTCTGTGCCTCACATTAAAGAGGTATCGAGTTCGAATCTCGTTAGGAAGAGGGTGTTCCCTTATTCTAAGATGACAAACGTTCACTAACTTTAACCTGCCCCTACGTAATTGCCTGACTAGGACATTTAACATTACACTTTACTTGATTGTTTGCTGCAGCGACAACTTTATCTGTTTATACCTTTAATTACAAGAATAACTAGTTGTTCAGCAACAATAATATCATAGATGATATACTTCTATATTCCTTTTTTCATTATTCCGACATAAAACTAGTGTCTCGTACTGTTTTACAACTGAAATAAAGAGAAATTAGCAGCGAGTAAGCATAGCGCGAATAACTTTGGAGTTAAGTGACAACGTAAGCAGCAGAAGAACGTTTGCGAGGAAGTTTACTCAACGTTACACTACGTGGAATGTCTCTCCTCTCACCTTCATTCCTCTAAGACCATGAGCTGCTGAAAAGATATTAAACCTGCGTCATTAACTCAGGAGAATGTCTTTGTCCTTCAGCGCGCAATCGCGCTGTGGGGTGGGGAGTTTCTTGGTACGATGTAAACAGAGACAAACCAGCAGTTCAAAGCTACTATTTACAAGGCTTTACTTTGCTCTTCTTTACTTTCTCTACTGCTAAGTAGAGGAAGTGTTGTATTCCACTCAAAAACTCGATGTCGAGATTTCACCGGAAATATATGTGAGGCCCCCTGAATCCAAAAAAAGCATTTTTAAAAAATGATCCGTGAGTGTGTGTATCTGTTTGTCCGTCTGTGGACAGCATAGCTCAAAAACGAAAAGTCCATTAAAAACCAAAGTTGGTATTTAAATTTAATGTCTTTCAAGGATGTGACAGGAAGATTATGAAGGAAATTGCTCCACCCTAAACTATCCTTTACATGGAAAATTTTTCGAAAATTTTTATTTTCTTGAAAATGGCTTTAACGATTTTTATTAAAATGCCATATGTTTGAGATATTTTGATGACAAATGAAATGTATATCTTGAATTTTCTGGCTAGAGTCCCTGTAGTCGTATTTACTCTGGATGAATTTTGAATAACTCGTAAACCGTAAGAGATACACAAAATCTTACTGTACAAAAAATGTAGATCTTGCTAAAACACACAATTTATGTCTGAATAAATTTTCTTGTAGGGTGAACCATTTCGGAGATATTCCTTGTTATTTGTATAAGTTTTGGAAAACAGAACTTTCGTGAAATGGAACATCGTTGTTCATTTTTTTATATGTTAAACGTGCAAAGAGAACGGGATCTCAACGCTTTAAAAGATTTGAATATCGCTCAAATACTATCCCTTGCAAACACAAGGAAGCAAGCAATAAGATAATTTGTACAAATGTTTATTTCAACTAACACGAAGAAGATAGAAGAATAATGTAAGAATGGTTAGTACAAGAGTAGAGAAAGTCATGTGAGTTATATATTACTATGTATCTCTGTTGATAAATGATAACTTAAGCAAGTGAACCTTAGGCCCTCCCCCTGAATTTGCATTAAGTATTCGTTAATGTCGAGCCATTCATCATCGCTTATTATTTGCAGTTCACTCGCAAGGTGGCGTACATTCGTAAGCTTTTGTTTCGCATCGATTGCCGGACACTGGGATCCATATTGTGCTCAGGGTTATGAATTTCTGCCCCGTCAGTATGAGATGCAAATTTAAAATTCATAGCGGGGGTTGCGCGGGTTCCCACATGAACAGTCACGGCCCTTTCAATTCGATGTGGGTAGATGTAGTATCAAAGCGTATCTGTACAGCTGCGACAAGCGTGCAGAATCCGACAGAGAGGGATGAGGAGGGGGAGGGGGTGGTGATATTAGATGTGGTCACGCCACCTTCCCTCCAGTCCTGATTTCCCTAGCCATGTTCCTCCTCTACCTCATTGATTTCATTCATTAAGGCTGAAACACTCTTCCTCACGCTACGTGAATTAATATCTACCAACTAACCTCCAGAATTAAGCCACAAAACAAGCGTTCTTTGGAAGGCTGCATTAGTCCATTGACAATCGAACCGCGAATCTTCAGCTGTCGCTATTGTTTTGTTTATACCATGATGGCTCCTTACTACGTAAATTACGTAGGGGAAGTGTCGCATTCCACCCAAAAATTCGATGTCGAGATTTCACCGGAAATATGTTTTGAAGCCCCTGAATCCAAAGATAAGCACTTTTAGTGTATGTGACTGTCTGTGGGCAGCATAACTCAAAAACGACAAGTCGCTTATAAACCAAACTTGGCATTTAAGTTTAATGTCTTTCAAGGATGCGACACGAAGAATTTGCAGAAAATTTCTCCACCCTAAATGACCATTTACACGTGCAATTTTTTAAAAATTTTGATTTTTTTTTCAAAAATAACTAACGATTTCGATTAAACTGCCATATTTTTAATGAAATATAACTTTTGAATTTTCTGACTATAGCCCACGTAGTCCTATTTATTCTTGATGACTTTTGCATAACTGGTAAACCGTAAGAAATAGACCAAATCTTACTATATAAAAATCTGATGAGTTGCACTCACATGACATTCTCTACTCTTGTACTAAACCATTCTTACAAACTGTTATTCCTATATCTTCTTCGTGTTAGTTGAGATAAACATTTGTACAAATTATCTTATTGCTTATTTCCTTGTAGGTACAAGGGGAATATTAGAATACAGTAGGCTTTGTGCGACAGTCAAATGTTTTAAAGCTTTGAGATTCTGTTGTCTTTGCACGCCTAACATATAAACAACGATGTTCCATTTCACGAAAGCTTTGTTTTCCGAAACTCACACAAATTACAAGAAATATCTCCGAAATGGTTCACTCTATAAAAAATGTATTCAGAGATTAATTGTTTTAGCGAGACCTCTTACGGTTTACGAGTTATTCAGAAGTCATCCAGAGTAAACAGGACTACATAGGCTATAGCCAGAAAATTTAAAATATTCATTTCATTTTTCATACAAATATATTAAACATATGGCATTTTAATCAAAATCGTTAGTCATTTTGAAGAAAATCAAAATTTTCGAAACATTTTCCATGTAAAGGGTAGTTTAGGGTGGGTCTATGTTCTTCAAAATCTTCGTGTCACATCCTTGAAACACATTAAACTTAAATACCAACTTTGGTTTTTAACCGACCTTTTGTTTTTTAATTATGTTGTTCACAGACTGACAGACTGACACACATATACGCGGACCTTTTTCTAAAAATGTTTTTTTTCCCTTTCTTTTTTTTTTTTTTTTTTTTTTGGATTCAGGGGGCCTCAAAACATGTGTTTCCGGTGAAACCTCGACATCGAATTTTTGGGTGGAAACAATACTTTCCCTACTTACCAGTAGAGAAAATAATAACGAATGGATTTCGATCAAAGGCTAATTTATGTTGGGGGATTTTGCTGAAAATCGGGTAAGCATTTTTGGAAGACCTTAAACCCTGCTAGATATGCCTAACTTTGTGTGCTGTCCCTTAACTGTCACGTGAACTATGGCCGACATACAATATAATGGCGGGTGACTCAACATAATATCCAATCAGGGCCTTGCTATACCTTGTGGTGTTGTAAGTTAAACATACTATGAAATCACCTGCAAAATGTATCTTGTGAATTTGATTATCACGAGTTGCACTTATTAACACTATTTGACTAATTAAGGAATGATTTAGCCTATAAATGTTATTCAAATGCTGTATCGTAAGTACCAACCTCTTAATTGATGCTCCAATCTTTATTTACGCTGGTAATGTCAGTAGTTGGAGTAGGTATCTGCTGTTAATTTGTAATTTAGTTCAATACAAAATTTATTAAACTTATTTCAAACATACTTCCTGTTGTATTTTGTGTTCTGAGGTTTACTTCTTCGAATTATTTCATTTATTTCAGCATTAGATGCTTCACCGAAGCGAGAGGCAGCTCTTTTTGACATTTAAACCTAGCAGCTCTATTGCGTCAAATTACGGAAGCTATTGCGCATATCTAGGACAGGACATTCAGAGCACAGATGTCGCGAAGAAAGAACAAAGCTAACTCTACGACAAATGACAATCACGAAACAAGACCGCGCTCTGGTGGCTATATCCATAGTTAGCAGAGAAAGTGCGAATATTATGTTCTGAAGTATCTACTTGAAGAGACACCATGAGAGTTCTTTTTCTTTTTTCGTTTCTTTTTTGTCATAAGAGCACAGTAAACGTGTGAAAAATATGCTTACTAAATGAATAGTTTCACCCCAGTGTTTGCCTTGTAGGAGGCTCCATTTCTGAGGCCGTGAGCGTTGTATGTGTGTATGTTTTCCTTCCCCCATCCCCTCCCCTGGCCGTCTTTTGTTTTCCACGCCCCCTAGAGCTAATGGGAGACCGACACAGGCTTGGCGGAGGTCCTGTAAATCAGTGACGTCAACCCAGCAGTGTCTGGGATTCGTGCACTTCGGCTCCCCCGCCCTCAGTGCTCCAGGAAAATGGGGTTTTGTTTTTACACTTTCACTCTGACCTACTCACATGAGCAACATTTAGTGAACTCTTCATGCCTCATGTACAGATACCAAAATAAGTTGCCTAAAAGGTCCTTTATCCTTCAATATTAGTTGCTTGCTGTCTAAGTTTGGTTCATTCTCTGAAGTAGATATCTGGTTAAAGCACCTGAAGACCCATTGACTGGTCCAATATCACTCACTTGTCCATCACGTTCAGTTGTTTTTCAGTAGCAGAATCTGGTTAAGTGCCTAAACACACCCTGATTGGTCCAACATTACTCGCTTGCTGATTATGTTCGGCTGTAAATATACCTGGTTAAAGACTTGACTGGTGATTTGCTTTTTTTTTTCTTCCTTTTGTTTCTCCTCGCAGTCATGCAAAACTATTGGCATTCACAACTATCACACTGTTTAAAAATCTGATGTATTACACTCACATGACCTTCTCCAGTCGTCTACAAAGGGTTCCTACAAAAGCTAATGTTTATATATACGTAATGTAAAAATGTAAACCCCGCGCGACAGCCCATGAAGGGCCAAGGCCTACCGCCCAGCCGCTGCGTCCCCCACCTCTGCCCACTACAGGCGTCATTGGTGAGGTGCAGTACTGGAGGGTGGGACGTGGTCAGCGCCCCGAGCCCTCCCGGCCAGTTATGCGGTTTTCTAGACCTGAGGCCGCTACTTCTTCATCAAGTAGCTCCTCAATTGGTCCCCCCGGGACCAAACGAGGCTGAGTGCACCCCGTGCCAGACCTCCCAGAGGGGATAAAATCCCCCTGCTGGTACCGGGGATCGAACCCGGGTCCTCCGCGCCAGAGGCAAGTTATATTGTTAATCCAGAAAAGGTTTCGCTACACATTTGCATACTTTACTGAAACATTCATTCAGCATTAAAGTGAATGGGTGAATGAATGAGAGAGCGAGCTAGTGAATTAGTGAATGAGTGGGAGGGTGCGTGCGTGGGTGGGTGAGTGAATGAGTGTGTGAATGAGTGAGTGAGGCACTGGAATTTAAGGACCCGTGGTCAACTAGGTCATTTTTAATGAGCTTGTTGCTATATTAAGTTGACCAAGACTAAAGAACGGGTTGTTGTACCAAATATTAGGTAGTAATGGTAGTAACGGTACTAGCA
Organism: Tenodera sinensis; assembly: GCA_030765045.1. NCBI lineage: Eukaryota > Metazoa > Arthropoda > Insecta > Mantodea > Mantidae > Tenodera > Tenodera sinensis. The sequence goes on from CM060963.1 coordinate 20,789,065, forward strand.
GTGCCATTATATGATGCTTTTCATAGTTTGTAAAACTACGAGAAAAATAAAGAAGGAAAACGGTTGCCAGTTGAGAAAGGTATCTGTAAATATTTGAAAATTGAGGCTAATAACAAGAAATATCTCGGAAACGGTTAATTTAACAAAAAAAATAAATAAATAAATAAAAAAAATAAAAAAAATAAAAAAAAAGGGGGGGGGAAGAAAGCAGAAATAGAATTTGTGCTTCAGCGAGATCTACGTTTGTTGTATACAAAGATTTTGCCCATCTCTGTTGGTTTACTAGTTATATAAGTTACTCAGAATGAACAGAACTTCGCAGGCTACTACCAGAAAATTCAATATTTGTGTTTTACTTGTCATGCATGTATTAAAAATTTGTTAGAGCCATTCTTGAGGGAGCAAAAAAAAAGAAGTGTTTCAGATTTGGGGTAGTTTGTATACCTACTCGGCGCAAATCCAGGTGATTAACAGTTGCTTACCACGTGGCGGAAAGGTGTAAATGAACAGGAGGGGATGGATACGTCATTGCGGTCGTCATAGCAACGAAAAGAAGAATCAATTAAAGCTAAGACGTTTCCACACGCGAAACCAGTGTTGTCGGTATTAAACACGTGATTAGCATATTCCTGATGAGCAATCCAACAATACTATTACTTGGCAAAGCGGCGAGGCGTGTTGACCTTGGCTGTCGTGCGCTGCGATTGCTTATCTTGTTTATTAGAACAGCAAAATAATAGTAACTTGGTATATAGCCAGTGATAAAACACAAATAGATGATCTCTCGCGCCTGCCGAAATATGAGACGTTACTATCCTGAAGGTATTGCATCTGAACAGAGTGTACGTACACTGTCTCGTCTTGTTTGTGCGATAAGCTGTTGTATCTGTGTATCTGCGCATACATTGTGAGCATTAGCAATTGTCTTACTCATTTAATGAAGACTTAACTATGTCCAAAAATATTGACAGACACTGTAGCCAAAGGAAAAAGCTTAACGCACTGGGGAAGCGAATAAAATTGTTTGATAAAGTGCATATATATCCCAATTAACGGATTATGCAGTCGATGGTATTGCTGCAGAACATTGTCACCAAATTGTTTGGCTTCCCTCTTTCCTAGTGTAATCCGGTTTAATTAATTTGAACCGAAGTAAAGGGTTGCGTTGAGTGAAACAACAAAGATTCCATTGTGTCGTCTGTAATAAAAAGTAGAGGATCAAACAGCAGTAACAGCTGAAAACTGAAAAGATGGTTGTTCAAATCAAGAGGTTTTTCAATTACAATATTTCACAGGTATGTCTCTTTTGTTAAGTGAATCTTTACAGTGTCATACATAAACTTACATGTTCTATCCTTTCCGCGTAGATTGACTATTTTACTATTGTTTTCGAATACGAATATAATTAATAGCCGCTCTAGAGTCTAAACGCAATCCTAACGCGTTCTCCACGTGGTCGCGATAAGCGAATGGTGATTCGGGTGGCCTCAGAACAATTTTTTGGGTGCAATACAATATCTACATGACAGTAGTTTTCATTATTGTATTATACCAGGTGAGTCAGCTGCCCCTTATTCTCGAGTTTTATGCAATCCGCATTTTATAGTCCAACATGAAAACATCGACCCCATTACCAGGTTCTACCCGCGTATTTAACATGGATGTTAAACACTCGATGAAATTAGTACTAATATAGATGTTATCACATCGCTTTTTAATATATTCGTAATTAGACAGCTGACGTTTGCACTTCTGCAAATGTTCACTGGAACCAGCGAATATTACATCTTAAACGGAATGTTTACTTCACACGTTACTAGATAGCTCAGTTGGAACGAGCGCAAGACTCCGAAGTAATCTGTCTGCTGTGAAGGTGGTTCGAATCACCTGCGTGTACTAATTGTTTTTACCGTGCAATCCTCACAATTTACAAACTATTATTCTGAAAACTGTTATATTCATTTTTATTGTTTTATTTATGTTTTATGACATTGTTTGATGTTTCTTTATTGGTGAACTACAATTATGTAGTTGTTTAAACACACCTATACGTAGGTGCAATTGAAATAAGGATCATTCATACATATTTGAACACAGAAAGCAAGGAAATTACATTGTCACAGTTTAACATGGAAGTTAAACTCAATTTTGCACACAATGAATTATTGTGCTATTAAAATTGCAGACAGCCAAAAACGATTTAAATTATAATGTTCTAAACCCCCAGGGACTTCATAATAAGATTATTGTAAATTCGGTTGATGAACATAAAAAAAAAAAAATATTTGCAGTGCTGAGACTCGAACCTATGTCATTGGGGGTAAAGCGCAGAGAACCCGTCACAATGCTATTCAGCTATCTTGAGACTTCTTGAAGGCACGTACCACGTCCAATAGTAGGACTTGTATGCCTGGCGCTATGCCATTGCCACCTCGCAAGTTTGCGTGCTTGATTTAGCCTTTTAAGACAGTTTTAATCATTTACTGGGCGTTTTAATATTATTACTTAAATGGCAAAAGCTGTTATGCATATTAATTGAGATGCAAGCGGCGTAGTTCACGCAAAAATGCAAATAAACTGTTATTTAATAATATGTCGGTTTTGACTGTACGAGTCCATGATGGATGAGGCGTGTCTAAATTTTTCCTAATTTTTCGCAGCCAATCCCTGCTCTAAGTACAAGAATCCACAATTTTATTTTTAGCTGACGTTATTAGTGTACTCATATGATAGGTCCATTTTCCAATGGAGTAATTGGTGGGGGAAACTGGAGAACAACCGCCCTGACGCCGCTTTATCGCGAATGCCACATCCGGGTCTCTGGGATCGAACGCCTAAATTGTTTGTCATATTTTTCTAGTAACTTTCTAAGCATAAATTGTCGTTTATCGAATAAAAGTGTATATATCTATTCTGTTTGTGGATCTATCTTCAGTTGATACTCCCATTCCTGAACGTTTTTGTTGCAATTTGATAATGCTTTACGTACAAATATCTTAATGCTGCAAGTTGATGTGCATTAGTCTGCTGGCTTCAGCTTTTGGTGTCCGCTCTCTAGAAAAGAAAGCGAAGAAAAAGCCAAGTTATCTGGAAAGAAGAAGGGACAGGTGGATGGGCACGAAACTGTCCGTCATCGGCGCTAATCCCGGGGACACGCGGGGAAAAAGTAATTAACGGGAGGGAGGACTCCTAATCTCGGCGGCACACCGCTCCACAAGGAAGGACCCCTTCTCTAATTAGCTGCTTTTTCCATTTCTGGAAAGAGGAATTAAGTCCCTTGACAGTTTGGTAATGAGCGTACCCTTTACACTCGGGTGATGAGGAAATTCTCAAAGGAAAGGAAACCAAAAAGAGGTTGCCAACTCTCTCGTTACAGTCTTACCAACGTGCACTTCTGTACTTGACGGCAGTGCGAACATTCTTTCTTTGGCAACTTGCTCGTTCGTGTTCATTATAAAGGTGCACAGATCATAATTATTATAAGACGTGGAAAAGAAAGAGAAAGAGAGAGGAGAAGAGAGGACGAGAGTAGAGTAGAAAATACTAAAAGGATAGCAGGACTGAGTAAAACAGCGAAGAATAGAAATAAAGAACAGGAAAGAGAGAAGAAAATAAAATAAATTTGATGAGAATAAATTAAGAAACGAAGACGAAGGGGAAAGAAGAAAGCGAAAATAAAAATAAGGGAAGAACAGAAGAATATGAAAGAAGAGAAGAGGAAATTGGAAAAGACAGAGGATCGAAGAAAGGCAGAAACGAAGTGGAAAACAGAAGAAGACCTTGGGAGAGGAAACAGAGGACAGAGTGTAAATAAGAGAAAGTAATAAAGAAAAAGGATAGTAAAGAAAAGAAAAGTAGGGGAAAGAAGGGAAGAGAAGAGGAAAGCAAAGCAGCGAAGAATAATACCGGGAAGAGAGAGAAAAAGAAGATATGAGCTGTATGATAAAGCAGAACAAGAAAGCGAAAAGATAAAATCACAAAAGAACAGAATATAAAAGAAGCAAATAGGAAAGTGGAAAATAAAATGAATCGAAGAAAAAAGACAGAAGAAGAAGAAGTTGGGAAAGGAAAGCAGAGTTTTATTATTTCATAAACTCTTAACCGCCAACAAACATTATCGGTCTCTGTACAGGAACAGAAAGGAAGAGATATAGTCATTTGATCAGAAATGTATTATTTTATTCCAAAATCATCTTTGTCTTTATGACAAAAAGCATAAATCGTGTTAAGATAATTTGCTCAAGCAAAATATTTCAAAGCAATTACAAATGAACAACGATAACAACAATAACAACAACAACAATAATAATAATAATACTAATACTAATACTAATACTAATACTAATACTAATACTAATACTAATACTAATAATAATAATAATAATAATAATAATAATAATAATAATAATAATAATAATAATAATAATAATAATAATAATAATAATAATAATAATAATAATAATAATAATATGTTTAACCTCGCTGTCAATTGCCAGGATCACATCGGCGTCGCCGGTGTGCCGGAATTTTGTCCCGCAGGAGTTCTTTTACATGACAGTAAATCTACTGACATGGAGCTGTCACTTTTAAGCACAGTTAAAAACCATCGGTCTGGCCGGACTTGAACCCACGACCTTAGGATTAGCAGGCCAGCGTCTAACCAACCGAGCCACTCACTGAAATGTGAAAGTAGACATTTGTTATGTTATTACTATAGTATATGTTGACTTTGAGAGAAACTTTAAGGTTATGTAGGCCATAAAATATAGTAGGCCTCACACGCAAACGCACACGCACACGCGGAGCACAGACACACACACACACACACACACACACACACACATACACACACACACACACACACACACACACACACACACAAGATAATACCTACAGTTTATAGTAGCATAAATTGCACTACAACATCTTCGTCAATCATTGCAGCCTCCATTTTTAATCGCTTGCACACTTCAATTATTTTATTTTGATGTTAGCGTTGATGTTTGTCATTTTGAATGGCAAAGCGAATTTCATGCTTACGTCATACGTTCACGTCCTCGCCTTAATGGTTTTATGTGAATGGGCCCTTAAGGATTTTGAAACACTGTTCTCTTCAGTTCGTCGTCTATGCGAATGTAAGGAATGTGGAAATAAAATGAAGAATGGTTTAAGAATCAAATTAAGGAAGCAGAAAGATAGGTAATGAAGGAAGAGGTTGCTGCATGCTGTGAATAATATTGTGAAGCCGGTAGGTACGGAGGTCATCTGTGCAGCGGTAGGCAGGCCTGTTGGTTTCTTCACACCTACTGCGTGATCTACCTGATGGCTCCCTACTGACACCAACAAGACAAATGGTTTCCACTCTGATGATATGAAAAGATCGCTGCGATGATAAATGACTCTGATCAGCTTGTCGCGAAATCCCTGTGTACCTACTCCGTCATCAAACGGCCGTGCTCCCTTCTTCCTGTATGCGTTCTTTACTCTGTGCTGTCTGTGTGACTAGGGCTCTGAACTTCATAGGGGTTAAAAATGTATGCTTTTACATTATGTGCACGAATTACGGAATTTTCAGTTATTTGGACATGATTTTATGGTGCATATAACTGCATATTTTTTGATTTTTGATAAATGCATATTATTTCAATACTATAGCCCCTATATTGCATATTTTAATGATTTTTATGACTTTTTACTACTTTTTTCTATCTGGATAATATTTTTCATACTGGCAGTACTGCACATGATGATGCAATTCACGAAGATTTCAATATTATTGCCCCTATATTGCATATTTTAATGATTTTTATGCTTTTTTTATTTTTTCATCTGTATAATATTTTTCATATTGGTAGCATTTCTGAGACAATGGTTCTTTCCCATTGGTAGATAGATTTGTGTCCAGTACGAAGATAATTTTTGTTAGATCTCCTAAAAGAGTTAAGTTGTTTAGATCAACAGCACCTAATATCTGACTTCCTCCTGCACCAGTGTTAACTCGATGAGGAACATGGATCGATGCAGTTTTATATAATACTGAGCACATAGAAATAGCCGAAGAGGTTGTTAATTCATTGGACTTGAAAGATGCTTCATCAATAGAAACTGTGCAAAATATTCCGTCAGGCACTGGGTTAAAAGAGGATCTTGGTTTCATATCTGCCCATTTTTCTTTCTTATCAACAGCCTTAATGGCATTGGAAGCTGTAGGATCTCCTTTGCATGAATCACTTACTGTCTTTGAAAAAAAAAAAAAAAAGAAAAAACAATATGTGACCTAAGTTTGGTTCCTGGTAGCATAGGACAAAAAGTGAAAGAGAAAGTGAATTATGTAATTTTAAAAAATCTGGTTATAAACAGATGTGCGGTATTCGAGGCATCCTCGAAAGAAAACCATGTCACACCAAGAGACTTGACTCTCTCTCTGTTTGTGTGTGTGTGTGTGTGTGTGTGTGTGTGTGTGTGCGCGCATGCGTGTGTGTGTGTGAAGCAGTTAGCATCATTTAAATATGCCCCGATAACATCTTGTGACGTGGAGAGAAGTTTTTCACGTTACAAAAGTGTTTTGCCAGACAACAGACGATGCTTTACAGTTGACAATTTGTGCAAAGTGTTGGTTGTGAACTGCAATTTAGCAGTTAATACTAGCAGCGGGACTACTTCTGCTTCAACCTCTAAAGAACAAGGTAACTTTATTACCTATATATATTAACTCGTCTTGTCTACTGCAGAGAGACATTAATTGTTTTAATTAAATGTTTAAATTAAATTAAATTTCTTGACATATTTTCAAGTTTTTAAGAGCATATTTCAGTGTTTTTTAGGGCATGAACTTATATATGACATTCTCAAACCAGCATCCTTATTGCTGTCTCTACTACGAGTCGTAAGTAAGGGAAGTGTTGTATTCGGACCTAAATTTCGATGCCGAGAGTTCACCGGAAATATAGGTTTTGAGGCCTCTGAGGAAATAAAAAAAAAAAAAAAATAAAAAAAAAAAAAAAAAAAAAAGCTTTTTTAGAAAAAGGTCCGTGTATCTGGGTGTGTGTTGGTCTGTGCAAAAAGTTGATTAAAAACGGAAGTTTGTATTTAACTTTAATATCTTTTAAGAATGCGACACGGAAATTTTAAACAAAATTCCTCCACCATAAACTATCACTTACATGGAACATTTTTCAAAAATTTTGATTTTCTCTAAAATAGTAATTACGATTTTTATTAAAATGCCATGTGTTAAGCTACTTTTATGACAAATGAAACGTAGGTAGGTATATCTTGAATCTTCTGGCTGTAGCCTATGTAGTCATGTTTACCCTTGATGGCTTTTGCATAACTGGCAAACCGTAAGACATAGACCAAATCTTACTATACAAAAATACAGATCTCGTTAAGACGCACAAGTTATGTACAAATGTAATTTTGTGGAGTGAACCATTTCGGAGATATTCTTTGTTATTATACTTTTCTTAATCGGTAGGCCGTTATTCACTTTTTCATCTCTTGTCCCCACAAAGAGAACGGAATTACAAAGCAAGATTTGACTATCGCTCTAAGCCTGCTACATTCCCATATTCCCCTTGTACCTACAAGAAAATAGTAATAACATAATTTCTATAAATTATCTCGACTAATATGCAGAAGATAGAGGAATAAGAGTTTGTAAGGGTAGTTAGTGCAACAATAGTTAGTACAGAAGTAGAAAAAGTCATGTGAGTGCAAAACTTTAGAAAAAGGTCCATATGCGCGCGCGCGCGTTTCTTTCTCTGTGAACGCCATAAGTCAAAAACGAAAATCCGGTCAAATACCAAACTTGTTATTTAAACTCCGCATCCGGTGCAAAACAACACAAAGATTTTCAAGAAAATCCCCACACCCCAGACTTCCTTTTACATGTAACATTTTTAGAAAATTTTGATTTTCTCAAAATACCTTTAACGGTCTTGATTACAGTATTATATGTTAAAGCTATTTTATATCAAGTGAAATGTATGTTTGCGCTGCTGCTTACCAAGCGCGGGACCCGAGTTCGATTCTTGGTGCCGGCGTTGAATTTTCTCTCCATGGGAGACCTAGTCCGGGGTGCACTAAGCCTCGTTAAGTCCCTGAAGGGCCAATTGAGGAGCTACTTGATTGATGAGTAGTGACTTCTGGTCGACAAGACCCCATAAAAGAACTGGGTGCTGACCATGTCCCACCTCCAGTACTGCACCCCACTCGTGAAGCCCACGGTGAACAGAGGTGGGGGACGCACCGGTCGAGCGGTAGGCCTCGGCCTGGATGGCCTGCTGTGCCACGGGGTTATATTTACGAAATGTAGGTTTATATAGAATTTTCTCGGGAGGTGCTCACAAATCCTCTTCGTTCATAATGATTTTTGCGCAATTGGTAAACCGTAAGAGATAGGCAAAACTAACTGCACAAAAACGTAGATATATTACAACCCACCATTTATGTCTAATACATATACATTTCGTATTCTTTAGTTTTATTGGCAGTTTTTAACCTCTTGGAACAATTGCTCAACAGCAATGGTGTTCACTCGCTAAGCGGTGGTTTTGAACTTTCGGCTAACATTACTTTGATTCTTTGGTTTGTCTTTAATTTATTACTTTAAATTCACACACATTCATACTCCCATTCATATTTCCAAACTCTAGGGCGGATGGGGAATAATACTAGAGGAAGAAAAATTTCCAACTCCCAGACGAGAATTGAACCCGGGACCCCTTGCACAGCAGACAGGGATGTTTCCTTGATAACTGACCTAAAACGGATTATGCTACGGAAGTTATAAAAGCAAACAAACATTGATTAAAATATGGAATAAGTAGCCGACATTGATTGAATCATGTCGTTTCCTAATCTTATTGGTTAAACGTAGTGTGATATAATAAGAATGGAATGGTCGGGATAAATATTTGCAGAAATGGTGGCCTGACCTTATGGACAAATTTTTAAAAACTGATCATTGTATGCTGACTGAAATTCTGTTATTTACATGATATCGCGAAAAACAGTTGCCATTTTAAAAATCTGATGTGTTGCACTCACATGACTTTCTCTACTCTTGTACACATGACTTTCTCTACTCTTGTACTAACCATTCCAACAAACTCTTATTCCTATATCTTCATGTTAGTTAAGATAAACATTCGTACAAATTACCTTATTGCTTATTTCCTTGTAGGTACAAGGGAGATATTAGAATACAGCAGCCTTTGTGTGACAGTCAAATCTTTTTAAGGTTTGAGATTACGTTCTCTTTGCACGATTAACATATAAAAAAATGAACAACGTTGTTGCATTTCACTAAAGTTCTCACACACATAACAAGGAATATCTCCGAAATGGTTCACCCTACAAGAAAATTTATTGGGACATAAATTGTGTATTTTAGCAAGATCTACATTCTTGTATAGTATAATTTGGTCTATCTCTAACGGTTTACCAGTTATGCAAAAGTCGTCCAGAGTAAATACGACTACAGGGGCTATAGCCAGAAAATTCAAGATTTACATTTCATTTGCCATAAAAATATCTCAAACATATGACATTTTAATCAAAATCGTTAGAGCCATTTTCAAGAAAATCAAAATTTTCGATAACTGTTCCATGTAAAGGGTAGTTTAGTGAGGGGCTATTTTCTTCAAAATCTTCGTGTCACATCCTTGAAAGACATTAAACTTAAATACCAACTTTGGTTTTTAACCAATTTTTCGTTTTTGAGTTATGCTGTCGACTGACACACACGCACGGACCTTTTTCTAAAAATGCTTTTTTTTTTGATTCAGGGGGTCTCAAAACATATATTTCCGGTGAAATCTCGACATAAAATTTTTGGGTGAAATACAATACTTCCCCTACTTACCAGTAGGTAAAGTAAAAATGTGCGATATAAGTGTTGGAAAAATCAAACCAATATTGGCAAATAATATGAATAATAATTCCGAAGTGCAACGGTCCTTTCTGGGGCCTTTCCGGGGCCCACTACATGTACTTTTGCAATGCGATAATCCTCCATCCATTCTGCATGTTCCTCCAGGGGCTGCCATCCTCCGCAGCTCCAGTTGAGGAGGACATTGATGACAAACTGGCAGGAAGGCTTAAAATACCAACTCATAAATGTGGAATTAAATGTCAGAATCATTGGATAAAGAGGGGCTGGGAGTATCAACATTTGATTTTAGAATAATTTTGAATTTTTGTGCCGTGCCCTGTGACGGAGCGGCTGGTGACCAGGATCGGCCAAGGCGTAGCACCGAGTATTGGAGTCTCTATAATTGATGGGCGATATCGCCGCGTTGTTCGATCGCCACCAAACTGTTGTGCCACCACCTCATCGATTTTTTAATCCTTTTTATTGGCACTCGCTTTGATAGGCTTCCCATTGAAACAGCCGGTAGGGCCACCGCATGAAAAAAACACCACATCGATTGTCCATAAATTTTAAACAAGGTAGGAAGGTGCGCTCCAGATTCCCGTACGGCACTCATTAGTCACGGGGAGGAAAGGGGAGGGAAGGGGTTGGGCTCAATTAGAAGATCCAGGTTCGTTTTCGTGGTAGACAGTGCCACAGCCAGGGCTAACTCCTGAAAGAGACAAATGTTGATTTAAACCAATTTCTTATGAAATTAATTGCTCTTCGACACAATAGCCGTGTGTAAGACGAGGTTGGAAAGGGTAGAGTGAGACTGAAAAATTCAATGCCATAGCCGGGATTTGAAACACGGCTGTTTCCTGCCTCCGTGCGGCTGCACTGAGCTACCACGACAACGTGCCGACACGACATTAACTTCTCCAACTCGCTCGCATTTTCTTCCGGTAAACCACACTAGGAGATCTTAAATACATATGAGATAACATACCTTAACCCTAGGGGAGGGGTACTTTGTGACCACCCCTAGAAACAAAAGTCTGATCATTTTTACTTTCTCTACAACGTATAGTAAGTAGAGGAAGTATTGTATTTCACTCAAAAATTCGATGTCGAGATTTCACCGGAAATATATGTTTTGAGGCCCCCTGAATAAAAAAAAAAAGCATTTTTAGAAAAAGGTCCGTGTGTGTCTGTGTGTCAGTTTGTCACTCTGTGGACAGCATAAGTCAAAAACGAAAACTCGGTTAAAAACCAAAGTTGGTATTTAAGTTTAATGTCTTTCAAGGATACGACACGAAGATTTTGAAGAAAATAGCCGCACCCTAAACTACCCTTTACATGGAAGATTTTTCGAAAATTTTGATTTTCTTGAAAATGGCTCTAACGATTTTGATTAAAATGTCATATGTTTGAGATATTTTGATGACAAATGAAATGTATATCTTGAATTTTGTGGCTATAGCCCCTGTAGTCGTATTTACTCTGGACGACTTTTGCATAACTGGTAAACCGTTAGAGATAGATCAAATCACACTCTACAAAAATTAGATCTTGCTAAAATACACAATTTATGTCAAATTTTCTTGTAGGGTGAACCATTTCGGAGATATTCCTTGTTATGTGTGTGAGTTTCGGAAAACTTAAGAACTTTAGCGAAATTCAACAACATTGTTCATTTTTTTGTATGTTAATCGTGCAAAGAGAACGGAATCTCAAAGGTCAAAAAGATTTGACTGTCGCACAAAGCCTTCTGTATTCTAATATCTCCCTTGCACCTACAAGGAAATAAGCAATAAGATAATTTGTACGAATGTTTATCTTAACTAACATGGAGATATAGGAATAAGAGTTTGTTAGAATGGTTAGTACAAGAGTAGAGAAAGTCATGTGAGTGCAACACATCAGATTTTTAGAAAAGGGTCCGTGTGTGTGTCAGTCTATGGACAGCGTAACTCAAAAACGATGAATCGTTAAAAACGAAAATTAGTATTTAAGCTTAATGTCTTCCAAGAAATTTTATGGTATAGCCTACGAGGTCCTATTTATTCTGTATGAATTTTGCATAATTGGTAAACGTAAGAGATAAACAAAAACTTATTATACAAAAAAATGCAGCTCTTGTTAAAACAATTTATGACCAAATATTCCTTTTTCTTTTCTTTTCATTATATTATGTGTTAGCCGTGCAAAGAGAACGTAATTAGAAAGCTTTAAATGCCTTTAATCAAACAATTAAAAGAGTGGGCATAAAGTACCCCCCCCCCCCCCCGCCTCTAGTAATGCCAGGGTTAAGTAGCCGGCTTCTAGTTTAACCAACTATAAGGTCTATGAATGGAAATTAATGTTCTCCCACACTACCCGTGTGTAGGACAAGGTGGAAAAGGGGTGGCTATGGCACTGAATTTTTCAGTTGTTGTAGTGTTTAACGCCCGCTTTTACTACTACGGCACCGCAGGCGGTGACACTGATGACACATGGAATGAAGATGGAGCACCGGTGGAATGAGATGGCGGGGGAAACCGGAGCACCCGCCCTGACGCCGCTTCGTCCACCACGAATACCACATGTGGGTCCCTGGGATCGAACCCGGGCCGCCTAGGTGGTAGGCGAGCGCGCTAACCGCTCGGCCACGGCGCCGCCGTGAATTTTTCAGTCTCACTCTACCTCTCTCCAATTTCCCCTCTTCCTTGCCCTTCAAAGGCTTTCAATAGAAAGGTTTCACTAATACAGAAACATTGCATTCCAAATGAACAGAACCAAAAGCTCTGCTGAGTTAATGTGATCAATGCGGATTTTTATCTCTGTCCCTTCTCTCCCCGACTTTCTTATTGTTTGTCTATCTTCCCCTCTGCCTCTTTGACTCTCTTCTTCTCCATTTGTACTTTCTCTACTACGTTTAGTAAGTAGGGAAAGTATTGTAGTCGAACTAAAAGTTTGATGTCCAGATTTCACCGGAAAAATGTTTTGAGGCCCCCTGAATCAAAAAAAAAAAAAAAAAAAAAAAAAAAAAAAAAAAAAAAAGCATTTTTAGTAAAAGATCCATGTGTTCATGTGTGTCTGTGTACAGAATAACTCGAAAAAAAAGTCGGTTAGAAACTAAAGTTGGTATTTAAGTTCAATATCCTTAAAGAATCCTACACAAAGATTTTGAAGAAAATTCTTCCACTTTAAACTACTCTTTATATGGAAAATATTTCGAAAACTTATGTTCTCAAAAATGGCTCTAATTATTTTGGTTAAAATGCCACATGGCAAATGAAATGTACATTTTGAATGTTCTAGCTATACCCCGTATAGTCCTGTTTATTCTTAATGACTTTTGCGTAGCTGGTAAACCGTAAGAAATAGACCAAGTCTTACTATACTAAAATGTAGATCTTGCTAAAATACACCATTTATGTTCAAATGCATTTTTTGTGGAGTAAACCATTTCGGAGATACCCATGTTATTTGTGTGAGTTTACTTATAGTTTTGTCAAATGGAAAGTCGATATTTACTTTCTTGTCTCTTGCCCGTGCAAAAAGAACGAAATTTCAAAACCTTCATATAGTAGCAGCTTTAAAAATTTTGACTATCGCTCAAAGACTACTGTACCCACTTGTTCCCCTTGTACCTACAAGAAAATTGCTAATAAGATAATTTCTTTAATGTTGATCTCATGAAGAAGAAGAGGAAGAAAGGTTTGTAAGAATAGTTAGTACAAGTGTAGAGAAAGCCAGGGGAGTGCAACACATATTTTTCTTTTTAACCTTATTCTCTTGCCTCTGGAAATCAAATTAGAATGGTTGTATTTACATATATTTCTGTGCTTTGTGGATGGGGACATTTTGGAGATTCTAAAATGAGGCTTAGACAGCCACAAATGCCACAGATTTAATTCTGTGGATTAATGTACCTCATAAATGATCAAAAGAATAAGAGAGAAAATTTTGATTTTATTTTAAGATGTTTTCTGTTATAGGAAAGGTAGGATGTTGTCTTTATCGCTTACTTCTGCAATAAGCATGGAAAGTGCCTCAAAAGATGAGGTATTCATGCGTTTTGCATTTGTTACTAACATGAGTCATTTAGGCACAAAATTATATTACATAAATGAGTGATAAATAATACACGAGGAATCCCAGAAAAGCGACAGTGTACGAATAGATGGACACCAACTTCAACACGAGTTATAATAAGGGTATAATAGTCATTATAGTGCATTTACTGTGGCTCATGAGCAAGTTACGCGGGAATTTTAGAATGCAAAACTCCCACGTGTAATAGACAATGTGTGGAGCTTATAGGTATATACGCGATCCCCGGCCCGGTCATATAAAGAACGCACTGTAGTTGTTTATTTGATTTCATTTACTTAAGCATAATTGATTTTAAACTTAACTGCTATTATTGCAATTGGAATAGGAAGTACTTAATAGTTGCACTAAACTATCATTGGATATACAAACGTATCCTCCACATAAATTATAGATCTATATTAATTTATTCCTCAGCTATTGGCATCAAATAGACGTAACGTTTCTTTCCGCATATGTACTGTCATTTTAACGTCAGTGGTGTTTGATAATATCACACTTCTACATACTCACAGGGAACATACGAGATTTGTCTACGAGGTGTTCACATAATTATAAGTAAAATAAATACATCAAAATAACTATGGAGACCTTTTAGACTAGTTCGAAACTCTGCCAAAACATTTAATACTTCGAAATCTTAGCATATTCAGTGCCCTAAAGAACCATGTTATATGGTTGCAGATACACCAATGCTTGTTTACCTTTGAACGCGTGTTGGTTGAAGGAGGGTGCGTTGGAATAGGGTGAAGTATTGCTTTGCCCCTGATGGTGGTATTACGTCAGATCAGAAGCTGGTACGGATTTCCCGACCTCGTAGATACCTCGTGCCTCCGCATCTGGCGATAATTTAGCCCTCTAGTCTCATGCTTGCTTCGATACGTGTCCATGGAGACCTTAGTGCTGGGTAACTGTGTCTGTGCATCTAAATTGCTGGGCAGATGTCATTAGGCTACCTGCTTTCATTATCTGTAGATAGATGGATGCACATTCGCTGTTATCAGCTATTTTCATTTTTACTGTTGTATTACACTTAAGTTGGAACTTTCGGTTGTGGTATTAAATATCGAATCCGATATTTTGTCTTGTGGATTGAGGTAAACCACAAAAAAGATCAGTAGTCTTGGTTGGCTCTCGATATCTGGACCCGAGACTTTGCTAATGCACGCCGAACACCATTCGGTCCAAAAGGATTTGTAAACTCCAACATCATTCTTTCTGCGAGTTAAGTGAATACCAGTATTTCCTGCATTCACTTCGTATTGTGACAACGGGAGACGGACGGAGCCGGGCGGGCAAAAACGTTCAAACCGGGTTGCCTCGCGGGACTGCTGTGCGTACTTGACTGTTTTTGTTTCTTAACTTTGGTTTAATGCTTTTTAGTCATCAATCACTCGCATTTTATATACAAGAGTGAGTTTATTTTTTTTATAAATGAACCATTATATTCGAGAAAGGCGGGAGGTTGATAAGAGAAAATAGAAAATGAGGCATTCTTGCTTTTTTATGGTTGTAACGGAGAGGTCATATTTAAAATATCCAGAGCCTGAAGGGTGATGTTCGCTGTTGTTGCATTTTCCATCTCTCCGCATGTAAAAATTGCTTTAACTGTGGTAGTTTACAATTAGCTGGCTGTTCCAATGTTTGTAACCAAGTAAAGGTGCCCATTATCAACCAGAGAAAACAGTTTTGAAGCGGCCTGCAGAACTTAGGTATATTTAAACGCAGTACATCAGTCTGTGAAGCCGTTCAACCACCAGGTATCCATGCTCTAAACTTTCCTCACTGAAGGTTGCCGGTCGATGCCTGGGTGTCCTGTGTAGCTTCGTAGCACTAATAGGGCAGTCTGCTTTTAGGTGGGTAGTGTCATGACTCAAATGACAAGCCTGGGGTTGACCGAGGTAACTTATGGTGACCAAATAAGTATCAATCACCAAACTAGCCAAGGTGGCAGAAACAAAGGGGTGTCGAGAACGTTCTCGAGACTTTTAGCTGAGTGATTACCGGTACATTTGTCTGTAAAGGTCGAGAACGATCCGTGTGACGTCATCCTCAGTATATAAGGAGGCCAGAGAATTGAGTTTTAGATTTGAGTTGCGGACATGAGTCGGTCAGTGTGTCAGTGAGTGTGAGACAGCTGCGCATGTCATCGTGAGAAGGTTCAACGAGCATCGTGGCTGATTGTAACGTCGTAATTAGGACACGAGAGAAAGAGGAAGTGATGAAAGACTAAAAGGACTGAACAAGGTTATGAGAAGAACAGCTGTCAGTTGAACAGTTGTTCGGTGATAGTCCGAAATACTGTAGACTGTTTTTGACGAGAAGAAAACTTTGTAAATGTCATAACATTTTAGAGGTCAAAAAGTGATAGAATAGTAACTGTCTTTTGTCACACTGGTGTCAGAAGTGGGATTCGTCGAATTCTCATTTTGACACAGTGTTGAAAGTCTTGTTCATTTCTCAGAGGTAAATGATAGTTCAAATGACAACCGTGCTGTGATAGGAAATAGAAAGGGTTTACAAAGAACATTTAGACAAAGAAAAGTGCATAGATTGGTATTCACCTGAACTGTATTCGTGACATGAATTTATCAACCAGTCCAGAACATCTGAACAAGCAAACATGGAAATCATACTGATGTATATCAGAGAGAGGTGGGGGGGGGAGAGAAGGGGGGAGGGTAGGGGTAGGGAAGGAGAGGAAAGCAGAACGTTCACCTTAGCCTCTTCTCTCAGCTTCCATTCATGTATTCACATGTGTTGCCCTGCTTCTTTCTGGAGGAGGAGGAAGGGGGAAGTGAGGTCTGGAGAGCTTGTGTGGATCAAAATGGGAATAATTTTTCGTGGCCACTCACATCCAGATACTGGACTCGTTAAACTCAAAACGTCATAAGAGCACCGAGCCCACAGTTGTACAGAACTGTGTAGCAAAACTATATTCGAGAACGGCACGCTGCACTTGCTTCGAACATTTGCGAACAACCAGCCTTTTTTTTTCTAAACTAATAGCGTTGTAACCACAGATTATGGAATTAGTTTATAATATTTCAGCGACAGTGCACACTGTGATAGCAAAAACGACAAAAATCCAGTCCAATTATTCTCTTTTTCACTTTATTTTGTTCTACAACTTTTGCCAGTTCTCTTTACTGACATTAACACGGTCTTCAGCCCTTCGTGATATTATAACTCACAACTGTTTTTCCTCTCGTAACTTTGTTGACGACACAATCACTCAACACTCACTAACTGCTGACACACTAAAACTAAAAGCTGAACTGACTCCTGCCTGTAACTCATTCCACTCGTTTTGGCTCGTTATATAGCGAGGACGACGTTACACGGACCTTTACTAGAACTTCTACGAAGACGCCAGCTGCCGGACAGTTCTCGAATAATCTGGAGAAGCTCTTTTGGTTTTGCCGCTCTTATTGTTGTCACGTGTTTACAACAGTCGCGTGAGGTAAGCCCGACCTTGAGTGTCTTGTTGCACGCCTATACAGTGGTGTGAGACAGACCGACCCCGAGCTTCCTTTGATGTGCACCGCCACTGTCTTTTAAAACTTCAGTTCAGTGCTGTATTCTAAAACTCCCACAGAAAAACCACAGTACTTCATAAACAGCAGATGAGAATTTCAAAATAAGTATATATCAGTGGTGACGTACCCTTCACTGGTGACGTAATAGAAGAAGCTAGGCAGAATACTGGGAGGATTCCGGTTGGAACTTATAATGGGACATGATGACAACCGACATTGCTTTTCTTATGTTGTGAAACTCAAAGGTGTGCAGACGTATCGTATTAGTCAACGCCAGTCACCTTTACACTGCACGGCCTCGGCACCATGCCAAAGTGAGTGACGGGAGTAAAAGAGGAGAATGGCCTACAGTGTAACTTTTTGGCATTTCTCTTCTAGATCAACCTATAGATAGGACATACAACGCAATCACTGTAGGATGCAACCGTCGCGAGAATAAAACACCATCGTAAATTGTAGCGCCACATTTCCGGTTCCTTTGCAACACTTTGTTTACTGGTAATTATGAGACAATCTAACCCCGTAGAGAAAGGTGTGAATTGGCAATAGTTATCAGTCACGTGATAAACCAACGGTAGGTAAAATTTAAGTTAGGGAGAAGTACATGTTTAGGAAATCACCCGAGTTAAGAAGTCATCGCAATCATTTCTGAAGCGGCTAGGAAATCGGCTCTGAGACGGACTGTTTATCAAATAACAGCAGCAAACAATCCGTAAGGTGATGCGTGTATATCCTAGGCTTCATTGACGACACAAAGGTGACAAGGAATAAAGAAAAAAGAAAAAATCAGCACTATTGCATACCAGGCATGCGCACGAGCGATTGAACTTACCTTACTCCACACTCTCTTTTGAGTGACGAAGGTTGTTTTGATACAGCAAGGGCAGTGTGGCTTCTTTCCACCTGCGCGGTAGAGCTGTTATTGACTATTTTGTTTATATTGAATATATTTTGCATGCTATTATTACAGCCACCAACTGTCATTAGGCAAATTCCCTAATCTTCAAGTTTATAACATTCCTTTTTATTATGCACGTAATATTCTTTCGCAGCCTTATGATTAACATACCTAATTGTTTCTGTTTCACAATCAATTAAGCAGAAAAGTTTCACTGCTATTTAGTCTTGAAACTATTTTAAAATTATTTGACCAACATAATAAATTCTTTGGTTTTAAACTCAATATTCTGTTCAAACTTTGAAACAGGAAACACAACGGCTTATATTAAAGAAACTAATAACAAACTAAACCTCTAAAAAGTAGAGTCATATCACACCTTTTATATGTTTAGTAAGCAAGCATTCTTAAAGTACCTTTTGAAACTGTAGATAAATACCTGAAAGATCACCAAATTTGCTTTATGCTTCTGATCAAAGTTACATTTGGTATTGTAATGTTTTATATTTGTAAATTGAAATTCGCGTATTAAACAACAAACCTTTTTGTTTTTGTAAGTTCTCTCTTCCACTCTTCATGAAACAGACGTCCCGACAAAGTGGCCCTTTTGAACAGATTTTACTCATGCATGTTGTATAGGCCCCTGAAAGCAAAGTTCCATGCAACCCTAAGCCAGAATCGAACTCAGAACCCATCCTAAGTTATCCCATGTGGTTACAATAACGCATGTCACCTTTCATGTATACCTTCCCAATGGTTTTAGGCCTAAAATGTTTCACTGCATTTCAAAACAACAAATTAAAATGAAGGTATCCCCCTCAGCTGAGATATAGAGATTTAAAGAATACATTCAACACGTTTAGGGCACTATAAACTACACTAAGCGTTTAATATTCGCGTGGCAAGATTGAGCAAAATCCATTATACCACACAGTTTACCATATACTATATTTTTTCAAGCCTTATTTCAGAGTCATTCAACTGCAACCTCTATCCGAAGCTTTTTTGTCTAAGTATCGTTATTTTGTACAGATTTCAATTAACTTTGAAGATTTTGTTCAAACCCCTGTGTATAAAATTTGAACTCCAGAAGCCTAATGCTTCACATAAAAAATTAAAAATATATCCAAAGCAAAAATAGCGAGTCTCGACTTTCTCACCCACAGGATCCACATTAGCTGTGAAAAAATTAAATATATTTTAAGTTGTAATAGATGACTAAGGTGTGTCTTTTGCTCAATAATCAGCTAGGATGGGATAATAAACTTTGTCTCGTACCGAGGCGACAGACCGCACTAAAGAGAACTTACAACCAAAATTACATGTAGCGAAGACAAAATCGGCCGCAGTAATGTTCTACTTTTACCACGCGATGGGTGTCTTCAAGAGAGAAAGGAAGGATGAAAGGAAGGAAGGAGGGAGAGAGGAAAGGAGGGCCCACGGCAGCGGCAACACAACAAAGAACGGTCAGGGCTTGTCTGCCTCTTCCTACTGGCGCGGCGCGTAACCAAAGCGCTAACGGTCAAGCTTCCTCACACCACTCGCGGGAGTAAATACGTGAATTGAGCGGCAACAAAAAAGATTTTGCAGATTATTCTAGAAGTGCCAGCAGCCGGCGTATTTGTAGAAGTTCGAGAAAGGTTCGTGTTACGTTATCTTCGCTATATAAGGAGGCGAAGCGACAAGAGGAATTAGTTAGCAATGAGTTACTGAAAGGAGTCAGTTATTAGTTTGAGATGTGTGTGTGTCTGTGTTTGTGTGTGTATGTGTCTGTGTTTCTGTGTGTGTGTGTGTGTGAATTGCAAACATTTTGGGGAAAATAAAATGAGCTAAAATAACTGGACCATTGTCGTTTTTGTCACATGAAACAAAAATAACAGAAATTGTAATCCACAGAAACAGCTCGTTTAATAAAACTAACATGTTCTGATATGGCTGTAATCTGTCCCGATCAGTTCATTACACATTTTCAGTCTGGACGTAAGCCGTTCTCGTCCCAAACCACTGTTGAACGTCGTTCCCTTCTGTGGTCATTAGTAAGGAACGGGTATTTGGTGATTGAAATCCCTGTCCTCAAGAAGCTGTGTGGCTTTTCACAATATGGAGAAATGATGCTTTCCTGGATATCTCCGGAATAAGGATATCGACTCGGACAATCAAAAAGCCATCAAGTAAACGATGAGCTGCCGGCGGTCACTCGTCATAAAGTGGGCTCTTCCTACTGGAGGGTATCAGACATTTATCCTGCTGGGATTTGCTGTCTTTACGCACAACCCGTAAACAAGGAAAGCCATAAAAAGTGTGGACACCACGCCCTTTTCTCTCCAGTAACGATATACGTCTTTCTGAAGTTTTGAAAACATAATAAAGCTGATTTTCCTTGGTAAAAATTTGGTGTGAAAAATTACACAACCTTCACTACCCATGAAAATCCACATACTATCTGTTCACTGACTCAAGCTCTTAGGGGAATGAAGGGGAGAGGACAGACATTCGAGCTTTGAAAACCTCCGCGCAAACGGTGGTTCTGCTGGTTATGTTGCCAACTTGCCTCCAATGTTACGCTGTAATTTCTCTTAATTTCTGTTGTAAAATCATACGAGTTATTAGTTTTATGTCGGAAGTATGAAAAAAAATCTGGTGTTGCATTCTCATGACTTTCTCTACTCTTCTACTACCCATTCTTACAAACTCTTATTCTTCTATCTTCTACGTGTTAGTTGAGGTAAACATTTGCAGAAATTATCTTATTGCTTCTTTTCTTCCACGTGCAACAGTAATATGGGAATACAGTACTTTGAACGACAGTCAAACCTTTTAAAGCTTTCAAAGTCCATGCTCTTTGCACGGTTAACATATAAATAATTAAATAATGATGCACTATTTGACAGAAGTATGTTCTCCAAAACTCACATCAATAACAAGGCATATCTCCGAAATGGTTCACTCTACAAAAAAAATGTATTTGGACCTAAATTGTGTATTTTAACAAGATCTGCATTTGTTGTAGTAAAATTTGGCCCATCTGTTACGGTTTACCAGTTATGCAAAAGTCATCCTCAGTAAATGCAATTACAGGGGCTGTAGTCAGAAAATTCAAGATATACATTTCACTTGTAACAAAAATGTCTCAAACATATGGCATTTTAATCAAAATCGTTAGAGCCATTTTCAGGAAAATAGAATTCATGTGGGAATTTCCTTCAAATTCTTCGCATGGCGTTCTTGAAAGATATTAAACTTAAATACCAACTTTGGTTTTTAACCGACTTTTCGTTTTTGAGTTATGCTGTCCACAGACTGACAGACACACACACACACACACACACACACACACACACACACACACACACACACATACACACACACATACATACACACACAGACACAGACGCACCTGTTTCTAAAAATGCTTTATTGTGGATTCAGGGGACCTCAAAACATATATTTCCGGTGAAATACAATTATTGGATGGAATAAAATACTTCCTCTATTTACCAGTAGAGAACGTAAAAATCTGATATGTTGCACTCACATGACTTTCTCTACTCTTGTACTAACCATTCTTACAAACTCTTATTCCTATATCTTCGACGTGTTAGTTGAGATAAACATTTGTACAAATTATCTTATTGCATATTTCCTTGTAGGTACAAGGGGAATATTAGAATACAGTAGACTTTGAGCGATAGTCAAATATTGTAAAGCTTTGAGGTTCCGTTCTCTTTGCACATTTAACATATAAAGAAATGAACAACTATGTTTTATTTCACGAAAGTTTTAAGTTTTCCGAAACTGACACAGACAACAACGAATATCTCCGAAATGGTTCACCCTACAAGAAAGTTTATTTGGACATAAATTGTGTATTTTAGCAAGATCTACATTTTTTGTAGATTATGATTTGGTCTATCTCTAACGGTTTACCAGTTATGCAAACGTCGTCCAGAGTAAATACGACTACATGGGCTATAGCCAGAAAATTCAAGATATACATTTTGTCATAAAAATATCTCAAACATATGACATTTTAATCGAAATCGTTAGAGCCATTTTCAAGAAAATCAACGTTGTTTATTTTATTGTATTCTATCATAAATGAAATTTATATTCAGTAATGTTTTATCTCTTCATTTCGTACTTTATTTAATGTTGTACATAGTTTTAAATATATAGAAAATGATTACCCAGACTTATGGGCAGTGATCTAATGGAAAAACTGCTTCGAAACGCTTCGTCCGACCTGCAAGTTTCTTCATTTTTGCGTTTACGTTCTTTATTTCATCTTTTCGACAAAATCCATGCTTCACTTCTATATATTAACATAGGCATAAAACGAATATTACTCCTAAAAATTTTGCGTTCTAGTAACTTTTTTAATTTCTCTTTAGCCTCAATGGTCACATCAGGGCCTTTCTTTTGAAACAATTACCAATGGTGTTAAATGGTATACAGTGGGTTTCTATTATTTCGGTTTTTTGTACGTTAGATCACATACACATTTGCACTATCATAGGTACTTCCATACTCTGGGGAGGATATTGAGTAACCTTAGAGGGAAAAATTTTCACTCCCCAGCAAGGAGTCGAACCCCGTACTCTTCACATAACAGGCAGGTGCTCTACCGACTGAGCTACGGGGCCAGCCTCTAGTAAATTATTTATGTAGAAATTGAAATTTTCTGTTAAAAACCATCCCAGAATGCTTCGAAGCCTAAAATATTTACTGTGGAAGAATTCACCGAATAACAAAGTAAATCAATTAAGAAAGAAGTCACTAATATCATAAAGGCAGCCCCACCTCTGAATTAGAATACATTGTGTGGGGAATTGGTCATAACACCGACTGCAACATATGCTCGGGCCCCCCAACTCAGCACCCCCCCCCCCCTCTCCGGCCCACAATTCCCTCTCAACACGCACAGCAACTCGTGATAAACGGATTAGCGTCAAATCGTATCAAACCGAATTGAACTCAAACTGCATTTAAACCTCCCTTCCCTCTTCTGCCGCCCGCATATGGAATATAAGGGATTTTGGCCGACAATAATGACCTTTATTATCATCATCCAGATAGGATTAAACGGGAGGCTAGGGTGATAGGATGACATCTGATTCACACACCAATTCACATTAAAACCAAGTTAAACTTTTTTCCACCCCGTTCCCTGAACGGCCGTTCGACTGATGAATGAGTCCCCATTGTGTTTTCCATCCTGGCGCTCGGATAAAACTTTGTAACGACATTGTTGCTAGATGCTTGTAACAGAGGTCTTCCTCTTGTCTGCACGCGGCGATAAAGAAGCACTTGCTGTCACTGCCTTGCACTTGTCTGCAAGACTCAGGCTCGACTGAACACTGCAGCTGACGTGTCGACCTGTGTTGGGGTAGCCCCTGTATATAAGACTTTTG
Source organism: Tenodera sinensis (assembly GCA_030765045.1). Lineage (NCBI taxonomy): Eukaryota > Metazoa > Arthropoda > Insecta > Mantodea > Mantidae > Tenodera > Tenodera sinensis. Next base: position 20,812,867 of record CM060963.1, read on the forward strand.
TCCAGTTTGTTCCAACAGCTTGTAAACCGTCACACGTGCTTACAACTGTAATTAGTACGGTTCTGAGTTTTATGACCCAAAAGCTCTTGAAATATAGATGCATTTATGCTCTAAAAATTACCATAATATTACCTCAAATCCCCGAAATCTGACTTACGCTTAAAGCAAAAATCGGATGTAAATTTGTACAAATTACGTTATTGCTTATTTCCGTGTATGTACAAGGGGGATATGGGAATACGTAGGCTTTATGCTATAGTCAAATATTTTAAAGCTTTCAAATTCCCTTCTCTTTGCACGGATAAGGTCTGAAAAATAAATGTCTTCCATTGACGAAAGTTTGAGTATTTACTCCAAAACTCACACAAATAACAAGGAATATCTCGGAAAATGTTCACTCTTAAAAAAAATTATTTCAATATAAATTGTGTGTTTTAGCAAGATCTATATTTGTGTACAGTAAGATTTGGTGTATCTCTTACGGTTTACCAGTTATGCAAAAGTCACTAAGAGTAAACAGGAATACATTGGTCATAGCCAGTAAATTCAAAATATACATTTCATTTGCGATAAAAATATCTCCCACATGGCATTTTATCAAAATCTTTAGAGGTATTTTTGAGAAAATCAAAAGGTTCGCAAAATTTTCCATGTAAAGAGTAGTTTAGGGTGGGGGAATTTAATTCAAAATCTTGGTGTCCCATCCTTGAAATATATTAAATTCAAATACCAACTTTGGTTTTTAACCAACTTTTCGTTTTTGAGTTATGTTATGCTGTTCACACAAACACACACACACACACACACACACACACACACACATGTACTTTTTTCTAAAAATGCTCTTTTGAAATTCAGGGGACCTCAAAATACATACTTCTGGGGAAATCACAACATCGAATTTTTTATTCGAATGCATTACTTCCCATACTTACTGTACGTAGCAGAGAAAGAAAAACATCTGTTTAATGTGATATTTTTATGATCTCTCCGACATGAACAGAAAATAATACATTAGGACATAATGAACATAAATGGTTTACTATTTCACTAACAGTCGCGTAAACATTCTGTAAACAATGTTGCGGTACTTTTTTTATCTTTATTCGAGTGATTTTAGTTACAGATCAATGTTAAAATGTGATGCAAAGTTTAATTACAATGAGAAATGTGGCAATGTCACGTCGGTGCTCTCACATTGATGGCTGACGGCGGATACTTGTAAACGGATAGGAGGTTATTGAGTTATTGCCTGGCGTGGAGTCCAAGGGAAGTGCAGGCGATAAATTCATGCTGCAAGTATAAGTATTGGTGGGTAGGATGTCAGATTCAGCTGTAATTTATGACAAGGGAATCATTAATTTTATTTCATCTCGATAATCTACAAAGGAGTGCAATTATTTTAGAAAAAATGAAGAGCAATACTTTTATTTGTGTATTAACGGCAATTACTCTTGTTTTATCGCATAATGGGTGATAATAATGTGCATTATTGGGAATAACTGTATCCCTATATCTCTGTATCGCTTTTACTCTAAAGTAGTTAGTTTCGATTGATTCATTTTTCGGCTTCCTTCACTAATTAAAAACCAAATCTTCATTATTACTTATAGGAATATATCATTTCAGTAACATTCACACCTGTCAGGCATGACAGTTTTATTTGTGTATATTTGCCCGAGATAGTGACCACTTCAGCGGTACGGTAAACACACTGGACGTGTGTTCCGTTTACATCTGAGACAGTACTTGTCTAGAAGCACACGATGGTTGGGTGTTTTGTTTACAACTGAAAGCAGCACACGCTGATGGGATACAACACAGGCCGCTAACACTCTTTGCACGATTAACAGATAAAAAAATGAACAACGTTGTTGCATTTCGCTAAAGTTCTAAGTTTTCCGAAACTCACACACATAACAAGGAATATCTCCGAAATGGTTCACCCTACAAGAAAATTTATTGAGACATAAATTGCGTATTCTAGCAGGATCTACATCATTTGTATAGTATGATTTGGTCTATCTCTAACGGTTTACCAGTTATGCAAAAGTCGTCCAGAGTAAATACGACTACAGGAGCTATAGCTAGAAAATTCAAGATATACATTTCATTTGTCATCAAAATATCTCAAACATATGACACTTTAATCAAAATCGTTAGAGGCATTTTCAAGAAAATCAAAATTTTCGAAAAATCTTCCATGTAAAGGGTAGTTTAGGGTGGGGCTATTTTCTTCAAACTCTTCGTGTCGCATCCTTGATAGACATTAAACTTAAATACCAAGTTTGGCTTTTAACCGACTTTTCGTTTTTGAGTTATGCTGTCCACAGACTGACAGACACACAGACACACACACGGACCTTTTTCTAAAAATGCTTCTTTTTTGGATTCAGGGGGCCTCAAAACATATATTTCCGGTGAAATCTCGACATCGAATTTTTGGGTGGAATGCAATAGTTCCCCTACTTACCAGTAGAGAAAGTAAAAATGCCTGAATAATAATATATTTATAATTATTATTATAATGCAATTAAATCGTCTACTTCAATAAATACACAGCTTTGTGCATTCAAAATAGGCTTAGTCATAGCTTTCACAATGCCTGTAAACTGTACAATGGTAAAATTACATTAAAAATCGTATGCTAATAAGGTATTATTCAATCAGGAAATAATAATATTATACATTAAAGGTGATATCAACGAAAATACTGGACAAAGCAGATATTTGTATAATAACCTTTGTGTTTTTAGCTGCACATATTATCTTATTTATCTGCTTTACTGCAATTGAATTTACTTCCTTTTACTGAATGCAGAAATTACTCTACAACAAAATAAACCCGTAGCACAAGAAACCTTCGCGGGCCAAGGCTTACCGCCCGGCCGCTGCGTCCCCCACCTCTGCCCACTACAGGCGTCATGATTGGGGTGCAGAAATGGAGGGTGGGACTTGAACAGCACCCCGATCCGTCGTTCATCAAGTAACTCTTCAAATGGCCCCTCAGGGACCTGACGAGGCTGAGTGCACCCCGTTCCAGGTCTACCAACGGGGAGAAAATCCACACACCGGAAGTGGGAGAGGAACCCGGAGGTTGTTTAACAAAAAAATAACAATAAGAATTAAATCTTAAGAAAATACAGAAAAGGAGAAAAATGTAAAATAACAAACAGACGGTAAAGCACTTGGTGAAATTAAGTTGTTTTAAGTTCTTTTTCCGGATCGAATACTGCATGGAATTATGCGGGTTCAAATGAAGCTCAACCACTAGATCGAAGTCTTATTGCATGAAGGTTGTGCGACCTCATTAATGGGCGTAATTCAACATAGAAACGCGGTAATGAAAATGGACTCAAATTGAGTTCAATCCTGCATGGAAAGGTAGTAAGTGTAAAGCATATATATGATTTCCTGAGATCTTTAGCGGTTTTTCAGTTCCTGAAGACTGGTTTCCTTGAAAAGTTGATTTTTAATTCTGAAGTTCTTTAGGAAGCTTATCGTTTTTTCCAAGAATGTTCCCCATCCATAATGCCACTGCTTCAACGTGGTGGAGTTGGTATGAGGTCTTTTAGGATATGATGATTTCGCAAATTATTTTTTCTTCGTAAATCTCACTAGCCCGGTTTTCGTCGCTGACAATAGGATCTAAATATATCCTGTTTTGTCCTGGTTTGACTGTGTATTACTGCCATCAACTGAACACCTCTTCTGGACTTAGAAGCTTTGACTCTAGGGCATTGGTCTTATAAATACAAAAGTGAACTCGACCTTAAACCACTGCGCAACTTCCAGCCGTTCGCCACGTTTAAAAGATACCTCTGGACTGTCTATGCAACGACTATAATTTACTGTTCCATTTTTACTTTCTCTATCTCTCATCTAGGTAGAGGAAGCATGGTATTTAACCCAAATATTTCAACTTCACCGGGAACACAAGTGCTGTGTGTTGGTGGTCACCCTAACTACGAGTAATAACGAAAAGTTATATCAGTTCAACATCTTTTAAATTCACGACACAAAGCAAATCCTCCCTGTGAATCCAACTTTACATTATTTTATTTTCCTCAAAATTGCTACGACGATTTTGATTACAACAGCATATCTAGGGTATTTGCGTTAGCAATGAAATTTACGTCTTGAATTCTCTGCACATAGTCAACTAATTTGAAACAATTGTATATAGTTGGCGAACAATAAGGGAGACATAAAAGTGCATACTGTAACAAAATAATAATGTGACAAATTTCACTCCTGACGTCAGTGAGGCAATAACTGCAAAGTTCAGTTATATACTTTTTTGACACTTTATTTTCTTATGTAAAACTGAAGTACAAAATGCAGTTCTGGTATCATTAACAGAATCTATAATTCGTCGTGGCCTTGCAATTCACAAATGTTGTGTCCTCTCGTAACCATGACTCGCACTTCATTGTCTTTCTCTGTCTCACAAACTACTTCTGACGATCATACTCACTAAAACTGCGTCACATAAGAACTCCAACGTGATGATAAAAGGTCCACAACTGTCTCTGACGACACATACATTTCTGTCAGAGACTGCACACACACACACATACACACAAACACTGCTAACAGTTGTTTCATTCAACACTCATGACGCCATCACAAAAACACTCACTTCTGTGGATGCCGCGCTCGCTTATATAGGCTAGAGTAACGTAGCACGGATTTTTCTCGAAATTAACTTTTTCCTCGAACCGCTCATAAATAAGCCGCCATTCGAAAATCTCCAGAGCAATGTGAAAATGCTTTGTCCTGCCGTGCTCATTGTCATCGGTTACGTATTTACAAGCAATGCTTGACCTTGAGTAACTTTTGATGTGCTGCGGACGTCCGTTGTCACAATACTATACGAAAGTGGCGTGTTTCGTGTCAATAATTTTTTTACAGCTTCTACAATTTCCAGGTTCTTTGTTGTTATTGGTTTGAATCTTCAAATCTACCTTATACTTTATGAGAAGCTAAATTACCATTATTTAACTTCGCATAAGGAGTGCTTAAAAGCCAGCACGAAGCGAAACATTTTTTTAAACATTTCACTGTGGCTTCGGCCTAATTAATTCCAATAATTTGTGTAACGATGGTATTTCTGCAAATACTTTGAATAACAAATACCTTAAATAACAACATGATAATGGGTATAAAACTAAACTTTTGCAAGAACAGCTCCTATACAAAACGGTCCGGAAGCTAATTTTGGTGATTAATTTCAGGTTTATTGTTGTTATACGTTACTTATGAAACACTGTATAGAAGTTGCAATTTACCTTTATGATTCTATATCATAGCTCTCATTTTAGCTCTATATTTTACTGCTTAGACTGTTGTGTTTTTCCCTTTTCTCGAAGTTTATTTTTCTTCTCTTGTGTTATTCTTGCTCATGTATTTCGTTTTAGGTCTAGTTCCTCCTTTCCATTTTGTTCTTCTGCATTGTTATATTTCTTTTTCTGTGTTCCCATTAGCTTAATTTTTATGTATATCCGACTCATTCCTTGTCATGTTTGCTCTATCCCTTCCTTTACTTCGTTTGTTTATCGCTTATTTATGCATTTTCCCTTATTTCCTCTTTGATATCCTTTTATGTATTGTTTTCATATTTCTAATTTTTCTATTTCTTTGAAGCTCTTTCCTTGTTTTTCTCCTCCCCTCTTCGTTTTCCTCTCTCATCTTTCTCTCACGTCTAGATAACAATGACTGGCGGGCTTTAAAGCGAGAAATCTTTGACTCACTGAGTCCCATTCCGCTCCGAACGATTCTTTTTATTGAAGCGGACAACCTGAAGAGGAAAATCGAAAGGGTCTCCTACTCGTATGTAATAGTTGGTAAGGTATAATCAAGGCATTCCTCGCTTGCTACCGGGTTTTCTCCTCCACGGGAATTGAGGGGGGGGGGGGAATGTAATTTCCCTTCCCGTCTCAAAGAATTCTAATATTCGTACCACATGCAGACAGCGGCGCGGCAGCGGCTGTACCAAGTAATTAATTATCAATCCGCCATGACGAGGTGGATTTCTGGTAGCCATGACGACTAAGGAATTCCTGCCAGCTTCTGTGTTCAAGTGGCGTAAGTAAGGACTTAATGGAACGCTACCTTCTGAACAACAACTTATAGCGAGCCTACCTGCACAGTGATTCCGCTAACCCACATACTTCTCCCCAAAGAACATTTAAGGACACTTGGTGGTCATTGTGGATAACAAAATAGATTTCTTTTGCTTAATATGAATATACATAATTTGCAAAACATGCCCTTTTAATGTTTGTTTGCAATACTTGATACGTAAGTTAAATCTAAATTTACAATTCATTTATCAATTGCCACAGCAACGAGACTAAAACTGGTCTTTAATGCTTACGGTACCAGTAGGAAATGACGTCACACCGAACAGCATACTAACTTAAAAGAATCTGATGTGTTACAGTCACATGATTTTCTCTACCCTTCCACTAAGCATTCTTAAAAACTCTTTTTCCAATATTATCTTCGTGTTACTTGAAATAAACATTTGCAGAAAATGATCTTATTATCTTCTTGTAGGTACAAGGAGCATATGCGAATATAGTAGACTTTGAGCGATAGTAAAATCTTTTAAGGTTTTCAAATTCCGCTCTCTTTGCACGGCTAACGAATGAAATATGAATAACGATGTTTAATTTGACAGACGTAGAAGTTCTCCAAAACTCACATACATAACGAGCCATCTTGAAATGGTTCTCGTTACATTTTTTGTACAGTAAGATTTCGTCTCTCTCTTACGGTTTAACAATTATGCAAGTCTTCCAGAATATATAGGACTTCATGGGCTATAACCAGAAAATTTAAGATATGCATTTCATTTGTCATAAAAATATCTCAAACATATGGTAGTTTAATCAAAATCGTTAGAGCCATTTTCAAGAAAATCAAAATTTTCTAAAAATTTTCCATGCCAAGGATAGTTTAGCGTCCAGCAATTGTCTTCAAAATCTTCGTGTCGCATCCTTGAAAGACATTAACCTTAACTTTGAGTTTTGCTGTCCACAAACTAACACACAGACACACACACACACACACACACACACACACACACACACACACACACACACACACACAGACACACACACACACACACACACAGACAGAGAGAGACATACATGGCGTTTTTGATTCAGGGGTCTCAAAACATATATTTCCTCGTCGAATCTTTACTATGCGTAGTGGAGAAAGTAATATTATTAATGAATCCTCAAGAAAATATACAAAGTGTGAATTATTTATATATTTGTTAACGTTTTTATCAAAGCATCACTTTCGGAAAGCATTGCAAGCTTCAACATATCTTTGTTTCGACTTCGCTGGTAAAAGTTATACACATGCTAGATCCGCAACTTCTTCAATTGCAATGTCGCTCATTTTTTATAAAAGTTTATTGCTTGATAATAACTATCAAAAGTCGAAATATTTAATTCGGCTACATAAACAAATAACCAAGAAACTATGACATGTGTTACTTCAAGTAAAGAATTCATTACGAAATTAATTAGCAAAAGAGTGGATAAGAAGGCTTTGCCCATATAATTTAGATGTAGCTTTTCATTTGTTCATACAGAAAATTCATTTTTTCTTAACAAAAAATTGAAAAGCCATTTTGATTTATTTCTTTGATCTCGAATGCTTACGAGCCTCGTATTTCCAAAATGCATTCTGGACCTGATAGTATCACAGTTCTCGGTGGGCAATATGCTTTTGTGTGTTTGTGGCAATTAAGTACATTTAAATGGACAGCGGTCCGGCTGCGATATTTAAATTCTTTAAATCGGATCACTATGTGATTCGTATTATATTTACTTCTCTTTGCATCACGAGGAAAATCACAAATAATAACTTAGTAGTTGACAAAAGTATAAAGTATTTGACAATTCAAACCAAATTAAAGAATGTGGATTTGGGTGGATTGTTCGGTTAGGGCCTGGCCCACCGGTTCCAGAGTACAGAGGGATTCCCCACTGAGCCTATGCAGCCTGCTCTATGTAAGACACCTGGGAGGAAGGAATGAAACGAGAGTGCTCTATAGGCGTCAGGAAACCCGGGCGCGCAGTAAACTAATTCGAGGGTCCCTAATGTGTGCTGGAGATTCTTCATCTCGACCCTAGATTTCGCTAAGCAGTCATCAGTCGCATCGGTTTCTACAGCACCCCCCCCCCCCCCAGCACACCTGGCAACTAAGGCCACCCGACCGTCGAGAACAGCAGTCACACTGCTCAAATCCCCCACACGACAGCGCTAATTCAACACAGAACATGAGCTAGGCAAAATCAGCTTAAAAGGGCCATCCACTGAAACCATTTTTGTTTCACTCCACCGACCATCCCTCCCCTTCCCTGTTGTTCAGCTACTCATTCAGTGGCAAGTATGGCTTCGTCAGGACGTCTGTTTCATGAAGAGTGGCAGAGGGAATTTGTAAGTTACAAAAACAGGAATATTTGCGGTTAGTATGGAGATTTTAATTTACCGTTTGTTTTGCGGATTTCAGTTTGCAAATATAAAGCAATATCAAGCGACGCTATGAACAGAAGCATAAAGCAAAGTTTAGTGACCCTACAGGTATTTATTTACAATTTCTAAATACTCGTATTTGTAAACGTATGAAAGGGACGATATGATTCCTCATTTTAGGGGTTTAGTTCCTTATTAGTTCATTTAATATAAGCTTTGTATTTCGTCTTTTAAAGTTTGAACATATATTGAGTTTAAAACCAAAGTGCTTATTGCATTGATCAAATAGTTTTAAAATATGTTCAGGCTAAATTGCAATGGAACGTTTCTGCTTCATTTATTGTGAAAGAGTAAGAATATTACGTGCATAAGATAGCACAAGTTACAAAGTTGGAGATTGTATGGTCTGGGCAAGAGAATGTGGGGTGGATATGGCAAGTTCAATCGCTAGCTCTCCTCTCGTGCCCATGCCTCGGATGAAATCTCGAAATCAAATTTTGTGGTGGAATATGCTTCCTCTTCCTGTAAAATAGGGAGTGTAAGCCTCAAACGCATCCGAAAGTGGTGTAAATCATAAGATGAATATAAAATCGAAGTTTCGAGTAATAAAGTTGTATTTCTGCAGAGAATCAGGAGGGTGATTAGCAAAGTTTGTGAAGTGCCAGGAAATAAGAGTAAACATGTTTACAAAGTTTAGTGCAGCAAGCCAATGTAAACAATATGAAAGCTGTGGCTGTTAGTGTATATAACGAGGACTGTATTGTTGTCCAAAACAGGTCTGACAGACTGTAGCGCAGGGCGCATGCGCGACATAACATATTCCATTACCTCGGGCTGCAGCTCATATTAATACCTAGTGATTTCCAGCACTCGTTTGGGATTCAGCCGCGAGCCAATTACCTATACATGAGCTCGCCCGGAACTTGGCTGAAGGTTTAATACTGTTTGTTCTACGAGAGTGCGATGTGAGTAAAGGTGCCACTGCATATTCCAGGTTTAACTTCATTCGACGTTCACGCACTCTGCTGGACTGCACTCCACATTCCTGACGATAATCAATCACCTCTTGTGTTACATTCACATTACTTTCACCACCTACTGTCGCTTATTTGTTTAGATTTTATGAAGTATTCCTACGAAAACGTATCACTTTCTACCAAGCACGTATTGCAACGGTTATAAAATTTCACAACAAACATACAGGCTGTTATAGACGTAACAGTACGGTGGATACAAGGTCATACGGGTATTCAGAACATGAAAAGGCTGATGTCCTAGCAAAGAAAGCATCATCTCTCTGTCCTTCACAGGACCATAATCATTCTAGAATTCATAATCACTATAGAAGCCAAAAACACAGTACAAAATTGGGGTTGTAATGAAACCCAAAACAAACAAATGAATTTATTTGTCCAAGATCATAATTAGTTAAGAATATAACATCTTCAAGATGCATAAATTAATACTCAATTACACTATAGCCATTAAAATCGTTAATGGAATAAATGATGTTTCAACTAGCCAATTAAAAGGCTTTCTTTTAAAAAACATTGATGCTCAATGATCTAAATTTAATATCTAATTTATTATAAAATTCTACACCCTTAAGCTAATAACAGTGATTTCTTGCTAAGCATAATACTAATAATTCTTTTTGGCACAACAATACTTCTTTGGCATGAAGGATATAGAAATAATATCCATAAACAAACTTTGCAGGCAGATAAATAATTTGTACATATGTTTGTCTTAACACGAAGAAGATATAGGAATAAAAGGTTAGTACATGAGTAGAGAAAGTCATGTAAGTGCAACATATCAGATTTTTTTCGTTTAGTGTTCGAATAGTTTCGAGCCCAAGTTTAGGAACCTCTAAGGTATTTCAAAATCCCGATGGCGAGATACTTAAAAAATGAAACAGATTTAGGGGGGTAGCATAAGGGCATAATATTTAAGCAGAAACCAAATTTAGAATTGTTGACCATTTTTGGTTCAAAGCTCAGTAGGGTCTGTTCTTAAAGAATTAAAACCACACAAATTTGTCAACAGTTGCAGTGACGTTTAACATTTGGGTTTCGCTCCTAATGTTAGTGAAGGAAAAGTTATCGACTTCAGTAGGTGCTGCCATCTTCCGTATGCATTACTGCTGTCAAATGCAAGTAAAACTTAGTAAATCTTAGTTTTTAAATAAATACAGGCTTCATTTTTTTATTCTTTATTCTTCAAATTTGATGTATGTTAACACCCATATTGTGCATAAAATCTGTTGTGGCAATGAAAATGAATACATTAAACAAAAAAAAATATAATGTGTTGCACTCAAATTACTTTCTCTGCTCTTCTGCTAACCCTTCTTACAAACTTGTATTTCTATATCTTCTTCGTGTTAGTTGAGATAAACATTTGCAGAAGTTATTGCTTATTTCCTTGTAGGTGCAAGAGGAATATTAGAATACAGAAGGCTTTGTGCGACAGTCAAATCTTTTTGATCTTTGAGATTCCGTTCTCTTTGCACGATTAACACATAAAAAAATGAACAACGTTGTTGCATTTCGCTAAAGTTCTAAGTTTTCCGAAACTCACACACATAACAAGGAATATCTCTGAAATGGTTCACCCTAAAAGAAAATTTATTGAGACATAAATTGTGTATTTTAGCAAGATCTACATTGTTGTATAGTATAATTTGGTCTATCTCTAACGGTTTACCAGTTATGCAAAAGTCGTCCAGAGTAAATCGACTACAGAGGCTATAGCCAGAAAATTCAAGATATACATTTCATTTGTCATCAAAATATCTCAAACATATGACATTTTAATAAAAATCGTTAGAGGCATTTTCAAGAAAATCAAAATTTTCGAAAAATGTTCCATGTAAAGGGTAGTTTAGGGTAGGGCTATTTTCTTCAAAATCTTCGTGTCACATCCTTAAAAGACATTAAACTTAAATACCAAGTTTGGCTTTTAACCGACTTTTCGTTTTTGAGTTATGCTGTCCACAGACTGACACACACACACGGACCTTTTTCTAAAAATGCTTTTTTTTATTCAGGGGGCCTCAAAACATATATTTCCGGTGAAATCTCGCCAGAATTTTTGGGTGGAATACAATACTTCCCCTACTTACCAGTAGAGAAAGTAAAAATGCAAAAATGGATAATTTTTTTAAGAATTTTTTACTACATTCAAACTTCTATACTGCACAACACCTTGGATAGCGTGACATTGTTGAGTGTAAGACTATTATTGCCAGGTGGCTTGTTGTCACTAGAGACCACGTGAGAACGTAGGTACGTATCGCTGTTTCCAATAAATGGCAGGCTTGAAACATCCATCATGAAGCGAGCGAGCGAGGTGTGCTGCAGGTAATCAATATGTTTAATGATGGCGCGGTGTTCGGAATCTCAAGGTGAGCCCAGTCATGCCATGACAGCTCCATTAATCATGCCCGTCGTCCGTCCGTCCGTCCGTCCCTTGCACCCTGCTACACTTATTGAAAATGGCTGCCACTGCCGCTGCCGAGAATTCCACGCCCCAGTTTCGAACTTCTTACCCACCCGTGCCAACTTGTTTATTTGTTCGTGCTGGCCGTGCCAACAAAATTACATTTTAATGATCCATGCATGAGCCATTGCTCGACCACTCGAAGCGAAGCGCACACAGTTTACTTGAACTCGCTGCAGCTAGCCGACTTCCTCACATGTTTTCTTTGCTAGACTTTCAAAGGAACATCGCTCTGTGTTAACCCTTTCACTAATATAACTATCGGAATGCCCTGCTTCCTTCGTGACGATATCGCCGCACTCGTTACGTTAACGTGCTTATAACTAGGCACACGAATTGTGTACTCTAACACAGCGATGTCCAAACTTCTATCTTTGGAGAACCTTACGCGGTGAGCGGAGGGACAGACGGTCAGTATCCAGTGACGGACACAAACAGACGATTCCATAGACGTTTCTAAGTCATAACCTGAACTTTCTTGGAATGTTCTCAGAAGACCTCTTTATTCTAGATGAGTTTTGCATAAATAGTAAACAGGAAAAGACAGATGAAAGATAACTAAATAAAAAATGTGGATCTCGTTAAAACAATTATGCCAGATCCTTCCTTTTTTTCGTTTGAGTGAACCATTTCCGAGATATTCTTTACTATTTTGAATTGGCCAATACTTATACTATTGTTTCAAACAGCAATCTGCTTTCGTGTTTTCATTCCGGAATTTCAAAGATATCGCATAGGAACTAGTTCTCAAAACATTCTACTATTACTTGAGCCCTACTGTATTCCCATATTCCCCTTGTACCTACAAGAGAATTTGCAGTATAGTAATTTATGAAAATACTTCTGTCCTAAAATGTAGTATAAAGAGAAATAAGCATTTGCAAGAATAGTGTGTATAAGACTGAATATAGCTCTACATAATTATATTTGCGAACAGAGTTTCTCCAAAGTGAACTACCTACATTAAAAGTCTGTATCATAATAAGTTACGCGACGATCGCTTGGTGTATCTTCTAAGCAATATACGTAAGCAATATACGAGAACCAAACCGCAACTGCAACACAATACACGACTGGGGGTTAAACAGAGGTAAAGTCCGCGTGGCGTGGAAGGGGATAAACCCAAACTGTCCTCTTTCGCAAACGGACATCGCTACTCTAAAAAATAATCCCTAATCTATTGTGTTTGCATTTATGGATTGGAAACTCCAATAATTTGTACGTAAATACGTATGCGTTTTATAGACCTGGATAAAGCTTTTGACGTAGTAAACAGAAATCACCCTTGGGCAGTTTTCAACAAAAGATGCCTCAAGTACCTAATAAAAGTATTGCAACATATGTCTGAAGAAACAAAGGTGAAAATAAAATTAGGATATTGACGATTTCCGAAAGAAATGAATATTAATAATTGTCTTAGAAAAGGGCGCAGTTTGTTCCCGCTACTTTTTAATGTTTATATGGACAATATTAGAGAAGTATAAGCAAAAAATACCAAAAGGCATCAAACTGAAGAACAACTACAATATTAATATGCTGCTCTTTGCAGATGATATAATAATTACACAAAGAAATGAAGACGATTTACAAAAAAAAGTGTGTATGAACTAGGATCTCAATAAATAAAACAAAGACGACATTCTGTAGAAAACATCCAGTGCGATAAAAAAAATCTGATGTGTTGCACTCACATGACTTTTAGCCGAAATGAGATATCTAAGTCCAATTAAGGGATGTACAATTATGGACGAAACAAAAAACGAAGAAATAAACGAATCAAATATTCTTCCTATAAATGGAAAAGTAGAGGAATATAGAACCCGATGAAAAAAGCTTCCCTTAGTTGTGTTATGAGTACCATACTGCCATCCTGATGGTGAATACGATTATATGCCCAAATAAAAAACATTAAGGCATCATACGTGACAAAAAAATACAATTTTAGGCAATTGTATGTAATATCTGCGTAATGGATTTTTTTGGGAATAATAATTCTTAGGATGGCTTCCTTCGGAAGGAGAGTAAACGCAATGGTCCGTGTCACAGATCTACGCTACATAAAACATCGTGAAGCCTGATCAAAGAGGCCTATGAGCAAAATTTGTCCCCAATATGGTATGGAATGGTACGTTAGGAATCTAACACACGTTATGCCAATCTGTTATTATGTGGTTCTGGGAAACAGTCGTTTCGGCGACTAAGGAGTTAAGCCTTTTAAGTTTGTGTCCCAGAGAGAAAAAGAGAGACAGACAGAGAGAGAGAGAGAGAGAGAAAGAAGGGCTAGAGGAAAAATATATGTTGCACTCACTTGACTTTCTCTACTCTTGTACAAACTATTCTTACAAACTCTTCATGTCAGTCAAGATAAACGTTTGCAGAAATTATCTTATTGCTAATTTCCTTGTAGGTGCAAGGGGAATTTGGAAATACAGTAGGCTTTAAGCGATACTCAAATGTTTTAAGAGTGGTCGCTATATGACCACTTGAAATTTCGCCCACTTAACATTACCATGAGATAAAAAACTAAATAATGACTTTGTATTTGACAAAAGCGTAGGTAAGTATTATAAAACTCATACAAACAACAAGGAATGTCTTCGAAATGGTTCAATGCATTTCAACATTTGCGTTATAACAAGATATACTCTTTTTGTATAGTAAGATTTGGTCTATTTCTTACAGTTTACCAGTTATGCAAGTTATTAAGAGTAAGCAGGCCTACATAGGCTATATCCAGAAAATTCAAAATACCTATAAATTTCATTTGTCATAAAATATCTTAAACATTTTAATCTAAATCGCTAGCCATTTTTGAAAAAATCAATACTTTTGAAACATTTCCCATGTAAGTAGTAGAAAGTAAAATAATGTGAGAGAGAGACTGTGGTGAGGGTGAAGGAATTCGAGAGGTAAAGCAATAATGGGATCGTTACTGTTCTGCGAGTCATTTACTATTTTTCACTTAGTTTAAAGTAAGTAGTTTTGTCTTAGTTCAGTAAGTCATAAAGTACAAGATTGACTTTTCCTGCTTATATCACTGGTGTCTAAATGACAACTCACAGTTACTTTTATCCCCGAATTATTGTCTCAATTATGCCAGGGATATGATAACTTATGCATTTCTATGTGGTTTTCATTTTTGCTATCCTTATTTGGAGATAGTGAAATAATTTAAAGAGAGAAACTAGCATAGCTTTACTGCTGGATTTAAAAACACCTCTTTCTGAAATAACAATGAGACGCATGAGTTGACATATAGTCAATGAATTTCTCGGAAAGTTCCGTTGCTGTGATTTTGTATAACCCGAGCGGTCTTTAGGCTCTTCGAACTGCCAATAATCGATCACAAAAATACTTGAGTTAGATGACAAAACACAAAGGAAAAGAGACGAATTTTGGAAATAAATTTTTTTCTGACAACTTAAGTCCCTTCTACTATTTTACGGCCCGAGGGACAGAGGTACGGAGAGACGGATGGTGGTAACTGCGTCACCAAATGAACCACGCCTATTGTAATGAGGTACCAAACTTTTTGATTGGTTTGTGATAAAACCGTTAGCCGGAGAGAGAAAAAACAAATAATAGTCTAAGTGGATACATATTAAGGTACCAGTTATCATAATACTGAAGTGACATTTTTAAGGAGAACAAAGGGATGTACAAGACTGGGTCACTTTAGAAATGAAGATATCAGAGAGGAATTACACAGAGAATAAAGGAGATATTGGTTTCAGGATATAAATAGAATTGAGGACACGAAACTACCAAAAGAACCGACTGGAAGAAGTGGTATAGGATGGCCTAAGCGACGTGAGAAACTGTGAAGCCAGAACAGGCAATACCGCCTACTCCATGTAGTGAAGATGACGATGATGGTGATGAATTATCAAAGTATCTACACATCTACCCCTAACAGCCTGTATATTAAGAGACAGGTCATTCTTTTCTTATTGCTAATAATCATGCAAGTCCAAACTCTCTGAAGATTTAATCTGAAGACGAGGACTGGGGTCTGACGTTCAAAGATCCTTTTGTTTTGCTAATTTTAATGCGTACATGTCATAAAGAGCTATAAAAGTATAGCAGTACTCTTTAAAAGGTTTTCAGCTGTTGAAATGCCGCATATTTCTGAGATTCATCCATTAAGAACCATTGTTGTCAATTGCATAATAAAGTTACATAACTGTGCAATTTGCATCAAGTTACATGAATAATTTTGCAGTTCAGCTTTTGTTTGCACAATTATTAGTTATGAGGAATGTTTTATTTGTTGATCAAGTGGTATGCCTGCAAGGAGCTCCTCGGGAGGGGACTCCCCAATTGCTGAGAGCGATGCGGCAACTAGCCCAACTCCTTGAGAAGATGCCTGTCTGAGACTGTTGGCTTCCTTCAAGCAGTGCTCTCGGCCGATTAAACAAATGAAACTTCTTATTCTGAAGGCACACAATGTAATTCCCAATTGGATAATTTGATTTGGAAGGAGAAGGAAAGAGGGCCGTGTGCGATTCGTCTTTTGTGTCACGGCGTTGCATTATGGGAACGGGCCCAGCTGTGACGTCTCTCCAAACCACCGGAAATGCCCCTCCGCTGGACCGTGAGACATTGAGACGATATTAAACCGCCCGGACGGGCGAGATGCACTGTAAGACGCGAGATCCGTAAAACAGTCCAGCCCCAATTGAAACACAATGGCAGCAAGTGTCACTTTAATTGCCCAGATCGCTGTCCCACTTTTCCAATCTGTATTGTTGCTGGCACCGCTTCCTCTGTCTTATGCACGGAAATCTAAATGGGGCTGCTCTGGGTTCGGAAGGGTCAGAACATTCCATATATGTAATCTCTGCAACCTCGTCCGTTTTCTGATGCAGTTACTTCAAGACAAGGCACTTTAACTACAGGAAATTCACCTGATTTTGTCTTTGAAGCCTTCGGGATTCATGGATATCAACCTCTTTTTAATGTTCTCGTATTAACTCCAAACTGGAATGCGCCATTCCAAACTTGCTCGAAGTTCTTTGCAAGACTTGAACAGTGCAGGTATCTTACAGAAGTGTTTAACGCAGTTGTTATAGCATAAAACATTATAGGCGATGGATTATAAATGAGGAAGGAAATTTGGGACGGAGTCGTACCAGGTGTACGTTTAGGTACCTCCGGTTCTTTGCCAGTAATGAGGACTGAGGAAAACCTGGAAGAATTCTCAGTCAGGGAGGATGATCCTGGTGGTATTTGAGCGTAGATCTACCATGCCCAACTATTCTCAACAGGGTTATTCGGACCATCCGTCCATTCCTCCATCCATCCATCCATCCATCCATCCATCCATCCATCCATCCATCCATCCATCCATCCATCCATCCATCCATCCATCCATCCATCCATCCATCCATCCATCCATCCATCCATCCATCCATCCATCCATCCATCCATCCATCCATCCATCCATCCATCCATCCATCCATCCATCCATCCATCCATCCATCCATCCATCCATCCATCCATCCATCCATCCATCCATCCATCCATCCATCCATCCATCCATCCATCCATCCATCCATCCATCCATCCATCCATCCATCCATCCATCCATCCATCCATCCATCCATCCATCCATCCATCCATCCATCCATCCATCCATCCATCCATCCATCCATCCATCCATCCATCCATCCATCCATCCATCCATCCATCCATCCATCCATCCATCCATCCATCCATCCATCCATCCATCCATCCATCCATCCATCCATCCATCCATCCATCCATCCATCCATCCATCCATCCATCCATCCATCCATCCATCCATCCATCCATCCATCCATCCATCCATCCATCCATCCATCCATCCATCCATCCATCCATCCATCCATCCATCCATCCATCCATCCATCCATCCATCCATCCATCCATCCATCCATCCATCCATCCATCCATCCATCCATCCATCCATCCATCCATCCATCCATCCATCCATCCATCCATCCATCCATCCATCCATCCATCCATCCATCCATCCATCCATCCATCCATCCATCCATCCATCCATCCATCCATCCATCCATCCATCCATCCATCCATCCATCCATCCATCCATCCATCCATCCATCCATCCATCCATCCATCCATCCATCCATCCATCCATCCATCCATCCATCCATCCATCCATCCATCCATCCATCCATCCATCCAACCAACCATCCGTCCGTCCGTCCGTCCGTCCGTCCGTCCGTCCGTCCGTCCGTCCCTCCGTCCATCCGTCCATCCGTCCATCCGTCCATCCGTCCATCCGTCCGTCCGTCCGTCCATCCGTCCATCCGTCCATCCGTCCGTCCGTCTCACTTCTATGGAGAATGGTATGTTGTGTACAATTGAAAATTATTTATATTTTTAATTTATAAAATATGATTCAATACTATAAAAGCGTTTGATAGATGCACGAACACGCTATAATCATTCAAGTTGTAACAGCGCCCTAAATATGAAAATATATGAGCAATAAAACTTTACATTCGGAACAACAAAGGTACTCCTAACTTTTTTTTTAACTGCAGAGGTCATATCGGCGGCCTTGCCTATTGACAAATGGTGTTACACGTTTACATATTCCCACACTCAGGTAAGGATGAGGAATAACTCTGGTTGGAGAAAAATTCCTACCCCCCTGCCGGGAATCGAACCCGGGACCCCCAGCACAGCAGGCAGGTGCTCCACCAACACAGCCACAGGACCAGCAACTCCTAACTTTGTTTCAATGCCATATACAGAAAAAACATGCATTTTCATATAAATACGACGTCTATATATTATTTAGTATAGATTATAAATGTATTTACTTTGGTAGGTGTGCAGTGAATGATAATATTTTAGCAAAAACCAGCATCTGATGTGGCTGCGTTCGAAAGAAAAAATGTAAAACTTTGTGCCACCTGCAACTCAGTTTACATGTAAATCCGATAAAGACCATAACACAGCTACTGGGACCCTGGCGGTTCCTTTGAACAAAGGAATAGAAACAAGAAAAGTAAGAACATTTTTAAAAATGCCACTTGAAGGTGCTGTGTTTATGATTCCATTATTTATCCCTTTTTTCCCCTCGACTGAACCCCGAGCCTTTAATGGCCGCGTCTGAGCATGTAAAGACTAAGATATAAGCTGCACTTAGCTTTTACGAGCGCCCATAACGTGGGCTAGCATCGGTATGCACAGTCGTTAGGAAAATATGAAAACAATCCCGAGAAACTCCTTAAATTTTATTTTTATCCGACTATAATAATTAACTTCATTGTAAATCAAGACTTAAGCACGTCTGCCGTTTGTGTGTGGGGAGCAGGTCTCCTGGTTTATGTGTGTTGATACAGCCCAAGGTGGATGTTGTGATCAAAGCGTGCAGGAGTGGTGCGCTGTATATATTAGGGCTTAGTGCAAGGCTGCTTTACGCTGCGATAGGTGAGGGCAGCACGGTCGCCCCCCCCCCCAACAGTACCAACAATGGTATAGTACATACATACATACCTAGTGCAAATTACACACGAGTCTTCTCTCTCTATCTCAAAGATTCGACAAGCACCCAGATTTCACTAGAAAGAAATACCATGCATTTTGAGCTATCATTGAATAAAAAAAAAATTCTGACGTGTTGCACTCACATGACTTTCTCAACTTTTGTACTAACCATTCTTACAAACTCTTATTACTATATCTTCCTTGTGCTAGTCGAGATAAACCTTTGTACAAATTATCTTATTGCTTATTTCCTTGTAGGTGCAAAGGGAATATTAGAATCCAGTAGGCTTTGTGCGATAGTCAAATGTTTAAGATTCTGTTGTCTTTGCACACTTAACATATAAAAAAAATTTACAACGATGATCCATTTCACGAAAGTTAAGTTTTCCGAAACTCACACACATAACAAGGAATACCTCCGAAATGGTTCACCCTACAAGAAAATTTATTGAGACATAAATTGTGTATTTTAGCAAGATCTACATTTTTTGTATAGTATAATTTGATTTATCTATTACGGTTTGCCAGTTATGCAAAAGTCGTCCAGAGTAAATACGACTACAGGGGCTATAGCCAGAAATTTCAAGATATACATTTCATTTGTCATAAAAATATCTCAAACATATAACATTTTAATAAAAGTCGTTACAGCCATTTTCAAGAAAATCAAAATTTTCGAAAAATTTTCCATGTAAAGGGTAGTTTAGGGTGGGGCTATTTTCTTCAAAATCTTCGTGTCGCATCCTTGAAAGACATTAAACTTAAATGCCAACTTCGGTTTTTAACTCACTTTTCGTTTTTGAGCTATGCTGTCCACAGACTGACAGACTGACAGACTGACACACAGACACACACACGGACTTCTTTCTAAAAATGCTTTTTTTTTTGGATTCAGGGGGTCTCGCAAAATATATTTCCGGTGAAATCTCGACATCGAATTTTTGGGTGGAAAAATTATGTAGACGTGTGTTTTATCGAGACCTACATTTTTTGTATAGTAAAATATTGTCTATGTCTTGCGATTTACGAGTTATTTAAAAGTCATCCGGAGTAAACAGGACTACATAGGCTATAGCCAAAAAAATTCAAGATATACATTTCATTTGCCATGCAAGTATCTTGAAAATGGCTCTAAAGTTTTTGACTAAAATACGATATGCTTGAGATATTTTGATGACAAATTAGATGTATATTTTGAACTTTCTGGTTCTAGTCTATGGTAGTCCTGCTTACTCTGGAAGACTTGAATAACTCGTAAACCGTATGAGATAGTCAAAGTCTTTGTATACAAGAATATATATCTCGCTAAAACACACAATTTATATATGAATAAATCTTTTTATAGAGTGAACCATTTCTGAGTATTCCTGGTTATTTGTGTCAGTTTCGGAAAACTTAATACTTTCGTGAAAGGGAACATCGTTGTTCACTTTTTTATATGTTAAGCGTGCAAAGAGAACGGGATCTAAAAGTTTTAAAAGATTTGACTATCGCTCAAAGCGTATTCTAATATTCCCCTTGCACCTACAAGGAAATAAGTAATAAGATAATTTGTACAAATGTTTATCTCAACTAACACAAGAAGGTAGAAGAATAAGAGTTTGTAGAATGGTTAGTACAAGAGTAGAGAAAGTCATGTGAGTGCAACACATCAGATTTTTATAGAAAGGTGCCCCAAAACGTACACTTCCAGTGATATTCCACATGACATTTTTGGGAGGAATACAAAGCCTTCCCTACTTATTTTACTGTAAGTATGTGATAGATATAGTAATAAATGATAGCGAATAGAGAAATTCATGTGAACATGGTGTGGGAGATGTTTATCATGCTTAGCACTTCCTCAATGTGGTTGTATGGTTTGTAAGAATTGAGTGTTTAAGGGTATTGGTATTGTAAATACTTGACAGGATCCAACAAATGGTTTAGGCGAAATGTGGCATGGGGAGTTTCGCTGACATGCTGGGGGCGAGAACTCGGGGCGCTTGCTACGGTGTGACGTGGTTCAGAAATCCAACCTGACAACAGTCCATTGTTTTCTAGCTTCGTGTGGGGAAGGCTTAAGGAACCCCCTGCTGTTGCCGTGCTGTAGATTAGGCCTATAATGTTACACAAGTATCAGGAGATGGTAATCTCTCCCCCCCCCCCCCCTCTCTCTCTCTCGCTAAAGGAGTCTTGATATTAATTACAAGAAGAACATTTCTGCCCTTTGTCGCTTCTTGTGCGCTCGATAAATTTGCACCTGGCACCTCAACGCCACGTTGTGGAGCCATGAGTATTAATAGCACCCAGAATTTTCTGATACCACGATAGATTTTCGCTATTAGCTTGCAAATCCCGTTGGCAAAATACTGACACAGCTGTTCAGTCACAAAGGTTGGCTTAATCGCTCACGTTCAATGCTTAGAAATTAACATTAATACAACAATGTTTGTGTTAATAGTATAGGGTTATAGTATAGAATAGTGTATATTTGTATTGCGATTTAAGTTTAGTAAGTGACTTTTACTGGAGCTAGGAAAAGTTCCAGGATTAGTAAACACTTAACAGACGTGTGTGACATATGATTTTTGGGGAGATAATTAGTAATTTAATACAACGTATGAATGAAATGTGAAATACTAACTTTGAAACATAACATTCGTCTTTCCATTGTGTCTTGATGGTTGAACTAATTAGCTTAAATTAACCATAACATCTTTCGTATCTCTCTTTAGATTTTCCATACATGAGAGAAGTACCGTCTATTTTACAGTTTCCTTAAATTTCAGAATCAACACACTCGTTCAAGTTAGCGGCCATGATTACTATGGGAAATTATTGATTTAAGCACGGCCTACTCTGTTTATCTTGCGAAAGGTGAATTAAGATTCAAACAATGCATAATACATTCGATCGTCACTATAGCGAAATTTGGCCTAATTCCAGTGCTTTATTGTTTTAAATTATAGCTTATGCAATATAAATAAGGCAACAATTGTTGAGGCGGTAAAAATCAACAAATAGATTGGCTATATTTTATATCTGTATCAATCAAAATATTAAGTTTAAGGGTGTGAAAATACTAGCGGCCTAGGCCTTAAAAGTACGCAATATACGGGGGTAGGTTAAGTTGGTAGATATGATTACGGCATAATTAATTTATCTATAATGTCAACATAACAGGAAAGGCCATGGAATCCTACTGTCTCCCCAAAAATAAAATCGTTTATTTTCCCCAACACACAACGCTGTTTATGGTATGAGCTAATTGCCTTTGTCATTTTGATTTCTGTTTATTTTTTTGTTTCTAAATAATTGTAACCATATGAGCTAAAAGCATGGTTTTTTTAATACAATAAGCAGAGCGTGGGCTTTCATGGCCATTATCATTCTAATTAAATATTTTTCGGTTAGTACCACGTCAGCATTATTTAAATTTTGAGAACTTTAAATTAATTAATTCAATTCCACGTACATACTTCCAAATAGGGTGGGGAACCATTCTCAAGACAAATTCCCGCCCTCTAGTAGGTAATCAAAACGGGACCTTTTACTTGAGAAGCTAAAATGACTAAAACAGTAATTTTTTCCAATTTTACAATATAAATTTCTAACTATACAGTTTATGGTAGGTAAATCCAGTATCTATGTTTACTGAGGTGGAACGAAGGGTATGAAATATTGTTTTGAATGTTTCTTCAAAATGTTAAAGTAACAACTTTATCGCATTGTGTAATGAAATGGATTTGAATCGATCTTCGGGTTCTGAATACCAATTCAGGTTCCGCTTCATTTCACCAGTTTTTAGTTTTATCTACCGGTATTTTAATTATTTAAGCCAGTGAGCTTTAAATGGCTTTAATTTAGCATCACATGGAATTTCACAATCTTCTAAGCGTCATCAACATGCAGAAATGACCTGTTTTTTCGTTATCAGTATGCAACTTTGATACAGAATTTGATTTCTTCTGTAGAACTAGATTTTAAATATACCTATAGCACATGTGTTTCCTTTTGTAAACAAGAAATATCGAACAACAGTTTTTCTTGATCGACACTCCCTGATAATTTTTACATTTTTATTTGCTCTATCTATTGTATTGCACAAAAAAATTCGATATCGCGATTTCACCACAAATATATGTTTTGAGATTCTCTGAGTTAATCCCCCCTTCCCCCAAACAATATATTTTTATAAAAACGTCCTGCCTGTGCGAGTGTCGGTGAACAGCAAAACTCAAAAACGAAAGGTCCTTAAATACCAAAGTTGGTATTTAAATTCTGCATCATCTAAGGATGTAGCAGGAATGTTGTCAAGAAAATTCTCCCACCCTAGGTCACCTTTTACAAAAACACTTTTTTTCCCTCAAAAAATGCCTCTAAGGAATGTGATTAAAATATTCTACGTTTAAGATGTTTTCATTACAAATTAAATGTATATTTTTAATTTTCTGTGAATGTCCTCAGAAATCCTTTGAGATAGACACAATCTTACTGCTCAAAACTGTAGATCGAGTTAAAACACGACTTATATCAAACACTTCTGTTTTTTAATGGGTGAACCATTTCCGAGATACAAACGTGGTTTTGAACTGTGCTTTTGTATTACTTTGGATTTATTACATTAAAGTCACACATCCACACTCCCATTCCTAGTTCCAGAGACTAGGTTGGGGAGTAATCCTAGTGCAAGAAAAATTCCCACCATTCCAGCCGGGAATCGAACATGGATCCCCGTGCAGTCAGGTACTCTACCAACTAAGCTATGGTATCAGCATCTTTTGTATTTTGTATAGAGACTGGAACGATCAATTATATATCTGTCTTTTATAACGTTTATCTTTCCCCTATCTGCATAAAATAAAAATAAAACAGCTATCCGAGTATCCAGTTTTATTGTTATATCATTTTCGACCTGGTTTGTACATCAGTGATCCATGTTCTAACAATTTAGGAAAAAGATCTAAGTAGGAGATAATTTATCAATGGTAAGTATCATAAATAACCCTTAATGAACAGTTCA
Organism: Tenodera sinensis; assembly: GCA_030765045.1. NCBI lineage: Eukaryota > Metazoa > Arthropoda > Insecta > Mantodea > Mantidae > Tenodera > Tenodera sinensis. The sequence continues at coordinate 20,837,378 of CM060963.1, forward strand.
TTATATTAGGATTGCAAATGTATTTCATTCTTTCCTTTCAAGAGTAATACATTTTTTGATTAGGAAGGTTTTGAAGTAGTGCTCCTTTTGGATGAGGTAACTCCTTTATTTTCCTTGAACATAAATAAAAGAAACGAAAAAAAAAAAATGAGAGCTGCAAATAATGACATAGAGAACTGGTTTTTAGCTACATCATTAAAAGCCCTTAGCCAAGTGTTGTATAGAAATAGTGGCGCGATTTCTGACGCATCAGTGATAATTATATATGCTCGACTATGAGTCAAGCTTAAAACATTTATAACATGTTTTTAATATCCTACGCTGCATATTATTGTCACTGTGGTCTCCAACAGTTTAATCATGTGTTTGTTAATCGATTGTACATACACAAATCGATAGCAGCACCTTCAACTTTTATTGTTATGTTGGTCTTAACACAATGATAACGCAGATCTTTAAAAAAGTATACTTTCACAAACGAGAAGAAACACTCACATGACTTTCTCTATTCTTGTACTAACCATTCTTACAATCTTATATTCCTATATCTTCTTTGTGTTAATTCAGATAAACATTTATACAAATTATCTTATTATCTCCTTGTAGATGTAAGAGGAATATTAGAATACAGTAGGCTTTGTGTGATAGTCGAATATTTTAAAGCTATGACATATAGAAAAATGAACAACGATGTTCCATTTCAGGAAAGTTTTAAGTTTTCCGAAACTGACACAAATGACAAGGAATATCTCTGAAAAGGTTCACGCTACAAAAAAAAAATTATTCGGACATAAATGGTGTGTTTTAGCGAGAACTACATTGTTTGTTAGTAAGATTTTGTCTATCTCTTACGGTTTACGAGTTATTCAAAAGTCATCCAGAGTAAACAGGACTACATAGGCCATAGCCAGAAAATACATTTCATTTGTCATACAAATACCTTAAACATATGATATTTTAATCAAAATCGTTAGAGCAATTTTCAAGAAAATCAAAATTTTCCATGTAAAGGTAGTTTACAGTGAAGCAGTTTTCTTCGAAATTTTCGTATCGCTTCTTTGAAAGACATTAAACTTAAATAGCCACTTTGGTTTTTAACTGACTTTTCATTTTTGAGTTATGCTGTCCACAGGCTGACAGACACATGAAGGCACATAGACCTTTTTCTATTTTTTTCTAATTTTTTTTTTTTTTTATTCAGATCTCGATATCCAATTTTTTGGAGGAATACAGTAATTCCTCTTTTAGTATACGTAGTAGAGAAAGTAAAAATATAGGCACTGATTTTGCTGCTTTCTGACATTTTCGAAATGTGACCAGTTTAGCTTACTGTGCCTACGACATGAGTAAATGTGTAATGAAATGTTATATCGATTAAAAATAGGGAATAACTAATCGCCTTCGTAGCGCAGATGGTAGAGCGCTTGCTTCAGGCGCGAAGGAGCCGGGTTCGATCCCTAGTAGCAGCATGGGGATTTTTCCCCGCTGGGAGGTCTGGCATGGGGTGCACTCAGCCTCGTTAGGTCCCGGGGGGACCAATGAGGAACTCCTTGATGGAGAAGTAGCGGCTCCAGGTCGCGAAGGCCACATAACTGGCCGGGAGGGTTCGAGGCCCTGACCACGTACCACCCTCCAGTACTGCACCCCACCAAGGGCGCCTGTAGTGGGGAGGTGGTGGACGCAGCAGCTGTGTGGCAAGCCAAGGCCCTACCTGGGCTGTAGCGCTAGGGGTATAGTTTAATTTTAGACGGATTAACCTTCGTAAAAATAGTTTGTATAAGAGTGAGTGGAAAAAGACATATGAATGTAAAATATTATGTTAAAAATATTATTTCACTTGTGGCAAATAGCAAACTATGTCACTTTTGAGTAAGAAATTGCACTTATAAATAATACGTGCTACTCGCAGTTGCACAAATCTAAATATAATAATATATATTGTGATGTCAGCGTGGCAGTACATTACTCAAAGTTGCAAGAGCGGAACGGGCCACAGTTTACCAACCCAGAGCCCCTTTCTAATTGCCTAATTAATCTCGCCAGACTTAAGACTGTCTCCACACAGTGTTGTGTCGGAAACAAAGCCTGCCAGCAGCAATGCATAGCATTAACATTTCATTAGGCAACGCGCAAGTTCAAGTCCGCATCTTCCTGGGCGCAAAGTACCTGCTACTGACCATATGCATTACGTCACTTCTCTCCTTCTCTGCTCTCCTCTCCACTTCTCCTCTCCTCCCTTCTCTGCTCTTCCCTTCTCTGCTCTTCCTTCCTCTTCTCTCCTCTCCGCTCCTCTTCTCTCCACTCCTCTTCTCTCCTCTCCTCTCCTCTCCCTCTCTCCTCTCCTCTCTTCTCTGCTCTCCCCACCTCTTCTCTCCTCTCCACTCTTCTTCTCTCCTCTCCGCTCCCCTTCTCTCCTCTTCTCTCTTCTCTGCTCTCCCCACCTCTCCACTCTTCTCCATTCTGCTCCTCTCCCCTCTTCTCTCCCCTGTCCTCTCACCACCGCTCTCCTCTCTTCTCTCTTCTCCTCTATCTCCTCCTCCCCTCTCTCTCCTCTCCTTTCCTCTCCTCTCCCATCCTCTACCCTCTCCTCTCTTATCTTCTCTCTTCCGTTCTCTTCTCTCTTCTCTTCATTCTTCTCCCCTCTTCGCCTCTACCTTCTTCTTTCTTATCTTCTACCTTCTTCTTCTCTTCTCCCTTCTCCGCTCTTCTCTTCTTCACTCTCCTCTTTTCTCTTATCCTCCCTTCTCACTTCTCCTTTGTTTTCTCTTCTCCACTCTTCTCCTCTTCTTCTTCTCTTCTCCCCTCTTCTCTTCTCTTATCTATAAGCAAAGTGACTGCAAACGCTAGTAACCAAAACAGGGATGTCCAACACTCTCTTGGAGAACCTTGCGTAAAGAGCGACTATTTCTCAGTCAGTATCCAGTGACGGACGCAAACGGACTACACTATGGTCATTTCTAAGTCATACCTTGAATTTTCTGGGAACGTTCTCAAAAGACCTCTTTATTCTTGAGTTTGAGTGTGCCAATACTTATACTTTTTCAGATAGGAGTTTCAATTCGATTAAAATGAAGTAGATAGAGAAATAAACATTTACAAGAATAGTGTGTATAAGAGTGAGTATAGCTTTACACGCGCGCGCGCACACACACACACACACACACACACGCACGCACACACGCGCGCGCACACACACACATCAAGCGCGACGTAAATGTAACGAAACCTCCCCTGTAACCCCTTGGGGATTAAACATAGTCAAAGTCCACGTATAGTGGAAGGGGGTAAACCCAAACTCCCCTCTCTTGCAAACGTTGTACATCACTGAACTAAAATAAACCAATGGGTGTTCATATATTTCCAGCTGCCGCATTAAACACCAAAATATAGTCCAAAATGTTATAAGAAATTGTTTTTATACCATTAATGTATTCATGTAACAAAATAAATGCTGTTAAGTTAGCCTTGATCGTTGATGGTTTCAATCCTTTGAACTTCTCCACTTCCTGACTTCCTCTCTCGTAAATGAGTGACGCAGATGAGCGAAATAAATATTCTACAATCACACAACTCTCTCTCTAAATATTACAAATTAACAAATCTCTTAAATACATTGTATTTCATTCAAAGTTATGGCGGATATGTTTAAAAAAAAAAGGTTTTTGGGTATGGGAATATAAAAACAGATATTTTCGTTCAAATACCAATTTTTACTTTCTCTACTGGTAAGTAGGGGAAGTATTGCATTCCACCCAAAAATTCGATGTCGAGATTTCACCGGAAATACATGTTTTGAGGCCCCCTGAATCCAAAAAGGCATTATTAGGAAAAGGTCCGTGTGTGTCTGTGTGTCTGTCAGTCTGTGGACAGCATAACTCAAAAACGAAAAGTGGGTTAGAAACCAAAGTTGGTATTTAAGTTTAATGTCTTTCAAGGATGCGACACAAAGATTTTGAAGAAAATAGTCCAACCCTAAACTACTCTTTACATGGAAACTTTTTCGAAAATTTTAATTTTCTTGAAAATGGCTCTAACGATTTTGATTAAAATGTCATATGTTTGAGATATTTTGATGACAAATGAAATGTATATCTTGAACTTTCTGGCTATAGCCCCTGTAGTCGTATTTTCTCTGGATGAATTTTGCATAACTGGTAAACCGTTAGTGATAGGCCATATCATACTGTACAAAAATGTAGATCTTGCTAAAATACACAATTTATGTCTGAATAAATTGTCTTGTAGGGTGAACCATTTCGGAGATATTCTTTGTTATGTGTCTGAGTTTTGGAAAACTTAGGACTTTCGTGAAATGGATCATCGATGTTCATTTTTTTTATATGTTAAGCGTGCAAAGACAACAGAATCTCAAACATTTGAGTATCGCACAAAGCCTACTGTATTTAACATTCCCCTTGCACCTACAAGGAAATAATTTAAGATAATTTTGTACAAAATGTGTATCTCAACTATCAAGAAAGAAGACATAGGAATAAGAGTTTGTAAGAATGGTTAGTACAAGAGTAGAGAAAGTCATGTGAGTGCAACACATCAGATTTTTTAAAATACAATTCTTCCATTAGGTAAACTAAAACTTGCTATGGTTAAAAACATATTACTTGCTAATTATTATTTATTTATGCCAACAAACTTACTGTTGGTGTTTTTAACCACACAAGCGTCCGCCCGGCAAGCGGAAGGTCTGTGGTTCAAATCCCAGTTGTGGCATTGAATTTTTAAGTTCCAGTTCTACCTCTTAATATTACTTGCTCATTCTCCTAAGAATTTAAACAAAAATAATTTGGAGCTGAGTTTCTACCATATTTACCCCGAGTGTAATTTTTTAAAAGAGATCCCAACGATGTAATTTCAGAGCACGATAAAGCTGCCATTTCTTTAGAATTGCTGCCAGCGTTTGAGTGACATACCGGCATGTTTGTGCAGCCTTCTCTAATCTAAATTATAGAGCCGCGAGCCCAAATTGTAGGGGGGGTCGTGCGCCCTCACACAGGGGCGTCACCGTTACATGCGAAGTGGCGTACAATTAAATAATAACAGTCCTCAGCGTTGTTAGACCACTCTGTCTAAAGTAAAGAGAAAAAGAATATGTTCACAACGAGATTTAACTTTTAACTTCGTGTTTATTGGCATAAAACTTGCACACATTTTTCTTGTTAGGCTATAGGTGAGGTAAACAGTTTTATTTTAAAACAATACGCTGATGATGTGAGTGTAAGAGTTAGGCGTGACCTGAAATTGATATTATGGACGCCGTCCTCAGCATCCCAATTTATACTGGGTTCTTTTATGTGCCGCAAATCTACAACACGGTACTACCGGCTTTACTTCCCTTTCAGAAGAAACTTTTCTATTGATATTTACGTGCGGGTCTTCAGGAGTCGGAGGCTAGCACGTCAGCCCTGGAATACAAAGGACAATATGACAGTGATTGTTGGACCTGTTAACCATAGAGGGTACGTTTTCGCCAATGCTGTCAATGCATTTTTGCTTCACGATACTAACATCAAAAGCATGAACTTTGTTCAAAGGAAATGAGCAATGACAATATCAGTTCTGTAAAATTACTTAGCTTCTTCTTAGATAAAGATGTATAATGGAAGCTACACATCCAATCCAACATTTCTAGACTACTTTTTTCTTCGTAAATTAAGAAGTTATCTTTGAATCTCTATTAAACAAACATTTATTTTGCACTATCTTACATCTATGGGGTTGTTATTCTGGTTGAATTCATATACGAAATGGTAAAAAAGGAAAATAAAATATAATAAATATAATAATATAAATAAATTCAAAATAATGGTTGTTACAGTCTTTTCATTTATATCAGTTTGATTAATACACGTAGGAATGTTAATAGCCATAAGTTTAAATAATATGTACATAACATAAATAATGAAATAATCTTAAACTGAATCTCCAATTCTGTACTAATACCCTGCTTAAGCCTTAAGCATATTGAATTCATTTTGTATAGTTTGTAGAAATAGATAAAATATATTCCACGAAAAATGTACAGCTGTTTGTAGACGTACCTAATTATACTTATGAAATGACTCCATTATTAGCTTTGGCCGCTTTTCATATATTTGTTGTTACATATTTAAGCGACTTTCGAGGTCAAGATTTCGTTCTGTAAAGCTTCTCAATATTTTTCCTTATTAAGAGAAAAATGACATATATATTGCTGAATTTCAGATTAGTCTAACCAAAAATTATTGTAACGGTATGAGTATAATAATTACTTATAATGAGATAATCCTTATCCCATAAAACACTGTTTCTGTTTGATATTGCTGATCTGCTGCCATTTATACCATTACATGATTTCCATCTTTCGTTATTCTGATCCCTAAATATGTATATTCGTTGCAATGTTTAATTGTTTCTTTACCGTTTTCTGGCATTAATTATTTTGTATACCTATGTTCCTATTGCCATATAATTATTTTTGTATATGTTAATGTTTAAGCCCCGTATTTGCATATTCTTCCAGACTTTTCTTGTCATATATTCGATGTCGTGATAGTTTTCTGCCCCTACTCGTTGGTTATCTTTGAAGGTAAAAGCTTCATTGGTAGAAGAAATTGAAACAGAACAATTAAGATGGTTTGCACTCGTGGAAAGGATGGATGAGAACAGGCTGCCAAAGAAGATACATGATTGGACTCCAGTGGGACGTAGGAAGAGGGGAAGACACAGATTAACATAGAAACAAGGAATAACTAAAACAAGGAAAGAAGGATTAGAAGATGAATCCTGGGAACAGAGAGAATACTGGAGAAAAATTATAGTTCCTAAATGAGTGCAGGAAGATGTCAAAGACCCTGTAAACCTTAAATAAATAAACAAAAGTGATGAGATGAATCATATCATATATACCTATGTAAGGGTTGTTTGAAGGTAATAGAGAAGCTGGTGCGAGTGTGAGTTATTCATATGATTATTGTGTTGTGTATTACCTACACATTGTTGGGTGAGTAAGGCGACCATCGCCCAGGCCCAGTCAATTTCGCAACCGGTCTAGTGTAATTCTGAACTCAGAGTGTATTACCCTTTAATAGTTCTTTAATTTGAGTTTTTATCTCCCTGTATGGGAACGTGTATTTGTGAGTCGGGTGTGCCACTTTTGCAACATGAAATGTGCTATCCCGTGCGTCGGTCGCACACAAGGATAAAGAATGGGAGAATACCCGGTGCTATTTGTTCCCAGACCTGTGTGAGGGAGACCAATAAATTGGCCTCTCCCGCCCACGTCTGGTTATGAGCTGCTCCATAACTGAGATGCTGCAAGGACGTTATTGGAATGTGAGAGAGATTCCTCTCTTGACAAATAATGATCTCCTCTCTCTGGACCAGTTACCTGCGCGACGACATCCTCCGTAATTGGGGAATTGCATTCCTTTCTACTTTCTTCTCTTATTATACTCGTACATACACATTCACAGATACATAGCAACAGAAACTACATGTCCAATGCCTGTGTAGATTTTTTTTTTCATTTGTCGGTAGTTCTGTTTACATTATTACTACAAATACAGTAGACGTTAACAAGGTCCCGATTTCAGGTAGCCATTGCTCTGGGCAGCCCTTGCTTCAGTTCTTACCAAAAATTACCTATACAATTTTATGCACTTATGCAAGTAAATACTAACGATTTTTAAAGACACGTGCTGTTAGTTTTTTTTCTAATTTCATACATAGTTGTTGATGTTATAACTCAGAAGATAAAAACAATAATTCTTGTCCTATTCTTTCCAACCTCAAAGTCTGTAGCCCGTTCAAAAGCTGGCACTCTGAACAAATGCTTAGTTGAGTCGTCTACAATATGATAAATAAACCTGTGTTGCAATCCCACGAGTTTATTTTTATGCCAAGTTCAGGTAAACGTCCAAGCAAGGTAAACCTTTACCTGAATAGTTCCATGCCAGAGTTCTTTGTATAAAGTAGAAAATATGTACATTTAGTGTTAGGAATGTATATGTAAGTATTTTGGTAAATGATATCTTAGTATGTATCCACTTTCTTGTGTTATTTTTTTTTTAATTTATTTAGAGTCGCTTTAACAATTACGTCATATCGTGACTATTCTATGTAATACAGCGGTATACAATAAACTTGTTACAATTATTTAACCAAAATCATGAAAATACTAATCAACAAATCAGTACACAAAAATGTCCTTCATATTATATTTTCGTATGTAAGCCTGTACTTTTGAGAAATGATAATACCCTTCTGCAGTTGGATGGCGTGTTCAGAATGGTGGATAAGTCTCCAGTGATGTGATGAAGCTGTCGTTGTGTAGCGTATTGCTTACATTCTGTGAGGAGATGTTTTACTGTGTTGCAGACTTCACATTGTGGTGGCTGGCCTTTGCTGAGGAGGTATGAGTGGGTTAACATTGTATGACCAATGAGATAATCACCTGCTCTTTCCTGCTAAGAGAATAGACAGGGAAAGAATTGGTGTCTCCTTTCCTTACCATGTGTAGTTTTTCTGGAGGCGATTGATTCCAGGCCTGTTTCCATCTTGTTTTTATTAGTTTGGAGAAGTACTTTGTAATATCACGATACGGTACTGCTTGCTGTTCATGTGTGTCTGTTAGCCGACTTGCTTCTTTAGCAGCTTTGTCCGCTTCTTCATTGCCCTTAATGCCGCAGTGTGAAGGGACCCAAATGAAAGTAACTATTTTCTTTTTATTTAGAGCAATGGAATAAAGACTGTGGATATCTTGAAGCAGTTGGAGGTCAGTTGAACGATCTCTGAGACTTTGGAGAGAGCTTAATGAATCAGAAATGATAAGAAATTTACTCTCACTAGATTGGATGATGTATGTTAAAGCTTGCTTAAGTGCAGAAAGTTCGCAGGAGAATATGGAATAATATTTAGGCAGTTTCAGCTGAAGTTTCTTATCTGGGGTAATTATGGCACATCCACTGTCGCTGTCCGTTTTGGAACTATCAGTGTAGATAAATGTATGGTTAGGGTAGGCATTTGTTATTTCTTTAAACAGCTGTTTATAGGAATCGTGTGTTAGTGTTTTTCCTTTTCGTGTAACATTAAAGTTTTCTTGACAAAGTTTATTACCTGATACTTTTCGCAGAGAAATGAGCAACGCCTGCCGTATATACTATCTGTTTTGCTTCACAATTAAGAGGATGTACTGCCGTAGATATTGTGAACTCATTGGCTTTGATGAGAGCTTTGAAACTGGTTCCAGTATACGTATCATTCGTTATCACGAATCGTCATATACCTTGACTATATATAGGTACTGTGGAAAAGTTCTCGAAAGTTTTGATTTTGTCAGAAATGACTAACGATTTCGATTAAAAGGTCATGTTTAATATATTTTGATGGCAAATGAAGTTCATATATTGGATTTTCCGGCTATAGCCCATGCAGATCTCTTGAGATACATTTATGTCCAAATGAAGCTTCACAAAGCGTCCAGATTTAAAAAATTTGACTATCGCTCAAAGCCTATTGTATTCCCATATTCCAATTGTAACTACAAGGATGTAATCAATAAGATAATTTGTGCAAATGTGCTGATGTATATAAAGTTAGTGGATTCAGTATAGTTCATGCACTTATGTGCAGCAAAATGCAGGCAAAACATCAGTGGTTACCAACATGAATACAGGGAATTCAAATGTCCACCATAGCAGCATAATTAAAAATACTATTTTTAAGAAATGGGTTTAGCCAAGTGTTCTACCTGGCTGGCACAATTGGATCGTTTACTTTGCACATTTGGTACTAAAACACTCATGTTCACGCACCTGGTGTACATTGGAAACTGTGTTTAGTGCGTTGGAGAAACCTCTTTGGAAATATATTAGCAGTTTCTGGACTGTTAGTTCTCCTGCATGAAGAATATACTGTTCCACCCTCCGAGTGACACATATAAGACAGACAGACAGACGGATATGAATCCTTGTTCACAATGGCGCCACTTGATTGACACAGGCCCCTCCCTTGGACGCGGGCGTTCCCCCAAGTAGCCTGCAATTAATTACTTTGTCGACAAACATACCTAGTTCTGAATCTTCAGTGCTAGCCAAGGAGTTCTCACACTTCTGACACTGAAGTAACTTTTGCCTCTGATCAGAGCCCCTTTTCGGCCAACCTTTCACAGAGACTCGATTCTCCCAAGTAAGACTCCAGTTTGCCATTTTAAATGTATTGTAGAAACGCTTTCGTTTCAATGAAAAGTCCTCCATAAGTAGGTAACTAAGATATACTCAATTTAATGTTAGGTTAGAGCAACAAAGAGTAACAAAAATATGTGTTATATGCAATGTCTTTCTCTAGCGACTATACCAGTTGAGTCGGCTACCCCTTATTATCTGGTTTTATGCAATATATTCTAACATGAAAACATCGGCACCTATGCTTGCTCTACCCAAGTATTTAACATGGAGGTCTTTAGTTAAACACTCGAAGAAATTAGTACTAATATAGATGTTAGAACATCTCATTTTAATATATCTGTATATAATGAATGTTCACTTTTCAAATTACTACGCAACTCAGTTGGAGCGAGCGCAAGATTTTTAAGTAATCCATGTGCTGTAAAGGTAATTCGAATCCGCTGCATGTACTTTTTACCGTGTAATATTCAGAAATAACATTGGTTGAACAATTGCGTTTAAAACTGTTATTATTTTAATCTATAGTTGTTTTATTTCCATTTTATGGCATTGTTATTATAGTACATGAGGATATCTCATCCGGTATAGATGCTGCGCTGCTTGTACATTGGCTCTTGCTTTATCGCAGATCTAAAGCATATCAATCTACTCATCTGTGGAAGATATTTTGAAGTACTGGCACAAATATCGTGTGACAGCGTATACGTAGGGAATAAAGGGAGTCGGCATTCATAGTGAAACGCTGCATGACACACACACACACACACACATACATACACACTGCTAACAGTTGCCCCGTACGATCCAACAACCATTTTTCCCTTTTGTCGCAAAAACTTCTCGTTCTCTTGCGTCCCGCAAGTATTCATACCGGGAATGGCATAGCACGGATATTTCTCGAAATTCACAAGCAAGCCGGCAGCCAAAAGCCTCACGAACGTTCTCGAAACTACTTTTATACCACGCTATTATTGTCAGTCACGCATTCACATGCAGTGATGTGAGACAGCTTGATGCTGTCTCACTTTGATATGCTGTCACTGCCTCCGCTGCGTGGTTGACGTCACAATATAATTAATATGGTTTTCATTCTAGTTTTATTCAAGGAGAAATTAAGTAGATATATTAAATTTCCTAAAGTACTTATGTTATGTCAGCATACCTTAATACTATCCATGTACTCAATCTAGGTATTTGCAATGTATAAATATTGGGGCAGTAATTTTAATAGTAACAACTACTTATTTATTACTAGTATACAAGTGATACAATTGTGTAACTTCTACAATCGTTCACTGCAGTTCCCAACATTGTTTACAGCTTGTTGGACGTCATAGTATCCCTGTACCAGCTCCTTGTACACTGATGTTTTTGATAGGCCGCCCTAATGCCGCAGAATCTCGAACTGTCCGATGAGTTTCTTCGTCTTTGGAATCAAATCATAATTATTGTGGTGAATGTTGTGGATGGAGAAGCACTCCCAGCGACGGTACAGATCAGCTACAGAGCGCCTAAGCATTATCCTACAAAATGATGGGAGGGTGCTGCACATCCTTGTGAGGTTATTCTTCAGGGGTAGCTCGCATTCTGCTTAGTAGTTCGTAAACAGTGGCTCTAACCCACCTCGCCACAGTCCTGTATGGGGATGTCGTCCCCCTACATGACTCGACAACACCTTCATGACATTCTCGTGCTGTATGACCACAGGAACATTGATTTTTCAGCTAAGATATCTGTTCCTAATTCGTAAACATAGCGAAACAACAGCTTACAGCGGTTGTTAACAGAAGACAGCGCATGCGCTGTCAACCTGATGGAAGAGTCCATTTACTGGAGGGGAAGTCAGACATTGACTAACATGTAGTAAAACTGACAACAAATAATTCCCTCTTGTTTCGCTTTCACAGCAAGGTTGCCACTATTTTGGTTACACCTCACGTATAAACTGGATTATTGCAGCATAAAATTCCTAACCTAACTGATGATTGCACGCACTGTATTAGACGTAAACCTTCCCGTATGTCTTCGTTCATGTTGTTTATTGGGCACGCAAGGACAGCTATCGCTAGAAAGCTGTTTACAAAATGGATATTTTAAACTACAGTCTAAAAAAAAATTAAAGAAGAAAGAATATATTAAACTGGCTACAATTTTTCCGAGCGCTTATCTTATAAGGGACTATAAGCTATTAAGAGAGACTTTCCCTGGTTCTTTATCTCCCTACTGCTAGCCAGTTGACCGTTAAATAATGGTTTGAACATGAGTGGGAAATCACGTGCAAATAAAAGCTCGCAAATCAGCAGGAAGCAAGTCACATGCTACGAAAGCTTCTACTCATGACTCCTGGTTTAAATATTACTGAAGCAATTAGTTGTAAATTGTACCGATGAAGGTGAAGTCGTCTGCTTCTGCAACATACTTAAGAGTAAATTGTGGTCGAATGTGGTGGAATATTCTACTGCAGGTGCAGCATGAAAAATAGGTCTCTGATTTGACCTAGAGTTTTGGAGGAATACATTTACTTATGAAGAAGGTGAAGAAAAGCTCTCCCAGATCATAAGTATTATTTCGGTTGAATCAGGTTTGCGTAATGAAAATTCCACATTTCTTCTTGTTTGCCTGTTGTAATTACTGACGCCTCCCCTTGTAGACTGAAATTCCTATACAGTTATGGTAACTGTAACCGCCCGGTCGTTGCGTTTCCTAACTCTGCACACTGCAGGTGCCTTCGCGACCAGGGGCCGCTACTTTTCAATCAAGTAGCTCCCCATTTAGCTCCTCAGGGACCTAAGCTCAGTACACCCCGGACCACGTCTACCAGTGGGAGAAAATTTCCACGCCGGTACTGGAAATCGAACCGGGGTCTCCGGTCTGGTAAGCAGCAACACTACCAACGCCCATTAAAAGAGTATACCTATCTATATTTAACAATCCTATGCTTATGATGCCTGGGTTTATATTCAATCAAATAATCGTGCAGCATATTTTGAAGATGCTGAACTTATTCGTTTTGTATTATACTGTTCACACGCGCGCGCGCGCGCGCGCGCGCGCACACACACACACACACACACACACACACACACACACACACACCTAGGCTGCTCCGTGACTGAGTGGTTAGATCATTCGCCTCTCACCAAAGCGTCCCCGGTTTGATCCAAGCAGACCACTTGGGGGATTTGTGGTGGACAAAGCGGTGCAGGAGGAAATTCCTCCCCCGTTATGTCATTCTACCGCTGTTCCATCTTCACTCCATGTATCGTATCTAATTTTTGTGTGGAATTAAATACATTTTCTCTACCCAGTATGTATCTGGTGAAGAAAGTACAAGTACTAGATGTTGGTGGGTGTGTGAAAGTGACAATGTAGTTTTTGGAGAGCAGTCCTGTTGTTGAGGGTTCCTCGGCAGAGGAAGGCAGGCCACAAAGAGGATACCAAGGTGACAGAGTGTCTCCTCTGTAAGTTTTATGTCAAGTGTGGGGCTCCAACATGGCAGTTTACTGTCAGGTCACAGTTCTTACAGCCTCTTTATTTCCCAGTAGCATGCTTCTTGAATTTAATGCACGGAATCCCAAGTATGGTAGCCGGATATAATGTTTTATGGCAAAAGTGATGATGCTTGGTATTTCATTGCCGTGTAAATCTATGTTATTGCCAGGCAAAATTTATACACTTCAAACTAGAAATGACAACTTGCCATTTACCTTAACGATACGCGAGAATGCCTTTGCCAAACAAAATTTCAGTTAGAAATACCTTCAGAAATATGAACTATATATGTTAGAAAACTATAATCAGGATAAAAACGTTCTGATATATTACATTCACATTATTATTCTTATAAGAGCTTCTTTTTATATTTACTTCAAGCTAAAAATTTGCAGAAATCACTCTCTTGCAGATTCAAGGGCAATAAAAAATGAAGTAGGCTTAAGCTTAGTCAAATATTTTAAGAATGGATTGGTACGTGATAGATTTAGAATTCGATTCTCTTTCTATGGTCGGAGGGGAAAGAAGGGAAAAAAAGAAGAAAATATAAAGCGATTTTGCAGTGTACAATCTACGAAATATTTCACAATTCAAATATATACCTACTAAAACATATCTCAGGAAAGGTTAATGCCACAGTAAATTTTATTACATACTACCTCAAACAACTGGCGTTGCCCATGGTTTTAGGATTTATTCCTATAGCTTGTAGGCCTTAGTTGCACTTGCGCAATAGTCTTGTGTTTCTTTGATGACATTTAAAAAATATTTCTTAATACACTTAAACAAAGAGTGAAAGTTTTAGGATATCATAAAGAACAAAAAATGAACAAAATAAATAAGAAAACAGGGAAGATCCTACGTATACGCACTGTTAAACAATTACAAATACTACAGGAAGAAAAGCGACTGGGAAAGTCGTGTGATGTAATATGCCGCATTTCTATTTCATAGAGAAGATTGTATGGATTGTTTGCAGAAGATGGAGTAGAGAAGGGCATGTGAATCTGTTATGTAAAAGAAAAGTGGGTAGAGAAAGCATGTGAATGTAATACTTTGCGTAGAACGCATAGAGGTCAAACATACAAACATTGATATAATTATGTTAGTATACCTTTAGAAAGACTGTGTGATATAATAACATCTGAATTTTCTGTGCAGTAGGTTTCACCTCCCTCTGCGACACAAAAATTTTGAAAAGAATTGCTTCACCCTAAACCATCCTTTACATGGAAAATTTCTCGAAAATGGCTCTAACGATTTGGATTTAAAATGACATGTGCTTGAGATATTTTTATGACAAATGAAATGTATATCTTGAATTTTCTGGCTATAGCCCCTGTAGTCGTATTTACTCTGGATGACTTTAAACCGTAAGGAATAGACCAGATCTTACTCTACAAAAATATAGATCTTGGTAAACCACACAATTTATCTCCGAATAAATGTTTTGTACAGTGAACCATTTCGGAGATATTCATTGTTATTTGTGAGCTTTGGAAAACAATAAATAATAAACAATAAATAAGAGAACGGAATCTCAAAGCTTTAAAAGATTTGATTATCACTCAAAGCCTACTGTATTCTAATATTCCCCTTGCACCTATAAGCAAATAAGCAATAAGATAATTTCGGCGAGTGTTTATATCACCTAACACAAAGAAGATACAGGAATGAGAGTTTGTAGTAGGAATGGTTAGTACAGGAATAGAGAATGTCATATGAGTGCAACACATCAGAGTTTTTAAAAATCATTTAACCAACTTTTCGTTTTTCAGCTATGATGTTACATACACACACACACACACACACACACACACACACACACACACACACACACACACACACACTCACACACACACACACGCACACACACACACACGCACACACACACAGAGGAAGAGAGAGAGAGATGTCCTTTTATTTTAATAATTAGGCCCCAGGCATATATTTTCATTGAAATCTAAACATCAAGTTTTCGGGTGGGATAAAGTGGTTTTTCTGCATACTACGAACAGATACGTGGTTGGAAAGTAAGGATCGTTTTTTAAAATTATTATATTTATTATTATTATTATTATTATTATTATTATTATTATTATTATTATTATTATTATTATTATTATTATTATTATTATTATTATTATTATTATTATTATTATTATTATTATTATTATTATTATTATTATTATTATTATTATTATTATTATTATTATTATTATTATTATTATTATTATTATTATTATTATTATTATTATTATTATTATTGTTGTTGTTGTTGTTGTTGTTGTTGTTGTTGTTGTTATTATTGTTATTATTGTTGTTGTTGTTATTATTATTGTTATTATTGTTGTTGTTGTTATTATTATTGTTGTTATTGTTATTATTATTGTTATTATTGTTATTGTTATTATTATTGTTGTTATTGTTATTATTATTGTTGTTGTTCTTCTTCTTATTATTAAAGGTCTTAAAACGTGTATTTTCCGCGAAATCTCAACATAGATTTTTTATAGAAATGCAATAATTTTTATGTATATGTAAGTGGTCCATCTGCTCCTTATTTTTGGAGATAGGCAATACTTCATACTCTGAAAGCAAGAAGGTCGGAATTACTGCGCTTGTCGACTATTTGTTAGCCATGCAAATCTACTCTGCTCTTCATGGGAAAATAGACCTTAGACTTTAGCAGCAGTCCATTCCAAAGGCATGCGCTGCTAAAGTTTAAGGTCCATTTTTCCAAGAAGAGCAGGCAGGGTTAGGAATAATAAGGAACAGGTGAACCACCTTGTGTAGTAAGTAGGGAAAGTACTGTATTGGAACCAAGAATTCGATGTCGATATTACACCAGAAATATATGTTTTGAGGCCCTCTCAATAAAAAAAAGAAGCATTTTTAGAAAAGGGTCCTCTGTCTGTCTGTAATATCTTTCAAGGATGTGAGACTAAGATTTTGAAGAAAATTCCTCAATCCTAAACTACCCTTCACATGGAATGTCTTATGTTTAAGATATTCTTATGGTATATTAAATACATATTTTGAATTTTTTGGCTATAGCCCATGTAGTCCTGATTATTCTTGATGACTTGCATTACGGATAACTTGTAAGAGATTGGCCAAATCTTACTATCCAAAACTATAGATCTCAGTAAAGCACAATTTAAGTCCGGGTGCATTTTTGTACAGTAAACCATTTTTAATTGTCTGAGTTTTGCAATACTTATAGCTTTTTATCTCTTGGCGTGCAAAGAGAGCAAAATTTCTAAGCCCTCATATAGCAACCAGCTTTAAAAGATTCATCGATCACTCAAAGCCTACTGTATTTCCATACTCCTCTTGCAGCTACAAGGAAATTAACGTGAAGATAATTTCTGAAATGATTATTTCGACTAACCTAACGAAGATAGAGGAATAAAGCTTGTAAATAGTTAGTAGAAGAGTAGAGAAAGTTATGTGAGTGCAGCACACGAGATTTTTTTTAATTTAGATGTCAACACATTTTCAAGGAAATTTCGACATCGAATTTTTGTGTGGAAAATAAAACTTTTTGCACTCCTACTAAATAAGTGGTAAGGTGAAAATGCTTTTTTGAATTTAGGATGTATATTGTGTGTATACTTGTAGGTGATAGTAAGAATGCTTTTTAGGAAGTCTCAAAACAAGTATATCGGTGAAATCTCGACATCGAATTTTTGTGGTAGATAAAGTAATGAACACATTATATGCCTGCAAGAGAATGTTGGTTTTATTGAGGTCACGAAGCAAGGCATTCTCCTCGTCAATTTGATGGGCGGCCCCGATCGATGGGGTGCAAGGGGATGGGATAATGTGCTTTCTTTTTGAACTCCAATTGGCCCCTAATGGCAAACGAATCGGAAAAGTTAAATCCGAATCTTTCTCCTCCCAAATGTTTGTTTTCTCTTCAGGAACACTGGAAATGTTTATTATTATTATTATTGTTGTTGGTATTTCCTTCAGAAGCGGGGCGGGGGGTTCGGTTCTAGTGTAAGTTGTGAAATTCAATTAACTGAAAAGGGCTGCTGGCAGTGTCATCTTCTCCTGGACCAGCTTCATCATGCTAATGCTGCAGTGGTGTAATTTGTGATAGTCTGAAAAGCGAGCACGGAATTCCGTGCCCATTCATCCGCTGTAAAATGATGATTATACCCCCTCCCCCTCTCCGTACCGCCCCGTAATGTGATTGGTGTACACAGCTACAGCGCACTCTCCCTGAAAAGAGGTAGTTCTTGTTTTTTTTTTTTTTTTTTCTCCCTCTGCCGCTCTCTCCGGCAACTAATTTCTTACGCACCCTCGTCTCTCTCTCTGTACGTCCCAACATTTCATCCTCTCTGCGAAATAATGATAAAAAAATAAGAAATGAATTCCCCACTTCAGTGTTTGTAATGTATAATGCTGCTATTTGTTTTCATCAGGGGCAATTAATTTCCCCACATGAGATGGAAGTTGATTTTAATTGCGAGGAATGCACCCTTTTCAGATCACTCGTACATGCACCCGATCCGTTTAGCAGCGTTCGGTTCCCAAAGGAACGTTTTTTTACTTTCTTTGTTCGCTGCAGGACCGTGGAGTTGGTAAAAAAAACCTAACTCTCCATAAAATGGTTAATGAATGGGTTCTTAGTGAAAGATGCATTCGCTGCCTGCTGAATTTAATTCGCACAACAGAAGCGCATATCAACATTCATTGTTTTAAAACAGCGACGAAATGTTAACAGCATCAATTGCTATTCTTAACGTTTTAGCGCGCTGTGATTGGTCAACTGATCACGCCCCTCCCATGTATCATGTGATGTATTTTTCTAAAGGGGAGGTTTGTATGAAAACCACAAAAGTAAGGAAAAAACATAACGTTTTTACTTTATACCCTACGTAATAGTGGGTACAAAAACTGTTGTATTGCATCTAAAAATTCGATATCACTATTTCAACGCAGATACATGTTTTGAAGCCCCCAAGGATGAGTGTTATCACGTAAACTTTTTAATATTTATATGGACGACATCCTAAATAAGTGGAAACAATAATAATTAAGGTAATTGACATTAATTTGTAGGTTTTGGCCTATGCGGATGATTTGATTATTATTTAAAACTGTGAAAATAATCTCTAGAGAGCAACTTATACACTCCATCAGCTGTGCAAAGAATATAACTTCAGAATATTCCTAAATCAAATGTCATGACACTCCAACAAGAGTTAAAACAATTCTAGATAATTTTTTAACACCCTCGGTATTTTAATTATCTAGCATGTGCTTCTTTTAATAATGACATAGAGATACGAAATAAAATAAATATCAGCTAATGTACGGCACTATAAGAACTATATTAAAAACAACATGGGACGATACACAATTAAATTTTTTAAGACAGTGGCAGCACCAGTACTGCTATAATTATGGTAGTGAAATATGGATAATAAGAAAAAAGATTTTAGTCACATTGATGCTCTGAAATGAAATTTTAAAGATCATTCTTCGAACATCAGGGAAAGTTAAAATAAACCACGATATAAGGGAAAAGTTAAACATATTTAAAATACATGACAAAATCGAAGGACATAGAAGAAATTTGGTAGGTTGGACTGCTCTAGACAATAACTCTATTGGCCAGAGAGACCCGGGAAGAACAAGGCAAGGATGGATTGAGGCCGCAATAGGCCGAATGGCTCATTTCTTGTTAGGGAGAAAAAGAAGAAGAAGCCTCCTGAATTTGTGCATTTCCGACCAACGCAGGCAACTAAAGTATGCATACAAATCATTATACTTACTCAATAATGCACAACACATTAATACAGAACCTCTAGATATTTCCCAGGACTTGACTCATATTCGTCATTCAGCCTATCCGTCATTTGCTATACTAACCGTGGTGCTAATGCGGGACCCGATAATAAGTTTACTCTCCATCAGACTTGTCAGTTTTAATATATGACACGAAGGTTTCCAGGAAATCTCCTAGCCCCAAACTACAACGAAAATCTTTTCCAAAATTTTGATTTCTTCAAAAATATCTCCGGTGATTTTGATTTTAACACCACATTGTAAAGATATTTAATTACATACAAAATAGATATCTTGAATTTTCTGGGAGTAGGTTGTAAAATCCACTTCAATTCAAAGGAATTTTTTCTAGTCTTGTATAACTGGTAAACAATAATGCTTATGCTACACAAAAAATGAACACACAATTTTGTGACATAAGCTATTTTTAAGATATCCAATATTATGGTTTGAATTGATCAATATTTGTGTCATTATTTTAAAGTTCTGTTGATTTTCAGTTATGTCTCGAGACTGAAAGAATATGGAGTTTTAAAGCCAACATATAGCGTCCAGCTCTTAACCATATCACCGTTTCCTTTGAGTCAATATGAAGTGTCTCTATTTCTGCAAAGGCTTTGAGCGATAGTCAAATCTTTTAAACCTTTGAGATTCTGTTCTCTTTGCACGCTTCAGATTTAAAAATATGAACAACGATGCTCTATTTCACGAAAGTTTTAAGTTTTCCGAAACTTACTGAGATAACAAGGAATAACTCCAAAATGGTTCACTCGACAAAAAAATGTATTTTGACATGGATTGTGTGTTTTAGCGAGATATACATTTTCGGTATAGTAAGCTTTTGTCTATCTCTTACAGTTTAACAGTTATACAATATTCATCGAGTAAACAGGACTACAGAGGCTTAAGGTAGAAAATTCAAAATATACGTTTCATTTGGTGTAACATAAAAATATCTTAAACATATGACACTTTAATCAAAATCGTTAGACCCATTTTTAAGAAAATCACAATTTTCGAAAATTTTCCGTGTAAAGGTAGTATAGGGTGGGGCTATTTTCTTCAAAATCTTCGTGTCGCATCCTTGAAAGACATTAAACTTAAGTACCAGCTTTGGTTTTAAGTGACTTTACGTTTTCAAGTCCACAGACAGGTACACACACACGAACTTTTTTCTAAAAATGATTCTTCTTTATTCAGGGCGCCTCAAAACATATTTCTACTGAAATCTCAACATCGCATTTTTGGGCGGAATGCAATACTTCTTCTACTTAGTAGAGAAGGTAAAATATTGTGGGGTGGCGCAAAATTAAGCTACCTCCAAGGGGGTGGGGGGGCCTTAATAATTTTAAGGATTCTGGTCCGTACTCTAGAAACTTTCGTCAAATAAAAACATAAAAGTTACTCAAATTATTCTTTTAAATACAGTAATACAAAGGAACACCCCTAATAGAATATTGGATAGAAAATTACTCATCGTGAGGATTGACGGGTTTTCAGTCTTAATTGTAAATTTGACACACATTCCTATTCCTTAGGACAAGAGCAAATATATTGCTGGGTGCCTCTAACGGGAAAGGGGGAGAAAATGTTTGGCGGGAAGTAATTAGGGTTGTTTTTTCTTTAGCTGTAATACTTTTGTGAAGTATTCCTTCTTTGGGGGATGATGTAACAAAAATGAACCTCCTAAATAAGAGAGGAATTAGAAAATGCTCAGCGGGAAATAAAGTTGTACAACTATCATAGGCTACCGTAGACTATTATAAATAAATGTAGACTAGGATAGTTTTCCTGGTAGAATTGATCAGTTAAGAACCACCCGCGTTACCTGTAAGTTAAGTGTGTTGCATACATATCAGGCGTCACCTCATATCGGTCGCGTTGTTTACATTTTTACTTTCTCTACCTAATACATCGAAAATTTTTCGAAAATGTTTATTTTCTTGAAAACGCTTCTAATGATTTTGATTACAATGTCATATGTTTAAGATATTTTTATGACAAATGAAATGTATATCTTGAATTTTCTGGCTATAGCCCCTGTAGTCGTATTTACTCTGGACGACTTTTGCATAGCTGGTGAACCGTTAGAGATAGACCAAATCATACTGTACAAAAAATGTAGATCTTGCTAAAATACACAATTTATGTCTCAATAAATTTTCTTGTAGAGTGAACCATTTCGGAGATATTCCTTGTTATGTGTGTGACTTTCAGAAAACTTAAAACTTTCGTGAAATGGAACATAGTTGTTCATTTTTTTATATGTTAAACGTGCAAAGAGGACGGAATCTCAAATAGTCACCTTGCACCTACAAGGAAATAAGCAATCAGATAATTTGTACAAATGTTTATCTCAACTAAAATGGAGAAGATATAGGAATAAGAGTTTGTAAGAATGGTTAGTACAAGAGTAGAGAAAGTCATGTGACTGCAACACATCAGAGTTTATGAACGGTCTTTCACAAGTATTTGCTGTAAAGATCTAAAGGTATTCAAGAACGGAAGCGAAACCACATAGTGCCAATTTTTGTATCATCGTAAAGCTCTAACCAGGGGGCCAGAAATGTGTCAGATTTACGGCTGTCTTGTAACCATACACGGCATGTCCTTGTCTGGATTGGATTTAGTGTTTATGACTTCCGTTAAGGTTTCATTGAATTCTTTCATTCTAAGCCTTCGAGGAGTTTTTCAGATTAAACTTTGCAATCTTGACTTTACACGAGATTTAGTCCATACATTTACATTTATTGTTTGGTGTGCGTATGCTATACTTGTTTTATTTTCAAAAGCCAAGCTTTTTACCTTCTTCACGTCAACTTAAAAGATTTGACTGTCGCTGAAAGTCTATTATACTTCTTTAATTCTACAAGAAGATTAGCAATAAAATACTTTCTATAAGCGTTCATCGATTAACATGAATATAGAATAGTAAGTGTTTGTAATAATAGCTTGTACAAGAGTAGGGAAAGTAATCTGAGTGCAATATATCGGACTTCTACTTTTCTGCATATTGTTTTTCCGTAACCTGAATATAATTTGGTTTTACGTATTCATAATCTATTAATTAATTTAAACCAGTGGTAAATCTCGATATTTAGAACAGATTTTGTATCTTACAATTTTGCCTCTGACCATTTCCTACTGAGATATTTTAGTTCTATCGAAAACAAGCACTATGTCAATACATAAACAAACACCGTAACGGTGCGTCTTGAGAACATAAACATATACCCTGCCTTGTCCTTTCGTGTTTACTGTGCGAGTATAAGCTAATCACTAGCGTTAGCTCCCAAAACATTACACAAAACCGAAGCGCCCGACCTGTTTACATCCACAAAACAGGTCAGTTCCCTGACCAACCTCAACGCAACGTTGTCCACTTACTTCACGTCTGAAGGAGCTGCCTGGAGTATTCCTTCACGTCTTTTAAGTTGGTTTTTTTTTTTTTTTTTTTTTTTTTTTTTTTTTTTTTTGTCTTTAATGCTTCTGTTAATGTATTGAATTCCCTTCCATCCTGTATAGACTTAAAAATCCACAACCCTATCATGGGCGGGCTTTCTTCTGGAAGAAAAGTAAATTTGGTGGTTCCGTGTGGTAGATTTTGGGCTGGTAAAGGAACCTCGAGTGAGTGAGTGAGTGAGGTTTAAGGGCCCGTCGAAAGCTATGTCATTTGGGCCCAAGAAGCCTCAGCAATACGTTCACAGATTAATTAATTAATACGGAATCCAAACAGAATCTTGTTTTAAAATCTATCGGTTGACTTCTCTGCAACGCACATAAACAAAGACTTCTGTGACAACATAACAGATGCAATAGCACCAGCTATGGCCGTAGCTTTACCAGGTTTATATGTTACTAGCAGTTGGCACTACTAATGCAACTTAAAAGATGTAATAGATCCTAAATCATAAGAGCAATTATTTGCTATGCTTTTGGTAACTCAGGAAGTTGCAATGTCACATTTTCAAACATGTGCATTAAGTATGTAATTGAAACTGAAATTATTAATTAATTTGGATTATCCCTTGTCGTTTTTACAGCTTTTAGATCCTTTTTGGATATTTTTAGGGATCGTTTTAGCCTATGCGTCTTCAATTTCCAGTGTCCATCGTCTCTGATGCCATATTAGTAAGCACGGTTAAATACTACAAAACAAAAACGTTCCGAACTCATGCGCAGAAAGAACCGGAGTATTAAACCGCAGCACAGAACTATTAAGTAGTTGATAAACCCAAATTGAAAACGTAAATAAAATCGCCTCTTGAGCGTCTAAACGAGCACACAATGCAGGAACAGAAGTTGGCAGCCCTGCTACCTCCCGCAGTGGTCGGAATGCGTCACCAGATGGCAAGGACAGGTTTGGTGTGAAAAAAGATTCAGACTTGCATAACTTGAACAGTCGTATGCCCTTCGTCCGATGATGACGTTTTTACAGCGTCATTAAAAGTTAGTGGCCTGTAGAGGAGGCAAGTAATGTGGGTTGTGTCCTCTAGGAATAAAGACGGTGGTATCTCATTAATCTTTAGCTCCTGCAGCATGTCCTGTAGTCAGGGACATCACGTGATCATTCCTATTGGTGTGCCTACTATGATTGATTAAATACAAGTTTAATACAGTTATCCAAGGCGAATACTTTCAAACAATTCCCTCTACAATAATTTATGTGGCCACTGATATAAAACCCTTAGTCCTCCACATTTTTTCAAAAAGGACATAACTATATATTCCACATCGATATATTCTGTGACTAAAGGACTGTTTCCCGTCTTCATATAGTCACGCTGAAGCTTCATTTTCCAGTTCCTGCTGAATTATGATGAACTGCTTTCAATCAACCCAGAAAAAAAAACTGGATATCAAGAAAATCGTCATTTACGTTCCTCAGGGCAAAATTGTACATTTTCCACTACGAGAAATGAAATAAAATAATATAGAACTAAATACCATGTTACAAATTTAAAAAATCTGATGTGTTGCACTCACATGACTTTCTCTACTCTTGTACTAACCATTCTTACAAACCCTTATTCCTATATCTTCTTCGTGTTAGAAGAACAAATTATCTTATTGCTTATTTCCTTGTAGGTGCAAGGGGAATGTTGGAATACAGTAGGCTTTGAGCGATACTCAAATCTTTTAAAGCTTTCAAATTCCGTTCTCTTTGCACGACCAGGAGATGAAAAATTAAATAACGACCTTCCATTTGAGAACAGTTTAAGTGTTGCAAAAGTCATGTGAGTGCAACGACTCAAGGTTTTCGTCTAAGGCCCTTTAGTAATGACCAATTCAGTTAATAATCCCTTACATGGAAAATATTTCACAACTTTTTATTTCATTATTTTCTATTTACATATAGTAATGCTGCCGCTGTAACGTATGCGATTCGCACTCGGGTAGTCGTGGTTTGATTCCTGCGGCCGGATTTTACTTCACTTTCATCCTGCTTGGCCGTTTCAGGGTTGTATTTGGGGGAGTCTCGACGTTGCATTGCAGGGAATATACTGCCTGTAAACCTTCATCCTCCGGATCGGGGGTGATCTCCGAGTCCTGGACCCTCTAGGTTCGTTTATTTAAACATCTCTTATGAACAGTTAAACTGGAAGCAAGATACTGAAACAATTAAGCTATCCTTTCCAACACAATTGCAGAATAAGTCTTTTACTCTGATTATGTGATATAACTACAATAAAAACTCCCTTAACTAATTTATACATTTAAAAGGCCAAAACCTCAATCCCGTTGTATAATGCTGAGAATTGTTTCCGTAAGTACCTTTAAAAGCAACTTTTGGGTGGAAAATTCAGTATCAAGTTCTCTTAGTAACCCAAAGGAGGAATTTTCTTCAAAATCCTTTTGTGGTATCCTTGAAAGGTATTACTTTTAATACCAACTTTGGTTTTTAAGCACTTTTTGTTTTTTGAGTTATGCTGTTCACACACACGCACAGACAGGCGCGTAGACCTTTGTCTAAAATGCTTCTTTTGGGATCCAGGGGACCTCAAAACATATATTTGCGGCGCAACCTCCACATCGAATTTTTGGGTCGAGTACAATACTTTTCTATTTACTATACGTAGAAGAGAAAGTGAAAATGCGTAAGAATTATAGGAAAACAATGGTTTACGAAGGTCTTTAAACTATGTCAGTAGCAGCTGAGTGACTGGAAAACATGAAGTTGAAGGAAACGGTCACTTAAGTGAAAAGTGTGGCAGTAGTAGTGCAGTAAATAAGTGCTTGTAAACGGCACCCAGGCATTTCGCAAACCACACCGAAGTTGGGTGCCAGGCTCTATAACAAACGGAGAGTTTGCAGCAAGTAGCTCGGTTGTCGGTCTTATCTCCGTGCCAAGAACGTGAGAGGAGAGATGATGATCCTCCGCAGCATCCCTCATCATCAAGAGTGAGAATTCTCTCCCTCTCCCCCATTCCCAGAAACACACACTCCCTCCTGGTCGCTGAATAGCAACTAATGAAGCCCCATTATATGATAGTCGACGTAGACGGACAGACAGACGGACGGACGGATAGATGGATGGATGGATGGATCTGGGAGAGACTGAATATCCGCTACCCCACCTCTGATAATGAGTTGATGTGTTTCCATCCGTATGGACCGCGTTGTTTTATCCTCAAATTGCCAAGCGTTGCTGACCAAAAGGTTGCAGAACTTCTCCTTCTATTGTGCATACCTCTACAGACTTCATTTGTTTGTATCCCACACCCTTAAGCATGTGTTTGACTTAAATTGCAAATTTTCAACTAATAATTCTAGCTTCTTTAAATTAATACCACACATTTAATGTAATACAAACATAATACAGCCTACATTTCATTCATTTTGTTTTATAGTTCAGAAATAATGATTAAATCTGTTTACTTTTTGTAGAGTCATTAAAAGGACCTCAGGAAAAGAATTTTTAAATTCTGACCTGATATTTTAATCCTACATCTTAAAATTGCCCTTGTCTCCTTCAGTTCAGGCTGCAAAAGTCTTTAAACCTTCATTGCTTATTTATGCAACCAGTGCATAAGATTGTGACACATTTTATGCAATTATAGCAACAAAAGACCTCAGAATACTAATAAATTTGGTGAGTTTAAAATTATAATGTATCAGAGATTACAGATGTATGACGTAATATGGTGGCTAAGCGGATGTTTCGTTTATTTCAACACTCAGAGGAAAATGTGAATTGTATTTCGCTTGATATTTTGAACGAAGCTAAGAGTTAATTAATTATTAATTCCAGGAAAATCAAAAGAATTTAGGAGCTGGAATCAGAACTGAAGAATTCAGTGCTGCCAAGTTGGCCATGGTAGTGGTTAAAGCAGCCGCTCGATAAGCGGAAGATCCGTGGTTCAAATCCTGGCCATGACATTTAATTTTTCAGTCCCGATTCCACCTCTTAAAACATTACCCACACACTGCTTGTGTGTTTAAAAACACAAGTATTAAGTTTATTGGCCTAAATAAATAAAAATTAAAGATGTTTACGAGAAAGAATATGAAAAAATTTGTGGATGGAGAAACGAAAAATTCGTTAGTTTGCGACAGTGACGCTTTCAGGTTTTCTTACAGGTACACAACGGAGAAAATTATATTGAGGACGTAATGACGCCATTGCTGTCTGTTGCTATCGTAATTACGTCATTCATGTTTTGATACTGCTGCCAGAAAAAACATAATTTCGCACGAGCTATACCATCATTTAAGCGTTTAATGCTGGAGTCGCATTAAGCACAAAAATTATGTTTATGCTTAGAAATTAAATTATGTGCTTAGACACGTGTGACAATTAAATCTAGGGAAATTTTCATGTCTCTTTGAATATGTGTGGGAAATTTCATTAGTGCAATGCAGAAACTGCTCCGTAAGGAACATTTTACAGAGAGAAAACCCATGAAAATATGAATAGCAAGAAAACAACTATAAGACATTTGAACGCATAGCTCACATAAAAATTCACGGGATATTTAAATATGTAGTAGGGTATTTAAACAAGTCGTCTCGATGAAAATTATGTATTTCTTGTATTCACCAATATCTCAATTATTTTTGTCTTGATTTTGATGATATTTCACTCGTATGTATACTTAAGCAGTAGCAATACGTAAAGAGAATACAGAAATGTGATAGAAGTATGAAGAAAGAGTTTGAAAATAGTAGACAAAGTTGATATTCTCCAATGTACTTAAACGCATGCGTATTACATAGCTACTATTTTTACAACAAGAATGGATAATAGAAATGGTACTTAGTTAATTTATTAGCAGCTGTTGCACATAATGGTTTCAGGAGCAATGGCGGCGCCGTGGCCGAGCGGTTAGCGCGCTCGCCTACCATCTAGGCGGTCCGGGTTCGATCCCAGAAAACATCAATAAATTTGCAGCTCATACCTATCTGAATTAAATTATAAGTAAATATTGTAATATATAAAAGGACTAGTCTATCAAAATTTAGAGGATGTAATATAGTTCGCGCATATACGTTTAGTAAAATATACAAAACACCCAAGTAGATTAAACTACGGCACTAAATGCAGGACATTGACCTACCACTATAGTGAAAACAGTTGCTTACGAAACTTGTGGCTTAAGTGGGGCTTTACGCTCTAGATGAAAATTCCACGAATATAAAAATGAGTCTCAGGATACACAAATTGCATTACATGAGTTTCCTTTTAAACCATTACAAAAATTGGTAATAAAAGACATTGAAAACTCAATATGAGGTTTAAGTTTAGGACAACTGAGGGAAGTGGCACAGATGGACCGAGGCCGATCACCCTGACCCATAGTTTTTTCGGAGTTTTCCCCTGATTTCAAGGTGAATGTCAGAAAGGTCAATTTTATCCCCGAACTTTTTAACACTTTATTTCATTTCTCATTTCAGTTCACCTTTCATATCTTGGTTGTTCCGGGGTTGTAAGTGTCGGCGGGAGACTCCATCTCCGACTTCCCCCCCCCCCCACCTCCACCCACAGTAGGGCCCCAAATGGGAGACCGCTCTCTGTCTCCTCTCACCTCATGCGTCCCGTCGAGAGCACAAGCACAAAAAATCTATGGAAGATCGAAGTGCTAAACCCCCTCTCCCGCACATAGTCATACGTCATAATTTTAGAGCACATTTCAAGAATTAACAATTGAACAGCACAGAGTAGTCTTGAAGAAGAGAATGAAGTTTCTTTTTTCTGAAAAATGTCTGCATCTGACATTTAAAACTGGTTAGTTGTACTGCATGCAGTTTTTGGTTTAATTGTGCATAAATTATGTTACCGATTTCAGAACTGAATAACACACACGTATTGGCAAAATGTAAACCCTCTGTTATTCACGATAAAGAAAATGTAAGCGCAAATTCATAAACACAATTGCTTTGGAGCAATTAGGACGGTCTGAATACTTAGCTATTCACAGAGTGTATTTTGAGATTTTGTTGAAAAGAACTGTACAAATTGGCCCTCAAACTCCTCTCACTCACTCACTCACTCACTCACTCACTCACTCACTCACTCACTCACTCACTCACTCACTCAGCACTCACTCACTCACGCTATTGCCTATTTATGGTACGTATAAGAAGTATTGCTTCATATCAGAATGTGCCTCAGATGCATTTCTTAATAGCCTAAACAAAAAAATAAAAAAAAAAAAAAAAAAAAAAGAAAAGAAAGAAAGAAAGAAAGAAAGAAAGAAAGAAAGAAAGAAAGAAAGAAAGAAAGAAAGAAAGAAAAAAGAAAACGAAAAGTCAGATAAGTGTTATATTTAGGATTTAAGTTCATCTTTCAAAGATACGACCTAGATATTTTCAAGAAAATCCCCATAGTAAGCCAAAATATTCTTTCTATGGAGAAATTTCGTATTCTTTCATGGCCCTAATACTTTTAATTGAAATAGAAGTGTTTAAGGTATTTAGGTTACTAGTCTAATGTGTATTTTGTATAGTCTGATAAGATATCTTTTTTTTTTTTTTTTTTCATTCAGAACGATTATTGTTTTTTGGGAGTGTAGGCATTTCTTTATTTTTACTTAAGACACCCACACAAAACTAGTCCACGTTAATATAGTTCTTGGTTCTTCCAAAATAATTGTACAAATTTGTAGGTGTAATGGGTACATATCTTGACAAAATACCATTTCCGAGATATTCGTAATCTATGGCACAGAGTATGGTATTTTCAAGCCAGCATACAGCGATTCGGTTGTAGAAGATCTGATTTATCGCTGTACGCCTCTTGTACGTGAACGAAGGGTGTAATAAAACTATTTCTGCAAACGTTCATCTGGATTTATATGAAGTAGTTATGGGAAATAGCTTTTATAATATTAGTGGAATACTTGAGGATTCAATGAACGTCATGGTAGCTCAAGGAAGAAGAGCATCGAACCGACAACTGAAGGTCCATAGTTTGAGGACCGCCCGTAGCATTGAATTTGTCAGGAATTTGGCGAGCTTCCAACAGTTTAAAGAAACAGTTGAAGTTGAGAACTAAAATCAACTATACTGGGTTGGAAAAGTATGTGAATGTAAAGTATAGCATATTTGTGGGCATATGACAATGCAAATTATGACTATTCCACTCATACGTGACATGCTTGAAGTTAACCAATCACGTGCATAACAATTTCAAATTTTAACCAATGACAGCCTTCTTTCGTAAAGATTTATCAGATTTTATCACCACGTCTGCTTTTCTTATGTTACTATCAGGTTTGAGAGTCTAGCTGCAGTCTCCTGCAACAGTTTACATAATTTGACACAGCTGAGCAGCTAGGTTAAATGTAAAAAATGGCTGACTCTCGCTTCACTGAAGCATCTAATGCTGAAATCGATTAGTTCGAAGAGGGAAGCCTCAAATCACAGAATACAATAGGAAATCAGTGTGTTTGATACAAACTGCGTGAGCAAGTAGGAAACTAGGCCAGTGGTATTGAATCTTATAGGCCCTACTAAGGACGCACAGTATGTCTACTTCATTTTTACTTTCTGTAGGTACTACGTATGGGGAAGTATTCTATATGGCCCAAAATTTCAGTGTCAAGATTTCACAGGAAATATGTTTTGAGGTCCTCTGAATTAAAAAAGCAGTTTAGAAAAAGGTGTGCGTTGTGTGTGCGTGCGTGTGTGTGTGTGTGTGTGTGTGTGTGTGTGTGTGTGTGTGTGTGTGTGTGTGTGTGTGTGTGTGTGTCAACAGCATAACTCGGTTAACACCAGTTAGTGTTTCAGTTTAATATCTTTCAAGAATGCAACACGAAGATTTTGAGGAAAATTCCTACACTCTAAACTACCCTTTACATGGCACATTTTTTAAAAATTTTCATCATCTCAAAAATAGTTGTAAAGATGTTGATTAAAATGCCATATGTTTAAGATATTTTTATTCCAAATGAAATGTACTCGTATATTTTGAATTTTCTGACTATAGCCCATGTAGTCCTGTTTACTCTTGATGGCTTTGGCGTAACTGTTAAACCGTAAGAGATAGACCAGTTCTTACTACACAAAAAGTAAATCTCGTTAAAATGCACGTTATGCCTAAATGCATTTTTGGAGCGCACCATTTGTTATTTGTATGAATTTTGCAGTATTTAAACTTGTCTCAAGTGTAAAACCGTTTTATTCACCTTTTTATTTGCTTGGCATTGTAAAGAGAACAGGATTTGAAAGCTTTAAAATACTTGACATTCGCTCAAAGGCTACTGTGTTCGCATACTCCCCTTGCAATAAAATAATTTCTACAAATGTTTATCTCAACTAACATAAAAAAGATAAAGGAGTAAGAGTTTGTAAGAATGGTTAGTACAAGAGTAGAGAAAGTCATGAGAGAGCAACACATCAGATTTTTCAAAGTTTAGTAATTATAATACAGCATTCAAATAACATTTCATAGGCTATATCATGCTTTAGTTCTTGAAATTGTGTTAATAAATGCAACCCATGAAGGTGAAATTGTTTTTGATAAATTGAGAATCACTCGTGGCATTACTCGTGTCATATAAAGCAAAGTGGTGGCTCATTGGTGGTCCTGATTCAGACTGAAATGTTTTAAGTAATCGGAACTCAAAACACACTTTCATACGTTGGCTCTAAGCATGTCAGGAAACCTTTATCAAAGAACCGTTTCCTGAGCTAAGTTGGAGCGGAATCTTAGGACTGTTGGAAAACCAGGAAGGTGTTCTACTAATTGAATCTGGAGACCACTCAAAATTACTTCTTTTAACGACTGAGCACTTTCTGTGCTTTGGAAATACATACATCTGTACAAAAATTCTTAGTAGAATTAATATCCCCTTTAATTTTCAGAAGACGCTTTGAGTTTCCACATACAATACCAGCAGTGACATATAATTGGAATTCCCATAGCTTGGCTTATTGAAGAAACAATTATTTACTTGAACGTAAAAATAGACGGTATTTTAAGCAACATCACCTAGTTTTACATACTCGTCGTTATCAAATCCTGATTAGTAACACAATTTTAATTATTTTGTTATTTAAAAGCTACCAATTTTTGTAAATTTGGTTGCATGCCAGGCAGACTGTAGCGAGGAAGACGTAATGCTTTCTCGAATTTCACCTTTTCTGAAACTTCTACAAACACGCCGAAACCGGATGCCTCTCGAATAATCTCGAAAACCACTTTGTGGTGCCGCGCTCATTGCCACATGTTCACAAATGACGCGCGAGGAAGCCCGACCTTGAGCCTTTTAATAGGCACCGCGCCTGGTGTAGTGTGAGGTAAATGGGCCCCGACCGTCCTTTGTTGTGCGCCGCGGTCGGCGCCATAATTTTATGTGTTACAATGGGATTGTTTAATTTTTCTGCTACGAAGACTGACCAACAAAGACAGGCTCTTTTTTCAAAGATATTTATTACTCTAGTTCAGTGTTTACATGATCTTTTTTAGCGTAAGCCATCTAACTTAAATGCACTTTTTATAGCGTCTCTCCAGTCCTTGAACACATGGTGTGAGCTCCTTGAGCACTGCCTCACTTTTCGTGAGCAAAACCTTTGAAGTGAATAAAGTGATAGAAAAGTAATTGGACTGGATCTTGTAATTCTTTCAAAATATATAAATCCCCGAACTTTTCAAATAGTTACGGGTACAGGCAGACTCTACCAAGGAAGATAAAGAAAAACAACAGCTTCAGTGCATTGTTGATCAGCCGTTGAAGAATAATAGAATGACATTATTTTGAAGTACAATGCAGTAACACTCGTTACTTTGATACCACTTATCAATTGAAGATTGTTACTTTTTGGCCACAATAGAATTGACAGGTGACAGTTTTGATCTGAGAGAGAGAAAGGGGGAAGGGAAGAAGGAAGTGAAACAAATTAAAAGAATCCATAAACTAGAAACTTGTGTTGTCCAGTGGCTCTTGCATGATACTGCGTTTTAATAGCGTGCCGCGTCACACAACAAAGGACGTGCGGGGCGAGGCTTCCTCACACCGCATACTAGGCGTAGCGCGTATCAAAGTGTTCAAGGTAAAGCTTGCTACACCGCTCACGCGAGCAAACATTGACAACAATCCGAGCGGCAGAACCAAGAGATTTCGAGAAGTGTCCGGCGGCCGACGTTTTTGTAGAAGTTCGAGAAAGGTCTGTGTTACGTCACCTTCGCTATATAAGGAGGGCCAGGCAACAGAGTTTGGGAGTCAGTCAGTTTTTAGTGTGTGTGTGTGTGTGTGTGTGTTTGTGTGTGTGTGTGTGTGTGTGTGTGTGTGTGTGTGTGTGTGTGAGCTGCGTGACTGCGGTCGCATCTAAAGCAAGATAGCGAAGCAGTTAATGCAAGTAGTAAGTAAACACCAGCGTGCTGCATCCCCCACCTCTGCCCCTACAGGCATCATTGGTAGGGTGCAGTTCTGGAGGGTGTTACGTGGTCAGCGTCCCGAGCCCTACCAGCCACTTAGGCGGCCTTCTTAATATGGGGCCACTACTTCTCCATTAAGGAGCTCCTCAATTGGCCCCCCGGGACCTAACGAGGCTAAGTGCACCCCGTGCCAGCCGTGCCAGTGGGGAAAAAATCCCCATGCTGGTACCGGGGATCGAACCCGCTTCCTCCGCGCGCGCTATCAACTGCGCTACGGAGGCGGTCGAAGCAGTTAATGTCAGCTGCCATTTGCTACTGTTCCGTGTTTCCCCTCCAGAGAGCAGAGTGCTTCCTACAGCTCCAAGGAGAAGACGTGGAGTAGAGTGTCTATTAGGAGAACCGAGGAAGGACAGTAGCGATGTCTGCAGGCACAAGACAGTCGCCTTCATTTCTTTTGTTTGTTTTTTGTTTCTTCTTCTTCTTCATATTCAGGTGTGAACCCTTCCTCATCGTCTCAAAAGAGATGTGCTGTCAACTCGTCTGGAGAAACTTCTGATCTTGTGATGGAGGAAGCGATAGAACACCCCCCCCCCCCCCCCCCCCCCATTACAAGTCTGAATAACACGCAATCAATGGCCATGTTGTGGGTTTCAGCGGCCATTGGCTTCCAGCTCAGCTCGATCTAATTGTTTCACTACTTTGTCATTTGAAGACAAACATTTTGATGTCTGTCTTGGTTAGTGTCTGCAGGGGAAAATCGTACTCGCATGACTTTCTCTACTCTTGTATAAAGTATTCTTACGATCACTTATTCTTCAGGTTAATCGAGATAAACATTAGTAGCAAATGTCCTAGCGCATACAAGGAAATATAGAAATACCTATAATAGTATTTAAGTAACTGTCAAATCTTCCA
This sequence comes from Tenodera sinensis, assembly GCA_030765045.1. NCBI lineage: Eukaryota > Metazoa > Arthropoda > Insecta > Mantodea > Mantidae > Tenodera > Tenodera sinensis. The sequence goes on from CM060963.1 coordinate 20,871,587, forward strand.
AAAGTTGGTACCTAAACAATAGCTTTAAATGTCACTTTGCATCCCTAAGAGAAGGAAAGGTTAATACGACTTCTTGATGAGATACCTATAAGTATTTGAAAATTCAAAATAATAGCAACAAAACAGTCGAACATACCTGACTTCTTAAATATTACACAGTCATATAAGCAGGACCCGGAAGTTCATGTGTTTACATATTTTTTCCCTTGTTATAATTACAATTCTAGTAAATTATATAGTTTTCTGATAAAAACGCAATATTTCTATTACTCTAGCGTTTTCTTTTTTTTTTTTTTCTTTTTTTTTTTTTTTTTTTTTTTTTTTCTGCTGGCATAAAACCGTCTTTTTTGCTTTCTCTACTGGTGAGTAGGGGAGGTATTGTATTCCACCCAGAAATTCAACGTCAATATTTCACCGGAAATATATGTTTTGAGGCCCCCTGAACCCAAAAAAAAAGCATTTTTAGAAAAAGGTCCGTGTGTGTGTCTGTGGAACAGCATAACTCAAAAACGAAAAGTCGGTTAAAAACCAAAATTGGTATTTAAGTTTAATGTCTTTCAAGAATGTGACACGAAGATTTTTAAGAAAATAGCCCCACCCTAAACTACCCTTTAAATGGAAAATTTTTCGAAAATTTTGATTTTCTTGAAAATGGCTATAACAATTTTGACTAAAATAGCATATGTTTGAGATATATTCTTCACAAATGAAATGTATATCTTGAATTTTCTGGCTATAGCCCCTGTAGGCGTGTTTACTCTGGACGACTTTTGCATAACTGGTAAACCGTTAGACATAGACCAAATCATACTATACAAAAAATGTAGAACTTGCTAAAATACAAAATTTATGTCTCAATAAACTTTCTTGTAGGGTGAACCATTTCGGAGATATTCCTTGTTATGTGTGTGAGTTTCGGAAAACAAAACTTTCGTGAAATGGGTCATCGTTGTTCATTTTTTTATATGTTACGTGTGCAAAGAGAACAGAATCTGAAAAGCTTTAAAAGATTTGACTATCGCACAAAGCCTACTGTATTCCAATATTCCCCTTGCACCTACAAGGAAATAAGCAATAAGATAATTTGTACAAATGTTTATTTTAACTAACATGAAAAAGATATAGGAGTAAGAGTTTGTAAGAATGGTTAGTACAAAAGTAGAGAAAGTCATATGAGTGCAACACATCAGATTTTTCATATAAGATTACACATTAAAACTCCTTTGAGGAGCATAGTGCCGAAAAAACACAATTCACGTCAGAGACAACACGCGTTCTTTTCAGTTTGAATACCTCCGTCATGTGGCTGTTGTGAACTGCAATTCGTCGCTCGTTTTGGACAGTGAATCAGAAACTTCTACTTCCCAACAGTATATCTAAGTGCGATTTTATTTCCTTTGGTGCATATTTACTGATATATTTTCAAGGGTTTAGAGCATATTTTCATGCATATTTCATAGCTTTTAGGGCATGAACTTCCGGGCCCAACATATAAGGATTGTAAGTGATCTTTACTGGACTGAAGAAAAGTCGAGTAATCAGTAATTTAATATGGCGTATGAATGAAGTGTGAAATGCTGACCTCGAAATATAAACATCATCTTTTCATCGTATTTTGATTTATCTTTAGATGTTTCAGGCATGAGAGCAGTACAACCTCGTTTCTTCGATTTCAGAATCAAAACACTCGTTCAAGTTAGCCGCCATGATTACTATAGGCAGTTATTGATTTGAGCACGGCCCACTCTGTTTATCTCACGGAACATGTAAGATTCAGTGACTGCATAATATCTTCAATCGTCATTACAACCAAATTTGGACTTATTCCAATGCTTTATTCTTTTAAATTATAACGTATGCAATATAAATAAGAGGAGAATTATTGAGGTATTAAAAATCATGTTAATATTTTATATCTATACTAATATATTGTTAAACTTAAAGGCGTGAAAATGCTACAACCTACGCCTTTAAATTACATAATATAGGAGGGTAGATTAAGTAAAAAAGAACGTGAAATCGCACATTCTCCCAAAAAATCATTTGACATTAATGTTGTACTTTAACGAATTCTACATTTTTATGTGTTTAAGATTTTGTTTCCATATTTAAGTTTACCGTTGATAACAGGACCCAGAGCCTAATCCTAGAAAATGTTAGATATAATTTCATTTATCATGAAAATATCTAAAACGTTGGGTAATTTAACCAAAATTGTTATTACTTTCTCTAATGGTAACTAGGGGCAGTATTGTATTCCACCCAAAAATTCTATGTCGAGATTTCACCGGAAATACATGTTTTGAGCCCCCTGAATCCAAAAAATCGTTTTTAGAAAAAGGTACGTGCGTACGTGTGTGCGTCTGTCTATCTGTGTGTGTGTGTGTGTGTGTGTGTGTGTGTGTGTGTGTGTGTGTGTGTGTGTGTGTGTGTGTGTAAATGTGTCTGTCAGTGGACAACAATTCAAAAACGAAAAGTCGCTTAAAAACCAAAGTTGGTATTTAAGTTTAATGTCTTTCAAGGATGCGACAAGAAGATTTTGAAGAAAATTCCTCCACCCTAAACTACCCTTTGCAAGGAAAATATTTCAAAAATATTGATTTTCTTGAAAATGGCTCTAACAATTTTGATTAAAATGTCATATGTTTGAGATATTTTTATGACAAATGAAATGTATATGTTGAATTTTTTAGCTGTAGCCAATGTAGTCCTGTTTACTCTGGATGACTTTTGCATAACTGGTAAACCGTAACAGACAAACCAAATCTTCCTGTACAAACTGTAGATCTGGCAAAAACACACAATTTATGCCTGAATAAATTTTTTTGTAGAGTGAACAATTTCGGAGATATTCCTTGTTATTTGTGTAAGTTTTGTGGAACTTACACTTCTGCCAAATGGAACATCGCTATTCATTTTGGTATATGTTAACGGTGCAAAGAGAACTGAATTTTAAGGCTTTAAAAGATTTGACTTGCTCAAAGCTTACTGTATTCTCATATTCCCGTGGCACGTGCAAGATAATTTCTGCAAATGTTTATCTGTTTTAACATGAAGCTACAGGAATAAGAGCTTTTAAGGATGGTTAGTGCAAGAACACACACACACATACACACACATACACACACACCATACACCCCACACACACACAAACACACACACACCATACACCACACACACACCATACACCACACACACACACAAACACACACCATACACCACACACACAAACACACACACACCATACACCACACACACACGACACACATACACACACATACACACACAAACACACACATACACACACAAACACACACATACACACACAAACACACACATACACCACACACACAAACACACACACAAACACACACACATACACACACCATACACCACACACACACAAACACACACACCATACACCACACACACACACCACACACCATACACCACACACCATACACCACACACACACCACACACCATACACCACACACACACCACACACCATACACCACACACCATACACCACACACACACAAACACACACACAAACACACACACCATACACCACACACACACAAACACACACACACTCACACACAAACACACACACCACACACACAAACACACACACACCACACACACAAACACACACACAAACACATACACCATACACCACACACCATACACCACACACACACCATACACCACACACACACCCACACACACAAACACACACACCACACACACAAACACACACACAAACACACACACACCACACACACACCCACTATACACCATAAACACACACACCACACACCATACACCACACACCATACACCACACACACACAAACACACACACAAACACACACACCATACACCACACACACCATACACCACACACACACAAACACACACACACTCACACACAAACACACACACCACACACACAAACACACACACACCACACACACAAACACACACACAAACACATACACCATACACCACACACCATACACCACACACACACCATACACCACACACACACCCACACACACAAACACACACACCACACACACAAACACACACACAAACACACACACACCACACACACCCACTATACACCATAAACACACACACCATACACCACACACACCACACCATACACCACACACACACACAAACACACACACAAACACACACACCATACACTACACACACAAACACACACACAAACACACACACAAACACACCACACACCATACACCACACACACAAACACACACACAAACACACACACAAACACACACACAAACACACACACAAACACACACACATACCATACACCACACACACACCACACACCATACACCACACACACACAAACACACACACCACACACCACACACCACACACCACACACACACACACCACACACACACCACACCACACACACACACGTACACACACACCACACACCGCACCACACACACACACACCACACACCACACACACACACACACGCACACGCACAGGCCTTTTTCTTAAAATGTTCTTTTTTTGATTCAGGGTGCCTCAAAATATAATTTCATTGAATTTTTGGGTGGAATACAATACATCCTCTACATAGTATACGCAGTAGGGAAAGTAAAAATGCCTTTTAGGTCTCTGTGGTCCTCAAAACGTTTCTAATTTTGATGAAACCTTGACGTTGTGGCATAAATATTTGCTGTAGATGCGTGCTATAGGAGTGTATTAGATTGAAGCACAAGTATTCCATGGTAACACAATCTGCCCTATTTGCGAGAAGTTAATCGCTTTCGAACACAAAGAGCTGGATGGATGGATGGATGGATCCCTCTTCTTCCCGGACTGAACATGAAATAAAAAGGCTCACGTTTGAGGATTTTCCTTCTTGGCCCGAAGCATTACAGGAACTGGGTATCGATTGGTAAGGTGTGCGGCAGAGATGAAGAAAGAGAGAGAAATATTGTCTGGATGGTTTATTGTGTGGATACGGAAATAGCTTCTTCACTCCATTTCTCATGCGGAACGTGGAACAAACTTGTAAACCGTCCGCTCCCTCTGCATATGAAATATGGAAACGCGCAGCGTTCCTCTTTTATTTTACTTTATAAAACTGCGAGAAGGTCCCCGGCGTGTAATGCGATGGTGCGCAACAGCGCGTATATTTCAAGAAGGGCTCCGAAAAGATTTGTTTCCATGGTGTGCTCACTTTGTTAAGGGGTACTGTGGAATCCACCCGCCCTTTGAGGAGTCGAGATTTACCGCCTTTGTTTCACCTGCTCTGCCAACAAGATGGATGTGTCAGTTTCCCTTCACAGAATCAGCAATGCTAAAACAGGAAACCCCAACGCAGGAGTTTACGACGTTTAGCATAAAAATGTCAGTCTCATGGATGTGAACTTTAAGAAAAGCTTGCGAATAGTTGGCAGCGTAAAGCGGCAACTGTGACACCAAATAACACGAAGAAACTGTTACCAAATACAAGATTTGCCACTAGAACATGGCAATTTTCATAAGTAAATCAACAGTTTGAATGATTCAATGACTATTTGCGGAAGCGTGCTTAGCACCGCGACCAAAAGGCGATCTTTTGTGCATATGCCCCTGACGGAGCCCCCTAGGATGATGGATGAGGCAAATGGATCCGAAGGGCGGCTGGAACGTTACGACGACAGAGCAGAGGCCGAGTTCCCTACATTTTCCCAATTAGAATCATCCCGGTTCCTCTTCCATCCGTACTTCTAAGGAGGGCCCGGAAACCAGTAGGTTCGCCGCCCAATTCGGGGGACGAGATTTCCAGAGCGTATTTGTTTCCCCAGCCGTGCTGTTGCCGCGACGCTCACCGACGCTTCCAAATTTGAAATAAACCTAACGGAATGAAAGGTGAAATGAAATTATTCATGTATCGAAATGGAGGGACAGTAAATTCGGAGGAAATCCTTCCCAGTACCTCCGAAAAAAACCAGGGTCAGGAAGGTGACCAACGGGATCGAACCCGCGACTTCCTTGATGCGGTCCACAGAGATTATCGCCTGAGCCATTCTGCTCCATAATTACTTGCTTATGATCAACTCTTTGCAGCCCAAATTATATTTTAGAAAAACTGTATATCTTACTTTAAGGTTAGGAACTTTCCAAAATGCAAACAAACTTAAATATGAAAATTGTGGTACTGAGTTAGGTGTTTATAACTGGCTCCATATGCACCCAGTGGGATTACAAAATACAAGGCTTTTGTTGATTGATAAACAAAATGTAAATATATGTGACATACAACACACTTCATTAGCATGAAAATAGCATTATGGTAATAAAGATTTGGGCTTAAACTTGTTTTAGAAACAGCTTACATGTCAATTGAATTTAGTTTCGCGTGGTATACAATGAAGCTTGAAATTCCATTAACCACTGGGAAGATTGGTAGGTGTTCACCGTATAAAAGTTCATTATCAAGAATCAGAAGTCAGTTGTTCTTGCAGTGACGTTATTAATGCAGGTCTTTACAGTACACAATCTTCGGTACTCCGCATGCCAATATCGGCTCCACTGTGCATTGTTGGTGAAATGTCTTGAAGGTATTTCGGCTGTCAGGGATCATAAAATCGATTTCCGGTTGTCACACCAAACTCCCCCAATGTCCTTGGGTCCCTGTCCATAACTCTCCCTCTACACTGGCCGGCATGTTTTCACACGGAGATGTATTGCTATCTCTGTCCATCTTAAGACCAACCTTGGAACAACCCCCACCCCCAACTCGCTTTTTTTCAATGAAGTTGAAAGTTTTGTGTGTCCTTTCCCACCTTTCGGATGGGATAAGGGTTGGAGGGAGGGGTTTGGTTCAGGTAATTTATTTCGCTACATTCCACAGAACTACCCCTCTGGGGAAAAGGACACCTGGATTTCTTTGTGAAGCCTCCCCTCTACTTAAAGGTAGGGTAGGTAAATGTAAACAAGTGTTCCGGTAGACAGCCTTGCGCCGTCCGATCCCCGTGTACCTGGTCGTATAAACGGCCCAATATTTCAAGTCTCCATTGTGAAACACATTCCACGGGTAATGTGGAAGTCGATAACACCTGAAAGGCAGGTACAGCTATACTTGCATTACTTGTTAATACACAGTCAGCTTTCTGACTTATTTGTTGCTGTTATAATACCGGGTAAACATGATGGTCATTCCCCCGACTTGTGGAGCAATCTTCCAGCCTCGTGTCTACAGCGAGCAGCAAACTCTACAACCAATTCCCAGATGTTACTTGGAAGTATTGCATATTAGCCAAAACTTCGATATCAAGCTTTCGCTGGAGTAACACCTTTGCAGGTCCTTTGTACAACAATAAGAATCAAATAAAAATGTATATGTTACACTCATAAGACTTTTTCTACTCTTCTGACTATTCTTATACTCTTCAAATATTTGTTGAAATTACCTTATTGCTAATGTTCTCGTAGGTTGAAACCGAAATTATAATGTCAATATATTTGATAATGGAAAGAAACAAAAGGAGATTCTCTTCAATAGTTAAGGGGAAAACGTAATAAAGCTGAATATATTAAAGTCTCAAGAATGGAAGCCTAGGCAGATTTAAATGAGTGATAAGGTTACAATTGTTGTTTGTACTCAGCCATAGTGATTCAGCGGGCTGATTCCTATCTTACCATGACGTGCTCTAAAGTTAGCCAATGGAAATCGCTTCCTTCGTGTTGCCCGCGCAGAAACAAAATGCAACGCAACACACACTCGTCTTGAATCGAGCCGAGAGTACACGTGCAATTTCTGAGTTGTACGTAAGCTAACGCGTATACATAATTCGGCGGTTGCTAAAGGGTGACAAAGTTAAAGTGTTATAACGTTGTAGTTCAAGTTACAAAGTTACATTCTATTTAAATATCGTCGGCAGTTCTCTACAAATCTGGAAATTTACAAATAAAGTGATATGTTGGTTGATTCTTCGTTTGGTTCCATTCCTACCATAACTCACGCACACCCTGCAGATTAGGACTTCTTGCTAGAGCTAGTCCGGACACCAAACACGAGATCTTATAGGTCTTAAAGTAGACGTCTTCGACGGAGTGGAGCGTTTGCGTCAAGGTGCAAGAGGAATATGGAAATAGAGTAGGCTTTGAGCGATAGTCAAGTCTTTTAAGGGGACAGCGTACTCTGAGCGAATACCAATTTTACATCACTTTACAGAATTTACAATACACAAAAGGCTATCAAATGGAAATGATTGAAAATTTTACTACGTATTCACAATAAAATGAGACATATTTTGGTTTATGTTTCATGATTCTGTCTGTTAAAATAGGTTTTTAAAAAATTCAGATATATGAAAATTTATTGAAAAAATATTTTCCAAAAGCATACAAAACTTGGGTACCTGTTCCTCGGGAACCATTTGCTGCACAGAACTGAAAAAATTCAGGCATATTTTTAATATAGTTAGCTACTCTAGAAAGCAGAACTTTTGAGCTCAGTGTTTATTAAGCATATGTGCAAACTGAAAAGCTGTTGTAAAATTGCTTAAAAATCTACAGATTATTTTCCAATTAATTTTTGTACACTTCCCCAATTGATGTATTTTAAAAATTCTGCTTTCTAGAGTAGCTAACTATATTCAAAACGTGCCTGAATTTTTTCAGTTGTGTGCTGCAAATGGTTCCCGAGGAACAGGTTCCCAAGTTTTGTATGCTTTTGGAAAATATTTTTTCAATAAATTTTCATATGTCTGAATTTTTTAAAAATCTATTTTAACAGACAGAATTATGAAACATAAACCAAAATATGTCTCATTTTATTGTGATTACGTAGTAAACTTTTCAATCATTTCCATTAGATAGCCTTTTGTGTATTGTAAATTCTGTAAAGTGATGTAAAATTGGTATTCGCTCAGAGTACGGTGTCCCCTTAACCCTGGTCGTCTATGAAGGATTTAATTCCGTTCTCCTTTGCATGACCAAGAGATTAAAAGAATAATAACGACGTCCCATTTGAGAACGTCTATAAGTATTGCAGAAATCTGACAAATAACAAGGAAATCTCCAAAATGGTTCCCTTGACAAAGAAGATTAGTTGCCATAAATTCTACATTTTAAAGGGATCTACATTTTTGTATGGTAAAATTTGGAGTATCTCTTACGGTTTACGAGTTATGTTTTGTTCAGAGTCTTTTGAGATAGTGGAAGGGGCCCGAATTAGATTCCAGGGGCCCGCATGTGGTATTCGTAGTGGACGAAGCGACGTCTGAGCGGGTTTTCTCCATGTTCTCCGGTTTCTCCCGCCACTCATTACACCAACTGCTCCATCATTACCTTTCCAACTATCCATTTTGTCTGTATTTAATGTCATTCTCTTCCTAAATCTCATACCTTGTGCTTGGCTGACCACTCGCTTCCAGGTCTTCACTCCATCTGGTCCATAGGTTCCTCTGCTCCCCAACAGCTATCTGACCCTTGTTTATAACCCCACTGTGACTGAAAATAATAAACTGTTTATTGCTCCGCATCCTGCGTGTAATAAAGTAGGAATTCTCTAACTTGAAACCATTTCAATCGTGACAACTTGCATTCTGGTATCAAGACTTCATTCCCAGTCATTGGCAAAGCAGTACAGCATCGCTTGATGTACCTAGAAGGCCTTTGAGGAGTCCTGCTGGCCCCACAAGGATTATTTAGCATAATGAGTAGGGCCTGGCTTCAAACAGAACACCAAACGTCATCCATCTGGGATTGTCGGTAACGCAATACTGCCAATTCAATAGCTTTAACTAATAGGATGTCTTAGTAAGCTACCCTTTGAATCAATAATTGTTTGATAGTTGATGCAGTGACTCAAAGCGGGTTGTTTGAAAATAATAATATGGACCATAACTGAGATTCACCATTTCAGAAGAATTTGAGTTCAGAGACGTGGATTAAAAGACGCAGATGTTGAAGAATTATGGAAAAATTGAGTGTGCGTTATTGATTAGTGAAAACAATGTTCAAATTATGTTTAAAACAACAAACTATCAGTTTGAAGGGACCATTTGCTGTAATTTGTTATTACTAATTATTGAAACCATGAAAATTAATACTTTAGGTGTATTCTACTTCCACTGTAATGTTGTTATTAGACCTCAGAATTTTAGGCTTATAGAAATCGTTGAGGTAAAATAGTTAAATGGTAAGATTAAAAATCAGTAAAACAGCAATTTTGTTTCACTACTATGGCTAGAAATGCTTCATAATGTCTTAAATTATAAAATTATAGTTCCTAATGCATAAATTACTCTTCAATTTATCTTTTACTTACTCTTTCTCTTTTTACAACAGGTATTCCCTCAACACGAATATCACAAATGCAAATTCAAAACTCTTTTTTGCAATATTGATACTAAGTTAGTCATCGCGAACACATATTTGGCATTGTAAGCTAAATTTACAATTCATTTATAAGTTACCATGGCGTACTAACCTAAAAATAAGTTATGAATTAATCCTTAGCAAAATATGCCAATAAAACTGTCTCACTCGTATAATTATTAACCTTTTTATCAAAGCAGCACTTTCGGAAAGCACTCTAAGCTTCAACATATCTTTGTTTCGACCTCGCTGGTAAAAGTGATGCAATTGGGTCCTCGGCTTCTTTTTTAGCAATGTTGCTCATTTTTATAAAATTCTATTGCTTGATAAAAACTATCAAAAGCCGAAAGATTCAATTCGGCTGCCAGAAACCAAGCCATGTGCTACTTCAAGTAAAGAATATATTGTGAAATTCATTTACAAAAGAGTGGATAAGAAGGCTTTGGCCATGTAATTTAGATGTAGTTTTTCATTTGTCCACAATAGAATTCATTTTTTCTTGATGTTAAAAAAATATGGAAAAGCAATTTTGATTATTACTGCTTTTTACAGAATTTTCAAGACTTGCAATGAATTACGACAGATGTTGAACCATGAAGGTATCACGAGACCCGGAGTCTTTCTTCTTCTTCTTCTTCTTCTTCTTCTTCTTCTTCTTCTTCTTCTTCTTCTTCTTCTCCTTCTCCTCCTTCTTCTTCTCCTTTTTCTTCTTCTTCTTCTTCTTCTTCTTTTTCTTCTTCTGCTCCTGCTGCTCCTCCTCCTCCTTCTTCACTTCAAGGAGTAGGCTTGTAGCTTGTTCCGACTTCACAATACCCATGTTTTCCTCGATCTTCCTATATCTCTGTTCCCATCCTTCCTACACACTCCCCCACCTCTTTTTCCCTTCCTCTGTTTTTTCATTCATACTTTGTTTAATTCCTTCCTTATTTCTGAATTCTTTATTTGGTCTCTCAGAGTACACCCTTTTATAGTTGCGGTGGTTTAACTTGTCTTTAAGACCTTAAAACTGGAAGGTCATTCCTACCACGGCAGTTAGAGACAGGAGGTAGAAAATGTGTTTTGCGGGCAGAAGCGTCGGAAGTCTATTCATACTTGCCTCTTCAGTCTAGCACTGATTGCACAGAAGCAGCCGAATTTTCTCTCACCTTCCCCATTACGACAGACACAGAGAGGCGAATATCTGCGTCTTTTTTCAACATATATTTTTCTTTAGGCCTGAGACAAGATAAACCAAACAGGGTATTTCATTATCATATTTAGAATCTCATCACAACCTCTTCAAGTGAAATACTCGAAGAGATACTTTTCTATTAGTTTCTCATTAGTATTATTTTAGAGCGTACTGGGTATTTTCCTTTAAGGGCCATAACTTTTCTTTTATTTTCTGATATTGTGAAGTTATACACCACGCTTTTTTAAGTACAAACAGTATAGAGCAATTTGTAAGCACTCTTACGTGTTTTGTCTAATTATTTGGTCATTGGCAAGTAGTAAAGTGTTTAAAGAGCCGGAGTAAAACAGTTTTTCTTCTGTCTTATCTCCCTGTCACAGCGTCTCCATCCTCAGGCTCACAAACATTCCAGCTATGTCTGTCGGCATTTTAGCCAGAATCTTCTGAATGGAAAAGTTACCTGTGAGAGAGAAAAGATGAGTGACTCTCCTGCCCACATCAATGGCGGTGTTTTCATTCACACTTCCGCTGGACCGTTCTTTCTCTCCCTCTCCACTTATAGACCTCAATAATGTCAACATGATCATCTCCAAGTAAAGTAGAACACCCCAGTGCAGAGGGCTGTAAATTATACAGTCGCTTTTTGTTTTACAATGAGAACATACAACCAACAAATCTGATGTGTTGCACTCACATGACTTTCTCTACTCTTGCACTATTTCTAGAAACCCTTAATCCTACATCTTTTTCGTATTAGTTGAGATAAACATTTGCAGAAATTATCTTATTGTTCATTTCCCTGTAGGTGTAAGAGGAATATGGGAATACACTAGGCTTTGAGCGATAGTCAAATCTTTTAAAGCTTTTAAATTCCATTCTCTTAGCTCGCTTAACATATAAAAAAAGAATAACGATGTTCCATTTGACAGAAGTACAAGTTCTCCGAAACTCACACAAATAACAAAGCGTACCTCCGAAATGGTTCACTCTACAGAAAAAAGGTTATTTAGACATAACTTATGTATTTTAGCAACATCTACATTTTTATACTAAGATTTCGTCTATCTCTTACGTTTACCAGTTGTGCAAGAGTCATTCAGAGTAAATACGACTACAGGGCTATAGCCAAAAAATTCAGATATACATTTAATTTGTCATACAAATATCTCAAACATAGCGTTTTAATCAAAATCGTTAGAGCCATTTTCCACAAAATAAAAATTTTCAAAAAATTGTCCACGCAAAGGGTAGTTTAGGGTGTAGAAATTTGCTTCAGAATCTTCGCGTTGCATTCTTGAAAGATATTAAAGCCCCGGCCCAACAGTCCATGAAGAGCCAAACCTTACCGCCCAGCCGCTGCGTCCCCCACCTCGGCTCACTACAGGCGACATTGGTAGGGTGCAGCACTGGAGGGTGGTACCTGGTCAGCGTCCTGAACCCTCCCGGCCAGTTATGCGGTCTTCACGACCTGGGGCTACTTTTTCATCAAGTACCTCCTCAATTGGTCCCCCCGGGGCCTAACGAGGCTGAGTGCACCCCGTGCCAGACCTCCCAGAGAGGATAAAATCCCCATGCCGGTACCGGACCAGAGACAAGCGCGCTACCAACTGCGCTACGGAGGCGGTCTGAAAGATATTATCTAAACTTAAATATCAACTTTGGTTTCTAAGCGACTTTTCCTTTTTGAGTTTTGCTGCTCACACACACACACACACACACACACACACACACACACACACACACACACACACACACACACAAAATTGTTTTTCTTTGGATTAAGGGGTCTCAAAACAAATATTTCCGGTGAAATCTCTTCATCGAAAGTAAAAGACACAAAAGAAAATTAAAGAGTTTGTATTTTCATTTTGTATTCCGCTATACTACTGTATTATAGTCTCCTTACATCAAAGTTGTTTGTTGAAACTGTAACTTCAAAATACATATTTTTAAAAAAGTAGTTCTGATGAATCATATTCATACAACATACTGTGCTGCCACCTTGGTTGATTGATGAGACGCATGCGCACCGAGTCCCTGCCTCACACTTGAAGTGTAACAGTGTGCTGTTCATAGTGTCGGTTTAAAATGTTTAAAACAATCGATGGGCCGACTGTGAACAATCTGTGATTCGGGTTTTGACAGCAAGAAACGTTTCAACAGAGGACATTCATCGACAGATCACTGAAGCATATGGCCCCAATGCGATGAATAAAAGCAAAGGGCCTAAGTAGGTGAGAGTTTTCAAGGCCGGGCGGCCTAGTGTCCATAATGAACCGCGATCAGGCTGGCCTGATCACAGAGTGGAATGGAAAGACCCGTGAAGATCGCTGATTAACATTTTCCACTAGGTATCCAGGGACTAGTTATCGTCATAGGCGATTCTTTGTTAGTTTAAAGATGCCTAATTCCTTTCTTATGCCATCATTCCTCCTTTTGTCTAACGAAGTGTATCTGGTTTATTCCTTAGCAATCTCATTTCTGCGGCCTCTATTTTTATCTCTTCACTTTTTCTTTGCGTCCAACAATCTGAACCATATACCTACACTAAAGTAATTCTGTCATTGGTCTACAGAATTTTAATTTAGTTTATTTCCTAATTTGTTTGAGATTTCTTCTTATTGTTCCATATATGTAGTTAAATTTATTAATTGTATTTATTAGGTACATCTTCATCTTTAATATATGAAACATTACAGCCTAAATAATTAAAGTTATTTACTTGTTCTATCATTTTTCCTTTCAAGCTAGTTTTAGCTCTGATTGTATTGGAGCCTTCAAATGCAAGAACTTTTGTTTTGGCTTTAGAGATGTTAAATGCATACTTTTTGCTTTGATTAAGTAATTGGTACATGGCTAGTAAATTACCCTCTGAGCTACAAATTAGAATTTGGTCAGTTTCAAATAAAATTGTGTCTAGAAACCTGTACTTAATGTTATATTGAGTCTCTAGATGTCTCTACAATTCATTTAATCTAATACTGTAAAAATTTGTAAGGAATTAAACAGAAGAACCGTTTTGCAACAGTTTATGATGGTTTGTTGTGTATAAAATATGGGACGTTACTTCTCTCATTCTGTGGGAATTGTGGGCTCAGTTTCGATGTTCACTGGCTGCTTTTCATTCTTCGGCTTTGGGAACATGACGAGTTTGTGGCGAGGTCTATACCCTTGTTTCTGATTGTGCGGAATATGAGCAGGATATGTCTGCAGTCAAGAAACGGTCCATAAATCACGACGTGATGAAGAGCCCCGGAAGAAACCCGATGCCAACATCCATATTTGGGGTAGGTGTTGAGCTACCGCGGCTTACAATACCTGTATATGGAACTGACACTTTAATCAACATCTAATTACCTGTTGCCCAAGGTTTCATTATTAACAATGCGTTGTTGAATTTGGTGATGAGAGAGGAGTCCACAACAATAGCCGGCAGGGGGTCCCTCTGCGCTCTGCTTGACAATAGGCAAGCTTCTGTCTGGTACACTGGCTTCCAACATTCTTTATGCGGGACCAGGCATTAGCATTTCTTCTTGTTTAATTACGTGTCCATGGTTTTAAAATTGCAATAAACTTTGGCTCTTCAGATTCCTATAGTTATATATAGGTTATGCCCGTATTAGCCAGGACACTCCCGTTTTATTCTCTCTGTATGTACCATTCTACTCCAGATAATATCAATATATGTTCTATAATTAATACCAAACTTGAGATAAGTGCAGCGCCTTTCAAATGTATAGCACAGAGATTTTCATAAAATTCACGTACGTCAAACAATGCTTTAGAATGAGTATTTTCGATATATTTGATTTTCTCAAAAAACGCATCTGACAATTTTAAGTGGAGCATATAGCTATTTTGGCAAAAATACTGATTTTTGCATCAAACTAAAGAATAACTACAATATGAATATGCTTAAAAAATGGTGTACAAGATGTGTGTGAACCTGGGATCTCAATATATGGACTTGGGATCTTAATAAATAAAACAAAAATAATGAAATTCCATAGTAAACATCCACTCTGATCAAAAATAGTTTTGAACAATAATACATTAGAACAGCTAAATCACTTTAGTTACTTAGTAAGCAACATAACTTAATAATAATAATATTTATGAGCGTCTACGTCATCTGTGCGACAGTCACCGATTCTTGTGGGACATTAGCAAAAACATTAAAAAGAAAGATAAGGAAAATAAATTCTGCATATTTATAGACCTGCAATTTAGAGTCTACCCCAGGATATAGTATCCAGCAATTTTATTTTTATTCAATTTATTTTTAATTTTATACAAATGAATACTTTTGCAGATCAAATGGAAAGCAAATAAAAAATTAAACCTAGATAATTATTGTTCATTTACATCAAGCTATGGTGATTCTTTAAATTAAACTCGAGTCTCACTTCTTGCTAAATCAAATTTTCCCATTGAAGATCAGTATTGTCTTCTAGTTCACTCTTCTTCTCGTGGTTACATTTGTTGTCCGACTTCTAGTGACCTCACCTCTTGATGTTGAACAGATTACTGTTGGGTTCAATTCAATATTCTACATGTGTTGCAGTTTTAAAAGTCGTATTAATAGTATCATTTACAACTTTTACTATCATATTTTGCATGAAAGTTAATCTTGATTTGTACATTTCTGCGGCGTTGTTTTATTTTCCAGCTTAAACCTTGATTTTAACGTCCACTGGTCCTAGGCCACATTAATGGTATGTTAAACTTAAGACACGTTTTTCTCAGAACTATTTATTTTAACACAAAGACTTTTTTTCTCTGAAACTGCAACGTGTAGTCACTTGAAGTGGCTACATTAAATACATTTAATGTATTTAAAGTGTTAAGCTAAAAAATCTTTAGATTTAGAAGAAACTAGACTAGAAAATCTAACAACCCATAGGTAATATTTACGTATTTTCTGTGCCAAATTTTAGTCGTCTAGCATAAATATTTTAAAAAAAAAAAGGGACATAAAGTTCACTTATTTCACATAGAAGAGATAGGGAAATTGGACAACTACATACTCCCCTTGATAAAACTATTTGACGTACTGATATAAAATAGTACTATATTGTGATACAGCTCGTCATATCGTTATAAAGCGGGTGTTTTTAACTTTTTAACCAAATTAAACTGTGACCATCTTCGTCTAGCAATTCGATGGAACCAAAGAAGGTGAATTTGCGTTTTGGCTTTGAAGGTAGAAATGTAGGACAGAAAGCCCCAGGTACAGGTAGACTCAAACCCTTTCATCTTCATCAGATCCTCACCCCATTAGCAGAAGAATGCTTGAAAATTCCACAGTCGGATGTTGGTCAGGTGGATAGTCCCAGCGGGTGGTGTTTATCTGCCTTCAGAATCGTTGCTACCGGTCGTTTCAAGTACCTCCAGGTGATTTTTGGAACCCTTTCTAAAAGAAAATCTCCCTCTTTCTTCTGTCCTGTGTGCGTGTTTATTATCCGTGAAGAGAAGTTTTCTAATGCGACTCGTCTTGTTGCAATATAGTTTATGTCCACGGTCAAGTGAAATATATTGCAAGAACGATTTATAGTTGTTTGTATGTCCGAAGAGATTTATATTGTGTCCATAAATGGCACAAGATGATCACTCACCGTATCAACCGGTTTATTCATATTTAGAAAGGCGAAAGGGTTTCTTATTGTAAATACATTAAAACTGAATAATGTAGTGATTCATCTGCGATACACCTAGCATTTCTATTAAAAGTAGTACAGAAGTACTGCCAACTTATACCATTCCATCCCAATTCATACCCCATCACATTCCAACCCCATTCCATCTAAAACCGTATCTTCGTAACCCTGAACACATCATACCATTGCATCCCATACTATCCTTTTCCACCCCTTTCTATCCCATTCCAAGCCATACCATTCCATCCCAAAGATTACATCTCATTTCAATTTATACCATCCCATCCCATCCCATTCTACCCCAACCCAAGTCGGTGACCTTTGCACTTAGTGATCGTTGCACTCCAATTCTGGGAAACTACCAATGCTCAGGTCGAGCGTAAATTAGGAGACGGTAGTGGGGGAAATCACCCCTATTGTTATCTGAAGCTGGGTTTAGGCTGGGCAGTTCACTATCGAATGCACGTCCAAATGTATACAGATCAGTTAATACCGTTCGAGAAGATGTCCAACAGCACATTCATACACGTAACAAGAAAGAAGAAAAATACCTTAATAAAATACTAAAATGACTATTTCCACTGGAAAGATTGATTTACAATACAGCAGATAATATCCAGAATCAATTTCTTTACTTGGCAATGAAGAAAGATTATGAAACTCAGGGTGGTTGAGTGTTGTCCTTGGACAGGTAGCAAGCTGATCAGCGAGGAAACAGTTTTTACTCGGTATAAGGGTGGTTGAGTGCAAGTGTCACTAAGTGCCAGTGTCCCGAACTACCCATTCTAACCCGTTCCATTTCATCACAACTCATCCCATCCCTTCCATCCTATCCAATCCAACTTTATATCATATCATCCCATCCCAATATATAGAGGAAACGTCTTATTGGAATACCCCAAAACCAACTGTGACATTTTCCTCCCATTGCAGAAAAGCCAACCAATAGATTTTAAAACAAAATTCCGTTTAGATGCCGCATTAATTAAATAGTCTGTGGACGGCATTGTGTTGCTCGTGTGTGCTTGCTTTTTTTTTCTTGAATTGTTTTACAGCTTTATTTGCAGTTATAGTTACTGTTGTTATTTTTGTGTTCCCAACACAGTAGTGCATTAAATATATGACGATATTTAACGTTCGGAAGTGATTGTATCCAAAAGTGTTGTTCCAGAACTCTAATGTGAGTAGTTTTATTGTCCCGAGGGTCTACCCAGAGCCGAAACTCCCCGTCTTCGTACTATCCATGTATCAGTCCTTTCCATGGTTCTTTCCATTAGACCAATACCTTATTGTTTAAAAGCCCTCCCCCACCCTGCTTTTACACAGGGGACGGAAGTAAATGCGCCACTTACGCGAGTCAGCCCAACCGGGAAGACTACCGAATAACCTAGGTGGGGTTCACCGGACGTCTGGTTTACCGGCTAGGAGGTCTGCAGGCTAGCACCCGAGATTCTGGGGGCATCTCAGAACCCCATCCTGTACGAGGCCGGACGTACTCAATCTCCTATGAGTATCGGGAACCACTGCCCGAGTCCAACCCAAATCCGAACAACTCCCTTATGGGAGGAGCTGGGATGTTGGGCCTTGTCTACTTCTAGTAACGTCAGAAGTACCCCCCCCCCCCCCCGCAGGTTCATCATGTGTTGTGTGGTAATGATGTTCAAGTATTATTATCCTTTGAAAGTATGTTACTTTAACCTTGCGATATGTGAGGTTAGAAATAATGCTATTATTATGTAAGTTGGCTGTATAGCTGTTTGGTGTAATGTCTACTGCAGTTAACTGTTTGTCCCTTACCATCTCATCCCATTCTCTCCCAACCCAAACAGTACCATAATACAATCTCCTATTCCATCCCAACTTATCTTAATCATATATTTCTTCACGTCCCATCCAAACGACATCAAACTGAGTATTAACATTTCTTCTATTAAAACCGTGTGTAGACTGAATCTAGCACTAAGAATCAGTGTCAGGAAGTTGGGGAATTTATGCTGTGCCCGCATGTAACTCATTTGGATACAACAGCGGCACTGTAAGACGAAGATCCGTGATTCAAATACCGGGTAATTGAATTTTTCAGCAGATACTCCTTTTCCAAATCAAATGTGTGTTTGTGTGTTTGTGGTGTGTGTGAGTGTCCCTTCTACCTGTCTGAACGAGCGAGATGGCTCTGCGGTGACCTGTGAAGCTCGCATTCGGGCAGTCGTGTGTTCGAATCTTGGGCCGGCCACTCCAGCAATTTTTTTTTTCTTCAGATTTTCCCTAGTTGGCAGGCAATTCTGGGGTGGCTTTCCTTCCACTACAAATTTTCTTTCCCTAATTCTCTATCATTTTGCTTCCCCTCTGATGTTAGGGGCTGTTCAGAATCGGTGACTGTCGCACAGATGACGTAGACGCTCTGCCGTGCCAGGTGGCAGCCTTCTCTGAGCCGTCTTAAATGGATGGAGATCTCCCAGTTCCGCCAGAAGGAAGCTTTTTCTGAACCCGCCAGTGTGACTGGGTCATCAAGCTTGGAACCGTTAGGGACCTCTGCGTATCTCAGTTAGGCGGTCTGTCTGTGGCCTATAGCCTGCAATCTCATCATCTCATCCGTTCCTCCCGGGGGTGCTGCGATAAGCATATCTAGCTATCTAATGCTGGTTCAACTATCTTCAGCCGAACTCCGCTGAGCTAATCGAGTATTTGTGGATATATTCTGTAAGCTGATCCTTTGCTGTAGTCCTGGCGATGGTAACGTAATTATCTTCCGATCTTAGCATGAAGGAGGTGCCTCGAGCACAGCCTTGTCAATCAACAATTGCCACCTACTGATTTGTGGCCTGAGATGAGCGACCTTCCCATTGTTCCAAGTTCATGGTCAGGCCACACCGGATTTCTGGCGCCCTTTGATGTTGCTGGGGAAAATTGGTTTCCAAATACATACACTTCCGTCTACTGAGTAAGCGTCCAATGTGAAGTAAGAAATATACAAGATAAATGTCAACAGTGCAATGAAGGAGAAGTAATTTACTGTGATGCTAAATTACATAATAAACTAACTTACTTTGGGTTACCAAACTTCCAGAATTTACTTTTTGGCACTGCAGCAAGGATTTATAAATTTTAATTTATTTAATTTGTTGGTTTAAATTCAACAGAAAATCAGTTTTGAAATATTTTGTAAATAAGTAAGCAAACTGACATTACCTACATTGTCACAGGTGATGCTTCTTTGGAATCAGAAAGCTTGGACCATTTTATAACTATATGTTAAAGAGCTGAGCGCTTTGAAAAAAAATCGGGTGTGTGTGGACTCACATGATTTTCTCACTCTTGTGCAAACTAGTGCTTAAAACTGTTATTTCTCTATCTACTTCATGGCAACCGTGATAAACATCACTACAAAGGTTTTATTACATATTTACACAATGAGGACAGTGAGTGAATGAGTGAGAGTGAGTGAGTGAGAGAATGGCTGGGTGAGTGTGTGAGTGAGTCAGTGAATGCGCCATTGAGTGGGGTTTAAGGGCCCGTCGACAGCAAGGTTATTTGGATCCGAAGTCCAAAGATAAAAAAACAGGTAAAATTTTAGAAGCAGCTGGGCGCTACAGTTAAAACTTAGAGAGCGAAAGCTAAATCGGTTACAAATTGAAAAGCGTTAAGTAAAACCCAGTCCGAGGGACTAGCGTTCTTGAGTATATCACGGACAGTCAACAAAAAGGGAATAGCAGAATACAGTAAGCATAAACGATAGTGAAATTCTTTAACAGGTGGTCTCTATGTGATAGCTTTGAAACTCCGTTTTCTTTGCATGTTTGGGAAAAAAAAAAACGAATAACAACTTACTATCTGAGAATAACCTAGGTTTTGTAAAATACTAACCAATAACAATGGTTATTTCCATAAAAACTTCATTTCACATAAATTGCCTTTTTTAACGTGATATAAACCTTTTTGTGTAATAAGACTTTGTCGATCTCTTACGGTTTATCATTTATACAAAAGTAATCCTGAAAGAAGGTAGATTGAGAAGCTATTCAGAAAATATATTATATATATATATATATATATATATATATATATATATATATATATATATATATATATATATATATATATATATTATATATAATGTGGCATAAAATATATTAAATATATTTATACGGGTATATATATATATATATATACGGGTACATTTTGTTTGGTTTATTCTTCAAGGAAATATCTTTAAATTGTTGTATTTTAATATAAAAAATAAAGAAGATTGTTCTATGTAAAAGATAATTGGAGAGATTTTCTTGAAAATGTTTCACACACACATACACATACACACACACACACACACTCACGCACACACACACTCACGCACACATATAGATCTTCATTTCTAAAAAGACTGCTATTTGGATTCAGCGAGCCTTAAAACATACATTTTTTGAGATATTTGATACCGTACTTTGGATTACACTATGCTGTTAGAGAAAGTAAAATAAATTAAGAAACAAAACTAGATTTAGTGAGCAAAAACACACAAAACGTTATATTTTTTTGGAAAAAAAAAAAAAAAAAAAAAAGAAGAAGAAGATTAAGACGGAATTTTAAGTGATCAGTTGAAGGCGTTACTTCCTTTTCTTTTGTTTCCTTTCTTTGTTCCTTTCTGTATTTTGTTCTCTTTGTAGATTGCGTAAACTGCTGTTAGATGAAGTATAGCATTTTGTAAGCTATTATCGAATAGAATGAAGGAAAATCAGAATAATCTCAGCCAAGTAACATGACTAAACAGGGATTCCAACCCAGACTCGCAGCCTGAGTAGCAGGAACGTTATCCTATACCTACTATGCAAGTTCATGCCGGTAAATTCAAAAAACCATTTTTTTTATCCACGACACTCAACTGTCAAAGCTGTAGAAAAGAATAGCCGCTTTTGTTACTCAAAATCTGATCTTACATTGAAGAGAAGTGAAACCTTAACCAACAATATAATACAGAAATAGGAGATTGTAGGTGGGAAGAGATAGGAATTAAGTTTTTTAAAGATTACCTGCCATTATTATAGGCGCCTCAACTGGTGCGCTTATGGTAATACTAAACCTCCATGAGGAAACTTTGAATGACAGTCCTTCAAGGCTTACTCTCAGCAGGACGTTTGGTGAACCTCAATAACCTTTAAACTTGCAGTTCTCTGTCGGTATTGGTGAAAATCGGTCTTTAGTTTCCTACCTGAGCCAAACAAACAATTTCCCCTTCATCAGTTTTGGGATGCAAGCTTCCCACGAGATAGGTACCCGCAATTCTCTGCTGCAGTTTGGAAAACAACAGGTCGATTATCTGATAACATCTTCACAGTCCTTATGCATTTGCAGCTTGTCAGGAAAAAACAGTGAAGTGATATTTTAGCCTGTTTGGTCAAAAATAATATCTTTGGATTTTTCTTGTCAAAAAATCTGATGTGTTGCACTCACATGACTTTCTCTGCCCTTGTACTAACCATTTCTACAAAGTCTTATTCCTATATCTTCTTCGTGCTAGTTGAGATAAATATTTGTACAAATTGTCATATTCCTTATTTCCTTGTTGGTGTAAGAGGGGTATTAGAATACAGTAGGCTTTGTGCGACAGTCAAATCTTTTAAAGCTCTGAGATTCCCTTCTCTTTGCAGACTTACCATATAAAACAATGAACAACGATGTTCCATTTCACGAAAGTTTTAAGTTTTCCGAAACTCACAGACATACCTAGGAATATCTCCGAAATGGTTCACCCTACAAGAAAATTTATTGAGACATAAATTGTGTACTTTAGCAAGATCTATATTTTTTGTATAGTATGGTTTGATCTATCTCTAACGGTTTACCAGTTATGCAAAAGTCGTCCAGAGTAAATACGACTACAGGGGCTATAGCTAGAAAATTCAAAATATACATTTCATTTGTCATAAAAATACCTCAAACATGTGGCATTTTAATCAAAATCGTTAGAGCCATTTTCATAAAAATCAAAATTTTCGAAAAAATGTCCATGTAAAGGGTAGTTTAGGGTGCGACTATTTTCTTCAAAATCTTCGTGTCGCATCCTTGAAAGACATTAAACTTAAATACCAACTTTGGCTTTTAACCGACTTTTCGTTTTTGAGTTATGCTGTCCACAGACTGACAGACACACACACAGACACACATATACACACACACACACGGACCTTTTTCTAAAAGTGCTGTTGTTTTGGGTTCAGGGTGCCTCAAAACATACATTTCCGGTGAAATCTCGACATCGAATTTTTGGGTGGAATACAATACTTCCTCTACCTACTGTACGTAGTAAAGAAAGTAAAAATGTTTGATGAACAATGTGTTTTTTAATTTTGATAATTTTTAACACTAATATTATTGACTGACTTTATATCTTACCTGTATATATTATTTTTACCATGTCTGTTGTACTAATCTACCTAATGACAACCAATAAGTAAAAAGAAAAAACGAAAAAAAAAAAAAAAGTTTATAAAATCACATTTTTCACTTCGGTGTAGCCTTAAACTCAACGTAAACTAGTTTCTTCAGTGCAACCTCTGTTAACTTAACACCTATATTATATGCGTGCGTTTATTCCTAGAATCGCGTAAGATTTAATTAATTTTACAGTGACAAAAACATTTAATAGTTCTGGAGAGTCAGATTGTCAATCATTTGGCTTCTAAGAAGTGGTGCTTGCGAGATGGGGAGTAAACCTCATACAAATCCAAAATACAGGAGATAATGAGAACTATTCCTAGGATGCGCAAATACGAGAGGATTCAGAAATACGAGAATTTGTATATACTACCACAAAGAATTAAAATGAGTTTTACAGATAAATGAACCAGAAACTGATTGTCAGAGAATGTTTCTATGGGAATGTCATTAATTCTCTTAGGGAATAAATAAATGACTTACGTCGAGAAAATATTACAGATCAACTAGGTCATACCCCACGCAACCCCTTACTTGAAACTTTGAGTTTAATTTGCTATTTTATCATAGATAATTTCACGACAGATTACGCATCTATTTGAGAAACACGTAACACCAAATGGGATTTATTATTACTACGTTTTCATGGCGAATTCAATCCGGAAATGAGATCGATTTGGATATGAAAGGCTCAAAGAGAAATGTGTTGGTCACTTGGATTATGGTGGCAAACCTGTAAAAGTATATTTTCTGCCTTTTCACCTTCTCTACCAACAAGTAGAGGAAGTATTGTGTTCCACCCAAAAATTCGACGTCGAGATTTCTTCGGAAATATATGTTTTGAGGCCCCTTGAATAAAAAAGCCATTTTAGAAAAAGGCCTGTGTGTGTGTGTGTGTGTGTGTGTGTGTGTGTGTGTGTGTGTGTGTGTGTCTGTGTGTCAAACTATGAACGTTGGTCTGGGTGGCTCAGTTGGTTAGACGCTGGCCTACTGATCCCAAGGTCGTGGGTTCAAATCCGGCCCAGACCGATGGTTTTTAAGTGTGCTCCATGTCAGTAGATTTACTGGCATGTAAAAGAACTCCTGCGGGACAAAATTTCGGCACACCGGCGACGCTGATGTGATCCTGGCAATTGACAGCGTCGATGAACAACAAAATAATAATTTTTTTTCAAACTATGGACAGCATAACTCAAAAACAAAAAGTCGGTTACAAACCAAAATTGGTATTTGATTTTAACGTCTTTCGGAAATTTTAAAGAAAATTGTTCCACCCTAAACTACCCCTTACATAGAAAATCTTTCGAAAATTTTGCTTTTCTTGAAAATGGCTCTAACGATTTCGATTAAAATTGCATGTTTAAGATATTTTTTGACAAATGAAATGTATATTTTTCGGCTATAGCCTTTGTAGTCTTCTTTATTCTGGACGACTTTTGAATAACCCGTAAACCGTAAGAGAGAGACAAAATCTTACTGTACAGAAAATGTAGATCTTGCTGAAACACACAATTTATGTCCAAATAAATTTTTATGTAGATATTTCTTGTTATTTGTGTCAGTTTCGGAAAACTTAAAACTTTCGTGAAATGGAACTTCGTTGCTCATTTTTTTATGTTAGGCGTGCAAAGAGAACGGAATTTGAAGGCTTTAAAAGATTTGACTATCGCCCAAAGTCTACTGTAGTAATAAGATAATTTCTTCAAATGTTTATCTCAACTAACACGAAGATATAGGAATAAGGGTTTGTAAGAATGGTTAGTACAAGAGTAGAGAAAGTCATGTGAGTGCAACACATCAGATTTTTTAACAAGGTTTTGACGTTAGTGGATCGTTTTGAGAAGTATATATTGTGAGATTATAGAAACAATAAAGATGGCTTTGTTATTTTCTTTTATTTCACCAAGAAAACCAAGTGACGGTTCTGCAGAGTGTTACAAGGGGTACAGAAGAAGTTAGTGTCTTTGGCGGATTCAAATCGATCCGTGTTTCCATGCAGTTGATTTCAATACGATCGCACGAAATGAGTGGATCGGATCCAGAGGTTGGCCTTAATTTCAATCCGCGTCTCCATGTGGTATTCAGTCCGTATTCATACGTATTAAATTCGCCATAGAAACGCAGTACCTATATGACTATTCGATAAATAAAATGTCAGATTATTAAATTACAATTCCTTTCTTACTGTTTAAAGTTTAAAGTTAACATTGTGTCAGCTGTCAGAATAGAGCATACTGAATAAATAAACATTAGCTAGTTAAGTTCTTGTTAAGGAAAAGCAATTAGTTAATTCAGAATAGGTTAGGAAATTAGGCATTCCGGCGAAATCAAATCATCATCCATTAGCTTAAGGATCCGGTACCTGGAACTCATTTATACTCAGAAATCACAAAACGTATGCATACAAGGTTCTGAAAATTAGAAAAACTAAAGCATATTTAGAATTTAGCAGGTCAGAAGGTAAACATTATGTTTAAGATGTGAATAAGAAGTTAAAATTTGGGTTATATACTAACTTTGGTACTGGCCAGGAGGGATCAAAGCACTGACCACGTCCCACCCTCCAGGACTGTACCGCAGTCATGACGCCTGTAGTGGGCAGAGGTGGGGACGCAGCGGCCGGGCGGTAAGCCTTGGCCCGCGTAGGGCTGTTACGGTAGAGGTTTTTATTATTATTGCAGTAACTTTGTTGGGGAAGTAATGAAGAAGGTGGGACTTATGTTGATAAAACCGATCGATGCGGTTTCGCATTCGGAAGGTCTTGGTTTCTGACTACAACCTTTGACGTTACAATTTAGCCACAAGAGCAATCAAGGAAGCGTCTCTGGAGTAGGCTTCACAACGCAAGAAGGCAGTTAATCGTTGTTCAGTGTCGCACTGTCAGCTGATTGGTCCGAAATTTGAGAGATTTTTGTGTCATTAAATCTTGAGAACGCTGATAACGAGCTGATATTTCTATACTCGGGCAGCAGCTTTAAAGACATTCTAAACCAATTTTCCATCAGGCTTTGCTTTAATACCGTCTTACCAGCATTGGATTGGTATATAGAAAATGTCAAGTAAGAAAAACTTGCAGGGAATGCAACACATTAGTGTCACCGCGCCCGCCGCATCTAATTGCCGACAACAGCAGTGTCACCCATCGCATTATTGTCGGCACTACCGCAAAGGAGCCGAAGGAAAGAGACAGAGAATGGCCGCATTGTTGGGGCGCTTGTCGAAAGAGAGAAAAGGATAGAGACTTCGAGAATCTTCTGCTTTGTATTTCACCGCAATAACTGAACTTTCCAGAATAGTGAATATAAATAGCGGTAAAGTGCGACGGAGAAGAGTCAGACGTATGTGAAGCGTGGAGTAGTCGTGCCGACGGAAAGAAGAGACGTATGTGAAGCGATGAGGAGTCGTGCCGACGGAGAATCGGAAAAGACTTTCTTGCTGTTGCAACGAGTGTGCAAAGTTACTGTTTACGGAAATAAAAGTGTTTCTTTATCTCCACTACATGTGTCTACTTTACTTTACACCCCACCATCAAAGTGACATTATCCACATCCATTGACGCTACGACCCTACAGTATAGCATTGTTTACAGAATGTTTGCGCGACATTTAGTGAAATATTACACCATTTATATCTATCTATCCATCAAGAACCTAGATGGATACAAATATTTCACAGAAATTAATTTTTTTTTTCGGCGAAACGGTTCTGTATTAAGAATAATTGTATTGAATATATTTGTTGCACTCATCATGTAAAATCCCTTGTTAACGATGGCCAAAGCATTACCTTCCCTCCAGTGCTTAAATGTAATTTCTGTTTTTGCAGCAAAGACTCAGCTGTAAATCTTGCCAGGTAGAGATTCACTTAACACGATCCTTAATGCAAGATACAAAAATGTTTCCAATTTATTTAAGGCAGTATAAAAGAGGGGTACAGTGTGGTACTATTGCAGCAGCACTTGATGCGTGGGGCTAAGGTTCACATCCAGTATGTTACAAAAGATAACTCCCCAAGTTCCACTTGAAGCTGCTGGACAGCGTATCTCAGGCCAGCAGAGCACTTGGGGGTGGGAGGGGGTTGCTGAGAACGGTTCGCCCGGAGCTCAAGTTACAGATAATTTGAGCACAAGAGCACCGTATTTTCCTCCCTCTCTTCCCCGGGTGAAACGAGTACAGCAAACAAAAAGGGCACTACATTCTTTCATCCCTGTCGAGGTTGTGTTGTGTTGTGTTGGGTCTTGCGGTGGTGTTTTTCTTTTTTCTCTTTTTCGTTCTCTTGGTAATCCAAAACTTCAAACGTAATTTTCGTAATGAGAGGCGTGTACATTCTCAAACCGTCATCTTTCCATTTTTGAACTTCGCTGTCCCTTTACTTAAGGATGCCCATCTGTGAAATTTTGAAAATCTACTGTTTTTATCGCATTCATTTGGAATTTTAACACAACAATCACTGTATTGGGAGAAGTAAATCTTCCAAATGTCATACATTTAGTCAAATTAGTTGCTAAGATATTAATATATTATTATACTATTTTTAATATTTTTATAAATGATTTCCTACGATGTAATTTTGATTTTATAAAACTTAATAATTTTTATTTATGTTCTTTAATAGAATGTGATCAAATTGATAAAATAATTTATTAACGTTGTTATTAATTTGGATAAAAATAAATTTTAAAGTTTAAATTCAGAATTTTTTCATTTTATTACTCAGAAATTATTCGTAACGAAAAAATAATCTCATTATTTATTCCTAATATTATTTATAAGCAAATACACCAAATTTCATGTATATGTACTGAAAACTGCATGGCCGCGCCTTGGCCGAGCGGTTAGACCGCTTGACTCTCTCCAAAGTGGCCCTGGTTCGATCTCAGGCGTCCTCATGTGGGATGTGTGGTGGACACACCGGTCTCCGGGTTCTCCGGTTTTCCCCGCCATCATTCCACCAATTGCTCCATCATCACCTTTCCTATCATAGTTCAAATTGCTCCTGACCGAAGATTCTTCCAGGTTTTCCTTAGTCCTCATAGTTCTCGTAATGTGCAAATTGATGAAAGAAGATTGGACTCATTTCTCGTGGCAACAATTTACCCGTAATCCTTCTTCGAAGCACTACTGCCAACGGTGTTAGAAATAGAAAAGGTGTGGCCGTATTGAAAAAATCTGATGTGTTGCACTCACATGAGATTCTCTATTCTTGTACTAATCATTCTTACAAACTCTTATTGCTATATCTTCTTTTTGTTAGTTAAGATAAACTTTTGTACAAATTATCTTATTGCTTATTTCCTTGTAGGTGCAAGGGGAATATAAGAATACAGTAGGCTTTGAGCGATAGTCAAATCCTTTAAAGCTCTGAGATTCCCTTCTCTTTGCAGACTTACCATATAACAAAATGAACAACGATGATCCATTTCACGAAAGTTTTAAATTTTCCGAAACTCGCACACATAACAAGGTATATCTCCGAAATGGTTCACCCTACAAGAAAATTTATTTGGACATAAATTGTGTATTTTAGCAAGATCTATATTTTTTGTATAGTATGGTTTGATCTATCTCTAACGGTTTACCAGTTATGCAAAAGTCGTCGAGAGTAAATACGACTACAGGGGCTATAGCCAGAAAATTTAAAATATACATTTCATTTGTCACAAAAATATCTCAAACATATGACATTTTAATCAAAATCTTTAGAGCCATTTTCAAGAAAGTCAAACTTTTCGAAAAATTTTCCATGTAAAAGGTAGTTTAGGATGGGGATATTTACTTTAAAATCTTTGTGTCGCGTCCTTGAAGGACATTAAACGTAAATACCAACTTCGGTTTTTAACCGACTTTTCGTTTTTGAGTTATGCTGTCCACAGACTGACACACAGACACACACACGGAACTTTTTCTAAAACTGCTTTTTTTGGATTCAGGGGGTCTCAAAACATATATTTCTGGTGAAATCTTGACATCGAATTTGTGGGGGATTACAATACTTCCCCTACTTACCAGTAGAGAAAGTGAAAATGGTTGGAGGTTTTTAGAATTTATCATTGTCACAAGATACCTTAATTGTATCTGTGATACATTGATAACACTTTTGGATGGACGGAAAAAGAAAACATCGGCACTTTGCTGGAATTAGCCTTTTGATGAATTCAAGCCTTCAGGAAATGTAGAGTTGTATAATTCGTCATCTCTATTGTCTGTCCAGGAGACAACCAAAAGAAGGGTTTTAGTTTTTTCTTCTATGTCTGGCCACATTATTTGCAACTCTATAGTAATGGAGGGTTTTAGCAGCGAGGGGAAATCTATAACCGCCGCATCTATTCCTTCCTCTACTGGCAATACCGTTGCAACATAGTAGCTAAAACTTTACAAAGAGGTTTTCCCTCTTGGTGACTATTGGTGACTATTTTGAAAAATAGTGTCATGATCTATGTTGCTTTACAGTGAAGTCTAGCATTCAATGAAAGTTACTTGTCCTGCAACAGCCATGTGTAACTTACTTTTTGAAGTGCCCTTACTAAGCAGTAAGAAATTTTACTGTCTCCAAGGATAGCTTTGCGGATTCAGTGCTAGTAATGTGCGAATTGGTGGTATCTTGTAAAACAAGCAGTCGACAAGGATTGCAATAAACATGATACTATCAAGGCAGGTGCTATCAAGCACCATGCTGGAACCAATCGCTAATTACCCGTCATTACCTGCGCCGGAAACAATGGCAACCTCACGACGGCGCTACCGCGCATGTCTGTTTCCGTCACGCCGACATTAATAATTTTACACACTTCCCTTTAGTTCATTTTTCTCTTTCGCTGAGCTCCGATTTTCGATCGAGGATAATTTATCATAGTCGGTGTGTACAGTCCTTAACTAACTAATAAAGCTTTAAAAATAATTTTAACATTTTTTTTCATTGAATCAAACATTTCTAAATCAAATACTCGTTCAAGGTCATTTAGAAAACCTTCACTTCTATTTTAATTAAACTCACTTTACATACGTAATCTTAACAATGAACAATTACTGTCATACTAATAATAATGTTATTATATATTATTAATATATAAAATTAAATAGTATTACCATTATTATTAACATTATTATTGTAACAATAATAATCTGACAATATACTTACTTATTTACTTTTTCTATCATTGTTATTTAATATTTCATGGTGGGTAGAGGGAGAATTATATTAACTTAACGTCTGAATATCGAAATTTCAATAGAAATTCACATGAGATCTCTCCAAAGTAATGTGACACAGCGACTAAGGCCTAATCTTATCATGATTTTCGACACAGACATTGGAGAGGAAAATTGAGATAAACAGACGCGGCAGAGCTCTCGCCCATCGTAAATCCAGAAGTGCTACCGTAAGATATCCAGAACCTTCTGTAAGTTCCCTATCTCCCTGCTTCTAGAACATGCTAGGATGTCCTGTGGCAAATTCCAGTAAACGACCGTGCGGGAGTATGTGAGATAGTGATTGCATTTCTGGTGCGACTTCGAGTGCTGGTAATTCAGTACATTCTACGAGAAGTTTGTGACTCTTGTAATGCACAGTGAGTGTTGCTACAGGAGGAGATTAGAGATGTCTTGTGTTCGACTCCCTAGAGAACGAAGCGGGCGAAAGAAGTGACTATCTCACGCCTACGCCTACTGAGTTTTGAGTGAAAATTCAGCAAAGGCACAGTAGTTTAAAACTAGTTATCAGTCATTGTTGGGTAAAGAAAACAATACTAGTTTCATAAGTTTATTATTGCTATTATTATTTTTATTAATGCATCAATCTGTTAGATTTTCCGTCAATTAGTACATTTAATAAAAATATTCCTGCTTTAACAGTCGTACAATTTTTTAAGGATTTATTTTCGTTCAATAACGTCTATTTACACAAACACACACACACACACACAGATATACATACAGACCTTTTTCTAAAAGTCTCAAAACATATGATTAAGGTGAAATCTCGATATCGAATTTTTGGGTGGAACACAGTACTTCCTCTATTTATTGTACGTAATAGAGAAAGTAAAAAAAAAATCTGATATGTTGCACTCACATGACTTTCTCTACTTTTGTACTAACCATTCTTACAAACTCTTTTTCCTATATCTTCTTCGTGTTAGTTAAGATAAAAATGTGTACAAATTATCTTATTGCTTATTTCCTTGTAGGTGCAAGGGGAATATTGGAATACAGTAGGCTTTGTGCGATAGTAAAATGTTTTAAAGCTTTGAGATTCCGTTCTCTTTGCACACGTAACATATAAAAAAATGAACAACGATGACCCATTTCACGAAAGTTTCCGAAACTCACACACATAACAAGGAATATCTCCGAAATGGTTCACCCTACAAGAAAATTTATTGAGACATAAATTGTGTATTTTAGCAAGATATACATTTTTGTATAATATGATTTGGTCTATCTGTAACGGTTTAGCAGTTATGCGAAAGTCGTCCAGAGTAAATACCACTACTGGGGCAATAGCCAGAAAATTCAAGATATACATTTCATTTGTCATAAAAATATCTCAAACATATGGCATTTTAATCAAAATCGTTAGAGCCATTTTCAGGAAACTAAAAATTTTCGAAAAATTTTCCATGTAAAGGTTAGTTTAGGGTGGGGCTATTTTCTTCAAAATCTTCGTGTCACATCCTTGAAATGCATTAAACTTAAATACCAACTTTGGTTTTTAACCGACTTTTCGTTTTTGAGTTATGCTGTCCAAAGGCTGACACACAGACACACACACAGACCTTTTTCTAAAAATGCTTTTTTTGTATTCAGGGGGCCTCAAAACATGTATTTCCGGTGAAATCTCGACATCGAATTTTTGGATGGAATACAATACTTCTACTTACCACTAGAGAAAGTAATGTAGCTGAAATAGGTAAAAATGCCTCAAAAATAATGTTTTTTTTAAGAAAGTGACTTTTAATATGAATATAAGGACCACGTGTTGTTAAAGTGTTATATACGAGGGAAAAGTATTGGTTATATTAATGGATAACAGATGGCAGCAGTAGCAACTGCAAGGTGCCAATGTAAGCAGAAGATTTCCTTGTTACGTTGTGTAGATATCACTATCATTAACACTTCTCTGCGACCTCTTTCTCTTTCATCTTTTTGTCTTTCTGGTTACTTTTGTTTGCTTAAATTTCATATTCATAACGAAACTCCTCCTCCCTTTTGCGAGTTCCTTTTCTTTTTCTTTTCTTTTTCTCATATTTACGTTATGAATGGGCGCGTTTACATTGAAAATAATTTGCCGCCATTGTAAAGTGGGGGAAAGCTTCTTTTTGCCGCGATTACCTTCCCCTTTGTTTCAGTGAGAAAGAGGACCTGAAGAATAACATTGTATTTATTGTAGTGGAGCCACGCCATTCATTCACAAGGAACAGAATAAAAAGCTTCTCCTCTCCACTTCTCCTCTGTCTGCTCTCGCCTCCTTGTGAATGGCACAAAGTGACTGAATTTTTTGCATGCACAAGTCGCAGTGCATTGTTTAGCGCCGAGTAGTCCTCCTGGTGATCGCACAGGGAATGGACGTGGGGCGGACTCCGGAGAAGCGGCGGCGACGGCAGCGGCGGCGGAGGTGAGTAGCAGGTGTTAGTTCTGCTTGACGGTGTTTGGCAGCGCTGTCACCTGCCACTGTATTGGTCCGGACTTCCCGCACGTGGATTGTAATTGGCTATGCTTGTGGATGTCGTTTGTTGACGGGATATCCTTTACAGGTGTCTGTCTCATCAAGCAAAGTTTTTAATTGATAGCCACCGGAAGTCATCTCTGCGATATATTGGTGCTAATTCTCATCATAGTGCTGGAGAACCTTCACACTTGCTGGTGAAACAACTGAGGTGCAGTGACTGGTCCGTCTTCTCTTTCTTTTTTCTTTCTTTCTTTCTTTCTGTCTTTCTTTCTTTCTGTCTTTCTTTCTTTCTTTTTTTTCTTTCTTTCTTTCTCTTTCTTTCTTTCTTTCTTTCTTTTCTTTCTTTCTTTCTTTCTTTCTTTCTTTTCTTTCTTTCTTTCTTTCTTTCTTTCTTTCTTTCTTTCTTTCTTTCTTTCTTTCTTTCTTTCTTTCTTTCTTTCTTTCTTTCTTTCTTTCTTTCTTTCTTTCTTTCTTTCTTTCTTCTTTCTTCTTTCTTTCTTTCTTCCTTTCTTCCTTTCTTCCTTTCTTCCTTTCTTCCTTTCTTCCTTTCTCCCTTTCTTCCTTTCTTCCTTTCTCCCTTTCTCCCTTTCTCCCTTTCTCCCTTCTCCCTTTCTCCCTTTCCTCCCTTTCTCCCTTTCTCTCTTTCTCTCTTTCTCTCTTTCTCTCTTTCTCTCTTTCTCTCTTTCTCTCTCTTTCTCTCTTTCTCTCTTTCTCGTCTTTCTCTCTCTTTCTCTCTTTCTCTCTTTCTCTCTTTCTCTCTTTCTCTCTCTTCTCTCTTTCTCTCTTTCTCTCTTCTCTCTTTCTCTCTCTCTTCTCTCTCTCTCTCTCTCTCTCTCTCTCTCTCTCTCTTTCTCTCTTTCTCTCTTCCTCTCTTTCTCTCTCTTTCTCTCTTTTTCTCTCTCTCTTTCTCTCTTTTTCTCTCTCTCTTTCTCTCTTTTTCTCTCTCTCTTTCTTTTTTTCTCTCTCTCTTTCTTTCTCTCTCTCTCTCTCTCTCTCTTTCTTTCTTTCTCTCTCTCTCTGTCTTTCTTTCTTTCTCTCTCTCTCTGTCTTTCTTTCTTTCTGTCTCTCTTTCTTTCTCTCTTTCTGTCTCTCTTTCTTTCTCTCTCCCTCTTTCTTTCTTTCTTTGTTTATTTGTTTCTTTCTTTCCTTCTTTCTTTCCTTCTTTCTCTCTTTCTTTCTTTCCTTCTTTCTCTCTTTCTTTCCTTCTTTCTCTCTTTCTTTCCTTCTTTCTCTCTTTCTTTCTTTTCCTTCTTTTTCTTTCTTTCCTTCTTTCTCTCTTTCTTTTTTCCATTCTTTCTTTGTTTCTTTCTTTCCTTTCTTTCTTTCTTTCTTTCTTTCTTTCTTTCTTTCTTTGTTTCTCTCTCTTTCTTTCTTTCTTTCTTTCTTTCTTTCTCTCTCTCTTTCTCTCTCTCTCTTTCTCTTTCTTAGTCTCTCTCTTTCTCTCTCTCTTTGTCTTTCTCTCTTTCTTAGTCTCTCTCTTTTTCTTCATTACTTTCTGTCTTTCTCTCTCTTTCATTCCTTCTTTCTTTCCTCCTATTTTTCTTTCCTTCTTTTCTTCTTTATTTCTTTTTTTAAGTTTAGGGGCCATTGGCGATATTTGAATATTTCAGATCTGTCGCTCCTTTTGACATGTTTCACACATTAATTAATCGTAAATACATTAAAATGTTATTGAAAATAAAGCTGCATAGCATTTAGGCTTTCTCATCTTGTTTAAATGCAATTTCTGAAGAACTAATAGTTTTCTATACGTATGCCCCTATTATTTCTCAAACTTGTTGATATAATGTGCTGAAAGTTGTTCGACGCATTTGCAACTAAATAAGCTTTATCTTAATGAAAACGGTTTTATGTTAGTATTTTTACTAATTTTAAGCCCCATATACTTCAAGGGTCATTTCATCAGCCAACTGTAACGATACCGCTGAACATGTCTTAAGCAATTCAGCTACTTTATTATTCTAGATAATGAGAGATTGGGCATTTCGACTCCCCTTTAGGTCCTTTAAACCTGTAGGTTATATCCGATGATGAATGAAACGTGTGAAAGTATGCTCAAATGAGCCATGTTCCATAGAGTATTTGTTTCCTCAGACAAAGGAAAATCCAGGAAGAACCTCATCCATATAAGTTGCCCTAACTGAGATTCGAAATCGGACCTGTTGAATGTGAGGCAGATAGTTACCTCACACAACAGATACAGGCTAAGAATTTCCGACTCTAGCCGGGAATCGAACCCAGGTTGAGCAGCCAGAACGCTAACCACTTGACCACACATGTAGTCCAAAATGCGATTTCAACTTTTTTCCTAAGGATTGCTTTACTTATATTATTATTATCTACAATTCACTAGATTCCATTTTTCTTCTGTTGTTTTCCTTTTAATTTTCTTAGGTGAACATTAGTCTTATGCATACCTTTTACTATGATAGTAACATCAGATTAAGCACAAATGAAATATTTTTTTATTCAAATAAAATTATTTTACATAATTTTTACCATTAATTTTTAGTCTGCAAGGTCTTATTTTTACTTAATCCGCTACTTACTAGATGCAGTATTGTACTCCACGTAAGTATTAGACACAGAGATTTTATTAAAGGTACACGTTTTGAAAAGCTGAATAAAATAAAAAATCTATATGTATATGTGTGTTCGAGCAGCATGACTCAAAAAGGTTATTTCGATACAAAACTTGAATTTTTTTTCTTCTTCAACTGATTACCTTCCCAGTATGTAGAACTTACACCCCTTAGGTCTTACAAGGGTCAGCTTAGACGAGAGTTTGTTTTACAAAATTCCACAAATAAGAAGTAATATCTTCGAAATGATTCGCTCTACAAAGAAAGAAAAAAAAATTAGACATAAATTGTGGGTTTTAGCAAGATCTACATTTTTTGTATAGTAAGATTTGGTCTATCTCTTATGGTTTACCAGTTATTCAAAAGTGGTCTGGAGTAGACAAGACAGAAAATTAGAAATATACATTTCATTTGTGATAAAATATCTTAAACATAAGACATTTTAATCCAAATCGTTAGAGCCGTTTTCAAGAAAATGAAAATTTTCGAAAAATTTTCCAGAGTGGAGGAATTTTCTTAAAAATTTTCATGTCACATCCTTGAAAGACATTAAACTTAAATGTGAACTTTGGTTTTTTACCGACTTTTCGTTTTTGAGTTATGCTGTCCACAGATTGACACACAAACACCCACGCAGACCTTTTTCTAAAAATGATTCTTTTTTTTTTTTTTTTTTTTTTTTTTTTTTTGTGGTTCAGGGGCCTCGAAACATATATTTCCGGTGATATCTCGACATCGAATTTTTGGGTGGAATGCAATACTTCCTCTACTTGCTATACGTGGTAGAGAAAGTAAAAATGTCCACACTTTCTAGAGTTCAAACATAAACTGAGCAAAAATGAATAGCGTAAAACAATGCTTGCTGCCATTGTATTGCGTATGAGTCAGCTATTTTGACAAGACAACAACGCTTTCTTCAGGGGTGGTAATTTTCCATGTGTCAATACATATCTAGTGACCCTGGTAATGTTTTCTGGTTATTAGTGAATGTAATTGTAAACATTATCGATGAAGTCTGAACTATATATTTGTCTTACGCTCGCCTGTATGCTGTTAGGAACAATTGCGTCTGTGAGGTTGGTAAACATGGTTGTGAAGACAGAATATCTTGGACAGGGGGAAGCTAAGCGGCATTTGCGTGGGACAGTGTCGTTTGATGGATGGCGCCGCAAGGATTAGAGAGGCTGTCGTCATTGCTATCCGGGTGCGAGAGATGAATTTGAAAAGCGTGCAGACGTCACGTGAGGATCAGACTGGATGATGTATCACCGACGACAGTACACGTGCACCTAGCCCTTCCCGTCAAACGTCACAGCTTTTAGTTTTAATTTAAACTGAACGTTTGACTCACAATTCCTCAGTTTGAGAAATTTAAGTTTTATAAAAAATTGATAGTGAGGTAGATAAATAATTCCAATAAATATTTCCATCTAAGCATGACTTAGTCATTAACAATGTAAAATTTTGTCATTAGGTCATTAATGCAGCTCAGATAATTAATTCTAGTGAATTTAATCAAGCTTAAAGGTGAGATTCCTGGAATGTCACAGTCGTGTTGTTGCTCAGGCAGCTAGAATGGAATTCCAAAAAGTAATATGGGAAATGAAATTCTTGGAATTTTAGGAAGTCACATAGCAACAATTGCCAGTACAGTTGTTCACCAGCTCAAGATACCTGACAGGAATGCACCCATCCAGTACGTCAGTAAACAATTCCAAGTATACAGCGATATCTGAAGCAGGAGTCGTGTCGCGCTTACGATAACAGTGCCAACCGTGGAATGTGTGTCCACGCTAGATTAAATTAAACATCTCGCTCAAAATAGGGGAACTTAAATGTCATTTTCAGTTAATGGAGTATGTTTAGCTCATAAAAAGTAAACAATGCTTTCAACAACTCAATCTTTCTCCCTCTATTCATATTCCACTTTTTTATATTTTAAAAAATAGTGCAATTCCTGTAAAAATAACTCATCTGTTGCATTTTTTGAAGCATTGATTTTACCTTGGCCCAAGCTAGTTCTATGGAATTCAGATCACACATGTATGGGCGCAAGTAAACGACACTGTGGCCCAACAAAACCAAAAGTACGTCCGCTTTAAAAACCTCTTTATGTATGTTTAAATCATCTTGTAAAGATATGTTTTACTCAGAGAATTGTCGCCTTGAACAACTTTGTTTTACAACCACAATATGATAGCAAATTTCACAGCAAACTTAAGTGGGGATTTGTCTACTTCTATGCTACTTTTTTCATTACTTCCGACAAAAAATAGCGACTCGTACAATTTTACAACTTGAGTTATGAGAAATGTTCAGTGAAAACATATAGCGCGAATAACATTGCAAGTAAGTTGGCAACGTGACCAGCAAAATAACATTTGCACGGAAGTTTACAAAACTAGGGTTACACTACGTGGAATCACCATGTGCTGGTGAACAGACAGTATGTTTAAGAACATTTTTGGAGAGTGATGCTTCAAAGACGGGACTTAGATTAATCAAGGAATCTGTGTTTCTAAAACTCGCGTCTTTTCCTTCGTGTTTTTACACTGTTAGGAAAGTGTCTACTGTGATCGATTTTCTTAACCTACTCTATTTTTCACCGACGACTTTTAAATCAGAGTTCCCAATTAAAAAATCTGATGCGTTGCACTCACATGACTTTCTCTACTCTTGTACTAACCATTCTTACAAACCCTTATTCCTACATCATCTTTGTGTTACTTAAGATAAATATTTGTACAACTTATCTTATTGCTTATTTCCTTGTAGGTGCAAGGGGAATATTAGAATACAGTAGGCTTTGTGCGATGGTAAAATCTTTTAAAGCTTTGAGATTCCGTTGTCTTTGCACACATAAAACAATGAACAACGATGATCCATTTCACGAAAGTTCTAAGTTTTGCGGAACTCACACACATAAGAAGGAATATCTCCGAAATGGTTCACCCTACAAGAAAATTTATTCAGACATAAATTGTGTATTTTAGCAAGATCTACATTTTTTGTATAGTATGATTTGGTCTATCTCTAAGGGTTTACCAGTTATGCAAAAGTCTTCCAGAGTAAATACGACTACAGGGGCTATAGCCAGAAAATTCAAGATATACATTTCATTTTTCATCAAAATATCTCAAACATATTACATTTTAATCAAAATCGTTAGAGCTATTTTCAACAAAATCAAAATTTTCGAAAAATTTTCCATGTAAAGGGTAGTTTAGAGTGGGGCTATTTTCTTCAAAATCTTTGTGTCGCACCCTTGAAAGACATTACACTTAAATACCAACTTTGGTTTTTAACCGACTTTTCGTTTTTGAGTTATGTTGTCCACAGACTGACTGACACACAGACACACACAAGGACCGTTTTCTAAAAGTGCTTTTATTGGATTCAGAGGGCCTCAAAACATGTATTTCCAGTGAAATCTCGACATATAATTTTTGGGTGGAATACAATACTTCCCCTACTTACCAGTAGAGAAAGTAAAAATTAATACAATCATAAAATGATGTTTGAAATGGGCACTAACCCAAATGTAACTTATATAACTGTTTTCCCTCTCAAATGAATAAACTTAATTTCGATTTCTTAAAAACGTGTACCTTTTTGAGATAAGCTGGAGCATTGGTATTCTAAAAAAGAAAACTCTAACGATTTGATTAAAATACCACATATTTAAGACATTTTTATGGCAAATGAAATTAATTTTCTGGCTATGGCCAGTGTAGTCCTGTTTATTCTTTATGACTTTTGTATAACTGGTTAACCATAAGAGGTAGACCAAATCTTACTGTACTAAAACATACAAGTCATGCCCTAATGCATTTTTTTGTAGAGTGAACCATTTCGGAAATATTCTTTGTTATTTGTGTGAGTTTTGCAAAACTTACACTATTCTCAAATGGAATTACAAAGCATTCATATAGCAATCAGCTTTAACATATTTGACAATCGCTCAAAGTCTACTGTATTCCCATATTTCTCTTGCGTGGTCTACAACAAAATTAGGAGTAAGGTAATTTCCGCAAATGTTTATCTTCAGGAAGATGGAGAAATCATCATAATCATCATCATCATCATCATCATCATCACGGTATAAGCCTTGTGGCCCGTTCCGACTTCAAGGAAATTGATCGGACCATCTCATTCGTGGCCTGCCAACATTTCTTCTACCTACAGGTTTATACTTGTGCACTATTTGTGGTGTACGGTCTTCGGTCATTCTCTGCACATGATCTTGCCGTTTTTGCCTGTATGCAATGATTGTTTCATTTAGACTCTGAGTTTCCAATTCTCTTCTAATATCCTCGTTTCTTTTCTTGTCTATGAGTCTATAACCTGCCGCCTGTCTCAGAAATTTCATCTCAGCAGCCTCCACGTTCTTCTGTTGTGAGATAGTCAAGACCCAGTTTTCACACCCATAGAGCAGGGTTGGGATCGCCATTATTTTATACAGTTTTAACAAAGTTTGACGA
The DNA here is from genome assembly GCA_030765045.1 of Tenodera sinensis. Taxonomy (NCBI): domain Eukaryota; kingdom Metazoa; phylum Arthropoda; class Insecta; order Mantodea; family Mantidae; genus Tenodera; species Tenodera sinensis. The sequence continues at coordinate 20,911,945 of CM060963.1, forward strand.
TTACAATTTTTAAAAGTTCTTTTTATTGTGCCACATATTGTTTGGAATTTGTTTATTTTGTTTTGTGTATCTCTATTGCTGGTATATGACACAATATAGCCAAGATAATTAAAATCATTTATGCAAATTTTTGCTCTTAAATGGTTTGTTCCTATAAAAGCCATTATTTTAAGATAGAGAAATAAGAACAGTTATTACAAGAATAGAGGAAGTCATGTGAGTGCAACACATCAGATTTTTATTTTCGAAAAATGTAGAAACCCAATGACAACCTCGATCACAAACATTTAAAATGTTATTGTAAGAGTTTCCTCTGCTTTAAGAAGAGACATCGGTGCAGATGGCTGTTCGTTTCGATTCGTCGACACCGCTGAGGTGCAGGAGAAGGAAAAAGGGGGGTGGGGGGAGCATCTTTGTGCCAGTGAATGGAAGAGGCGATAATGTCAGCTACAGGGATGACGAGGTTAGCGCAGAATGTCACCTTGTCTGTCCGGAAATGGAGCGGGAGGGTCCGGCAGGTCGCCTTATCTCCGAGCACCGGAAGATACGTACGTACCTCGCTCTCGCTCCTCGGATCTCCATAGCACAGCCTACAGCATCCTCCAAGAGTTGCGTCTCTCCCAAACACGGGGTAGGCTGTGGATAAACCTGTGGTGTTTAGTCGCAACCTCATGGCTCCAAAATTACGCTTTCCACATTAGACACAACACGGGACGCTTAGGGCTCATTGAAGTCCTGACTGGAGTATGATTCCAATAATTTCTTGCCTCTCGTCGTATTCCTAACGAAGTTGTACAATTGACTTGATACCGAAATTATATATTCAGATATTATGTCAGAATTTAAAGAAATAATAATGAGAATAATAATTTTCAATAAAAAACTCTGACGTGTTGCACTCACACGACTTTCTCTACTCTTGTACTAACCATTCTTACAAACTCTTATTCTTACATCTTCTTCGTGTTAGTTAAGATAAACATTTGCAGAAATTATATTATTGTTTATCTTCTTGTAAGTGCAAGGGGAATATTAGAATACAGTAGGCTTTGTACGATAGTCAAATCTTTTAAAGCTTTGAGATCCCGTTCTGTTTGCACACATAACAAGGAATATCTCCGAAATGGTTCACCCTACAAGAAAATTTATTGAGACATAAATTGTATATTTTAGCAAGATCTACAGTTTTGGTATAGTATAATTTGGTCTATCTCTAACGGTTTACCAGTTATGCAAATGTCGTCCAGAGTAAATACGACTACAGGAGCTATAGCCAGAAAATTTAAGATATGCATTTCATTTGTCATAAAAATATCTCAAACATATGACATTTTAATCAAAATCGTTAGAGCCGTTTTCAAGAAAATAAAAATTTTCGAAAAGTTTTCCATATAAAGAGTAGCTCAGGGTGGAGGAATTTTCTTCAAAATGTTCGTGTCGTGTTTTTTAACTTAAATACCAACTGTCCGCGACACACACACACACACACACACACACACACACACACACACACACACACACACACACACACACACACACACACACTCACACAGACACACAGACAGATATATATATATATATATATATATATATATATATATATATATATATATATATACCTTTTTCTAAAACTGCTTATTTTTGTATTCCGTGCCTCAAAACATGTATTTCCGCTGAAATCTCGACATCGAACTTTGGGTCGAATACAATACTCCCCCTACTTACTTACTATACGTGATAGAGAAATTAATAAACAGGGAAAATGAATATAAAAAGCTTAGTATCGCGAATTTAAAAAACTGAATACTTTTAACGGTTTTGGCAGCATCAGTTCACGAGCAAGTTGACTGCAAGTTGACTGCAAAACATGCATTATTTCTCTGGGAAGCGAGTTACTTGTGCAATGTGTGTTTGTAACCCATTTTGGCTTAGGTAGCTCGTAATCACCTTGACCTTTTTAAGCACACCGTAACATTTACTTGTAAGAACTTTATATTTACATCTTACAAAAACTGCAATCAACTTTTTTCCGTGGCAACAAATGCTTGAGATGAAAAAGGACGAAAGCAGAAAATAATAATGCAACAAAAGGACAAAATCTAGTCCAATTACTTTTTTATCAGTTTATTGTCTTATAAACTTTTGCACAAATACACAGTTCTCTTCAATTGACGTTAACACAGTCTACAGTGTTACCTGATATTACAATCATATCTGTTCTCTTCTTGTAACCTTGACTCAGTCCTTTCACGATCTCTCTTCACTTTCTGTGTTTCTCATGCACTAGCTCCGACGATATAATCACTTGTCGCTCATTAAATCTTCTTTCACATCTACGCGACTTGCATTTACTGACACACTACCGCATTCATGTCTATAACTCCAACTCTCTCTGTCTCTGACGCCAGACGCCAGACGCCAGACGCCAGTTCGAGTCGAACGGAGGTGAGGTGATTGTTCCCCCGGTCGAGTGTCTTTACCGCAGTACCTAGCCGTCATACGGCTTTACCTGCGCGATGGTTTTGACGGTGTCACTACAGGGATGTTTTCACTGGGAAAAAATTTGTTGGAACAGGGGTTTTTATAGTAACGGGAGGGATTGTAGGCAGGGATTGGTCCGCAAGTGAGCTGTGCGCGAATTTTACGCGCAGGGTTCTGGCCGTCAGTCACTCGCTGAGAGGTGAACTGAACTGGTGATTCGCTCTGTTTTGAGTACAGATTACATTTTCGCCTTTCCCATCTTGAGATTAGATCGCCGGACTTAAGATGTCCTTCGGCAATCTTTTGGATGGTAGTCGGCGCGGCTGTCTCTGGTCGTATTGGCCCAGGGTATTCACCAGAGGGTTAGGGTGGTTCTGGAGTTTATTGTACATTGTTCGAGCGCGAGTTTTGATCACGTCGACAATGTACGGGATACCGGAATGTTCGTGTAGGATATGGGCAGGAAATCTTCGGCCTGTATCATAGATCATCCTTAATGCCCGGTTCTGCAACGTCTGGAGTCTGATGAAGGTGGACCTAGCCACCACTCCCCAGATCTCGCATCCGTACAGGACCAGAGGCGGGATGATCGCTCGATACAGCTGAAGCTTCAGGCGTAAAGGCATGGTTTGGGAACTGAGGATGGGGTACAACTGCCGCTGCTTCCTCGCCACCTTATATAGCGGGCATGACGTCACACGGACATTTCCCAAACTTCTTCAGACACCCCGGCGATGATGTAGCCAGATCTTTCTCGAAGGCTCTGGAGAAAACCCTTTTTGGTTCTTTCTCGATTGTTGTCAGTATAAACATATAGTTGCGCGAGGGAACCTGATCTTGGGCGCCCTTGTGTGCTCGCCGGTCTGGTACGTTGAGTGAAGTTGCTTAGCTTCGGCTGTCCTCTGTTTTGCGCCGCGCCCGGCATCACAATAACTTCCCCTGTGAGAAAAGCATAAGTATTTGAAGATCAAGTCAATAACAAAGAGTAGCACGATCACTTCAAATAAGATGTATTTACAAGAACCACAATTATTTTGTACAGTAAAGCAAAGATCACGTAAACGATAGTTCAGGGTGAAGGGAAGCTTCTTGAAAAATCTTCGTATTGCATCCCTGTAAGGTGCTTCATAGGGACACATACACAGACCTTTTCCAAAAAGTTCTGTCATTCGTAAAAGTTTATACGTTCGCAATACTCCATTGGTTGGTATGTAAATGTGTTAAAGAGTCTTAATAATAGAGTAATTTCTTTAAATTATCTCAGAAAAAATTTTATATGGTTTGCTTTATCTTGTCTTTGGTCCTTTAGTTATTTATGGCAGACACAAAATATAATGGTGCTGATAGTTGACCACTTCGCGATCACATTATTCTATTTTCTGTTGCACATATAAATTTTGTGGGTGCAAATTATATTTATACTATCGACATTACAGGTTGATTTCACAGCGTGATTAACTATACAACACCGCAAGACGAGGCAAAACTCTGATTGGATGTTGTGTTGACCAGCTCCTGCTGCCACCCGCCATTAAATTTTGTGTCTGCTCTATTACCTACAGCATTTCTGCATGATAGCATTATTATCTGCCATTATAAGAACAATATTGTGAATATAAATATTCTCTGCTCCCATTCCAAAAATGAAGCATTTTGGAAATGGTGGATAATGTAATCCGATTAGAAGAATAATCCTTTCAGTTCTTAATTATAAAAAATCTGATGTGTTGCACTCACATGAGATTCTCTATTCTTGTACTAACCATTCTTACAAACTCTTAACCCTATATCTTCTTCGTGTTAGCTAAGATAAACATTTGCACAAATTATTTTATTGCTTATTTCCTTGTAGGTGCAAGGGGAATATTAGAATACAGTAGGCTTTGTGCGATAATCAAATCTTTTAAAGCTTTGAGATTCCGTTCTCTTTGCACACTTAACAAGGAATATCTCCGAAATGGTTCACCCTACAAGAAAATTTATTTCCACATAAATTGTATATTTTAGCAAGATCTACAGTTTTTGTATAGTATAATTTGGTGCATCTCTAACGGTTTACCAGTTATGCAAATGTCGTCCAGAGTAAATGCGACTACAGGGGCTATAGCCAGAAAATTCAAGATACCTATACATTTTATTAGTCATAAAAATATCTCAAACATATGACATTTTAATCAAAATCATTAGAGCTATTTTCAAGAAAATCAACATTTTCGAAACGTTTTCTATGTAAAGGGTAGTTTAGGGTGGGGCTATTTTCTTCAAAATCTTCGTGTCGCATCCTTGAAATACATTAAAGTTAAATATCAACTTTGGTTTTGAACCGACTTTTCGTTTTTGAGTTATGCTGTCCACAGACTGGCAGACACACACACACACACACATGGACCTTTCTCTAAAAGTACTTTGAAAACGTATATTTCCGGTGAAATCTCGACATCGAATTTTTGGGTGGAATACTTCCCAAAGGCGGTTGACTGATTTCTAATATTATCCTGGACACTTTTCTCTCCTTAAGCAATCATTTGTTAGTAAAACTCGATTACAACATATAAAATAAATACAGCATACCATTTACACGAGGTTTATACAAATCTTGTACCTCTTATATTGTTAATTTGCTTTCTGTTTTGCTTTGGACTCTATTAACTTTCTGGCAGTTATTTTAAATAGTTATTTTGAATAAGTCGGAAGTTAGTACATATAGTTCTACATTTATCTACCATTTGAAAAATTCTTTAACCTCAACAGTCGGCAGCTCACTTCTAATAAATCATTATTAGCTTCCACTACATTTGTCGTCATCCATGCATACCAGGAGATAAAAATGTGGAGCAGCTAGTGCATTCAACTACAGGAATTATTTACTGTGATTATTCATCTATCTCCTATCATTTCTTTATAAAAGTATTTATCTTACAAGTGTATTATTCTGTGTCATCTTTGAAGCTCTGGTGCTTCATGACAGAGCGGATCGTGGGTTCCAATCCCGCCATGGGCATGGGCGTTTGTGTATATTTGTGTGTGTGTGTGTGTGTGTCTGTGTGTAAATGTTTTTATATCAGTAAAATGGTAAGAAAAGAAACAACCAGGAAAACAACAGAAACGGAAGGAAAAATGGAAGAAAAAAAGAGAGATATTTAAAGAACCATTTCTTGATATCAAACTAGTTTAGGATTTTGTTTTTCGTAACATAATCCTGATTGATTTTTAATAATTTAAAACTGTCACAACTTCTTTCTTTTCTCGACAAAAGTTCTAATTTTACACTTATTTTAATCCTCCGCCGTAATGAAGTATATTCAGAAATACCTCATTCAAAATTGTAAAGGCCTAAAGTGCTCGAATATTTATTACATGGGGCATTTCATGTATGAACACACCTTTCGTTTGTTATTTTTTAAAATTATTTTTGTCAGAAAGGAGGTACATATAGGTGCATACCGTGAAAATTAGTTTTTTATTATAAATAGAGCGCGAAACAGCGTGCGGTTGCATGCGACACAGTTTAGTTGCACTCGGAGATTGAATGACGTAACCGGTACCGCGCAGCCGTCGTATCAGGAGACACCTGCAGCTATGCATATGCGCGAGTAGTAACAGCAGAGCCGATGTGCACTAAACTTGTGACCTATTGTACAATCTTCCGCCCTCTAGTTATAATTTGACGTCACTTGTCTTTTAAAAGTCAGGTTTACTTTAGTGGTTACAGACCGATTTGGTTCAACCGTAATATGGAAGCTCGCATTCAAAAAATTTCGGATTCAATTTCCGTCTATCATCCATTCTGACCTCGGTTCAAATCGTGTTCATTATGTCTTGGATCTGGACTAGGCCTGGGCAACTCGCAGATTATGATCTGAATTGTCTACTTAGAAGAGGTTCCAAATGTTCTTCAGGGCATTAATGTACCGTAGGTTAAGTGTCGCTTGTTTCAGTTTCGAGAAAGTTCAAAGTTCAACGCTTCCGGTTTCTAGAGGCATCTAGTAAAACATGGTCACAATGCTATTGATATGATGTAACGCCCGATAGGTATACAACACAGCTAACGTGCAGGTAATGCGGGTAGGTTCTTAACTGACCAATTCTACTGAGAAAACTACCGTAGTCTACACTTACTTGTGATAGTCTACGGTAACCTATGGTAATTTTACGGCTCTATCTATACTTATATGAAGTCCGCCAGTAGGTTTACCCCACTAAAGTATCGAAAGCAAAATTCAACTTTTAAACATGCAGAAAAATGATCCCGAATGTTATAGTGTTCAAATTAAATAAAAATTTGACACATATGAAAAAACATTTAAATCACCAATTTGGCTTCTCGCAAACCGAATTACTCATGGATGTGTGTAACATCAGTATTGTCCTACTTTTGGCTTTGAGTGTACCTTATGCGAAGCGTCTGGAAAACGGGAACGAGTAAAGGTGGAGAAAAAAGAGAAGATGAAAAAAAAAAAAAAAAAAAAAAAAGAAGGGGAAAAAAGCGGGCGGGTGTCAGAAAGTCAAGCAAGCTCTTGTGTCCGTCCGGTAAGACACGTCCAGGAAACATGCTGACGTCATGGGTGTAGATAGCAGGGTCGTAACCTGCTCCTGGAGTTTATGCAACCCTCTCTGGGCTCCGCAGGGATGATACTCTTCCAAGTGTTTCAGCTACAACAAGAAGGCGTTGAAATGCAAATGAGAATTTAGTTTCCTGAGAACCTTTCAAGAAATGCTAGACTTGGTTAAGTAATTATATTACACTCATGGTATCCTCCGTGATATTTGGACTCAAAAACGCTGTCTAAAGTATTCTAATAAAACTGTCAGTTTTGTTTTTCAGGTTAGTAACTAAACACACTTGCATTTTTCACAAGTTTTTAGGCAGTATAGTTGCAAATTTGTTGTCAATATTGTCTTATATAAGTATTAGATGTTTTTCAATTTCAATATGATATCTCCACTAGTTTCCGAAATGTTAAATTTTAAAGCTGGATATTACTGTTCTATGCCAATGATTCACATGATGCAATTGGGAATATCTACGTCACACAGGCACTATTTGACCAAATCTACACTATTTTACATATTTTATAACATTTATAAAATATTCGTAGATAAAAATGACATTAAGAACTGTTCTGTGCATGAGTTTCATGGTTCTATTTTAATTATTTTATGTTCTTGTACGATTTTGTTGCTTTTTTTCTGCAAATTAGTCTTTTTTCATATTTAGTAACATGTTTATCAAGAGCAAGCATAGCTAGAAGCATGAAATTTTATATGAAGCTTAACTTGTAGATATTGTGGCGTTGGCTCGAGACGTCTATGTATCCTAAACGCCGAGCTTCCATGCAGGAAGCATTGTTTCATGTTCTGTTGGCTGACGTCACGTTGCTAGGCGGCAGGTTGTGAATTTGGTGTGAGACCATCATGGATATAAAGCAGAGAGAGAGAGAGAGAAATAATAATAAAGAAGTAACTTGAAAGCGAATCAAAGGAGTAAAATTTTGTCACAATATCTTCAACTGATTGTTTCTATCTTAGTTTAACTTTTTATAAAAAATTTTTTCTCAAAATTTAAATTCCTAGTGAAAAATGTGTATCTTGTCTTATAATTTCTAACACACACATAAGTGTTATTAGAGTATGTTGGTTTAATGAATATTGTATATAAATTTGCAGAAGGTTAATTTAATATTTTCAGTAAAAACATTCCTTCATAGAAAGGCATGTTGACTTATAATTATAATTCATATCAAATGAATATATTTATAAAATATAAAGTAATACAAATAGGATCGTGAACGAGTTATTTACAGAATTGAGTTTTACATATAAAAAATATAATTTTATAGCTTTAATAGATGCAAAATGGAGTAACGATGCAAACTTGGTAAAATAGTGTCTATCTTTCGTAGACATCACCTTAAAAACAATTCGTTCTTTAAAGCTCCATGTCACCTGATTATCAAAATCTGCCACATCAAATATAAAAAATATATTGGTTAAAATGACTCCACGATTCTGCGCATGATCCCAGCCGCCCATATTCTATCGGTTTAAAGACATTGATGTATGCCAAAGCTGTCGAAAATGTTCATGAATTGCACATTGTTCTAAAATTACTCATATGTAAACAAGTATTTGTTTTCAGACATATATTTATAGGAAAATTTGTTCTAGCTTTGACCAATCCCAACTCCTGTTGAAATATCAGACCTATACAGGTATAGGTATTGGTAATGAGTTTATATAAAAATATTGTTTTAGTTTTTTATGTGAATCTGGTGGAAGATAGCTGAAAACATATTTGGAATCCTTATCTTTTTTTCCTTTACCTGATTGTCCTTCCCTTATAGGTATAGGACTTATATCCCCTAGGACTTACAAGCCATTGCCTAGAGTCAGACGCCTGTCGGGGAGCAGAGGGACCTCTGGACCAGAGTGCAGACCTGGAAGCGGGTGGTCAGCCAAGTAGGTGAAATGGGTGAATGGAAAGATGATAATGGAGCAATTGGTGGAATGAATGGCGGGGGAAACCGGATAACCCGGAGGAAATCCGCCCTGAGGCCGCTTTGTCCACCACATACTACACGCGGGTCCCTGGAATCGAACTCGGGCCGCCTAAGTGGTAGGCGAACGCTCTAACCATGGCGCCCATATTTGATATCAGCACCCAAAAGGAATTAGAGGAAATCGGCATTCAAAACTAAAACATCGATATTTTTTCGCCAATGCAAAGCAACGTTATTGGGGCAGAGCATTTGATTGAGTACATAAACTCAAAGTTGCAGAAAAATAAGAGGAATAAATGGAAACTGCAGCACGTAAATTTCTACAGGATGGAAGTATTCGACCTCGGAAATAAAATATTTTAACGACTAATTTAGTCTCGTTTACAGCACTAGCTATGCAGTCGCTGTGTCGGCTCGTAACACGGTTTACAGCCACACCGATTTTTATTACGGCTATTTTTTTACGATCAATATAACAAGTATAACTTTACCTCCCTCACCCCCCACACCCCCCCCCCCCCTCTCATCGGCAGCGGATTTGGATTTTAACTGATAGATACCGCCACGTTTGGCCCTGCGCAATTTACTACCTGCCGATCACAACACTACCCCGCGGTATAGTCGGTTCATGGTAACAATTTGCCTTCGTTCACTTCAAAACATGTTCTTCCTCATTTTCGTAACAATTTGATGTTAGGGATATATCGTAATTAAACACTGGAATGTGACAAATGTAAATTAATACACAGAAAAAATAATTTTTGTATGCTGATGTTCACTTAGGTGTGCTTACTTGAAGAACGCTTCATTTTAACGAACTTAAATTTATGGTGTAGCCAGAAATCAGTATTTTTGACAAAATTAGCCTATCAAAATTCTAATTTTATAGTACAAAAGTTTATATATATATATATATATATATATATATATATATAGTTTAAAAATGGTTAAATTTGTGTAATACATAACACCACAGTTTCAAAACTATACGTAAAATATGGCAAAATTGCTTCATTCGTTCTAAATTTCATGCGACGTTTTAGCAACTCAAAAGATTTGCACATAGAAAACTAAAAGTTATGAAAATATGAAAAAAATTAAAAATACAGAAAAGAGTGTGGTAGGTGCAGAATCTTGTTTAAATGCTTTTTGACAATTATAAAATGTACAACAGCACACGTATTACATATTGTGACGCCAGGTATGGCGCACAACAAAGGACGGTCGTGGCCAAGTGACTTCACGCCACATACCAGGTCAGTGAGCAAACAAAGGCGCTCGTGGTCAAACTTCCCCAGGTGATGAAACACGTGACTAACATCAAGCGGTAACATAAAGGTTTTCCAGAGCATTCGACGAATATCTTAATGAGTGCTGAGTGTTTGCATCGTCGGAGTTAGTGTATGAGAGACAGAGAAAGTGAAGAGACACAGCGAAAGGACTGAGTCAAGGCTACGAGTAGAAAACAATTGGGGAATTGAAATATCACGAAAGACTGTATAGCTACTGTGTTAATGTCAGTAGAACAGAACTGTGTATTTTTACAAACTTTCTGGGAAAAATAAAGCGAGAAACATTAATTGGACTATTTTGTAACTTTTGGTGTCAGAAGTGGGATCGAATTCGCCATTTGTTACAATATCAATTTATGTGGAAAAGAATGGAGATTTCAATAGCGAAAAGAAAAATGTAGATTTTTGCTGGAGAAAATATGTGTCCTTCATACTAATAAAAGATATTGACGTACAACCATATAAGACAGCTTTTTAAAATATGTGTTACGTTCACGTGATTTTCTCTACCTTCTATCGTTTATTAGTGGGTGCACAAACTATTGTACAAACATTTTAAAAGCTGCAACGATGGGCCATGGACTATAAGTAATTGTGTTTTATTTACTTTATTTTAATCGAGATAAATCATTGTAGAAATATGTACATTTGCACGTTTTGTTATAGGTGCAAAGGAAGTAGCGCTAGTCAGAACTGAATGCTATATTCTGAACTTAAATTGCAATAGCGTGACACAAATGCATATTGTAATATCTTCCAGCTTGCGACAAGTTTAATGTCGTCTCCAATATCTCGGTTTTTGATGAATCTGCTGCCGTCTGCTACAGTATGGGGTCCTTGTCTCGGAGTATGCGTGGGTAGTTGTAAGGATAAACAACACCAGATCAGTTGGATGAAACTTAATGTAGGCTAATAGTTTGAAGCGAGTTTCCGAGCTGTTATGCCGTGATCTGCTTGAGATAGATGTTCCAGACGTTTCGTTCGCTACTGCAATAGCCATCTTCAGTGACGCGATCGAAGTCTCCTCGGAGAATGTTTTACTATATTTGTGTTATATATGTATTGATACATTTATATCGAGCTTACGACTCTCGATCAAACCATCCTCTTAGTATTGACAGGGAATACTGTTGCCTTTGAGCAAGCATCCGCACCATCTGTCCGGCACCGCCGTGAAACTTAGAGGCACTTCTGAATGATGAGAAGGAAGCAGAATAAAGGGAAATGATGGAAAAGAAATCGTGTCAAATAAGAAAGCACTCCAGTATTCACCTACCGTGGAAATTTTCTCCCTCCCCTTCATTAGGTCCCTGACAGGACAAGTGAAAATCTACTTGATTGAGAATTAGCGACCTCTGGTTGCGATGGCCGCATAACCGGCCGAGAGGAACCGGGGCGCAGACCTTGTCCCACCCTCCAGTACTGCACCCCACTCATAACAACTGTAGTGAGCAGAGGTTGGGGATGCAGCGACCGGGCCCGGGAAGGGCTTTTGAGCCCTGGTGTTAATTTCGATAAACCAAAAGAGATAAACCCTATCACATAAAACATGTAGATATAGTTAAGAATAACACATTTAACGCAAAATAATTTTTCTTTTGTCACAAGTACTTTTCAGATGAATTCCACTACCATTTTTTAAATATAAAGTTACAAGGTTTTTTGTTTGTCGCATTGTTATGCAACAAGCGGAGTTTCAAGCTACCATATAATGAACTGCTTTTTAAGCGACTGTTACAGACCTGGGCGACACACGTGATACCTTAAGGGACCTTCATTTTTTTTACTTGCTAAACATACTTGTTAGTTAAAGTAGTGAGCAATCTGCGCTCTCTGAGCACCAGTTGCCCAGCCCTGATTCTTCACTCTGTTCTTCCTACTCGTAACCATAACGAAATGTGTAGCCTTTTCTTCATACTTTTTATGCAGATTAATATGATGTATACGGATGAATGTTTTTGTAACAATAACAGAGATAGCAAATTAAAGGATAATGGATCGAGAAAGACATATAATACATTAACTTTTTAAAAACATTCCTAACCTTACAATAGATTATACTGAAGTTAACCAATGATGTATTTTTCTGTTACAGATATTCTCGAGAAGAGTGCCTTCCTGAGGTGAGTGATTTTATTTGACTTCTTGTAAAGTACAGAATATGCTTTGAGGACTTTTATTTAGTTGTTTTGATGTCTTCTATTCTGTTCTATATGTTGTACGTAATGGTAAAGCCTTAAGAAAGCAAGAAATATGTTTTGAGACGCAAAATAAACTCACAAGACGGACCTTGGAAATGACTTACCTTTGCTTTGTTTAAGAAACATTTCGTTTTAATTGCAGATTACATTTGAAATTACTTTGTACTGCAGTTAAATTTTACTGAGCATTTCTTGGCAGCTTAAAATTTATACAAAGCGTTGACTAAATTGTCGGTTTTATATGGCCTTTATGATCTAGAAGAACCACCGAAGTCGTAGTTTGAGGAAAGTTCCTATTCTAAGGCAACTTATATTTCTGCAGGAGAAAAACACATACGGAAATTTGTAAACTAAAATTAAGTCTCGATTTAAGGGAAGATTCGTCGTAGTATGTGTATTATTTTTAATTTCCAACAAAAATTACTTCCTTGGATGATCTTATTGACTTCAAGATGAACTCATTTTTAAGGGGTTAAATAACTTTTACTTTATGTGAATTACATTTTCACCCTATTTTATTCCATATATATTTCAGTACCATTCTATCGCCTGAGCCATAGCGCTCGGTGACTCCGTGCGTCAAAGGGCTCGGGTACACCCGTCAGTAGATTGTAGCAGCTCCTAATATAAAATAAAGAGCTAGATTTCCAAAATATGAATAATTTTATTAGTAATCAAACCAGAGTTTTAAAAAGATATGTTCACTATGAATTTAAGCACTTCAAATGGACTGTTAAAAACTCCTTATACACCTAGGGCTACAAACACAGAAAAGTTATCTCATAATCTAGATACATGCTAATTTCATCTACAGCTTGCACAACCTCCCCTTAAAGTTTGCGCTTTTCAAGCGGCGGAAAACAGTAGAGAGCGTATACTTATTCCTACTGACATTTCTTTGATTTTTTCTGCAAAAAATCTGATGTGTTTCACTCGCATGACTTTCTCTACCCTTGCACAAACCATTCTGACACTCTTATTCCTGTATCTTCTTCGTATTAGTTGAAATAAACATTTGTAGAAATTGTCTTATTACTTATTTCCTTGTAGGTGCAAGGGAAGTATTATAATATCACTTTGAACGATAGTCAAATCTTTTAAAACTTTCAAATTTAGTTCTCTTTGCACGGCTAACATAAAAATGAATAACAATGTTCCATTTGACGGAAGTTTGTTTTCCAAAACTCACACAAATAACGAGGAATATCTCCGAAATGGTTCACTCTATAAACAAATTTATTCAGACATAAATTGTGTATTTTAGCAAGATCTACATTTTTGTATAGTAAGATTTTGTGCACCTCTTACGGTTTACTAGTATGCAAAAGTCATCCAGAGTAAACAAGTCTACATAAGCTATAGACAGAGAATTCAAAATATACACTTCATTTGCCATAAAATATTCCAAACATAGGGTATTCTAAACAAAATCGTTAGAGCCAGTTTCTAGAAAATAAAAATTTTCGAAAAATTTTTCATGTAAAGGTTAGTTTAGGTTAGAACAATGTTCTTCAAAATTTGTGCATCCTTGAAAAACATTAAACTGAAATACCAACTTTAGTTTTTAGGTTATGCTGCCCACAGACACACACATGGACAATTTTCTAAAAATGCTTTTTTGGAGTAATGGGACCTTAAAACATATTTACGGTGAAATCTCGGCATCGTATTTTTGGGTTGAAAACAATGCTTCCTCTAATTACTACACGTAGCAGAGCAAGTAAAAGGGTCATTCGGAGATAAACTGTGTGTTTTAACGGGATATATGTTTTGTATAGTAAGATTTGGTCTATCGCTTGCGGTTTGCCAATTCTGCAAAAGTCATCTGACTGTACAAGACTACATGGGCTATAGCCAGAAAATTCAAACTATACATTCCATTTCTCATATAAATATCTTAAATATATGGCATTTTAATTAAAATCGTTAGGGCCAATTTTTGAGAAAATCAAAATTTTCGAAAAATGTTCCATGTAAAGGGTAGTTTAGGGTGGGGGAAATTTCTTCAATATATTCGTGTCGTATTCTTAAAGTATATTAAACTTAAATACCATCTTTGGCTTTCAACCAGCTTTTTGTTTTGTTTTGTCTGTTCACAAAACACACACACACACACACACACACACACACACACACACACACACACACACACACACACACACACCACACACACACACACATAAACACAGGCACACATACACACATGTACCTTTTTTTTTCTAAAAATGCTTTCTTTTTTGGATTCAGTAGGCCTCAAAAGCATGTATATTCGGTGAAATCTCGACATCGAATTTTTGGGTGGAATACAGTACTTCCCCTCTTACCAGTAGAGAAAGTGAAGATTAATTTATTACACTCCTCTCATTTAAATGGCAGGTGTAACTGAGTTATCAAGGTTCTCTGCAGTACAACATATTTCTAAGTTCAGTGTACCCTTTACGTAAGGAAACAAAGGAGAGTGGCTGGCGCAACCCGTCCTTCGAACAACTCTCCGATATTGGGGTACTCAGTTGAATTTGCTGGCTCTAACGTTATTTGTTACGCAACGCTCGATTTCGCCTTTAGAATCGTGACCAAGACGTGACGTCACAGTCTGTTGCCTCCCCGTGATTTTATTGACCTTGAGATGTCACCCTCTGTGATCACTATATCATGTGGTAATAGGAGTCAAGACTTTGTTGTGCTTGAGATTAAATTCTTCAGTAAAATCGATTCTTACATGCTCACAGTTTTTCCAGTGCTTTGTTTTTAGTTTATGCCTGAAGGTGCATATGAACTTCCAAAGAGTAATAATGTAAAATATCCTGGTTCCGAAGGAATTGTTTTGACACAATTATAATATGAGTGATTATTGTATGCTTTGCTCTTTTGTTTTACCGCCACTTGCTGCTTTGTTTATACGTTCGTTTGCTGTTGTTCATTAAGCCTACATATAGCCGAGTTCAGAAGTATGAATTAGTCTACAAGTGGTAACTCACCAAGTAGCTCATACGCCAATAATACTGTTTTTTACTTTCACTGCTACGTATAGTGTGGCCGCGCCGTGGCCGAGTGGTTAGACCATTCGCTTCTCACCAATGGGTTCGATCCCAGGGATTTGTGGTGAACAAAGCGGCACTGGGGCGGATTTCCTCCGGGTTCTCCAGTTTCCCCCGCCATCCCATTCCACTGGTGCTTCATCTTCATTCCATGTATCATCAGTGTCACCGCCTGTGGTGCCGTATGTAGTAAAAGCGGCCGTTAAAACCTATGTAAAAACATACTATGTATAGTAAATAGGAGAGGTATTGTATTCGACCCAAAATTTCGATGTCGAGATTTCACCGGAAGTATATGTTTTGAGGCCCCTGAATCCTAAACAGACACTTTCAGAAAAATGTGTGTGTGTGTGTCTGTGTGTCTATGTCTGTGTCTGTGTCTGTGTGTGTGTATGTGTGTGTGTGTGTGTCTATGTCTGTGTCTGTGTCTGTGTGTGTGTATGTGTGTGTGTGTGTGTGTGTGTGTTTGTGTTTGTGTGTGTGTGTCCATGAACAGCATAACTCAAAAACGAAAGCTCGGTTAAAAACCAAAGATGGTATTTAAGTTTAATCTTTCAAGAATGCCACACGAAGGTTCTAAGAAAATTCCTCCACCCTAAACTACCCTTTACATGGAAAATTTGTCGAAAATATTTATTATCTCAAAAATAGCTCACCGATTATGAGTAAAGCGCCATGTGATTAAGATATTTTGTGGCAAATAAAATGTATATTTTTTTTTAATTTTCTGGCTATAGCCTATTTAATCATGTTTACTCTTGATGACTTTTGTATAACTGCTAAACCATAACAGGTAGACTAAATCTTACTGTACAAAAGTGTTAACCTGTTCAAACACAGAAGTTATGTCTAAATACATTTCTTGTAGAGTGAGTCATTTTGGAGAAATTCCATGTTATTTTTGTGAATTTGCACTACTTAAACTTCTCTCAAATTGACTTTTTATATATTGGCCTACAAAGAAAACGGAATCTTAAAACTTTAAAATATTTGACTATCGCTCAAATCGTTCTGTATTCTCATATTCTCCTTGCATTTGCAAGAAAATCAGCGATAACATAATTTCTGCAAATGTTTATCTCAACTAAGATGATGAAGATAGAGGAATAAGTTCTTGTAAGGGTAGTTTGTAAAAGAGTAGAGAAAAGTCCTGTGAGTGTAAAATCAGATTTTTTCTTTGAATAATGTAAAAGGCATGTTAATATTTTAATCCAGCATTATTTGTACTCTTATGCATAATGTAAAACACGGAGAAAAATGGGAAATAACTTGCAGCAAAAACATTGAACCTCAGCCTGCCAGCGGCATTGGCTTACGTCTCAGTTAGAACCTTCTCAAATAGTTTACTGTCTTCTTTCGCTCCGTCTTGCACTATGAAACAGTAATTTGAGATAATTGTGCACACAGTAACCAAGTGTTTGTTACACCTGTGGAAAAAAAGATGAGTTATGTTTGGAACGCCAAATTCGTATCTCCTGTACGGCACAGCGCCTTGTTTACACCATCCGCTATACAGTTGTGTAGCGGCAGCAACAACTTCCAAATGTTAATATTACTAACCAATGCGATCAATTAAGGCTATGTGTCGTGTAGGACTTATACGAATTTGGCGCCTAGACATGAGTAATTTTTTCTACGGGTGTACAAAAACCGTAGCAGGAATCAAACAGACAAGCCACAGGGCCGCGCGGAAGTCTCTAACAATTCGTGGCACCGAAATATCCGTCTCACTGCTTAGAGAGGGCGATGAACAATCATCAGTCAAGCAGCGCTTTCGAGCAAGCATAGAGTCACACCTGAAAGACTCACGAAAAAGTCTCGGCGGCTGAAATGAGGTGGGTGGTCCACGGGAATTGCATCTGGAACCTCTCGAATGTGAACCTGGCACTTTTGCAAGGAGCCATCTCATTCGGTGTAGGACCACAATACTAGCCATGCGGGTTGCTTCAAAATTTTATTCTATAAAAACTGAAATTGTGCGTGTTAGTTGTTCTCTCTCTTCGTCTAACACTTTTCACACAAACGAATTGCTGTTTGTTTATTTTGCATGATGCTAAATTCCCCACGAAATGAACGCCTGTGAAATAAACTAACCGTTTTGCTTCACATCGTAATGTGCGACCAACTGGTCGAGATAATGTGAGGTCGTTGACCCTGCAGAAAGCACTCGAACCCAGCTCATATAGAGCATTCTTTACCGCGTTGCAGCATTCGTTGCGCCCACTCTGCGTCATGATTTCTGTGGCATGCCTCCTTGAAGGTAATAACCAGCCTGAAAAAATATTTCTCAATAATAAAATTATAAATCAGCAAATGAAGGAAATATTTATGTAATATTATTCATTTGCCTGTATTTATATCTCTACCAGCTTGTGTTTTGAGGTTGTCTGTAAAGAACAAAAAAAGGTTCGTGTGTGTATGTGTGTGTGTGTGCGCTTTTTTTTTTCCACTTCCTTGGTGAACCGTTTCTAAGATTTTGCTTATAAAATTCAAACAAATAACAATACTTTACGCTTTTCTCAAATGGAAAATCGTTATTAGTAATTTTTTCTCTCCCGTGCATTCTCTTTCACGTATAAGAGTGAGTAGGGTAAGCCATGTGATAGCAGCTCCTTTGTTTTCTTTTTTCACAGTTCTGCAAACTTCAATCAGAATGAGTCTTCACAGCATAAGTAAATTTAAGATGCTTCGTATCTCACGTAGTTATTTAAAGCACAATATTTTAATCAAATAATTATAGGCGTTTTTGAGAAAATAAAAAATGAGACCTTTTGCATTCAAAGTATACTTTAGGATGTAGGAATTTCGTGAAAATCTGGTGGTTCTTCTTAATTTACTCTGGTGCTAGAAATATTGAAGGTTAATGATAACAGGGAATAACGTCCTTGATGATAGGAAATCTAGCTTGTTACGTCCTCGTGTTTAAGGATTCGCAAATGAGATTCTTGAGAGGTGTTACTGGAAATATAGGCACTGGAGCGAAGCACGAGTAAGATGAAGCATGGAAGAAGGGTTAGGGAGAGAAGTGGAGAGGGAAAAGATTTCCTGTTTTAAAATCCTCTACTATCCAAAATTATTTTACGTATCAACTGAACAATAAAGACCATTTAAGAGACAATAATCCTTTCTCGGAGATTTACTCTTTGCCGAATTGTAATTTTTGAGTGAATTCTTTCGTTTTTAACCTCATTCCTACATCAAAATTGTATGGGATATTTCACTCAGAATCACTTACCTTCATGAAATCTCCCTATTTTTCGAAACGCACGTTGAAACATAAATATGAATTTGTACGGTTGCATTAATTACTCTTTAGGCCGTCTCATCTATGCCGTTGCGTCCTCTAGTCGCAGCCAAGACCACGGAGGAGCACAGGTTGGGGTGGCGGGGTTCAGCACACCGTAAGGCGACTACTTGAGCTTTTAGAGACGCTATCTTTCTATCAGGATAGCTCCTCAATTGGCCCCTCAGGGACCTAACGAGGCTGAGTGCACCTCATACCAGAACTCCCAGCGGAGGAAAAAAATCCCATGCCAGTACCGAGGATTGAACTCGGGTCCTCCACGCCAGAGGTAGGCGCGCTACCAACTGCGCTACATAGGCGGTTTGTGCGGTTACATACCTATCAAAATTATGCAACTATTCTACATTTGTGAAATTAACTCATTACTTAACTATCACCTATCCTTGCATGCAGAGTTCGATTCTAACAAACACCTTTACTGCATTGCTAAAAATTAGGGAAGACGAAATTTATTACAATACAACTACCTTAGCTTCTAGAAGCCAGCGGCCATACTGAAATAATATTATAAGTGCTATGCTAATTTATATATCTACATGTTTGCCTGGCATTAGCTCAAGCCATTCGTCATACAATTTTCAAATGTTTCACCCTTCAAACTGTTCCGAATGTTTGTTACATTCCATAAAAAATTTCCAACACTTCTTAATTCCGACTGGTCTTAATTGTTCTACAAGTCTCCTCCAATGGTCTGTACCTCAACATAATAGTAATAATAATAATAATAATAATAATAATA
Organism: Tenodera sinensis; assembly: GCA_030765045.1. NCBI lineage: Eukaryota > Metazoa > Arthropoda > Insecta > Mantodea > Mantidae > Tenodera > Tenodera sinensis. The sequence continues at coordinate 20,931,500 of CM060963.1, forward strand.
ATAATAATAATAATAATAATAATAATAATAATAATAATAATAATAATAATAATAATAATAATAATAATAATAATAATTAATAATAATAATAATTAATAATAAATATTCCATTTTCCATTACATATTAAAACTGCAGGTATATTTCGTAAAGTATGTCATATTTAGCACATAGACAAAGACGCTATGAAGAAGGCTGAGTACCATCAAGGTAGAGTTACTTGATTTGCCGTAAGCATCACGTTCCGATCATCGGCGTGTAACTCGATTAGGGCAATGTCAAGCTTCACTTGCACTCAAACTGGGAACACAAACAACAAGACTTTTGTTAAAGATCTTGGCGTCTTTCACAAAACAAAACCTTTTGTTTTCCCCCTTGCAGTGGTGTTTGGCCGTCCGTGGCGTGTTTGACGCGCCGGAAAGGATGCCTTGTCCCTTGGTCCAGTAGTTTGGATTGATCGTATGAACTTGTGTTCATTCGACTGCTTTCATTCACTACGGGGCTGGATTTATTGCTTCAACTTTCAAATGGCATCATGGCATTTATAAGTGGTGCTAGCTGACATAGCCGGCCTTGCCCGTGGCTTGACGATTTTACCCCTAGAACCTTCAGACTTTGTGCCAAATAGTTTTGTTTTTCTTTGGAGACATTTAAGAAGATTACGTAATACGCTTAAACAAATAATTCAATAAAACTTTAGAGATACTCTAAAAATACAAAATAAATGAATAAAAACACCGGGAAGACGCCACAGAAAAGCATTATTGAACAATCCCAAATACTACAGAAAGAAAAGCAAGTAGAAAAACTGTGAATGTAAGACGTTGAGTTTTTGTTTTAATCATATAGAAGAGGGAGTAGAGAAAGAAAATGTATTTGTGTTTTGTAAAAGAAAAGTGAGTAAACAGAATTGTGTGAATGTAATACGTTGCACTTCTGTTTCAATCAGAAAATTGTGTGAACTGTATGTTGAAAAGCAGGCAGAGGGATATGTTAACGTTCGTTTTGGTAGCGTAATACGGCACATATGCAACCCTTTAGCCACCTGTGTATTTGGATGAACAACCTCAGTATAACAACATTCCTGCGCATGCGCTAAATTCCTCCATAGAGTCCTTGATGCGTTACTTGTGTAGTTACCAGTACAGAAAGTTTTTAACAGCAGTACAGAGCTGCTGAAATGGCCGTCGTGAGGTCCAGCACACCTTGAGCTCAAGGTCGCATATTAGAATCGATGGATTGGTAGAGGTGGACTAGTTCCATGGCCAGCACGGTCGTCAGATGATACCTCTCGACTATTTTCTGTGGAGTTGTATGAAGAGTATGGTGTATGATACTCCTGTAACGTCAGCGAAGAGCCTAATGGCTCGAGTCCACGGAGTGATTGAAAATCTTCAAAGATAACCGCACGTATTGCGTCATGTGCATGAGCTTACCTCCGCCGATATAGCTCTGCAATGATGTAGGAGATAAACAGTTCGAAGCCCGTTTGAAATGTAGACAGCTCGATGTTGGGTTTATTTACGAAATGTGATCACACCGATCATTTTGCCATCCCGCACAACATACTAAGCGTTGTTGGCGGTTTTTGGGACATATTGTATTTATTTATTATGTTTCTACTTTGTAATACTTGCTAGTACATATAAACTGCCTTTTATTATTGATCACTAGATGGGAGTTTTGAAGAGGGTGCATAGTGGAACAACAGCGCTTGTTTGTTGTTAAGTAGAGAAAGCCATGGACAAGATGGAAGCTGACTGTCATGGACTGCGTGGTTTGTTTTTGTGGAAGAAAGGAATCAAAAAGGTGCACACATTGCATTCCTCCAGACCAGACACAGGTCCAGAAGGAAAGCAGAGATGAAGGTCTATTGTGAATTGGAAAATGAAGATCCACATTTCTTGAAAAAATTGGTGACGAATCACTACCATACACCTGAGAACAAAGTTTTTGTTCGATAGCGTAAGCGACGCAGTCAGTGTAAGGTAAAATTTTGGCAACAATAACGAATAGCAGGCAGCTGTCCACGAGTGGGTGTGTAGTCCCCCAAACAATGGTTCCGTGATGGAATAAAGTACCCAGGAAGGTGGCAACAATGTGTTGACGTTGGTAGGAAGTATATTGAGACATCCCAAGTATATTGAATCATTTTTTTAATAAATGAGGCATAAAAAACTATAGGATGTATCTTTATTTGTGTCATATAATTGGGGGACGTCTTCCCGATATCATAACAGTAAAAAAAGTTCATATGAGTTACAACACAAAATCAAAAGTTACAAAAATTGTTTGATGCATGCAGTAAGTCTGCATTTTATGCTCTGGTGTACTCTGTTTAAAATTACTAGTGTGTTTCGCCTTTGGTCAACTCCAGTTTGAATATGTTCTCTCAAAATGTCAACATCAGGTCCAGACGAAGAAATCCATTGGATTCAAATCAGGCGATCGAGCAGGCCATGCAATGAGTCACCCTCAAACAATCCATCTTTGCGGAAATCGATCATTCAAAAACTTAGAACTATTATACTGAAATGAGCTGGAGCACCATCGTGTAAAAACCACATTCGTTGGATGGTGTCCAGAGGTACGTTATCAGTTAAGTGAGAGAAGAAGTAGGGATCAGCAAAGAGATTAATGATTCCACCCCAAATGTTGAGGGAGAACCTTTGTAGATGGTTTCCCTGTCGTACTTAATTAGGATTTTCAAATGCCCAGTTATGAGTGTTATGGAAATTGACTCATTCGTGAATAAGACATACTAGGAAATTGATGAACACAGCGCACTGCTGTAACGTGCGTTGGCAAAAACTCCGCTCAAATTCTGCCTCATTTAATCCTTGCACACGTATAGGCGTTACAGATACAGGCGATTTTCATGCAGAATTCTCCAGATAGTCATAGCATGCGTCTTGTGCTTTGTGATGGGTCTGCATCCACAGCACGAAGAACTCGTTCTTCAAGCTCAATGCCTCGTACCGCTCTTGATCTCTCTCAAATGCGGCATTCTCTCTGAAGCGTTGGTGAATTCATGAGAATGTCTTGCACACGGCAACTGCCTGTCAGAGAACCTTTCTACATAAAGTTCACGTGATCGTGCTGCACAGCCATATGTGTAGTGAATGTCCGTCTGTTCACTCGTGGAATACATCTTCTTTTATCTATAACAAAGAAACGGTTGATTTTCAGACCCATGTGCTTATGAACCTTTTTTTACTGTTTTGATTTCAGAAACACGACCCCCAAATATATGACACCAATAAATATACACCATGTATTATTATAATTCATTTCCGAAGTCCCTTTAAATATTGTGGCTGCCATCTCCCGGCGGGAGGGATGAACTAAATGAACAATATGAGGCTACAGATATCAGCCAGACACATCACAGAGACGCGCGGAAAATGCAAACAATTCAAAATTCGAAGATCCGTCCCATGCTGGAGCTTAGAAAAGGCAATGAACCACCCTTCGACCAGGCAGCCTTCTAGTGTCCACGGGGAGTGTTCTTTCCTTTGAGCAAACATCCGCATTATCTGTCCTGCACTACCCAACGCCACGAAACCTAGAAAGACAACTGAAAGACGGGAAGGAAAGGAAATGAAGCGGAAATTATGGTAAGAAAATAGTGGTAGATAAGCTTATCGATCACGGAATGCCAGGAAAAACCCAAGTTGGTGTGGTCGGTCCACCAGAATTGAACTAGAGTCCTCCAGGAATGCGAGTGCTTGCTCTAAGGAAGAATTATTTACTCCCCATGGCTACTGGATCGAAGGGTCATAATTATTTTTTTCCGCATTTATTGAGACTGTCTTAATAAAATCTGTTTACGAAAAATCCTATAATTTTCATCAGTTAATCTTGTATATTACTGTTTTATTAAATCCAGTAGATCCCGCCTTAGAAATAGCTATTGCATAAATTCAAACTTCATCTCTCCGAGCAGCTCCAGCACTGGAACGGGTCTTTGAGCTTGGAATTGTTAGAGACTTCCGCGCATCTCTGTGGCCTGTAGCCTTCTGTGGTTCATTCATTTCCTTTTGTAGGTCGGTAGCCGCAATATTCTATTTAGGTTGCGTATACAAAGTTTCCCTCCATTTTATTGTATAACATACAACGTATAATAGTAATAGTAGATTAATAATACTAATACTAATACTAATACTAATACTAATACTAATACTAATACTAATAATAATAATAATAATAATAATAATAATAATAATAATAATAATAATAATAATAATAATAATAATAGTAATAGTAATAATAATAATAATAATAATAATAATAATAGTAATAATAATAATAATAATAATAATAATAATAATAATAATAATAATAATAATAATAATAATAATAATAATAATAATAATAATAATAATAATAATAATAATAATAATAATAATAATAATAATAATAATAATAAAGTAGCTTACAACAGGTAACAATTTGTCAGTCTCGAAAATCAACATTTTCACTAGGAGACGCATGATGCTGACCACGTTAGCTCCACCCACGATTGAATAAGCGCGTTCCACCCTTAGAAGACAGTACACGTTAAATGGAGCGCAGTGTTGCAACATGTACTAGTTGCGAATCTTTCTCCGCGAGCGACTCGAGGTGGCCGGAGTCCTGCACTTAGTCCTTCAATTGCTGCTTGACGAACACTTTTAACTTTGGTATCCCTGCATGCCTTTGTTACTGTATGACCTAAATTTACAAATGACTCGTCTGTATAAACAATTGATTTCCCCTTGTCCCTAAACCTTTTTATGTTTTTTAGATATTTATGTCGCCATCTGATGATATCGATATCGTCTCTTTCTATTAATATGCACTTGTTACCCCTTCTTTCATATTCAAACCCCAAATCATGTAAGAACCGACTAAGAGTGGCCCTTGAGAAATTTGGTAGGGTCTCATCACTGTTGGCCCGTGACAAAATTATATTCAGCGTGGGTGGAATATTTGCAAACTGTAAAGAATGAACAATTCGCCGCACTCCACCTTGCACTATTCAATCATATTGCGTTAACCTATCGTTTTGTGTAGTCACGCCCTTTTTGCTTTCTTTTTCGATAGCGTTCTTAGAGGTCCTTTCATTAGTTCCTTTTTAATCCTATACACTACTGCTTCTGAACACTGATAGCCTTAGCTGTTTCTTTTACTGCCTTACACGCATTTTGCTTAAAAAATAATCTAACACATTCATAATTCTTTGGCGTTCCTTGCTTCTTAATTTACCAATATATCGTCTCTTCCTAGCTTCCCTTCTCCATAACTACAAATATTTACAAAAATATTAAAGAAATAACGCAATAACAGCTCACAGTTACACACACGGCTTCTTTCGAACTAATGTTGGTGCTGCTCCTTATACTATCTTCTGTGTCAGGCCTGGCGCGAGAATACGCTGAATAGATGAATACCTTTTGTTTGCCTTACTGGATAAAAGAAAGAGGTTACTGCCTTTTGGTTTATTTTAAAAACTTTCTCCAACGTTCCTCAACATTTGTTCTCACTGGTTCCCTGATGTAAACTCAATAACAAAAAAGTTTCACACTGCGTAACTTTTGCAGTGCACAGGTATAACATTTTCCGAAAACGTTTAATTTTAAAAATTATAACACTTAACTGGGTAAACATAGAGAATTCAAAGTAGGCAGGTAGTAGCACTATAGTTTACTCTACCTAAGAAAAAAATATAGATGCATTCTAGCTGTTAGTTTGTTAGTTAGTGCGTGATGAGTATAGAAACAGCAAATATCGGACTTCTATTGAAAAAAACGTTTTCTGAAGAAATTTGGGCCTATATAAATGTATAATGACTCTGAAAAGGATATAACCTGATAGAGAAAAAAATTCTGCATAGGATAATATGTTCAAATCTGAAATTTATAACAAATGAATATTTATACCATGCTATTAGGAATCTGGCAACAACGCGAGGTTAGAAAAGGACGCGGCTAATGGCAACTTGTATGCGTTAGATAGAGACAGAGATGTCCCATTTAACTCCATACTGTCTTCTAAGAGTGGAACGCTATATAAAACGGATCCGAGATAGCAAAATAAATTTAGACAGTTTTATTATTGATTCTCCATCGTGTCAATACATTCAATTTCATTCGTGTATTATTACCTACACGTAAATGTAAACAGAAGTGTTATTGACAATATATATTGTTATGGGATTTCCCTGTTTTAACATTAGATCTTATTTCAATCATGTTTTGTAATACAGGTTATTTTTTGAGGAAACTAACAAAAGCACAGAAGTATTGCTCTGTAATTCGTTGCAAAGTCCTTGGTACTGCAAGTGCATGGTAACACTGAGGCAGAACAAGATGGCAGTGTTGTTTTTCAGAGCTCGCTGCGTCACTCACGTGGAGCGGAAAAGACGGCCCTCTTTTCTGTCTTCTGCATGAGCGAACTTTCCTTGTCGGCATCTCGGAGTCTGCAGTCCCGTGTTATTCCTGATAAGAAATCTGGTCAAGAGGAAACGTGAGCGATTTCCGGCCGTCAAGGTTCTTCCACATCGCCGCATCTTCTTGCCTTTAATTGTTCAAATTGCGCGCCGCTTACCAACAAACAACTCTGTGCGTTTTTGGGACAGATTGCTTCTGTGCACGTTTCCAAACTCTCTTTATGACTTTGTCTGCCCATTACTCTGCAGACCAGAGCTTATCAAACTACGGTCCGAGGACCGAGCCAGGCTCGCGAGCAGGCTCGCCTACAAACTTTAAAAACATAAATAAAAATCTGATGCGTTACGCTCACGTGACTTTCTCTACTCTTGTACTAACCATTCTTACAAACTCTTATTCCTATATCTTCTTCGTGTTACCTGACATAAACATTTGCAGAAATTATCTTATTGCTTATTTCCTTGTAGGTGCAAGGACAATATTAGAATACAGTAGGCTTTTTGCGATAGTCAAATCTTTCAAATCTTTGAGATTCCGTTCTCTTTGCACGATTAACATAAAAAAAATGAACAACGTTGTTGCATTTCGCTAAACTTCTAAGTTTTCTGAAACTCACACACATAACAAGGAATATCTCCGAAATGGTTCACACTACAAGAAAATTTATTGAGACATAAATTGTGTATTTTAGCAAGATCTACATTTTTTGTAGAGTATAATTTGGTCTATCTCTAACGGTTTACCAAAACGGTTTATGCAAAAGTTGTCCAGAGTAAATACGACTACAGGGGCTATAGCCAGAAAATTCAAGATATACATTTCGTTTGTCATAAAAATATCTTAAACATATAACATTTTAATCAAAATCGTTAGAGCCATTTTCAAGAAAATCAAAATTTTCGAAAAATTTTCCACGTAATGGGTAGTTTAGGGTGGGGCTATTTTCTTCAAAATCTTCGTGTCACATCCTTGAACGACATTAAACTTAAATATTAAGTTTGGTTTTTAACCGACTTTTCGTTTTTGAGTTATACTGTCCACAGGCTGACAGACTGAGACACACAGACACACACACACAGACACACACACACACACACACACAGACACACGGACACACAAACACACAAACACACACACACACACACACACACACACAGAGCTTTTTCTCACAATGACTTTTTATTAAGGGTTTTCAAAACATGTATTTCTGCTGAAATCCGGGGGGTGCATGTTGGTACTTTGCGGCCAAACAATATTAACTCCTTGTTCTGTTATAAAAAACTATAAAAGAATAGTTATAGAATTTATCATGTTGTTAATTTGTGCAAAATGAAAATTATTGATTTGATTACATATGATTATATTACAGCTTTTCTGTTTTTAATCTCCATCGGTAAGAATTCTTATGGAATTCAACTGTAACATTTGAAAATAATGCACTGCTTATTTTCATAAAAAATGTGAATATCACTGGCAAACTCATTTGTAACAGAGGTGCTATCAAACAATCGAGTATCTCTTTTGTACAAGAATCCTAGGAAACTTTGTTCTTTGCATAAAAATTAAAACAGCAGTCCAATAGGCAGAAATTGAATGCACCTTTGCTTCCCCTTCGCGACGACCATGCGCTTTCTAGTTACAAAATCAAGATTTCACTTTGAAACTTTTCCTTTAAAACTTCGTTGTCTTTAAATACGATACTCTGCGAGTTTTTCACACTTTACCCATTGTAATGTAACAGTTTCGTAGAGAATAATACTGAAAAGTGCCTTCTTATTCCGTTTTACATTAAATATTGAATTCAGCCATAGAATGCTATCTCTAATTTCTTCCGGGTTTAATGGCAGTTTTATAGAAACTCGCTAAGTCATTAGGCATGGTCATTTCAATTTCGATGAAGGTGCTGAATGAATAACAGTGAAACATTTAAGAGAATTTGAGATCGCAAAGAAGAGTTTGCTTGAGGAATGATTCATTCCAGTGAAGAGTTTAACAATGCTACATTTGTTGGTGCAGAGGCCTCAGGAGTCGGTCGCTAAACAAACAGAGCCGTGGCTAATTGTTGTGATGTCCTGGTGCGCCACTGATGTTCCGTGTCCAGCGCCGATTAGCGCCCTACAGCACGATCAGTCGGGGACCATTGCTGGGTCCTGTACTGGTGCTTCGTGCAGGAATGTGTGTAGCGAAATAGGTGGTCCGTGTAAACGCCTATGATGGGCTGACCCTCTGTCTCCTGATGCTCCAGGAGTCGTGGCCAATATGCCGATCACGTTTTTACAATAGGCAATTATATTATCGGCGCTAAACCTTCAAATAGATCCTCTCCTTTCTTGAAGATATTTTGGGTTATCAAAGGAGACAAGATAGACTGACTTCCGCAAATTTTGAGACAAATATTGCTTTAACTCTTTGGTATCATAATAGCTGATATTTATGTTTCAAGAACTATGTTATGTTACAAGAACTAAACATTCAGGAAGAGCTGGAAAAGTAGAGAGAAATCTACATTTAATAGACAATAATGTCCAGAAAAGCTTAGCTGGACAATGTAAATCGATTTCTGATAAATTCTCCTATTCTTGATATCGAAATTATGTATTCAGAACATTAGTCCTTAAAAAAAGAATTTTAAAAAATCTTATGTGTTGCACTCACATGACTTTCTCTACTCTTGTACTAATCATTCTAACAAAATCTTATCCCTATATCTCCATGTTAGTTAAGATAAACATTTGTAAAATTATCTTATTGCTTATTTCCTTGTAGGTGCAAGGGGGATATTAGAATACAGCAAGCTATGTACGACAGTCAAATCTTTTTAAGCTTTCAGATTCCGTTCTCTTTGCACATTTAACATATAAAAAATGAACAACGATGTTCCATTTCAGGAAAGTTTTGTTTTCCGAAACTCTCACACATAACAAGGAATATCTCCGAAATGGTTCACCCTACAAAATAATTTATAGAGACATAAATTGTGTATTTTAGTAAGATCTACATTTTTTGTATAGTACGATTTGGTCTATCTCTAACGGTTTACCAGTTATGCAAAAGCCGTCCAGAGTAAATACGACTACAGGGGCTATAGCCAGAAAATTCAAGATATACATTTCATTTGACATAAAAATATCTCACACATATGACATTTTCATCAAAATTGTTAGAGCCATTTTTAAGAAAATCCAAATTTTCGAAAAATGTGCCATGTAAAGCGTAGTTTAGGGTGGGGCTGTTTTCTTCAAAATCTTCTTATTGCATCCGTGAATAACATTAAACTTAAATACCAAATTTGGTTTTTAACCGACTTTTCGTTTTTGAGTTATGCTGTACAGACACACACACATACACACACACACACCGGGACCTTTTACCAAAAATGCTCTTTTTTGGATTCAGGGGTCCTCAAAACATATGTTTCCGGTGAAATCTCGACATCGAATTTTTGGGTGGAATGCAATACTTCCCCTACTAACCAGAAGAGAAAGTAATAATTGGAATAATACTTTTCAATAAAAATGAATAGGGAAATCGTACGTAAAAAGGTTAGCATCGCAAATGTAAAAACCTAAGTAAAGTTGTAACGCTTTTCGTAGCGTCACTGTTAAGCTCAGGGCAGCCCACGCTCTTGCTGGAACATCGTTATTCATTGCAGTGTCTAAGTACGCGAAATAGCTACATTTAAAACCAACGGACGTAGATTTATGTCACAGCGAAGCATATTTTTAGATTTTTAAATACCTATAACAATTTTGACTGGTGATTTGTCTTATAACCTAGATACATTGTACGATGATGTCTCAGGGTAAATAGTGAAAAGATTGGAAACATTTACTACGGACCGTATTACCAGAATTAGTATTATCCTTTGTAAACAACAACTCACGCACATCCAGGGAGAGCAATCTCAATGTTCGACCGGCGGCAAGGGGTACCCAAAGACATTGGGAGACACTGCCAAACGGTGTGAAGCATTGTTGCTTCAAATTGTTTCATAAACATGTGACATCCAAACACGTACTTACTGCGTCAAATTGCCTTCCCAATGTTGACCTACAGAACGCTAATGCGGCTAATTGTTGCATCGACAAGTGAATTCGACTGCATTCTTTACTGCCGAGACGACTAAAGGAATTAACTATATCCCATACCTTTGAAGAAGGTGTAAAACTTCAGTACCCATTTTCGGACAAGTATTGTGTGACTGGATAATGGTACAAAGTGCATGCAATTATTTCCAAGAGGGATTTTTCAATTTCTTCTACCTTCTCCAGTGAAAAAGAGCCCGGCGCCGAAGAATTGGTCGCATGACTTGTTTGGGATAAAGTTAATCTTATTTTTGAGCTAAATATAGTACAGCAAAATAAATACATTCTTCATTTAAGCTTCGGAATCACTTAGTGACTTGTAAGACTTGAAGTTTTCACGGCTAGTGTTATTCATCATGGCTTCCGGGGTGATCAGACTTGTTAAATTTAAAAATGTCGAGCATTCGGCCTCGTGAACTTATCAGGAACTGAATAAATAAATGGCCATCTCAAAATCACGAGCTTTTTCAGGAAATGAATGAACCATGTGGATGGATATATTCCGTCATCCTCCTATGGCAGGTGCGTTTAATAACTGGTATCCAAGCTGGAGTCACTTGAAGTCTCCACTTCCCTGCGTGTCATTTAATATGAACGGACTCGGTTGATTCTGTCATTATAGTTTCCTGTACATCCCAGAATTGAGATGTTATTAAATTTAATTTTGTGCACCTTCTACTTTATTGAAACAAGTCTGCCAAATTTGACAACGTAAAACAAAACAATATTAATATCCATTAGACAAAAGTTTGAGTTTCAGTTTAAAAATTTACAGACAGAGTATGGTCATTAATATGGCTTCGTGTAATTCACACTTTTAAATGCAGATCATATAACAAAAATACCTTGTTTGCACTTTTAAGGTCCAAATAAGTAAAATCTAGGAATGTTTACAGAGCCACGCATGGTGGGATTAGCAATCTTCCTTACGTTAGTAGATGGAAGTTTGAGTTCTTTCCAAAAGTCCACAGAAAGTGCTAGAATTGTGCAGTGTTGGGCTACTGCCGACTTTTCTGGTTGAAAGAGTTTGCTATTGCATTGATATTTCTTGCATATTTCTTCAATAGTATGTCCTATTTGTCCAATGTACACGCCTGGAACTTTGAAGAGCGGTGAATCTTCTATGGGCCTTAGGTATTGTCGGATCTTTTTGGGCGTGATAAAGTAGGCTTTGATGTTGAATTTGAAGAGGATGCGGGAAAACTTGTTAGAAGTGTAACCATGGAATGGTATGACCGCCTTGCTTAACCAGTTGCCCTTTCTCCTGGAACAAGGGAGACAGTTCCTGAAGATGGCCATGGAGTTTCATATGGTATTTTTAAATTTAACACTACTGATAACCCATGAAGTTATAATCAATTTAATGGTATATTTGCTTCAATCTAAACGAGAATAGGCACACATTCAAAGTTGGCACTACTACCGTAGAGAATTCAGTTCGAAATCAGATACCAGGTTAGAAAAAAAATTGGCTTTTATAGGGAATAATCCTGATCTAGATATAAAATTACAAAGATATCAAACGACATGTGGGACAATAAGAAGAAACCTAAAGACAGAGAATTGAAGCTTTATAAAGCAATGGTAGTGCCATCCATTCTATATGGAACTGAATCACGGATCCACAGGAAAAAGGATGATAAACGCATCCAAGGAGCGAGCTATTAGAGAATGTGTCAGAAGGGATAAGATACCAAATGTTTAAATAACAGAAGATTTAAATATGTATACAATGAACGATAAAATTGTACAGTATAGACAAAATTGCAGAGTACATCTGCAGCGAATGGAGGAAGCTCGTGTCCCAAAGATTACCTTAAACTGTCGACGTCTGGGAAGAAGGAACGTGGGAAGACCAAGGAAGAGATGGGAATGAGGCTAACAGGCCGAAAGGTTGATAGAAGGAGGAGGAAGAAGAAGAAGGTTAGATGGAGTGATTTACTGAAGTGCCATAGGACTGTTTTCCTTCCAGGGTCAATGAGCTGCTAGGTCATCTTCACTTCAAGGTTTATGCATGCTGCCTGTTCGTTCTTCACAGTGTTCCACAGTGGATCAGAGCATGCGTTGCAAGTTCTTATATTCCTCGGAATTACATAACCCCTCTATAGCTTCCTTTCTTAAAACATCAGTTCTAGCACACCCTTTTATTTTTCTTTAAATGTAACTTCACTGCTTGTATTTTTCTTTTATGCTTCCTTTGATAATCTAGGATTTACCTGTAGAGCTATTACTAGTACTGATATTATCATATCATTTCCGTTCCGAGCTTTGTCTTTCAATGTTGCTCGCAGTTTATTTAGTTTATCTTCGATATTTTGATCTCTATCATAGCTTATGTTGCGTCCCAAGTAAATAAAATTGGACATATGTTCCAGAATTTCATTTTGTATACTAATACATTTTTTATTTATTTATTTTTTGACCGTATATTTACTCAAGTAAGCCATAATCTTTATCTTTTTAAAGATTCTGAGCGTGTGATATTTACTTCAATTTGCTTATTAGAATGTTGGAAGTGATCTTCGTTTTCCTGTACTAATGCAATATCACCAGCTTATGCCAATATACTTATGTAACATGTAGCTAGGTATTATTTATTCTTATATCCGGTTTCACCTCCTTTTCTCCCCACCTTTTCTCCCCACCTTTTTTTATAATTTCATAGGCAACGCTTAATATGCTGAAAGCAACAAGGTCGGAATTACCACGCTTGTCGACCATTTGGAACCCAAGCAAATCTAGCCTGCTCTTCATGGGAAAATATACCTTAGCAACACTTGCTTTTGGAATGGATTGTTGCTAAGATCTAAGGTCCATTTTCCTTGCCCCTCCCCCCTTCGCGACACCCATGAATGCATATGATGCAGTCAGTATTGCCACAGCACAAGAATATTTTGTTAAAAAGGCATACAACAAAAGATGCAGTACATCCATAATAATTTCTCCAAAATACCTGAAATTTTAAAACAGTTGGAAGCTCGAAATAAGGCCTTGGAACATTCACTTTCTCTGACTCACGAAGTTTCAGCAACACATGGGGTTGCAAAAATTGCGTTTGATGAGCTCAATCATGTGCTACAGAAAAATTCCAGTTATAAAACAGTGTCAAATTTCCAAAAAGCTTTCTGGCGAAGAAACACACATTGAAGAGCAATTCACCGAAGAACTGTGGTGCTTTTCTCATGCACCTGTGACATCATGCGACGTGTAAAGAACAAATCATTTTTCACTGATAGACGCAGGAGTTTTACAGCCTTCAATAAGGTAAGCGTTCTGCGAAACTATTTATTATATTTGCATGCATTCGTTTTTGCTTCTTTGGTGCTTATTTTCGTCGTTTTTCGTGCTTATTTACTTGCTTATTTTACTATTTTATTTTGCTTAGAAATCTGGGCTTTAGTAGTAACTAATAAGCTTTGAATTCCGTAACGATTTAATGTATCTGGAGTGTATGTAAATTCTTATCAACAGATACATGGAAGAGTACAGAGATTTAAACCTGTCCCTCACCATGACGATATACCTGCATCTATCATGATTATATATGCATTGCATTGCACATGACTTGTTTAACATTGAAGTGTACATTAAAGGGGAAGGAAACGCAACATGGAAAAATACGTCAGAGAGGCAGGTTGTAAGAAACAGGGTCAATATGTCACGCAGGTATGTAGTGTTTTGTCAGGTTTGGAGGAGAGAATACCGAAGGATATGACGCTCATACCGCTGTAATTTTAACTGGAATTATTCACAAATTTTTTCGAAGTGTAAACTTTTCAACTCACTGAAGACCTCACCGTACTGTGGGCTTGAGCTATGTGCCCCATGGTTAAATTGTCACGAGGTCACTTGAAGGGGACAATTTGCGTCATCAACTCTATGTGGCACGTGGCCCCCAATAATGTGGCGTGCTGTAATCGAAGATTCGTGCTGCAATTAGCATAGTTGGGGCGTGGAAGGCTGGCAAAAACAGATGTCTCTCGGATCGCGAGTCCCCGTACACCCTCAAGAGGCCCTCCAGAGAGGCGGGGGTTGTGGGAAGACGGAGATCGCTTGGGAGGGGCACGCAGTCACTGTTGCTGACAGTTAAAACCCATTTACAGGAGCCCTGACACGCAAAACGAATCTGCAAATAATTGATTTTGGCTTAGAGGAGGACTGTGGTGACTTGAGTGGTACCGCAACACGCTCACACCACAGCAGGGGAACAAGAGTCGTGCCTGGGTTCGAAACGATGACTGAGAGACTCCACAAAGTGGTCGATTATTATATATGGTTCCTTCCCCAGTATTACATGAGACGTGCAGTAAGTTTTCATTCAAACAAGTAAGTTTGTCATTTTGGTGATAAACAGCAGCAAGCATCCTTGTTACCTAACAAATGCTTCAACAATCAGGGCGAGAAAATTGCCTTTCGTTGCCTTAAAATTAATCACTGAAATATAACTGGAGCAGCATACAGAAAAGATCGCACTCATACACACAGTCAAATAACAATAGATTCGTTAAAAACACTAACAACTATAACCAACTAATATAATTAACAGAACATATAAAGCTTAAAAGATTCAATTGGGAACTGGTTTTTGTTTGGATTACAACAGAAATAGGTGATGAATTTGCTGATCAATTCGCAAAACTAGGAGCAATGAGCCAAGAAGATGAAAATACCAAAAAGGGCACTGAAAAGGGAGTTACACCAAGACAGTAACAAAATGCCAGAGCGACTGGGTCCATCACTTGAGAATTCTTCCCGAACGTCGAAAAAAGGCTGCAAATGAAAATACCAAAACTCCAAACCTGACAGCAATAAGCAGTGGACACGAAAACAAGAAAAAAAAACAACTGCCTACCTTCACAGGTTTAAGATTCTAGATAATCCACAGAAGGGCAAACCGTAAATCGCTTAATTTACGTGTGTCCAGTGTTAAACAAAGACAAATACTGTAATGAATGGGCAGTTAATAAAAGTGCATTTGGCTAGCCTCGTAGCTCAATCTGTAGAGTATCTGTGTGCTGTGTAAGAGGTCCCGGGTTGTATTCCCAGCTGGAAGGGTGGGAATTATTCTCTAGCCAGGATTATTCCTTGTCCTCCCCAGTGTCTGGAAGATAATATGACCTTTGTAGTAAAAAACGTGTGCATTAGTGAATAGGTAAACTTCAAATTGTCTGTTAATTCCATTGATTTTGAGAAACTCTGAAAGAATAATCTAAATATCAATAGCCATTTGTTCAAACTTGTAAAATTGTATTCCGACAATCACATTATGGTAATAAAGTTTGCCCTATTAATAAAAAATAAATAAGGAATAGTCATGTGTACCCAGTAACAGCAAATCTGGATTCGATTTCTGCTGATCTGAGTTATCTGGACTGGATTTTGGTATTTTCCCCTTAAACTTCAGCGCAAATATCGGGTGACTCTCGTCTATATAGATCTCTAAGGTTTTGAGCCTTGGTCCGTAAACGAATTTAGTACAAATATTCACAAATAATTTGAGAATGACTGTCTGTGATCTGCTGGTTAGCATACTAACCTTCAAATCCAGAGATCCCGGGTTCATTTCCGTCTGGAGGGTGCCAATTTTTCTATAGCTTATTTCCCATCCTCCCTAAAGTCTGGTAATATGAGTGTAAATGTTTGTGTAAATTTAATGTAATATCAAAAGCTTTAAATCCATTGTTTAACACTACTATAAGCGAGTGAACTTATTGCTGATGAGCATTTGCTCGAAATGTAAAAAACCACCGAAATGACCTTAGATGTCAAGGTCGGCATATGCAGTACTGGAAATATTTAAAAACTTGACAACACTTCGAAAGAGTATAGGTAACCACGGTCGTCCTCTTATTGTGGTGGTGGCGCTGCTGCTTACCAAGTGGGAGACTCGGGTTCGATTCCCGGTACCGGCGTGGGGATTTTCTCCTACGTTAAGACCCTGAGAATCTAC
Source organism: Tenodera sinensis (assembly GCA_030765045.1). Lineage (NCBI taxonomy): Eukaryota > Metazoa > Arthropoda > Insecta > Mantodea > Mantidae > Tenodera > Tenodera sinensis. The sequence continues at coordinate 20,947,964 of CM060963.1, forward strand.
TTGATTGAAATGTAACGTCCCTAGTTGCAAAGATAGCATAACGGGTCGAAAGGGACCGCGGCGCTCACCACGTCCCACCTCCAGCACTGCACTCCGCTCATGACGCTTCTGATGGGTAGAGGTGGGGGACGCAGCGGACGGGCGGTAGACCGTGGTCCGGAATGGGGTTTATTATTATAGGTAACCACTGCTAATAGCTATCTAATAATTAATTCGTGATGTATCTATTATTTTATGACTCTTAAATCACAATAGGTAATTCAACAACCACAGGGTTACAGAATTACGTTTACAACCTACATAATGGAAGCAGAGAAAGGATTCAAGGTATTCCACTAACAAATTCGATATCTAGATTTTACCTAAATGTTTGAGGCAGCTGAATGCAAAATTAGTATTTTTATACAAACAATCACTTGTGTGTATATGAGTGTAACTATGAACAATACGATAAAAGAAATGTTTAATAAATACCAAATTACGTATTGAAGTTCAGTATCTTCTCAAGGTACGAACTTGTTCAAGAAAATCCCCCAACCCAGGCTACCCCTTACATGAAGTATTTTTACAGATCAATAATATCTCTAAGTTTTATATTAAACGACCATATAGTATTTGAGATAGTTATAAGCAGTTAACATGTGCATCTTGAATTATCTGGAAAAAGTCTTAAAATCGTCTTCGTGTGGAAGGAATTTTGTAACACTGGTAAACCATAGGAGTTAAAAAATCTTTTTCACAAAGCTTACAATACAATTTATTTCAAATAACTTCATTGTGGCATTAACCACTGGAGATATAGCCATTATTATTGTTTTTAATTTTCAATATGTGTTTTCGTGATGCCATGCAAAGAGTATGGAAGTCCAAGATATGGTGATTTGCTTTCGAATATCTATCGATTTGTTTCCTCTATCACACCTGTATCTTTAACGAACTGTGTAATGAAACTGTTTCTGCAAAGCTTTTATGTCGATTATGTTAGCCGAACTGCTGTAGTTCCTGGTTACTGTTTCAATGTGTCATAAAGGGCATAAGAACTCTAGTTCTTCCTGGTCATCTTTAGGAATTATTCCTACTAATGCCGTTCAGGCTTATCTTAATACAAGAGGAGAGAAAAATAAACTTGCGTAAGAATAATCTATAAAATTCATTTAAAAACAAAAGCTAATATCTAGAAAAGTCACGTGACACCAGATATATTTTCCAGATCTTGCCAACGATGTTTTCTCAAAATGTTTAATAAATGTATTTTAAGATATATTATTTTATTTATCTCATTTTAATCTTCATTTGTCAGTCGAAATGAAATGTAACCCACACGATTAGTGTGCATACTCAGTGTGGCCCTTTGTGTTTCGAACACGACCCCCAGAAGGGAGGGATGAGGGACACGTGCGTGTATATTACTGTAACCTTTGTGCTGAACCAGACAGGTATCGTATCATCCAGTAGAATTCGCAATAGATACACCTAGCAACAATGATACCCTTTCTGGGGGGAAAATAAATGATTCTATAGATATTTAACGCTGAATTCAATCTGTTTTTGGTTTTACACACCAGGGATAGTTTAAGAATAATCCGATTTTTAATTTCATTAAAATGTTCATATCATTAGCTTTAATTTAGTCATAGACATATTGACAGAAATTCAATTATGGAGGATAGTGACAGAAAATGACAGTTGAAGTACTCACGCTTTTTAACAGTCATTCACAGCAATGTTTATAAAAAATGGAAACAAATTTGCCACCAAAAAGTTTCATGTCTTGTTTCTTCCTTTTGCATTGAGCATCCTTATCAGAATGATACTCCAGCAATTAGCTAATATTGTGGGTGCCCATTTCCATTCATAACATTTCTGTATGGTAGCTCTGTCTTTATCAAATCTTTGTCCATGCTCAACATTTATATGGTTACAACTCTGGTAAGAAGCCTTGATGTGAGTCCATGAAATGTACCTTTAAGGACATGTATCTTAAATCTTTATAAGCTTTGATAATTTCCTTACAAACTCGTTATACTCAGAGCCTGTTCTACTTCCAAGGAAGTTTTGTGTTATTCTATTGAACCATACTGAAGCTCGCTATTCCTTATCTGCTTCAAAATGTCGGTCTTGTTGAAGTTCTCGAATCTAAAGACTCACAAATAAGTAGGGGAAGTATTGTACTCCACCCAAAAATTCGAAGTTGAGATTTCACCGGAAATATATGAATCCAAAAGAGTCATTTTTAGAAAAAGGTCCGTCTGTGTGTCTGTCAGTCTGTGGACAGCATAACTCAAAAACTAAAAGTCTGTCAAAAACCAAAGTTGGTATTTTAGTTTAATGTCTTTCAAGAATGCAACACGAAGATTTTGAAGAAAATAGCCTTGCCCTAAGCTACCCTTTACATGAAAAATTTTTCGAAAATTTTAATTTTCTTGAAAATGGCTCTAACGATTTTGATTAAAATGTCGTATGTTTGAGATATTTTGATGACAAATGAAATGTATATCTTGAATTTTCTGGCTATAGCCCCTGTAGTCGTATTTACTCTGGATGACTTTTGCATATCTGGTAAACCGTTAGAGATAGACCAAATCGTACTATACAAAAAATGTAGATCTTGCTAAAATACACAATTTATATCTAAATAAATTTTCTTGTGGGGTGAACCATTTTGGAGATATTCCTTGGTATGTGTGTGAGTTTCCGAAAACTTCCATGAAATGGATCATCGTTGTTCATTTTTTTATATGTTAAGTGTGCAATATCAACAGAATCTCAAACCTTTAAAACATTTGACTATCGCACAAAGCCTACTGTATTCTAAGTTCCCGTTGCACCTACAAGGAAATAAGCAATAAGATAATTTGTACGAATGTTTATCTCAACTAACACGAAGAAGATATAGGAATAAGAGTTTGTAAGAATGGTTAGTACAAGAGTAGAGAAAGTCATGTGAGTGTAACACATCAGATTTTTAACTTTAGCACCTAATAGATGAGGGAATTTTTCGGTAAGAGATGTAAACCCTTCCGTTTAAAAATTGTTTAATTAGGCCGAGTTTTATGTGAAAGAATGGAAGAACTATATCTTCATGAGCAACCAGATTTTCCCATTGCATATTTGTTTTACCAACTTTAAAATATCGTTCAGGCCTTTCCTTATTTCGTAATAGGATTTTCTATGTCGACTATCCCGCTCGCATTTTGTTTAATCTTGCTACATCCCCAAAAACAATGCAATTATTTTGGAATCGCCACACACATTTCACTTAGCTCTCTTTATATTATTTATATTATTAATTTATACCTAATATAATTGCTATAATACATCTATTAGTATGATGAACCGTTATGACTTCATTTATATAAAGGCAGCTATCGTGTGTAGATGTTCGCTCATTGAAGAATCCAAATAAATATAAATTGGTAGAAATCGATACTTTCTGACTGTGATTTTGAGGTTAACTTCCAGATTATCTGAACAGTCGCACAAATGTATAAAAAAGAATCAAAAGTAGTAATGTTTATGTTACCAACTGTCGAATTGTTTTATAAATTTACTATATTTTCCGCAAATAATGATTCCATATGTGTTCACATTCAACTCTGATTTCAGAGTTGAATTTAGCAATGTGAATTTCTTTGCATCCCAAGAATGTAACCTTTGTACAGTGTTATTTTTCTGTAACCCTATAATTAAGTACTTAAATATATTTCGCAAAACTTTGGCGTTGGTTTCACACTTTGTAACAGGGTAAATGGATGAATGCTTTGATCTCTTTGGCATTTAGGAGTCCCCTGTGTGGTTGAGGGAGAAGATTCGTTAAGCCACCCTTCAGTTCTAATTTAATATTGCAGTCAATAGCACATAATCTCTGACATTCCATGTGCCTGAGAGAATATGCTGTTTTACGGCCGAGTACATCTGTGGGGAAATCGTTCTTGACAGTAATCAATTAGCAATTGTGTTTTCCCTGAGGATATTGCCCAGGAGTCTTCACGCTGACCCCTCGTTCAGTTCCACTGGGGAATGAATACTCGACTCTTAATGTGTTTTCTAAACAGTCCAACTCAACTCGACATTACATTTGCATTTCTACTCCCTCTTGTCTTTTTCTCTTGTTGTTTTTTTTATCTCATCCCTTTGCTTCACACATTTTCTGTGTCTTCCTCACTTTTTATTCCCCCTCTAATTTGTTCCATTAGAGGCAGTAATCCCGAATCCAGAACGGGATAATGGGTTTCAGCAGTTTTGCTTCCAAGCAATCTGCCCCCGCACGCTCCCAAATTGGGGCCAAGAAAGGGGGATATAATTTAGTAATGCGCCCAATAGCCCCGGCAAGGGGAAGAGACCATATATTTCCTTGTTTTTTTAAAGTGTGGGTTCTTAATGTGTTTGGGTTGAGAAAGGCTGCGATATAGATGTAAGAACTTAGTGCCAAAGTGAACTACGTCAAACTTTCAAGACGCCTTTATTACGGCTTTGAGACCAAGGCTAGACTAAACTTCGTGCACTTTCACTCCAGTATTCTGGATTCACTTTACATGCACAGTAGGATTTCTAATTTTCCGTATCCTTGTGCACATTATTAAGCAATGAATATAAAGATAAATAAATTATACATATACATCGTATCAATGCAGAGTTGAAATCGATTTAAATTCAATCCCATTTGCAGTATGATCGATTTGGATACGCAAGGCTCAAGCATAAATAATTCAAGCGTTTATGTTGGTCACTGGTTTATGTTGGTGAACCTGTAAAAATATTTGTTCTGGGTATTGTAAGTGGGTTTTGAGTGCATGTGTTTTAGAAGAATATATTGCGAGATTATAGGAACAATAAAAGTGGTTTTGTTGTGTTTTATTACAGTACTTTCACTAAGAAAAAATGACGAGCGTGCAGCGTGTTACAATGAGTACATGAAGTTAGCATCTTTGGTGGATTCAAATCGATTTAAATCCGGAAGGATTTCGTTCCGATCCCATTTTTAAGAGGATCGGATCCAGGTATTCAGTTCACGTTTCCACTCACTATTCCATCCGGAATGAGAATTCAAATCGATTTGAATTCCTCATGAAAAGGTAGTAGTATAGTAACCGCAAAATTTAATGGCGGCTGATAGCGGAGTACTATTATTCTCTTTTCTGTTGTGCAAATAAATTTTGGGCGTGCAAATGATATTTTTTGCAATACTTGATACGTAACTTAATCATTGCTAACGCGTATTTCGTAGTGTGAGGTAAATTAACAATTATTTTATCAATTCCCATAGCAAGAAGGCTAAAACTGGTCATTAATACTTAAGGCGCTAATAGGAAATGACGTCAGCAGCAAACTAACCTAAAAATAAGTTATTAATGAATCCTTAGCAAAATGTACAAACGTATGATTTATTTATTGATTCAAATATTAAATCTGTAATTGTACATGTTAACATTAAAATCAATTAAATTATTTTTATTTCTTCAGTATATCTCGAGGTGGGATCTGGATTTTGACGTGAAATATACAAATTATTAGGCCTTTAAGAGACAACATAGATGAAGCTTTTCATTTGTCTGCATTGGGAATTCATTTTTTCTTAATGTCCAACAAAATATAGAAAAGAAATTATAATTTATTATTGCTTTTTACGACTTTTTCAAGTAATGCAAGCAGTAATTGGCTAACCACGAACTGTAAGTTACTTATCAGGTCTCGAATGCTTGGGAAAACTTGGTCCAGCGGGTCTCGTATTCTGAAAATGCATTCTCGACATCATTTGCTTTACATCGTGATTTCACAGAGTGTTTAACTACACAACACAGCAAGTCTATGGTTGAATTTAGTATGAAGCTACCCGCCATGAATTTTTGCGACAGCTATTGATACCTTCGTGCTGCACTATCTCCAGAAGGCAAAGACATACGAAATGGTAATATTAGCTGCAGGGAGAACGGAATATGGAGAATGAAATTCAACAAGGAAATATATGACCTCTTCAAAGAGCCAGAACTGTCCACTGTGGCCAAATTAAAAAGGCTACAGCGGACAGGGCATGAACAAAGAGTGGATGAAGGGCATAACCTAAAAAGTGATGAAAGGAGTGATATTTGGAAAGCGACCGATAGGTAAGCCTAGGAAAAGGTGGATGGATTCAGTGAAAGAGGGCAGTTATCAGCTTCTAACATGCAGATAGCTCTGGATAGAGATGATTGGAGGTTTCTGATGAAGAAGACCCCAGGTCCGTTTTTGGCTGTAGCGCCATTGGAAGAAGAAGAAGAAGAAAAAGAAGAAGAAAAGGAAAAAGGAAGAGCTTCTTGTTTTTCAATAATAGACCTATATACCCAGTATTCAAACTACGTCCATGTTAATCGAGATAGAGCTTTGTAACAATAGTTAAATATTTTGTTGTAGTTGCAAGGTTGATGGAGAAACCAAATCTATAGCCAGGTATTTAAAAGCACTACCTATAATCTAGCCTTGAAGTCGCATATCCTTTCGATGACATCACAGGAAACACTACTATTCCTTGTTCCTACTTTAAAAAACTGATGTGTTGCACTCACATGACTTTCTCTACTCTTGTACTAACCATTCTTACAAACTCTTATTCCTATATCTTCTTCGTGTTAGTTGAGATAAACATTTGTACAAATTATCTTATTGTTTATTTCCTTGTAGGTGCAAGGGGAATATTGGAATACAGTAGGCTTTGTGCAATAGTCAAATCTTTTAAAGCTTTAAGATAAATTGAATAACGATGACTCATTTCACGAGTTTTCCGAAACTCGCACACATAAAAAGGAATATCTCTGAAATGGTTCATCCCACAACAAAATTTATTGAGACATAAATTATGTATTTTAGCAAGATCTACATTTTTGTATAGTATGATTTGGTCTATCTCTAACGGTTTACCAGTTATGCAAAAGTCGTCCAGAGTAAATACGACTACAGGGGCTATAGCCAGAAAATTCAAGATATACATTTCATTTGTCATCAAAATATCTCAAACATATGAGATTTTAATAAAAATCGTTACAGCCATTTTCAAGAAAATCAAAATTTTCGAAAAATTTTCCATGTAAAGGGTAGTTTAGGGTGGGGCAATTTTCTTCAAAATCTTCGTGTCACATTCTTGAAAGACATTAAACTTAAATACCAACTTTGGTTTTTAACCGACTTTTCGTTTTTAAGTTATGCTGTCCACAGACTGACAGACTGACTGACAAGACAGACACACACACGTGCGCGCGCGCGCGTACCTTTTTCTAAAAATGCTTTTTTGGATTCAGGGGGCCTCAAAACGTGTATTTCCGGTGAAATCTCGACATCGAATTTTTGGGTGGAATAAAATACTTCCCTTACCAGTAGAGAAAGTAAAATGTGTCAATATGCAGTGAAAGGTTATCTCGATATACAAGAAGTAGGTAGAAGAAAGAATAGCTTCTAGAAGAATGAGAAGAAAAGGTCATGTGAATACAATACGTAAGTATTTAGCCTCTGAATTAACAGGACCGTAATGGATATTTGGAGCAAATGAGACATATGGGTGTGTGGAAGGAAGCTCAAATAACAGGGAATATGTGAGTGTTCGGTTTATGAAGGTTGTTCACTTCATCACAAGACTTGGTTGTTACATTGGAGTGCCAGTCAGTCAGTCCCTTTGTACGGACGAGACAGAGGTAGAAGCACGTTTTCCGGCTCACGAACATAAAGTCCTCTAATGGGATTCATGAGCAAGGTGGACTGGACAATTGGACATTTTGTCACCCGCACTCCGTCACGCTCACGTCGTCCTGCGCATGCGCTCCAGCTGAGGAAACACGAGATGCCTACCCCCTATAAGACTTGCAGCCCTAAATTGGCAACAATGCTCCTTGAGATAAAAGCCAGCAGAGAATATTTGCAAACCAAAATCAGTTCTATTTTGAATGAATTTATTTTTATTTAAATAACATGCTATGTCCAAAACAGTAACACTGCATTAATCAGCCTACCTGACCTTGGGTTTTTTCGGTTTTTTTTTTTTTTTCTGGCTCACTCAAGCGAATGCGGGGAAGGTTATTTATCTTACATCCCCAGCGTCACACCCTTTCATTTCTATCCGGTCTTTCCAGGCTGTAGGAGTAAGTGGGGTCGCCGGCAGGATGTGCTGCGGTGGAGCTTTCCTTTGAAAATACGGTGTTTGGCTGAGGGGAGGCGCTGTGGTCGGCCGGACCTGGTTGGTGGCGCGCCTTCTGTAGCGGCCTGGAACTCAGTGGGGCATCTGCGAGGGTCCAAACGTGGTACTGCTGCTGTGATGCATTCTGGCCACCTGTAGGGTAGTTTCATCTCATTCTTCCTTCTCGGGTCTGGCGCACAACAAGCCATCGTCTGACATGTCGCAATCCCCAACGCGACAGACAAGACAAAACGATTTAAACGATTTATAGAAGTGTTTCTTAAATAAAAGCTATCCAGCTGATTATATAATATAGGATATAGGACCTACAGAAGATCTATAGGAGGAAGGGAGGAAGTTAGGGAACCATAGGAGGCTACTACAGGCCGCACAGAGACGCGTGGAAGTCACCAACGTTTCCTAGCTTGAAGACACATCCCACTATAGGAACTTCCCAGAGAGGGCAATGAACGTCCCGTCCAACCAAGCAGCCCTCTAGTCTCCATTGGGAACATCTTTCCTTGGAACTAGTGTCCAGCACCGCCACAAACTCAGAAACACACCTGAAACATGATAAGCAAACGTACTGAAAGAAAAAATAGGTAAAGGAAATACTAGTAAAAGAGAAATCAGCTCAGCATTCGCCCACAAACCGGGTAAAACCATGAAAAAACTGAAGATTAGATTGGACAGTCAGTGAATCGAACTGGGATCTCCTGACTCCGAGCCTCACACCTTACCGCGGAGGCAACAGTCACTTTCCAGCTGAAGGCAATATTTTCAAGAACACAGTTGATGGTGAATGTAGTGCAACAGTGAAATTTAGTAAGAGAGAGAGAGAGAAAATGTTTCACTTTTCCTATTTCGGATTTTTATTATACTCTTAAATTGTGCTACCATGCTGTACAATTTTAATATGAATAATTTTAAAGGCACAAACTACCGTTAAATCGGTCCTTTGCCGCTTGGTACATAGTGCGAAGTGCGACGAATGACCAACTACAAAGGGAAGACTTTTTGTGCCCGTGCCTCTGACGAGTTACTCCCCCATAAGAGAGAGGTGAGATGAGAGGAGGCAAAGGGAACCGGAGCTACAGTTCCAACTTTAACCGGGCACTGGCTTTGTTTCCCTTTCTTTTTTTTATTCTTCTTTTTATTTATTTCTTATCTCTTTATCGCTTCATTTCCATAGCACTCTTTAACATCCATAACCATATGCAGGATATCAATTTTTTTTCTATTTTCCCTTGTTTTCCCGCTTTATTTGTTCGTATTTTCTGCTTTTTTCACATAGGTATACACAACACACACAAACACCCATGTCCGAGGCTTGGCTCGAACCGGCAATCTTTGTAACTCTTTGGTAGACGGTGAAAGGCATACCTCCAGTGACCGCGGTTAAAGTGACGGCTGGTTAAAGAAAAATGTCCCACTCTAGCTGGGAATCAAACCCTGCACCTGTAGGTTGAGTAATCAGAGCGCTGAGTACTTGATTATTGAGGCACTCCTCTAAATTATTCTTATGGAAGTGAGAGTTGTAAAAGTCCATCCGAAAACCTTGAGGAGAGAGAGCTTTTATTCAGTAACACTACCACGGTAGTCAGTGGTGGAACTTTCTCGACCTTTTGTGACACTATCTAAAATGCTTAACCAATGTCTGCGATATATTTAATCCGTAAAGGAAGGAATAAAAACTTGCTCCATTGTTGTTATTATTATTATTATTATTATTATTATTATTATTATTATTATTATTATTATTATTATTATTATTATTATTATTATTATTATTATTATTATTATTATTATTATTATTATTATTATTATTATTATTATTATTATTATTATTATTATTATTATTATTATTATTATTATTATTATTATTATTATTATTATTATTATTATTATTATTATTATTATTATTATTATTATTATTATTATTATTATTGCTGAATCCACGTTCACCACTGGTAGAGTCGTATTTAGGCATATACGAGTACAAATACTGTATCTCTCCCGCCTGTCAGCTTGTCCATGATGGATATTGGGGCTGTGAAATGGTTTGCAGAAGGCGCTGAACAAAGGCGACGGTTTGCACCGAAAGTAGGAAACATTTAAAGTAGGTGCTCCCCCGCCGCCAGAAAATGGCCGCTAGGTACGACCTTCGCCGTCGTCGCGGTAAATAATGGTGGAGCAAGAGGGTGAAGCATTCTCATGCAAATGTTCCTGGAGGGAACCGTCCACATAACTCAATCTCTGTAATTGTCGCCCTTCCGCTTCCTCTGGGGCCACCGAGATGCAATCAAAACTGCTCCAGAACACCACCCGCGTACCCTGTCTTGCGTGTCCCTGCATATCTTCGGGGGCGCAGATCTTAGTCTCAGGGCGCTCTTGTTCAGCATTCCGTGACATGGTTGACTCCGAGCTTAGCGAACCTCGAGGTCCTCGATGAACTTATAACTTTGTATTTCTTCACTCTAAACTGGGGTGCATGTATTTCCTCCCCATGTGGCAACTGCGCTTTGAATGCTTCAACATTTAGCAATGCATTAAAATAGTTTATAATTCTAAGTGTTGAGTGTGTGACTGTTCAGCACTGCCATATACGACCACATTCCAAGAAGTTATGAAACTGTCCCTCAGCCTTCTTCCACTGCTAATGACATGAACACCATAGAGGGCGTCCTCTCAGTATACTCTTACCGAAAGAATCTGCGTTGCCAAGTTGTGCAACAACACCGTCCAGGTGAGCAGTTAGCACTCTGAAAGGCAGTGGAATGAGGAATACACTAATGGGTTGCCTGGAAATGCACACGAACACCTGTTCTGAAAATTAGAAAGACAAACAATTGTTAGAATTTAGCACGTCACAAAGTAAAAATTATGTTTTGGATCCTGAATAAGAACTTTAAGACTTGAAAAGTAGGAACTATGATGGGGTAGCCAGAAGTCGTTATGTTACAGGAATGTATTGTGTGAATAAGTGAGTGAGTGAATGAGGGAGTGAGGAGTGAAGGAGGGGGAGGGAGGTTTTAGGGCCCGTTGACGAAGTCATTGGGATAATACTTGCTGATGATTAAATATACTACCCGAAATTGTAGACCATGGTCTATTGGGTTTGGGAATCTGCAAATCCACTACCTACACGGCCTACAAATTCGGGTAGTATAATTATGTTTAATCATCAAGGCGCCGGCCGTGAATGCCTCAGATTCTACAATACTTGCTAAGATTCGAAACAGTTTAATCCAGTCCTCAAGCAGTCGGCACTTCACTTCAAATAGCTCTGTTTTAGTCTCCATTACATTTAACTGGCGTTTTCTATTCCCAATCCCACCCCACATACCTATCCTTAGCTATATCTGTGTTCTTTCGTATAAAATGTTACCACTTGAAAGTTTTTGCTTCATGTTGTAATTCTTACAGACCTATTCACTATAATGGAACACAAAGAGAATTTACAATTGCAATGCGTTTTTGAATACAGCGGAAGTCGTACATACTTGATAAGAAAACATCGTTTGATCAGAATTTTTGAAACTGCATTCCCCAAATCCCAAAGGTGCAGCTGCTCTTAGACTATGGGTTTAACTTATCAACCTAAAATCCAAAATTGTTTTGTTTACTAACATATACTAACTCATCTGGACCTTCTAAGTTCATCTGGCCTTTAGAAAAATACATTCTAATACTTGCTCCATGTGACCATTAATATTTGAAGCTGAGCATCTGCACCCAATGACAGTCTCTTTGGCAGTCGTAATTTGTCTAATGTTTTGAAATGACATATAATGGAATTTCTGCCATAATGAGACCTTAGGAATGCACATTAACTTGAAGAAATAAATTTCTCCGTTTGATTCCCGTTTGTCATCTGAGGGCTTTTGGAGACTTATAGGTGGGTATGTTTCATCAATTAAGTTGATCTGTTCTGTAAGAATAAATATATTTATCATTTCTAAGATCTATACTGTTGGTACTATTCAGAATATTGTTAAATGAGCCCTCTCGGTTGAGAGTCAAATAGCTCATACATATTGTTTGATCAGCTTAGAGGAAGACAGAGTTTCTTCAGTAAATTGTAACAGTATCATGTATAAGCCTATTCTTCCAGAGAGGTAACATGTGACAGTAAATAAGCAAATATACAAATAAAAAATTTCCTGAAATGAAAAGACGTTGAGGGAAGTATTTATTACTCTCTGACCATTGAAACATTGAAATAGTTTTCAAGAATTTGGAAGGAATTTCGTCCGCAGTGAAGCTTGGATTAGGGAACACGCCCAAGTTGTACGCAATGCGTGTCGTGGTTGGCCTCCCCCTGTAGCCAGCATCCTCCAACCCGATGCATCCCGTTGGGGTGGTGGCGGAACATGCGCAGTTGTGCCGTAGCCACAATCAATGCCTGGTACTGTTTCAACCCTCAACTCGGAGTTTTCCAATCCACTCGAGAACACAATGCCTGCCCCGTTACTATGGGAACGGAACCCGCGCGCGCGCAACCTCCTGCCTGCAAGAAAAGTCAATCCCAACACATGGTTTGTATCCAACGTCCTCTCTTCAAAACTTGTCCGTGCAGGCGAAGAACACGAATCTTGGTCATTGCTTGCCTCAACAGAAAACTCTTATGCCTCAGTAGTTCTCAGTTGTTTCGCTATCTAAAGTTCCAACATTGTCTCAAAACAGTTATCCTAAGGTTTTGGATGCGTTTTGTTGAATGGAGCATCCAACCGTTATGTAATCTACTGTAACATGCTTGGATTAAGTTCCAGTCTTCAATTCAGCAACATGAACATAAACAGTTGAAGTAAACAACACACACCTTGGTCAGTTGACGACTAGGTTAACATTTTGATTTTCTCAAAAATGTATTTAACGATTTTCATTAAAATGCAACATGGTTGACACATTTTAATGGCTAACGAATGGTGTATTTTGACTTTTCTCACTATAGCCCATGTAGTCATGTGTACTCTTGCATAACTGGTAAATCGTAAGAAAGAGACCAAATCTTACAACACAAAACATTTATGTCCTAATGTATCTTTTTGTGGAGTAAAAAATTTCGGAGGTGTTCCATGATATTTGCGTGAACTTTGTAATACTTAAACGTTTCTTAAATGGCTGTCGCTCAAAGCCTACTGTACTCCCTTTGAACCTACAAGAAAACAACCAATAAGATAATTTCTACAAGTGTTTATTTCTATTAACATGAAGTAGCTAGAGGAATAAGTGTTTGTAAGAATAGTTAGTAGAAGGGCAGAGAAAGTCATGTGAGTGTAACACATCAGGTTTTTAGCGCATATTTTGAGCTCTGGGAATAAATATTGGGGACATATGAAGAATCTAAACAGTCAGTAATCAATGATGGGGTACAACTGAAGTTTGAATTTAGGTTATGTTTTTCCACAAATGTACTCAACACTACCGCTTAAAGTTTCGGCACTTAAGTGTATATTTTAATATATAATTTAACTCTAAACTTAAGGCTTTTACCACAAATGAATACTCCATGTATCTAACACCTCAGCACTATGCATTCTCTTCTGGATTGCATCACTTGATTGAATCCCAGATTGCAGAGTTGATGTCGGCCAAGGACGATAGCATATATGTATATGTGATTAGATCTAATAGATTTACTGCAAGACTGAATTCCACCACACTAGTGGCAATTACATGTCCCTGAATTATGTCAACATTGTTAAGTAAAGAAAATGGTTGTGTGTGACACAGTGGCTTGTCTGCGCATGGCCAGCATGAAAAGAAAATATGAGATGAATTAAACTATCTAGAAGCCTGGACATTTAAAATAGTGTTGAAAGTTGCCTTAAAGATTTAACAGATATCGTGGTGAAGTCAAATCTCTTTGGAAGTAAACTAATTAGAAATTACTATCTTATTTTATGACACCGGCGTGAAAGCTTACGCAGTTTTGCTCAGATAACCGTTGACAAAAGCCGAAACAGCCCGAATTGGAATTTCATATTCCGCCCCCGCTATAACAATATTTCTCTTTCTCTCTCCTTTATCATTTCTTACTCTCTACCTCTCTCTTTGCCGGTCTGCGTGACTCGGTTAGACGCTGGCCTACCGATCCCAAGGTCGCGGGTTCAAATCCGGCTCAGACCGATGGTTTTAAAAACGACAGCTCCATGTCAGTAAATTTAATGGCATGTGAAAGAACTCCCGCGGGACAAAATTCCGGCACAAACAGCTGATAAAGGAAATATCCGTCCTCCTCCTTTTGAAACCTCAACGCACACATTCTGAGTCTAATTCCGATCTGGGCGGGAGGTTTTTCTTTATCTAAAATCATTCTATGCCCTCCACGCAGTCTGTAAGTGTGGAAGTTAGTATGCTTCATGACAAAAATAAATACCATTAGAGGTAGAAACCTAAGTTTCAAAGTACAACAATCACATTTCTTAAAGTCAAACTTCCCTAAATGATCATAGAAGTTAAACCGTATTATATGTTTACTATAACTAATAGGGGGTTGGTTCCCGATAAGTGTGAGGCTCGCATTTAGTAGGTAAAGGGTTCGATTCCTGTCGACCACCAACACTGACCTGGTCGATAGGCAAATTCTGAGGTAGGTTATCTATCAAAATTTTATTTCCTCATTTCCCTTTCGTACTGTTTCCTTTTGAAGTTTCAGCTCTGCTTATAGGTTTCATAGTGCGAAGCAGTGCCGAACAGATGGCTCGAATGCTTGCTCCAAGGATGTATTTTATTTTCCTCTACTGGTAAGTAGGGAAAATATGGTATTCCACCCAAAAATTCGATATCGAGATTTCAACGGAAATATGCTTTGAGGCTCCCTGAATCCAAAAAACGAAAAGTCGGCTGAAAAAAAAAGTTGATATTTAAGGTTAATGTCCTTCAAGAATGCGACATTAAGATTTGAAAGAAAATTGCTCCCCCCTAAACTACCCTTTACATGGAAAATGTTTAGAAAATTTTGATTTTCTTGAAAATGGCTATAATGATTTTGATTAAAATGACATATGTTTGAGGTATTTTTATGACAAATGAAATGTACATCTTGAATTTTCTGGCTATAGCCCCTGTAGTCGTATTTACTCTGGACAACTTTTGCATAACTCGTAAAGCGTCAGAGATAGACCAAATCATACTGTACAAAAAATGTAGATCTTGCTAAAATACACAATTTATGTCTGAATAAATTTTCTTGTAAGTTCAACCATTTCGCAGATATTCCTTGTTATGTGTGTGAGTTTTGGAAAACTAACTTTCGTGAAGTGGAACATCATTGTTCATTTTTAATTTCTCTACTGGTAAGTAGGGGAAGTATTGTATTCCACCCAAAAATTCGGTGTCGATATTTCACCGAAACTATATGTTTTGAGACCCCATGAATCCAAAAAAAAGCATTTTTAGAAGAAGGTCCGTGTGTGTGTCTGTGTGTCAGTCTGTCAGTCTGTGTCAGTCTGTGGACAGCATAACTCAAAAACGAAAAGTCAGTTAAAAATAAAGTTGGTATTTAAGTTTAATATCTTTCAAGGATGCGACACGAACATTTTGAAGAACATAGGCCCACCCTAAACTACCCTTTAAATGGAAATTTTTTCGAAAGTTTTGATTTTCTTGAAAATGGTTCTAATGATTTTGATTAAAATGTCATATGTTTGAGATATTTTTATTACAAATGAAATGTGTATCTTGAATTTTCTGGCTATAGCCCCTGTAGTCGTATTTACTCTGGACGACTTTTGCATAACTGGTAAACCGTTAGAGATAGACCAAATTATACTATACAAAAAATGTAGATCTTGCTAAAATACACAATTTATGTCTCAATAAATTTTCTTGTAGGCTGAACCATTTCGGAGATATTCCTTGTTATGTGTGTGAGTTTCGGAAAACTTTGAACTTTCGTGAAATGGACCATCGGTGTTCATTTTTTATGTGTTAAGTGTGCAAAGACAACAGAATCTCAAACATTTGACTTTCGCACAAAGCCTACTGTATTCTAACATTCCCCTTGTACCTACAAGGAAATAAGCAATAAGATAATTTGTACAAATGTTTATCTCAACTAACAAGAAAGAAGATATAGGAATAAGAGTTTGTAAGAATGGTTAGTACAAGAGTAGAGAAAGTCATGTGAGTGCAGCACATCAGATTTTTTTATATGTTAACTGTGCAAAGAGAACGGAATCTCAAAGCTTCAGAAGATTCGACCGGCGTTCAAAGCCTACTGTATTCTCATATTCCCCTTGTACCTTGTTTCTGCAAATGTTCATCTTAACTAACATGAAGAAGATATAGGAATTAGGGTTTGTAAGAATGGTAGAGAAAGTCATGTGAGTGTAACACATCAGATTTTTATTTAAGTATGAGAAAGTAAGTTAAGTGCGAGGGTTAGACCCCCTTACAAGTGTGATCCCTACAGAGGTAGTAATGCCTCCCCTGGATATTTTCCCTATCTTTTATGACCCGTAGGTTCCTCGATCCCTAGGGAGAGGGCAGGTAAGGGCTTCCTGCAGGTAAGCGTTACATTGGGGGGCATGTAAGGGTGAGTATTCAGAGACGTAACATTCTCTTGGGGTAGCAAAAGCACAGTCCAGCACCAAAATTTTCAGCCACACGCTGAATGTGTAGTTAATTGCGATTTTTAATTATGAAAACGAATTCCGCAGAGAGTTTAAGCATAACCAATAGAGCGCAAAAGGGAGGTAGGAGATGAATGTGCAAAAGTATGCAATCTGCAAATGTTATTTAACAGCTGATTTAGCTGCTACTTCCCCACCTCCACCCTTCAGTCAGAGGGTGCGTTAGCTAGTGCTTGTGACGTGTAAAATCACAACCAGACAGTCAGTATACAGTGACGGACACATAGGCGATTCCATGGCAGTTTATAAGCCACACATTGAATTCTCTGACAATGTCTTCAGAAGTCCTTTTCAATCTGGATGAGTTTTGCATGAATAGTAAGCAGTAAGAGACAGACAAAAACTTACTAAATAAATGTAATTAAAACACACAATTTATGTAAAATACCTCTTTATTATTTTGAGTAAATCATTTCAGAGATATTCTTCATTATTTGTTTGAATTTGTCAATAGTTATGCTTCTCTCAAATATGAATGTGTTATTAGCTTTTCTTTATCTCTTGACCTTGTAAAGAGAACGGAGAAGTCATTGCATGGCAACCAGCTTCTGAAAATGCTTATGTACTATTCTACATACCAGGTGGCCCAGTCCAGCCGGCATTGTGGCAAGTATTTAACCCTTGGTGAGTTAAAAATCACGGAGCTAAACCTAGTCAATGGCATCCGTGAACTTCGTTCTGCTTATAAGAGAAGCAGGCGGGATGCCAGGCTATTGTGTATAGCTTGTGACAATAGTCTTATTATATTTTCCACTTCACTTACATGACTTTATTTTCCAGAGATAAACTCATTCCTGTATATACTGCTATTGTGTAGCATTACAGATTACAGAGTGCAAATTTCCGTAACAAAATCCATGAAAACATTAGGGCACATAATGTTTCATTGGCATTTCTTCGATAATATTAAAATATTTTCCAGAATTAGTTAATTTTTGCAAAAATATGTGTGTTTAAGTATTTAAATAGTTTAGTCTCGCATATATATATTTCACGATAGGGGCCATATGTGGAACACATGTCATGAATAAAGAAATGTCGCTTTTTATTTCGTGTTTATTTGCTAATCGCTATATCCAGTTATTCTTACAGTTACCTTACATCTAATTGTAAGCTTACATAAGTGGATAACAAAGCATGCAAACTATGCCAGAAAGTTATAAACAACAACAAAAATCTAATGTGTTGCACTCACATGACTTTTATTCCTCTATCTTCTTCGTGTTAGTTGAGATAAACATTTGTACAAATTATCTTATTGCTTATTTCCTTGTATGTGCAAGGGGAATGTTAGAATACAGTAGACTTTGAGCGATAGTCAAGTCTTTTAAAGCTTTGTGATCCCGTGCTCTTTGCACGCTTAACATAAAAAAATGAACAACGATGTTCCATTTCACCGAAGTTTTAAGTTTTTCGAAACTGTCACAAATAACAAGGAATATCTCCGAAATGCTTCACCCTACAAGAAAATTTATTCAGACATTGTGTATTTTAGCAATATCTATATTTTTTGTAGAGTATGATTTGGTCTATCTCTAACGGTTTACCAGTTATGCAAAAGTCGTCCAGAGTAAATACGACAACAGGGCCTATAGCCAGAAAATTTGAGATATACATTTCATTTGCCATAAAAATATCTCAGACTTACGGCATTTTAATCAAAATCGTTAGTCATTTTCAAGAAAATCAAAATTTTCGAAAAATTTTCCATCCAAAGGGCAGTTTAGGGTAGAGCTATTTTCTTCAAAATCTTCGTGTCGCATCCTTGAAAGCCATTAAACTTAAATACCAGTTTTGGGTTTTAATCGACTTTTTGTTTTTGAGTCATACTGTCCACAGACACACACGGACCTTTTTCTAAAAATGCTTTTTTGGGGTTCAGGGGGCCTCAAAACATATATTTTCGGTGAAATCTCGACATCTACATTTTGGATAGAATACCATATTTCCTGTACTTACTAGTAGAGAAAGTAAAAAGGCCCATATTTGGGGTCTCCATCTAGGGGATATGTCAATGGCGACCACAAGGTACCCAAGCTGAGCAGAACATTACTTCCACTTACTGGTGTTTTGCTCCTCACTGTAACTTTTCTATCTGACCTTACCTTGGTCATCTCTTGTTCTCTTCCGACCCCGATGCTATTAGGGTTCCTGAGGGCTAGGGTAATCAGAGGATATGGTCGGTGAATTTATTTTGATAACTCTCCCGGTCAGGTCGGTGAGACCCGTAAACCAACGACAGGTGTGGTCCTCCAGACATCCTGGGGGTTGTGAGAGAGCGATGTGACCGCCAAAACATAAAAATATGGTGCTCTCTAAAAATCGGTTACTATTACTGCTATTGCTCTATATTAAATATTGGAGAGCAAGAGGATTAATGACTTCATTGTCAGAAATCCAGCATTAGCTAACAACAATATTTGGGGACGTTAGCCACATAAAATCTCAACTGTGAGGGAGACAACAGTTGTTTCATGCGTACGGATAGACAAAGTGACGCTAACAGATGAATGCACCAGAAGCAAAATCATATTTCATCCTTCGTCCCAAAAACTACAGCGATAAAATTCACGGACAATGAGCACTGCATTAGAGCTTGAAGTTAAAGGTCTTCTTATACTTATTACAAATTTTATAGGGGTAGGAACATGAAAAGAAAATTAGATTGTAAAGAAGATAGTTTCATTAGGTGTATTATGCAGAGAAACAGCGCGCGGCGTGTGAAAATTACCGCGGGGTCCTTAAAGAAGGGAGCAGTCTCCATCTTGTGCCGATTCCAGTAGCATTTTACGGCACATTAGGGAAGAGGGGGTTAAATTCATCGGCACACTCAATTTAGTTTACACCTTCCTGTATGAAGGCGCAGCACCTGCCTCTCGTTCCACTGCGCGCACAAGCTCATAGCTTAGACAAAACGATAGCACGACTCCTATATCTAATACCACGTGACAGGCCATTAGACAACGTGTTGTATGGACTGCCCTGTCTATCGCTAATACCATGTTTTGTGACACGTAATAGATAATGCCTTTTACCAGACAGGGTGATAACCGTACCAACAGACGACCCTCGTAGCCGCGGTCGCTAGAGCGTTTGTCTCTGGCGCTCCGCCGCGTAGAGTGCCACGGGCTCGAATTCCGCTGCAGACATGGGTATTTATACGACAGAATGCGTTGGACTCACATGACTTTCTCTACTCTTGTACTAACCATTTTTACAAACATTCATTCCTCTATTTCATGTTGATCGAGATAAACATTTGCAGAACTTACCTTATTGCACGGCCAAGGGGTAAAAAAGTGAATAACGACACAAAAATGCCTTTAGATATAACATATGTTTTAACAAGGTCAGCCTTGTTACTTTCTCTACTGATAAGTAGAAGGAAGTATTGTATTCCACCCAAATATTCGATATTGAGATTTCACCGGAAATATGTTTTGAGACCCCCTGAATCCAAAAGAAAGCATTTTTAGAAAAAGTTCCGTGTGTGTGTAGTCTGTGGACAGCATAACTCAAAAACGAAAAGTAGCCTAAAAACCAAAGTTGATATTTTTTGTTTAATGTCTTTCAAGGATGTGACACAAAGGTTTTGAAGAAAATAGCCCCACCCTAAACTACCCTTTACCTGGAAAACTTTTCGAAAAATTTTATTTTCTTGAAAATGGCTCTAACGGTTTGATTAAAATGTCATATGTTTGAGATATTTTTATGACAAATGAAATATATATCTTGAATATTCTTGTTTTAACCCCTGTAGTTGTATTTACTCTGGACGACTTTTGCATAACTGGTAAACCGTTAGAGATAGACCAAATCATACTACACAAAAAGTAGATCTTGCTAAAATACACAATTTATGTCTAAATAAATTTTCTTGTAAGGTGAACTATTTCGGAGATATTCCTTGTTATGTGTGTGAGTTTCGAAAAACTTAAAAGTTTCGTGAAATGGAACATCGTTGTTCATTTTTTATATGTTAAGTGTGCAAAGAGAAGGGGATCTCAAAGGTTTAAAACATTTGACTATCGCACAAAGCCTACTGTATTCTAACATTCCCCTTGTACCTCCAAGGAAATAAGCAATAAGATAATTTGTAGAAATGTTTATCTTAACACGAAGAAGATATAGTAATAAGAGTTTGTAAGAATGGTCAGTACAAGAGTGGAGAAAGTCATGTGAGTGCAACACATTAGATTTTTTATAGTAAGATTTGGTCTATCTCTTACGGCTTACCAGTTAAGCAAAACCCATCAAGAGTCTCGTGGCAGAAAATACAGAATATACATTTCATTTCCCTTAAAATATCTTAAATATATGGCATTTTTATCGAAATTTTTAAAGCCATTTTTAAAAAAATCCAAGTTTTCGAAAAATTTACCTAGTAAAGGGTAATTTAGAATGGAGAAAGTTTTTTTCAGAATCATGGCGTCGCATCTTTGAAAGATATTTAACTTAAATACTATCCTTGGTTTCTAACCGAATTTTTGTCTTTGAGATACAGGAATACACACAGACACACGGACCTTTTTCTAAAACTGCTTTTTTTGAAATTTCGACATCGAATTACATATATATATATATATATATAGGGACACTAAAGTCTCGATTCATTTTCGAGCTAACGTTAGAATTTGGTTTTTGTTTCAGGCTGGTATACTAGGGTCATTTCCATATAACTGTGATCCAAATATGTCTTAGCTGTCACGTGACTAGTTCGGTCTCATTAGCTACTGTTGTTGTGGGATACAAAATAGTTTTTTATTTAACATGATCATTTACCCCAATACATGGCAAGATAATTGTAAGATTTAATTGTAATAACCACCTTCATTAAATATATTAGTAACGTAGTTATGGCAGACACAAATTTAATGGCGGTTAATACCTGACATTACTATTATCTTTCCTGTTGTGCCAAGAATATATATGTATGCAAATTATATTTACATCACCAACTTTTCACAGAGTGTTTATGTAATACCACAAGGCGAATATTGTGTTGAGCAATCGCCATTAAATTTCGTGTCAGTCATAATTCATCTGTAATGTATGCAAATTCTGATCAATAAATAGATCGGAGAATACTTCGATTTGAATCTGCCTTTCAGGATGACGAAAGCACGTGCTTTCATAGGCTGCCCCTGCATTGCACACAGCTTGTTTGACAGTGAAATACTGACGAATGTCTTTTACAGGTAAATGGTGGAGCCTAGCCATTGAATATCTTTCCGAATTGTAAGACAAAAAGATTTTTGCATGCCAGTTGCTATCTTTTGTATTCTGGCATATAGAATTCAAACTTCAATTTAAGTTAAGGTTTAAAATTACGCTGTATACGACAGAATAAAAATATAAGTTCCAAACCCCTATAAACTTTTAAGTGCACCTTGTAGATAAGTAAATGGCAGTACTTAACTTCAGCTCACTGCATTGTAAGGCACTCAAAACATTTTTGAAGGCGTCTTCATTGAATTATGGCAAAACTTCCAAAAAACTAATTAGTTTTATACTCAAAAGTCCTAAAATCAGAAGTAGAATAGAACTTTTTAATATGCCATCTTCAGCTCTCTAATCTTATTATGTCGAAATTTCACCGAAAATATGTCTTGAGGCCCCCTGAGTCCAAAAACAAGCATTTTTAGAAAAATATCCATTTGTATGTGTGTGTCTGTCAGTCTTTGGACAGCATAACTCAAAAACGAAAAGTTGATTAAAAACCAAAATTGGTATTTAAGATTAATGTCATTCAAGGATGTGACACGAAGATTTTGAAGAAAATTCCTCCATTCTAAACTACCCTTTACATGATCTTCTTGAAAATGTCTCTAACGATTTTGATTAAAAAGCCATATGTTTGAGATATTTTATGGCAAATTAAATGTCTGTTGAAATTTTGTCCAGTTTACTCTGGATGGCTTTTGCATAACTGGTAAACCGTTAGAGGTAGACCAAATCTTACTATAAAAAAATGTAGATATTGCTAAAACACACAATTTATGTCGAAATAATTCTTTTGCAGAGGGAACCATTTCAGAGATATTCCTTGTTATGTGTGTGAGTTTATCCAAAACTTTACTTCTGTCAAATGGTACGTTATTATGTTGGCCATACAAAGAGAGCGGAATTTGAAAGCTTTAAAAGATTTGACTATCGCTCAAAGTCCACTGTATTCCCCTTGTTTTCCTTGAAGCTTCAAGGAAATAAGATAATTTCTGCAAATGTTTATCTCAACTAACACGAAGAAGATTTAGGAATAAGAATTTGTAAGAATGGGTAGTACAAAAGTACAGAAAGTCATGTGAGTCCGATTGATTAGATTTTTAAATATTTTTTGTTAGTTTTTAATGTTCCTCATAACGTAATTTTTGGAAACTAAAGCTTGTGTCACATTATTGTGACGTATGGAGAAAAATAAGTTTGTAGAAGCTATGTGTAGGTAAGGAATGATGGGTAAAATTCAAAATTTGTTTACTATGCGTCTCCTTGCAAAATCGTTTGCAAAGAAGTATTTAACAGTGGCACCTACGTTTAGTAACAATGAATTTGGCCGTTCCATCCTTGACATCCTAATCGATAAAAATTTCAAGTAGGCCAAATGAAAACCAGGCTGTAAGATTGTTGAGGGATGCACTGCCTAAAACACGTGAGGTTCAAGCTGCTATGACGTAAGATTCCTCGTTACGAAGGCAGTGCAAGTTACAGTTGCCATGGTTACGAAAGTGAGGTGCAGAAAAAAAGGTGACTGCTGCTGGTAGCATAACTTGTTGCTTGGCTGTCTGTGACTTTGAACCCTACCTCCCTCTCCCTTCCCTCCCCCCTTCCGTCCTCCCACCATCTCACGAAATCCTTGAGAATCTCCAGTCAATGGTTCGCCGATTTGCATCCGAATGAGCTGTGAATGCAAATAGAAGCGGGCTGAACGCGAGTGTGTTCATTTGCATGCCGGCAACGTTGCTGCAGGGACTTATGTTTTAGAACGCGCTTCCCTTGTGATTATAGCGCGAGCTTGTACACCCCCACCCTACTTTTATAGCCTTCATTTCTCCAACGTGCGACATTTATGTGCGCGTCTCATAAAATGCTAGAATTTTCACCGGAAGGCCGAGGAGCGTAATAACAAGTGACGTTTTCATCGAGCGATTTGTCTGGCGCTCTAGGAAGATGAAATAAATGAACATCGAATGTAGTTATTCAAATGTTCTCTTCTTTGCTCCGCTTAGGACTACAAAAATGAATATTATTGTAACTATCTCACAATTCGACGAATCCCACTTCTGACACCAGTGTGCCAAGGACGACAAAATTCAGTCCAATTACTTTTTTCTCACTTTATTTTCTAACTGAATGCACAACAACATAGTTCTGTTTTACTGACGTTAACAAGTCTATAGTCTATCGTGATATTACAACTCACAGCTGTTTTCTTCTCGTAACTTTGACTCATCCCTTTCTGTCTTTCTTCACTTTCTCTGTCCCACAAGCAGCTGACGATATAGTCACTTAGCCCTCATTAAATGCTTCGCTATCTTCCTTTCGACGCGACCGTGCACAGCAGCTGAAAAAGTAAAAACTGACTGACTCCCCGACGACTCAAGTCTAACTGCCAACTAACTCCTCTCGTCACCTCGCCTCCTTATATAGTGGGGATGAAGTAAGATTGTCCTTTCTCGAACTTCTATAAACACGCCGGCCGCAGGCCTTCTTGAACGAACTAGAAAATCCTTTTTGGTTCTGCCACTCCGATTGTTGTCATTGTTCACACATCGTCGGCCCCGACCGTCCTTTGTTGCGCGCCGCGGCCGGCGTCACAGTACTCTACTTAATACTCGATTTCGTCTCGCATTTTCAAACTATAAAAACTTTCATTTAATTATGTTTCATTAAATTTCTACTTTCTTTACTGGCTGTTCCTCGTAGTAAGCTTTGCGAGTATCGCATTCCATCCAACATTTGATATTGAGGTTACCCGGAAATACACTTTTTAAGATTCTCTGAATCCCAAAATAGAGCGTTATTAGAAGTCTCTATGTGTGTGTGTGTGTGTGTGTGTGTGTGCGCGCGCGCGCGCGCGTGTTTATGAACAGCGCAACCCAAAACGAAAAATCTTTAAATACTAAATGACATTTACATTCTCCAACTTCCAAGAATGAGATTTTTTTCAAAAAAATGCTCCCACCGTAGACGACCCTTTACATGGAATAATTTTCGAAACTGTTTATGTTCTCAAAAACAGCTGTAACAACTTTGATTAAAATATCATTGTTAAAGGAATTTCACGACAAATGAAATGTATCTATCCATATTTTTAATTTTCCGGGCATAACTTCCAAAGTTCTCTCTATTCTTTATGACTTTTATGTAATTAGTGAACCGTAAGAGATAGACTAAAAACTTAGATCTCCTTAAATCGCATAATTTATGTCTGATACTTTTTTTTCTGGAGTTAACCATTTCCGAGATATGCTTGTTATTGTGTTGACACATACTGTACCTACTTATGATTTTACAAACTGGGAAGACGCCATAGCTTTTTTTTTCTTTCTTTGCTCCTGTTCATGAAAGAGAATGGAATTTCAAAGTCATCACATAGCAGTCAGCTCTTAAAAGATTTGACTCTCACTTAAGCCTACTGCATTCTCATCTACATCTATTGCATATCTAAGAAAATATGTAATAAAATTATTCCTGCAAATGTTATCTGGATTAACGTGAAGAAGGTAGATGAATAAGACGGGTTGTAAAAATAGTTTATCAAAGAGTGAGTAGAGAAAGTCATATGAATGCAGCAATAGTATACTTTTTTTGTGTTTCTTAATCTTGCTTCAATTTCTTGTAGAGCATGACGCTCTCTTAAAGAAGATATGCAATTGAGAGCGGAAAATATCTGTGGTGCACTCACATGACTTTCTCTACTCTTGTACTAATAATTAATTCTTACAAACTCTTATTGCTATTTCTCCTTCATGTTATTCGCGATTAACATTTACAGATATTATCTTATTGCTAATTGTCTTGTAGGTACAAGGGGAATATTGGAATACAGTAGGCTTTGAGCGATCGTCTTTGCATGACGAAGAGATAAAAAAATGAATAACGACCTACAATTTGAGAACGGCCTATAAGCGTTTCAGAATTCTGACAAATGATGAGGAATATCTCCGAAATGGTTCTCTCAAAAAAAAAAAAAAAAAAAAAAAAAAAAAAAATTAAAAATGTGAGATCTATATTTTTATATAGTAAGATTTGGTCTATGTCTTACGGTTTACCAGTTAAGAAAAATACATCAAGAGTAAACAGGACTACATGGGCTACAGCCAGGAAATAAAACATAAACATTTCATTTCCCATAAACCTATCTTGAAATATTACATTTTAACCCAAATTCTTAATCATTTTTGAGAAAATGAAAATTTTTTATACATTTTCCATATAAAGGAT
Source organism: Tenodera sinensis (assembly GCA_030765045.1). Taxonomy (NCBI): domain Eukaryota; kingdom Metazoa; phylum Arthropoda; class Insecta; order Mantodea; family Mantidae; genus Tenodera; species Tenodera sinensis. Next base: position 20,974,184 of record CM060963.1, read on the forward strand.
AGTTTTGGATGGAGGAACTGTCTTGAAAATCTTCTGTGGCATGTCTGAAAGATATAAAACCAACTTTGGTGTTTAACCGGCATATCTTTTCTACTTTCTCTGCTGGAGAAAGTACTGTACTCCACCCAAAAATTCGATATCGAGATTTCACCAGAAATATGTTTTGAAGCCCCCTGAATAAAAAACAGGCATTTTTAGAAAAAGGTCCGTGTGTGAGTCTGTGGACAGCATAACTCAAAAACGAAAAGTCAGTTAAAAACCAAAGTTGGTATTTAAGTTTAATGTCTTTCAAGGATGCGACACGAAGATTTTGAAGAAAATAGTCTCATCTTAAACTACCCTATACATGGAAACTTTTTCGAAAAGTCTGATTTTCTTGAAAATGGCTCTAACGATTTTGATTAAAATGTCATATGTTTGAGATATTTTTGTGACAAATGAAATGTGTAGCTTGAATTTTTTGGCTATAGCCCCTGTAGTCGTATTTACTCTGGACGACTTTTGCATAACTGGTAAACCGTTAGAGATAGACCAAATCATACTGTACAAAAAATGCAGATCTTGCTAAAATACACAATTTATGTCTAAATAAATTTTCTTCTAGGGTTAACCATTTCGGAGATATTCCTTGTTATGTCTATGAGTTTCGGAAAACTTAAAACTTTCTTGAAATGGAACATCGTTGTTCACTTTTTTACATGTTAAGTGTGCAAAGAGAACGGGATCTCAAAGCATTAAAAGACTTGACTATCGCACAAAGCCTACTGTATTCTAATTTTCCCCTTGCTCCTACAGGTAAATAAGCAATAAGATAATTTGTACAAATGTTTATCTCAACTAACACAAAGAAGATATAGGAATAAGAGTTTGTAAGAATGGTTAGTACAAGAGTAGAGAAAGTCATATGAGTAGAACGCATCAGATTTTTTTAGTTATGCTGATCACAGTCACACACATACACACAGACACACACCGATCTAAAAATGCTTTTCTAGATTCAAGGGGCCTCAAAACATGCGTCAAATCTTGGCTTGGAAATGTTGGGTATTTTTAGAATATTCTCCCTACCTACTATACGTAGTAGAAAAGTAAAAACTTAACGAAATACGAACGCACCGAGCCGCCACGCTGTGGAAAAATAAAATTTGATGAGCGGGTGCATCATTAGTTGTTGACATCGGAATTCGATATGGCGAGCGCTGTGTGGCAAAGGCTAGAGAGCATGCGCTCCTGTTTATTGACCTCCCCGCTGACCCCAAGAGTAGCCAGTCACCTCGTGTTTGTGCGCACCTCGCAAAGAACACCTTCCTTATCTAATTCCTAATTAACGACAATCAACCATCTGATCCAATGGCTTTTGTTAATACCTTCATTCATGCCACGTGATGCGGATCTGCATTTCTTACTCGCAGAAAACAAATGCGTGTCTAAATAGAAATACATATTGCACCATTGCAAAACAGAGAGACAGAGGCTATGTAATTTTAGAGTCATTTAAAAAAATCTGATGTGTTGCACTCACATGACTTTCAGACTTTGTGCTTTAGTCAAATCTTTTAAAGCTTTGAGATTCCTTTCTCTTTGCACATTTAACATATAAAAAAATGAACAACGATGTTCCATTTCACGAAAAGTTTTAAGTTTTCCGAAACTCACAGACATAACAAGGAATATCTCCGAAATGGTTAACCCTAGAAGAAAATTTATTCAGATATAAATTGTGTATTTTAGCAAGATCTACATTTTTTGTATAGTATAATTTGGTCTATCTCTAACGGTTTACCAGTTATGCAAAAGTCGTCCAGAGTAAATACGACTACAGGGGCTATAGCCAGAAAATTCAAGATATACATTTCATTTGGCATAAAAAATATCTCAAACATATGACATTTGAATCAAAATCGTTAGAACCATTTTCAAGAAAATCATATTTTTAGAAAACTTTTTCATTTCAGGGGTGGTTTAGGGTGGGTCTATTTTCTTCAAAATCTTCGTGTTGCATCCTTGAACTTAAATACCATGTTTGGTTTTTAACCTACTTTTCGTTTTTGAGTTATGCTGTCCACAGACTAACAGACACACACACACACACACACACACACACACACACACACACACACACACACACACACACCGACCTTTTTCTAAAAAGGATTTGGATTCAGGGGGCCTCAAAACATATTTCTGGTGAAATCCTGACATCGAATTTCTGGATGAAATACAATACTTCCCCTACTTACCAGTAGAGAAATTAAAAATAGTACAGTTTTACGCGTTTTTGTATGAAACAACTGGAAAAGTAACAAAAATTCTATAAGCCAATTTCCTTCATAAGAATTCAAGTAATGTATTTATATTTTTTAAAAATAATACTTTTTGCATCGTGTGAAACTTTTGATTTATTAAGATATAAAAGTAATTAAATATTTTTCTTCTTCAAAACTAATAAAGGTATCCGCATGAAAGTTAAACCATGATATTAATTATTATAGAGCACCAAGTGACAAAAGTTTGGAAGAAATCGATTAAAATCTGTAGGAATTAGAATTTTCACCTAATGGTACCCTGTGTTATTGGAAGCTAGGGAGGGTTTGCATGTATGTTCGTATTACCAAATTTCCCTATGTTCATTCTTAATGAATATAAGGGCAAATACGTACAGCCATGGAAAAAAGTATTGACCACATTAGGAGAGCTGAATACTTCAATGTCCAACGTCGTGTTGCAGCACAGTTTACACAAATCGATGCTTCCAACATGCTGTTCCATATGCTATTGTGTGTCGGACACAGGCTACGTCTTGAGTTACCATTGGCATTTGTATACATACTTGCAAATACAAATGCTGCTATAGTAAACGAATAAATGGTTGAATAACATCGTTACAAAGCAGATTTTCAACTAATTAAAAGTTCAAAATGTTTTCGATTTACAATCTGGCAATGTAAAAGACATATTCTGTGATTTCTACGTATAAACTGCATCCATAACAACAGGAAATTCAACTAATTATTTGCTGTAGTGTGCCACTTAAAAACGTTTCCGACTTACATAACAATGATATAGAATGGTTTGTTCGTGTGGAGAAAAAATGCGTTTTTAAATACTCGTACACTGGTTAAATATAGGGGCAATTTTTAAAAGTACTACCAACTTAACAGTATTGTTTACTGGTTTACTTTTATTATCTATGAACCACAAGTAAGCTCTCATTCATATTTTCAGACTAGCAAAGACAAGGTTATGTAAGGACTAAATTATCAAATCTCACTAACTTTGTGATGAGTCTTTTAAAAAGATTTTAATGAGTGAAAATAGCTTCTTACGTCACTGGAGTAACTCAACTTGAACTGTTCGCAATTTAGTATTCTTTCTTATTTAGGTGCACTCGTGTTAGGAATTTTTCAACCCAATTATGCAGTGATTAAAGCTTATAAGCTGTTTCAAATCCAGTTTAACAGAACATTTTAACTTTATTATAGAAAAAATATGGTAATAAAGAAGAGATGCACTTTATATATTTTAAAAGTAGCGTAAAAAACCTAAGTCAAACTAAACATATTTTGTCTCAGGTGTAATTGAATATTTAAGTCATTTATAGTTAAAAGTTTTGGTTCTATAGTTTAAATTATTTCTGTAAATTCAGCTAATTTGTAATCTTTTCTCTGTAGCGCTATACAATTCCTTTAAGTGCTCAAATTTACATGCATAACTCAAGAAACCATTTGTCTAAGGTTTATAAACCTCTAACAGGCAAATTATTGCAGTGAATATTATAATCTTAAGGGTGGAACAACTACTCATATTGCATTTTTTCAAAGCTTTTTCATTTTATTGTATCTATAACTTTTTAAGGGAACACTTTTTTCGACTTTCTCTACTATCCTTACTAGTAAGCAGGGGAAGTATTACATTCAACCCAAAAATTCGATACTGAAATTTTGTTGGAAATGTATGTTTTGAGTTCAAAAAGGTCAGTTTTAGAAAAATGTGTGTGTGCATAGGCGGTGACACTGATGATATAGGGAATGAAGATGGAGCACCGTTGGAATGAGATAGCAGGGGAAACTGGAGAACCCGTAGGAAACCCGCCCCAGTGCACCACGAATTCCACATGCGGTTTACCAAATATGCAAAAGTCATCAAGAGTAAACAGGAGATCTCTTGATGAGTAAAAGCCAAAATATATATTTCATTTGCTATGAAAATATCTTAAACATTTGCCATTTTAATGAAAATCGTTGGAGCAACTTTCGAGAATATCACGATTTTCGAAAATTGTTCCATCTCTAAAGGGTAGGATTGAAGGAATTTTCTTGAAACTCTTTGAGTCACATTCTGAAAGATCTTAAACTTAAAATCCAACTTTGGCTTTTAACCAATCTTTCGCTTTCGAGTTATGACGTTCACAGACACAAGCATACACGTGGACCTTTTTCTAAAAATGCTTTTATAGATTCAGGATCCTGAAAATATGTATTTTTAGTGAAATCTTGACATCGAATTGTTGGATGGACTCCATAGTTCCCCTACTTGCTATACGTATTGGAGAAATTAAAATTAAAGGATAAACTAAACATATCAGATCTGTCGCATATTTATGTAAAATTATGCAATATATGGCATATGGGACAATTTAGTAAGTAAATTACAATTAAATTTACAATTTTAATGTCAATCGATCTAAATAGTTGAAATTTAGGTCTAATTAAAAGTATCCTAAAGTTCATCTAAAGCTAATGTTTTTTAGCATTTTAATAGCATTTTTGTATATTTGAGTACTAATGTTTTAATAATTTGAGAAGTGTAGGGTGACAGATAGATACTGCTTCGACCACACGTTAACCAGGGATAAATACCGTTTCGACGAGAAAAGTTGAGTCTAATATTTGCGGCCTCTAGCTCTTGTACAAACGGATATAAATGGTTTATTATTTCACTGTCAGGCAGTGTTGTGTGAATAATATTGTATAATGCATTTAATAGGAAAGAATTTAGTCACAATTTAAATTTAAAATGTCATGCAAAGGTTATTTTCTAAGGCAGATTTGGCAGTCACGTAAACATTAAATTGTGACTAAATTCATTCGAATTGAAATGTCTACGTAACAGTTAGTAAAATAATGAACCATTTATATCTATTCGTCAAGAAGTTTTAAATATTTGACACAAGTTACTTTTTTTTTCCTGTGAAACAATTCTTTATTGACAATGATTATATTGGACATATTTATTACACTCGTCGTGGCCGAAGCAGCACCTTTCACCCGGTCCTATAGGAATAAAATAAAATGAACAACACTTTTTAGATAGTTCTTTATTTATTCTTTGTCTTACATGTAGGCAACAAATATCTGTAGGTAAGTGAGTAACATTACAAGTACATCAAGATCCTTATAGAGAATGGAGACGTGTTGAATGCCCTGGCTGGCATCTCAATCATGTCCGACCGCAGATGTTTACCTTAGCTCTTTAATCCGGAAGGGAAGCTATCGATTAATCCTGTAGAAGATATCCGTGTCAGAGAGGGTTGCAGTGGCTAAGCCCCTGGGATCACAACTAACGCACCATTACCGGCCCAATTGGGTAATTGAGGGAGCGCCAGGGGAACCCTTAACACGGGGTCAGTGCATCTTGCAGCAAATCGGGTGCGACGTGTCTGTCTGTCTGTCACCTTATACTGTATTAGCTGTATTAGGGGTGGATCTTAGTAAGGGAAGCAAGGGCAAGCGGTAATGGATATTATAGTGTCTTCCAGTACTCTGTTAAGAGCGTCCATTAATGGCACAGTGGCAGGACGCGTGCAGGTGACATCACAACGCGTGTGTCCTCAGGGCTTCGTTCTAGCTCCAACTGTCATCTGTAACTCTCAAAACAGTACAAACATTGTGAGCAATAACTACATCGACACAAATCAAGTGCTTTAATTCATGAAAACTAATGGTGTGGTATCAGTAATGCATAGGTATTAAGGCCATATACCATTAAACTTTTTTCCTCTACATTTATTATTAAATCTTAATTTTTTTCGGCCATACTAAATAAGTTGAGACCCGTGGTCACTAAGGCCGCATTACCGGTCGGGAGGGCTCAGGGCGCTGACCACGTCCCACCTTCCAGTACTGCATCCCACTCATGATACCTGTAGTGAGCGGAGGTGGGGACGCAGCGACCGGGCGGTAAGCCTTTCTTCCTCAAAATAAAAGATAATGAACATCTTAATAGCTTGCAATTTATCCCAAAAGTCTATTCAATGGAATTATTGTGGATTTGCTTTATTATAGGTTGCGCGTTCCTTCTTGACGAATGACCTTGAGCAGAAACCCAATGAGTGAGCCTACCCTTAATAAACAGGTCAGCAAATGTTCATGCCACGATAACTGACACCTCTGTTTTCCTCTGTCGCGTTTGTGTATACAGTCGACTGCAGAAGTTTTGTGCGGTACGGATGTATGTATGCATGCAACGAAAATAGCAATTCAGACGAGGGAGAGATGTCGGGAATAGAATAAATGCAAGAAAGTTAAGTGGAAAGAGTTATAGAGGTATAGTGTATAATACGTGTGGCTGATATTACTGCAAGTGTCATAAATTGATTTGTAGTGTTGTACTACTTCAGCTCAGAAGCATGCGCGTCATCTCACTGCAGACTGTACCTCCTCTCTCTCGTTCCCGCAAAAGCTGAGTAGAGACTCGCCTTCAACCTTTCATATAAAATGTTCATTCGTCAAGAAGTAACGCGCGACCTATATCTAATCAGGTGTGAATAAAAATTAAATATTATTCTTCAAAGTGTCTTTTGCTATTTTGAGGTAAATCATTTTGTAAACTTTATGAAAAAAATCAGTGCACACTTCCAAATTTTTACATTTTCTTATGAATTTATATAAAAAAGAGTTTATGGGAAAAATTGATTAAAGTGTCTGAAAATGTTCAAAATAGATAGGCGCTGATGGTACTTTAGACAGTAAGTAGAGAAATGAAGCCATTTCCAAATGTAGTATACTTGAATACGACTTGGACCACCACAAAATTCAGGCAAATTTTAGTAGCGTTTTCTGATATCACCTTTTAATGCATATATATTAACGTGTAACTCAGATAAATTCATGGTAAAATAGTGCATATACAAATAAAGATCATATTTTCATAACTCAATCCTCATAATTTTGGCTTCATACTAACAGTTAAGGCACTAGTTAAAAGTTGAATACTTGAAACTATGATCGGGTACTAAACCAACAATAAATAACATATAAGAAAAAAATGACAGATTTTGAAATCATCTTAGTAAACGCTTTTACAATTAAGCAACAGCATATTATTAACTGTTTAACGTAAACATTTGCTAAAAGCATAACTGTAATTTGTTGAATAATTTGAATACGTAGTAAATTTAGTCACGTTTGCAACATGCAAAAAACAGTGGATAATTTCAATTTTGGAAGGTTGCTGTCATCAGTGACAGATATATTTCTGCGCGTAGCAATATGAGACTGGAATATCAATTTGCGAAGGATTGAAAGAGAGAAATTGAAAGAGACGTGAGCAGAATATGAGAACTAATTTCAGGCTAACCAAATTGTGTTAATTTAACTAGAAAAATCAGGGTATTTATTGTTCTTCATACGGAAGTATTTCGTACTGCATTAGCTACGTGCTCGAAAGCTGATGAAACAGAAAACTAATTATTATACTGCCACATCTGTGTATTTCACTAAACACTTGTAACTTTTTACTATTATGATAACTTATATTTATAGTGCAGAGAAACGATGCCAAGAAAATTGTAAAGCGGAAACCGAGTGCAAACAAAGAAGTCGCAGATGCAGTTTAATATCAGGTTACAGGAACATAATTGAAATGTGTCTTTCAGAAATATCTTCATTTGCCAATTTGTCCCACGGCCCAACATTTTTGACCAAACTTTTTGTACCCAATGGAATTGTACACAAAAGCAAAAGTGTCTGTCACACTATAATTCATTTTGATCCAATACAAATGACAGTTCACGTAGCAAGCAAGAGAAATAAACATGGCGGACGCAAATATTAATTTAGCGATTGCTTTATTAAGTATAGGTTTGGGATACATTTCTATGAGTCTCAATAGGAAGAATAAATGTATTAGAAGTAAAAGACATTGGTGGACAAGGTCATGAGAACGGGCCGAGGTATATTGGGTCTACTACAAAACAAATTGAGGTTAGAGGACCCAGAAAACTATCGCAATTTTCTACGAATCGGCGAAGATTTATTTCTCAACCTTTTGCATCGTGTCCAAGGTGAAATTACACACCAGAAAACAAATATGGGACAAACGCGAAACAGACAAAGAACAATTGTAATGGTTTTAATCTTAGTATGGGTGGACAGAAGATTTGAACTCAGTTCACAACATAAAATGTGAACATACCTTTAACTAGATTTCTTATTATTTATGAAATATAGCTATGTAGTAATTACCTCATTAATATATGCTGAAGGTGACGAGAAATCGTTAATGAATCTTCCAGCAAAAATTAAACGTTCTATCAAAATACCCATGGCATTAAAAGCCGTACATACAAAAACAACTGACTACACGTTGCCGCCATATTGTTACGTTACAGACGCTGATAGGCTATTTTCAGCTTGAGTAGATGCAACTGTACACAAACAGTTTGGATACAAAACATAGGATAGACATTTTATGTAACAAAATTGTATCCAACTCTCCCGATGTCTCACTTTTGTTGTACACGATGCTTTGGACCAAAAAGTTGGACCGAGGGACACCGATATAACCCACATGACAAGCGTGTACGTGCTCTCTCAACCACGAGCACTGGTAAACAAGGACAAATTAATAATTACATGCACGCACTGTACTGAACAAGACCATATTACAATAACATCCATGGGACAAAGTTAAGTGTTTAACAGACTTTTGGTTTTTGAGTTATGCTCTTCACAGATACTCACAAACACAAACGGATGTTTTCTATGCATGGGTCTCAAAACAATAAAATCTTTATTTCTCCCGTGAAATTCCTATCGAATTTGTGGGTGGAATGGAATACTTCCCCTATTTAATATTAGGTAGTAGAGAAAGTGAATATCTGATGTGTCAGACCTACATGACTTCACCTACTTTTCCACAAACTTGTCTTATAAACTCTTCTTCTTCGCCTGATTACCCTCCCCTTATGTAGGACTTACAAGCCAGTGTCTAGGGTCGGACGCCTGTCGGGGAGCACAGGAACCTATGTACCAGACAGAGTGAAGACCTGGAAGCAGGTGGTCAGCCAAGCATCAGGTATAATAGTGAGGAAGAGGATGATATGAAATGCAGGTGACATGATTTAATGGAAAGGTGATAATGGAGCAATTGCTGGAATGAGTGGTGGGGGAAACTGGAGAACTCGGAGAAAACCCTTCAGACGCCGCTTCGTCCAGCACGAGTACCACATGCGGGTCTCTGGGATCGAACCCGTGCCGCCTAGGTGGTAGGCGAAAGGTCTAACCGCTCGGCCACGGCGCCACCAATCTTATTATTGGATTTTAAAAATATTTTGACGTCCTATAATCGGTTAGGTCATATTAGCTGATGAATGAAATGATAGTCAAATTACCCCGGGGTCCATAGATCATAGTTACTCAACATTGTCTTTCAGGAATACCGTAATTCGAAAACGACAGACACGTTACCCCCACACCATAGAGGTGGCCCTATATTCTAGGGGGTCACTATATGATGACCGAAATTCCTGCTCTTTCTATGGTCATGAGGAAGAAAACAATCCATTTGCAACTTAGTATTTGAAAAAAGTAAAAAAAATTGTAAAATTAAAACAATAAATCGTTTATTGGTACTAAATGTTTATTTAAGTTTTATGGTAGGTATATAATTTAAGCAAAATTATCCAACATTAATTTAGAATTAAGAAGTCTTTGTCGATTCTTCATAAAAAAATTCAAGATATACAAATATTTTTAACATAAGGTTTGTTACAGTTGAGAGGGGTCTAGAGGAAAGCTGAAACTCTGGTTTACTAGTGAAATCTCTATATGAAAATTTAGGATGGAATGCATTTCCTATACTTTATAAGAAGAAGAGAAGGTAAAAAGAAAAATTTCTTTATAATTAACTTAAAACACCGTTAGTCTTGAATTACGGCTATGAAATTTAATTTTTAAGCAGCTAAAATTATTGAACAATTTTTCTTCGTCTTATACCTTTTCAGTTTTAATTTTATATTTTATTTATTTATCGCCCTTTTTTATTTCTCTAAATTCTAACTTAGCTTTATTGAATACGAAGACGCAGAGTTAGATATTTATGTTTATTTGGCTACCATTAAAGAAAGATTAGGCTCAGAGATACGTGCTGCTACCTGTGGAGGAATAAGCAATTCACAATGCACATTGTTTTTTTTCCTGCTTCCCACATTAGGCTTCTGTGACTTCCGCAGGCAACGTTCCAGAGATGGCAAGTGTGTCACCATATGTCATGACGTCATAGGCTTTGTGTCTTCCTTGGCCTGGAATTCTTGTCACGACATCTTATGCATCAAGGTTAAAGAGGAAGAAGACTTCGGCGCTTAGCGTGAAAACAGCACTCAATAAAACAGAATCACTATGTATAACATACCAAGGACGCATAGGAAGAACGAAATATTGTGACAACTTTATAGTTTAAAATTTGAAAGTTGCACCCATTGAACGTCGTGCATCACACACAAACGAATTTGCATTTTTGAGCTTTACTCTTGTGTGCAGAGCTCATCTAGAGCTGAGCCCTTTAAAATACATATATAATACAAATAATTACAACCTTCCTTTAGCCATTTTCATTTAGTTTTGTATATATTTTACAAAATATTATTCATATATACCTATTTTGTTTATCCCCCCACCATGGCACAACAGCCCATCCGGGCCAAGACCTACCGCCCGACCACTGCGCCCCCCACCTCTGCCCACCAGGCGTCAGAAGTGGGGTGCAGTACTGAAGGTAGGACGTGGTCAGCCTCTGGATTCCTCCCAGATGGTTATGCGGTCTTCTCGTCCAGGGACCAGTCAAGTATCTCCTCTATTGACCCCTCAGGGACTTAACAAGGCTGAGTGTACCCCGGGCCAGGTCTTCCAGTGTGAGAAAATCCCCAAGCCGATACCGGGAATCCAACCCGGGCCCCTGCTTGGTAAGCAGCAGAGCTATCATAAATTTCCCCTACAAATTGGTTTCAAAACTATTCTGATTTTGTAGTCATCTATTTCAAAATATCAATAAATTCCAGCCTTGAGAACGAAAACCCTTCACACTGGTCATTTAAAATTTAAAACTGTTAAAACATTCAAAAGAACAACAGTGAACCACTGATAGCAGAAAAGGCTTTTATACATTAATAATATGTGTTAATAAGCTATACTTATAAGTTTTCTTTCATTTTTCTATGGGTTACAATGAACCCGTTTATCAGCATTAAGGATATCAAGCTTAGATACTAATTCGATCAACACTGCAAATATATATTACACTTACTCTACCACGCATAGTAAGTACGGGAAGTCTTGTATTCGACTCAAAAATTCGATGTCGAGATTTCACCGCAAATATATATTTTGAGGTCCCCTGAATTAAAAAAGAAACACTTTTAGAGAAAGTTCCGCGTGTGTATCTTGTCTGTCCACGAACAGCATAACTCAAAACGAAAACTCTGTTAAAAACCAAAGTTTATATTTAAGATTAATATCTTTTAAGGTGCGACAAGATTTTTAAGAAAATTACTTTAACCTTAACTATCCTTCACATGGAAAAAATTTTCGAAAATCTTTATTTTCTCAAAATCGACCAACAATTTTGATTAAAATGTCATACGTATGTGTATATGTATATTTATACACTGTTATATAGATATTTGTGGAAGAGAAGAGAAAGTCATGTGAGTGCAACACATTAGATTTTACTTTTATTTTGATAAACAACGTAAGCATAATTTTTGGGAAACTAAAATAATAGAAAATTGTGCCAAGTTTTGGTTTTAAAAGCGAAGGCACTGTTGAAAGTATGACCAGTAAAGGAATAACCATACCTGGAGTTGAAAGAAAACATTAAGGAATGCAGATTAGATTGTCAAGATGTTACTTTTATACCCAGAATTTAAATTTTTCATTTTAGCAGGCTGATTTGAACCATAAATAGTGATATGAAGAAAATTCTAACACTTTCCCCAATGGTCCGTTTAGATTGATTCCTTTTCAAGCAAAAGTCAGCCCGAATGATTGGATAGAAAATGTCCCAAATTACATAATATTTTGATATTGGAAAGGTAGACATAAAGTAAATATAAAGCCATGAATGTCCTAGCATTTTTGATATTGTCGATGCGTTAAAATGCATAACCTTTGTGTTACTTAATGTTGGACACCTCCCGAATCCGATTACGCCTAAAACCCGCTTAATACTTCCCGCACGACTTGTATGTTGCTTGGTCTGCCTATAGTGAAAGTTAACTTAATCGCTCACAAGAGTTGCGCTCTACCAGAAGTACCAATCTACGCTTCAGTGGTTTTGGTACAGTAGATACATAAGTGACGTACTAAACGATAGAATTACTGGTAGATTGGTAGCATTGGTAAGGAAAGGAACATAAGACAGATTACCAGGAAATTCAATGAGAACTTCAAACATAATCACAAAAAATCGTGATTATCAACTACAGTATATTTAGAGGATATTCCAAATGCTTTTGAAGACACTAAATGTTCCGTAGGTTAAGCGGCATTTAATATACTCTCTCTCTCTCAGTATCGAGAAGGTTCAATGCTTCTAGTTTCTAGAGGAATCTAGTAAAACACGATCAAGAACGTAAACAACCCGATCGATATGCGCCCTGATAGATATGCAACACACAGATAATGCGGGTAGGTTCTTTACTGACCAATTCTACTAGGAAAACTACCATAGTCTACACTTATTTATATTACGGTAGCCTACGGTAGTTCTGCAATTCTAAGGAGGTAAAGAGATGGCAGTATTCAGTTAATTTCAAGGGAATAGCTACAGCTAAAGAATAATAATTGTTTTGTGAGATACCATTGTTACTGTCTATATCACTTACCTAAGTGGATGGTTGTATTCGACTTAAAAATTCCATATCGAAATTCTATTGATTCTATTTTCTGTGCTAGGGATCTAAAAAGCACTTGTAGAAAAAAAAAATGAATTTTAATATCGTTTACTTTTCTGTGTCTTCCAAAAACGTTTCATAGAAAAGTTAGACAGACGAGCTAATAACATTGTTGTCTTTAAAGCGACTTCGTGCGCCAACAGCGAAGCCAGGAGGAACTATAAAAAATGACTTAGAGGGCAGGGGGAAAGTTTATTTTTAAGTGTGTCATTTAATTTACTGCTTAAGTGTTTAATGTGTCATCGGAGTGTTGATCATTTTTAATAATAGAAAAGGTCCCAAATTGTCAATACATATATAACTATTTAGGTTAATGGCTATTAAAGTAGGTACCCCCTGTTTTGCCATGTTTTCAAGCTGTACTTTGTTTAACGTATTGCATCCTGGTTTAACATTTCGTAAATAACCTTTATTACACACACGAATACTATGCTATCAAATCTCAATAAAAGCTTAAAAATGCCAACAGTTTAAGTAATTAAAAATGAGAAATTAATGCTGGATTTCTTAGATTTTTGTTGTTGTAACTTTTCCTAAAGTAAAAAAAAAAAAGCAACACAGGAATATGCTACTACAGGGCTTGGCGAGAGTTCCAGTTACCAGCCGCCACTGCAACAGGCTACTGTTCCTCTCATATCCTCACTTCTTATGGACGTGACGAGGTGTATTGCTGCATGAATATAACCCCACTCAACGTGTAATTTATTACCCAATCATCCCCACTACTTCGTCCTCGTAACTGATACTAAATCTGCATCAAAAGCTGCCATAATGCTTCTCACTATCCTTGCATACTGATGAAGTTTAATCCCTGCAGTTTCTTTATTATTTATCGTGAAATGTTAACAAACTGACTTAATTCCCAATTAATAAAACATCTTATGTAGTTGTAGCTCAGTCGAAATTAGTAAGGGATATTAATAAATGGACTTCCTCCAAGCTGCAAAATCTTCAATTATTTTCTTAGAGTATTGATACTGCGCTATAGAAATGTAAAACGGAGGGGGGGGGGGGGGGTAGCAAGTAGAAGAAGTTTGGTATTCCAATCAGAACTAGAAATACACGTTTTAAAGTTTCTTGAATTCAAAACACTTAAAAATGTGTATGTATCTGTGAAAAGCATTAGGTGATTGTCAAACTTTCTTCCAAGGATGGGACATAAGGTTTAAGAAAATCTCCTTACGTAATTACTCTTGGAAAAGCTTGCGTTACTTTCTACTCTCAAAAATAGCTCTAACGATTTGATTAAAATATATGTCCAAGATACTTGACAAATACAGTGTGTATAGTAATCCCAAAGTGCAATAGTCCTTTCCGAGTAAAGGCCTACCGTACGACCGCTGCGTCCCCCACCTCTCTGCACCACCGGCGTTATGAATGAGGTGCGGTACTGAAAGGTGGGACAAAATCAACGCCCCGATCTCCCCCGACCGGTATATGTGGTCTTCTCAATCAAATAGCTCCTCAATTGGCCCCCAGGGGCCTAATGAGGCTTAGTGCACCCCGAACCAAGTCTCATTCTGTCATAAGCCTCTCTCACTAATTCGAATTTCCATTCATCGTAAAAACTAAATCACTTTTATCCTTGATTTGGCACGCATACAATAATTTTAATTTCTACACTTTAAAATACGATGAAATTTCTGTATTGATATTTGATTGGGATACAATGATTTGTCTAATTGCTATAGGTACCTTCATAGTAGAGAAATAATACGCTTTTATGATATAACTAGCTGAAATACCCAATGCTGTCGGCAGAGAAAACCGTATGAATGTAATACGTTGCATTTGCATAGAAAATTGTATGAATTGTTTGTTGAACGAGGGTAGGTTTAAGGGCGCTCAACTACATGCTCTTAAAAACAATTCATGGCAAAAGCCAGATATGAACCTCAATAAAAAATAAAATTTCTAGTAAAAAGAAAAATAAATATATACATAAATATAACAAAGTGGCAAAACAATGTGATAAAAATGTCAAAAGAGTATAAAAACTAGATATCTAAGCTTTAAAATTCTCAAAGTCATGTTACTCTCCGCTAAAAGCTTAAAATCCCCTTCAACCGCTTGATTGTTGTCCGCTAAGACCTGTGCAAGTCTGGCAGTCAACTGTGTATGTTGAAGGACATGCAGAGAACATGAAATGTGTTACGTAAAAGAAAAGCGAGTAGAGAAAACTGTGTGAATATAATACGTTGCATTTGTATTTCAATCAGAAAATTGTATGAATTCTGTGTTGAAGGACGGGTAGAGAAAAACATGTTTGTGTGTATGTGTGTTATGTAAAAGAAAAGCGATTAGAGAACACCATATGAATATAATACGCTGCATAGTAAAATGGATAACCACAAACCATTTCCAGAAAAAGTACATATACGTGCCTAATTTCACGGTGATCGGTCAAGCGGCTTAGGAACCCATTGACGACATTGATTTTTACTTTCTCTACTGGTAAGTAGGGGAAGTATTGTATTCCACCCAAAAATTCAAAGTCGAGATTTCACCGGAAATACATGTTTTGAGGCCCCTTGAATCCAAAAAAAGCATTTTTAGAAAAAGGTCCGTGTGTGTGTCTGTGTGTCTGTGTGTCAGTCTGTGGACAGCATAGCTCAAAAACGAAAAGTCAGTTAAAAACCAAAGTTGGTATTTAAGTTTAATGTCGTTCAAGGATGTGACACGAAGATTTTGAAGAAAATACCCCCAACCTAAACTACTCTTTACATGGAACATTTTTCGAAAATTTTTATTTTCTTGAAAATGGCTCTAACGATTTTGATTAAAATGTCATATGTTTGAGATATTTTTATGACAAATGAAATGTATATCTTGAATTTTCTGGCTATAGCCCCTGTAGTCGTATTTAGCCTGGACGACTTTTGCATAACTGGTACACCGTTAGAGATAGACCAAATTATACTATACAAAAAATGTAGATCTTGCTAAGATACACAAGTTATGTCTCAATAAATTTTCTTGTAGGGTGAACCATTTCGGAGATAGTCCTTGTTATGTGTGTGAGTTTCGGAAAACTTGGAACTTTCGTGAAATGGGTCATCGTTGTTCATTTTTTTATATGTTACGTGTACAAAGAGAACGGAATCTCAAAGCTTTAAAAGATTTGACTATCGCACAAAACCTACTATATTCTAACATTCCCCTTGCACCTACAAGGAAATAAGCAATAAGATAACTTGTACAAATGTTTATCTCAACTAACACGAAGAAGATATAGGAATAAGAGTTTGTAAGAATGGTTAGTACAAGAGTAGAGAAAGTCATGTGAGTGCAACACATCAGATTTTTTAACACACAAGTTCATATCGGTGACTTTTCTCTTTGAACAATTGCTATCGACAGTCGCTTTCAGTTGTTTACTATTTTGTACGTTCGTGTTGTGTTGGATTTTATTTATAAATATTAAATTCACACATACATTTATGTACACTCTTATTCTTGTAGGAAGAAAGGGGAATAATACTGGCTAAAAAAAAAATGTCCCATGCTGTAGCCGAGAATCGAACCCGTGTATCACGCATTAGATGTGTTTAATGCGACAGACTGATATTGTTCACTATATATGGACGCTGCGACGACGCATTCTATGAAATACCGATTCCCAGAAATAAATTCCAAAGACACACAACAAAAGTAAAAGCAGAACCTCGTGACCCATTAATGCTTCAGAGTCACAACTTGCTGGAACATGACGTAACATTTGAACCAATTTTGCTGAAGAAAAGTCTTGTTACAAAGCCTATTACTCTCTTTTGTTTCCC
Organism: Tenodera sinensis; assembly: GCA_030765045.1. Taxonomy (NCBI): domain Eukaryota; kingdom Metazoa; phylum Arthropoda; class Insecta; order Mantodea; family Mantidae; genus Tenodera; species Tenodera sinensis. The sequence continues at coordinate 20,991,134 of CM060963.1, forward strand.
AGACTGCGCGTCTTTGTTTGTGTGTGACTGCGCATGCGTCACTAGTACGATACCTCGCTGCCACTGGCGCATCCCACTGCAGTCCGACGGTCTCCTAGCCCCTCCCCCGCCCTTTTTTTCCTTACCCCCCGTTATTTATTTTCTCTTTACCCCACAGGGCAAGAAAATATATATCTGCTATGCTTTATCTTTCCGGCAGAGTTCCGTTTATTTTTCAAGTTGTCAGGGTGGCAGCACGAGGAACAAGAACCTCGGAGTCATTAATTTCACCCCAAATTACCGGGCCGGCACAGTGGCACACCGCCTGCAGTACTACCAACCTCGCGGCATCAACACACAAACTAATTACCTGCATCACTTGACGCTCTTAATGTATGCAATTCACCATTCAAGCTTCTAATTTATTTACTCATTATCTAAGAACACAAACAGGACTTTTTTTAAAGATTTAAAAGACTTGTATTTATAACGCACAATTCGATGTACATTTCAAATGGCATTCTGCTAAAACATACAACAAGCTTCTGCCCTAATATGAAAGTTTTTCTGTTTTTGAGTGCACAAAATAATCCAAAAACCCCCACTTAAGATACTAAGTCCACATCCGAACGTTTCCGAAGCGAAGAACCGAATGCTTCCGAAATACTAGCGTTTGTTAGCTAAAAGTCAAATACAATGCGATCAAATACTACAATGCGTCTCAAACTAGAAGGATCTTGCTGTAAACATATGGGAGGGGAGAAAAGGTGAGACAAAGATACTGTAACTGAGCGCTTTTAGGCTGCTGACTGTTACAGGGAAATACATGGTTATTACTGGTATTCGACACTAAATTCGAATTATATTTCTTTATTCTTTTGTTGGTTATTTTTTAATGATCATGTAAATGTCCCATAGTAGCCGAGGTGGTTAAGGCACGGACTCGTGACAGCTTGCGGTTCACATCACGCCAGGAATGTTCTCCCTGACTGGAATTTTTTCCATGTTTATTTCAGTCTTCATAACTAGCAAATACCGGGGAAATTCTAAACTAGCCCAAATTTCCTTTCCCAGTGATTATTTCATTTCTCGTATCCCAAAGTACCGGCTGTACTGCCCTATGAAGAATAAACGGGCGTTAAACACTACTTATAGATGCTAATTATTTATTTATTTATTTATTTATTTATTTATTTATTTATTTATTTATTTATTTATTTATTTATTTATTTATTTATTTATTTATTTATTTATTTATTTATTTATTTATTTATTTATTTATTTATTTATTTATTTATTTATTTATTTATTTATTTACTTATGCCAACAAGCTTACTGCTGGTGTAAGATCCGAGGTTCAAATCCCGGCTATGGCATTGCATTTTTCAGTCCACCTCTTAAACTACTTATAAAACTTCCTCCAAGGGGATAAACTACTTTTTACCACAGTACTAGTAACCAAAATCTCTAAATTTGATGGAAACCCAATTATTTGGCAATTTTACTTGGAAATGGCGACTATGTGTATACCCGGTGGTAGGTATGACTTCGGGCATGTTAAGCAGGAATTCTATATGAGTGTAAAAAATATGTCCTTTGTCAATAAAGAACCACATAAACAATTGTGACTGATGCATTTCAACCTTAATTCGAATGAATTTAGTCACAATTTAATTGGCATCTCTCTTGGAAATTAAACTTTGCATGACATTTTAACATTTAATTGTGATTAAATTCATTCGAAATAAGGTAAAACTGCACTTCAGCATTAATCAGGCAATGTTTGCGTGACAGTAAAATAATAAATTATTTATATCCATTCGATAGCTCCAAATATTTCGCACATATTATTTTTTATCGGTGAAACGGTTCTTTGTTGACAACAATTGTATTGGACATATTTGTTACATCACCATGTCGAACCCCGTATGGCCGAAGCCTACTTTTCACCCGGTATATATGCTGGTTATTTTAATGTATTAAATCAATGTTACCTCCCATCGTAATTTCATTCTTGTCTTCTAGTTATTACTTGTCAGATTCTTTGACCAGGTGAATGAAGCCAAACAGCTTGGTTCAACCCCTAAGCAACGTGCTACCTACCCCTTTTCTGACCACCGAGGAAGGGGTTGCAGGACGGATGGACAGACGGACGGAAGGAAATGAAGCAAGCAAGCAAGCAAGCAGTGCTTTGGTTTGAGCAGATGCAAATGGATGTCGCTGTGGCAGTAAATTCCGTTTTATTCCATTTTGCGGGGCGGTGGATCAGCTTTGATCCTCTCTCCCTCCTAATCGTCAACATCTCCTCGTCGTCGTCTACTGACGCGTGTGTTTGTGTGTTTTGTTCGCTCCATGCGGTTTTCGAAATGGGAGGATAATTACAGAATCGCAGCGGGAGCCGCCTTGCTGAGGACACTGTCACAAAACAACCGGCGTGCTCTGCATGGGGTAAATTAAGTAGTTGTATGCTGCAGGAATTGATTTCATTTCATCTGCATTTGCACGGACGAGGGAAAACTGTTCTGACAGTTACACATGTCCAAGTGTGGCGTTTGGCACAGAAAAACACTTCTGGCCAGGCCAGCGTTCCCCATATCTCTCTTTTCAGACAAAACAACTGAACGCTCCAGACGATTTACACGCATGCGCTCTCAGTAATCACAACTCAAGGCAATCATATATTTCTTCTAATGTTGGCAACGCTGCACTTCTCAAAAACTTATAACGCACTTCTTAAATACAGGACACAGAATAAAGAATCCCTTCTCTTCAGCTACAGTGACTCTCTTTTTGGGCCAAATCACTCTAAACGTAAACCTCAACGCAACAGCCCTGCGATGCGTCCCTCACTTTGCCCACTACAATGCGTGGAGTGCAGTACTGGAGGATGGGACGTCGTCAACGCCCCGGGCTGTTGTATTAATAGTAACTACAAGAAGCAGGTGTTGCATTTAAAAAATTCTATATCGTCCTTTCACTGGAAATACATTTTTTCAATCCCTTGAATTTAAAAAAGAGCATGTTTACATCAAAGTTCTTTTGTGGTGTGTATATATGAATATAGACAAATTGATATAAATGGTTTATTATTTCATTGTCACGCAAACAATGTGTGAACAATGCTGTAATGCATTTCTACCTTAATTCGAATGAATTTACTCACAATTTAATGTTGAAATGTCATGCAAAACTTCATTTCTAAGAGAGATTTCGTAACATTAAATTGTGACTAAATTCATTCAAATTAAAATAAAAAGACCCGCGCAGGCCAATGACCTAATCCATTTATAAAGAAACTAGATAGCTCCAAATATTTGACAACAAATTAATTTTGGATATATTCTTATATTCATCGTGTACAATCCCTGGTTGACCTATTCTCGAAACAGTAGCTTCCACGTGGTACGTGTGTGCGCGCGCATGTCTGCGAACAGCGTAACTCAGAAACAAAAGGTGTTCCAAGGATGCGAAACGAAGATTTTTAAAAAAAGTAGCCTCACCTCATAGTACCCTTTAATGCAACATTTTTCGGAAATTTTGTTTTTCTAAAAAAACGGCTCTATCAATTTTGATTAAAATAATATATTTTCATAAGAAATGAACATGTATCTGGGAAAGTACCCAGAAGCCTTTTTTTTTATGAAATCACCATAGTTGGTAAACTACATGAGATACACAAAAAAATGTAGACCCCCTTAAAACACGAAACTTATGTCAAACACGTTTTATGGAGTGAAGCGCTTCCAAGATATTTTTATTTATTTAATTTTTCCATCGTGATTCCGGCATAAACCGGAGCACTTAGCTTCACAGTTTAGACTTACACGAGTGAAAAAATAAGGAAAGAAGTATCTGGGAAAAACTTATGAAAAGAGAAAGCAAAACATGCAAGTATTCCAAATAAACAGATGCAAAACAAATTCAGTTTTATTTATGAACGCTCTTTAACTGTCGTAGATTCTCTGCGTCCCATTCTCTTATAGTTTGGCCAAAAGTCGGCTTTCCAGTTCCTTACAAAGTGACACTAGCAAAGCTAGAATCAAAAAGCCGAAATGGAAACGCAAAGAGTGGCCCAATTATAACCAGATCATGCTTTAAAGGGAAGGAAGGGAAGAGGAGAGATATTCTGTGTTGTGTAACCCTAGTTTTGTAAACTTCCTCACAAACGTTGCTGCTGGTTACATTGCCAACTTGGCTCCAATATTATTCATGCTGTGTTTATCCTCTATTTCTCTTCGTTGCAGTTGTAAAATCATATGACTCATTAGCATTACGTTGGAAGTAAAGAAAAAAGCATTGTTGAAGTAGATAATCACCCGCCTTGGAGTGCCGTGGAATGTGCTATGATATTGTGGTTTAGAGTGACATTTTCATATGTAAACCACAGCTTTATAGGATGATGGAAAGAAACAAACCAAAGAGGTTTTTAAAGCGGACACATTTTTTTGTTTTTTTGCAGCTTCAGATATCGCTGTGTAGCTGGGATTGTTGACTGATGTGCTGACTGGCTGCATTCCTCTCAGGAAGCATGAGCTGGTGAACAAAATGTCACACAGGACCACTGGCTTAACTTCCCTTCCGAAATTAAGGACTTTTACGCCCGAAAAAATGCATTGCCCTCCACCGGTTTTGAACCTACGACCTAGGGAACGAGAGGCTAGCATGCTGTCACTAGACACTTAGGTGCAAAGCAATAAGCTATTTGCTTTAAGTAGCATATTTCCATAAAAGGATGTGTTAAGAACAAACAGAGGTAGTTTCTTCTTGAATAATGAACTGGAACTTTGAGTCACTTGTAAAATTCCTATTGAATGACTGTGTTGTTAGGATCTGAATTAGAATTCTGGTGAGCAATTGGGATTCGAGGAAGTGATGTAAATATAACGAAGTTATTTAAAAAGTACGACGTCTCTGTCGCCAACAATGTGGCTAATTACATCGGCGTTCACTGCTTAAAACCTCAGTTCATTATTCCATCAATGTATGACTTCACATTGCGACTTATATTAAAATGAAAACCCTATCAGATCTGCTCAATTGGCACATAATTTAATGTTATTGTTAGTATTATTACAATTATCAATCAAGTAGCTCCTCAATTGGCCCCTCTGGGGGCTAACAAGGCTGAGTGCACCCCGGACCAGGTCTACCAGCGGGAGAAAATCCCCACCTTAATACCGGGAATCGAACCCGGGTCTCCAGCTTCTTAAGCGGCAGCACTACCGTCTTGCTAAGGAAACGAGCAAATCCTCGCTTAGTTGTTTACTATCATCAATTTACATAAATTCCCTAGTCAATCTTACCTCTTCTGTTTTCATAGATACGTTTTAATTCACAAAAGTCTTCTATCTCCAAAATAAATAGCTGTAATGTGTGCATAATATCCGCATACAATAACTAAAGAACAAAAAGTTGAGAGACCAACAAATTTAGTGTTTAAATTCAGTATTTTTCTAGGGCGTTCATAAAATTTCCCATCCACGAATAGCCCTCTGCATGGAAAAGTGTTAGAAACTGTATACCAAACACAAAACAAGCTAAACATTTCTATGCTAAGGATTAATTTCAAGGTTTGAACTTATTTCACTTTCTTAAGAGTTTTAAATCGCAGTTTCTTGGTAACTTGTGGGACAAGAAAGTATTCTGTGTAATAACAGAGATTAATTTAACAGTAGGTTTTAAGCGACAGTCAAATGTTTTAATAATGGTCACTATATGATAGGACTACAATGGCTATTGCCAGAAAATTCAAAATATACATTTTATTTGCCATAAAATATGTTAAAAATGTGGCATTTTAATCAAAATTGTGAAAAAATTAGAATGTTCGAAAAATTTTGCATGTAAGGGGTAGCTTAGGATGAAGGAATTTTGTTGAAAATGTTCGTATCGCATCTTTGAAAGATATTAAACTTAAAGACCAATTTTGATTTTTAACTGACCTTACGTTTTTGAGTTATATATAAGATATTTTTATAATTTTTTTTTTTTTATTTAGGAGGTCTCAAAACATATTTTCAGTGAAATCTCGACAAGAGGAAGTAGAAAGTGCTGATACTATGAAATAATATCATAATCTTAATTTCTGTAATAAATATTAAATATTAGATGTTTTAATTAAAGACAATTTTTCACGTGCCTTATATGGAAGCATTAACTGTTACTTTTGAGGCATGGATATCGGTTGAGAAAGCAAGCGAACTGGTAACCCCGTCCAAGGGGTTCCCTCCCCGGACCGGTTTCCTCTCTCACCCTTAAAAAATCCCTCTTATACTACTACCACCCCATCCCCCAGGCGAAGGGTAGTGGCCTGGCCATACAACAACCATCTGCAGGCTGAATAGAGTACGCCGCACTAGCAAGGGGGAGCTGCAGTTTCTTTTGTGTGGAGAAGAGCGAGGGGGGGAGGGGGGGGGGAGGTTGTTGTCGAGCTTGCAACACACACACACACACTGCTCGTGCTGATCGCGGTCTGTAGCGTGTCTTCCCGCGATTTTTCCCCGGACAGCTGCCTTCTTCTTCATTACGGAAACGAAAACAAAATTACGAGCATCTGTGCACCACGATTATCTTTGATTAAACGTCCACTAAGAACACCGAAAGAATATCTGATTAGTTACATTCACATGACTTTCCATACCCACTGTCGTTTATTTCTTGCTCTACTATTCGACCAAAAATTCGATGTCGAGATTTCTGTCTGCATAACTCAAAAATGAAAGTTCGGTTAGAAACCAAAGTTGGTATCTCAGTTTAACATCTTTCAAGGATGTGACACGAAGATTTTGAAGAAAATTTCCCCACCCTAAAACACCCTTTACGAGGATAACTTTGATTTTCTCAAAAATAACACACAAATGGATATATGTTTAAGATATTTTTATGGTAAATGAAATGTATATTTTGAATTTTCTGTCTATAGTTACTCTTGATGACTTTTGAATAACTGGTAAACCGTAACAGGCGGACCAAATCTTACTAAACAAAAACTGTAGATCTCGTTAAAATATACAATTTGTCAATCTTTTAGTGAACCGAACCATTTCGGAAATATTCCTTGTTGTTTGTCAGAATTTCGCAATACTTACAGATATTCTCAAATTGTTCAGTTTTTTTCTCTCTTAGTCATGCAAATAGAGTGGAATTCCAAAGTCATCATATAGCGACCACTCTTAAAACATTCGACTATCGCTTAAAGCCTACTGTATTCCCCTTATACCTATAAGAAAATTATTAGGTGCAAAAGGGATAAAGAGAGCGAATCGATAGTCAAGCGTTTAAACTGAATGTTGGCCTTGACATTTCAATGGATGTCATTGCGAGAAACAACGGAATAGCGACACCACTTTGAAAATACCAACATTTCCACCAATAATAACGGAAAACTCAGCAATGGCTGAGACCGCAATAAAATTTAAATGCACTTTCCGTTTCAAAGATATCTATATTTTTTGTGAACCATGTTTTTTCCCTTTGTGTTTACCAACTACATATAAAAATCCTCCCAAACGAAAAAGGCTTCACAGATTATTCCCAGAAAGTTCAAGGTACGCGTTGCATTTGTCATTTAGGTACATATCTTTAATTGGGTGTTATTTTAATTAAGATATCTAGTTTACTCATTTTTGAGAAAATAAAAATGTCGAATTTTTTTATGTAATGATCGTTTGGGTTCCTGGTTTTTCTTCAGAATCTTCGTGAAGCATTCTTTGAAGATACTATCTTAAATACTAAGTTATCTGAGTCTGTTTTTGAATGGCATACAAATAACAGACATTTTTCTAAAAATTCTGTTTTAGATTCGGGGCTTTCAAAACACGCATTTAGATAAAATGTGAATATCCAATTTTTGGATGGAATGCAATAGCTTCTGTAGCTACTAACTACGTAAGAGAAAAAGTAATAATGTGCATATCATTTTATAAGTTGAAAGACATTTTCTAATCGAATCTCTGCACCCCTTTGTCGCATTTGTTACCTCAGAAAGCAATAGACTTCTTTATTTTAGTACTTAAAATGAAAGCACAATGCATTTTAAAATTTACTTACAGAATACTGCCAAATTTTGTAAATTACATACAGCAAGCCCAAATCGCGAAGACCGCATAATCGGCCGAGGGGGCGGAGCTGCTCGGAGCACTGAGCATGTCCCACCCTCCGATTTCGCACCCCACTCATGACGCCTGTATGGCCAGAGTGGGGTACGCAGCGGCCGGGTGGTAGTTCTTGGACCACTTAGAGCTGTTGTGCTGCTGTATTATTATTTTTGTTGTTGTTGTTGTTATTATTATTATTATTATTATTATTATTATTATTATTATTATTATTATTATTATTATTATATTACAGTAAGCATTCGTCTCCACTAAATACAGACCTGGGCAACTGCTACTCTCTGAGTGCAGCCCGCTCACGGCCTTGCACTGATAACTACATGTATAGAAGGCAAAAAGTTAAGATTGCTCACCGTCCGATATTAAAGACCTTGAAACTTTAATAATAATAATAATAATAATAATAATAATAATAATAATAATAATAATAATAATAATAATAATAATAATAATAATAATAATAATAATAATAATAATAATTTTTCCCTAGAGCGTCTTCCCCTTATTCAGAGATTACCCTCATCGCCCGGCCGCTGCGTCCTCCAGCCGCAGCCAGGGCCACGGAGGAGTGCAGGTTGGGGGTGGCGGGGGTCAGCACGCCGACTCCCCCGACCGTAAGGCGACTAATTTGACCTTTTAGGACGCTACCTTTCTATCAGGATAGCTCCTCAATTGGCCCCTCCGGAACCTAACGAGGCTGAGTGCACCCCGTACCAGACCTCCCAGCGGGGGAAAAATCCCATGCCGGTACCACTGCGCTACGGAGGCGGTCATAATAATAATAATAATAATAATAATAATAATAATAATAATAATAATAATAATAATAATAATAATAATAATAATAATAATAATAATAATAATAATAATAATAATAATAATAATAATAATAATAATAATGACAAAGTAATTGTCCTATTAGCCTTTAGAAGCATACTCATTATTTAGACACGCAAAACAATTGAAACATACGTTTCCGTGAGAGAAACGCAATTCTTTTGTTAAGATGATTGTCTTTTTACTTTTCTGTCAACTTAAAAAGCACGTTTTATGTGCTCTGGATAGTTGGCCAATGGCAAGTGGTTAACATTTTGTTTCTCGGCTCAGAGGCCAGGTTCGATTCCCGGCCCAGTATATTAAGACTTTTAAGTTGAATTAATTGGGCTGATTTAATTGGGCACAATCAATTGTTTATTTTGTTTATTCCATAGAAAGGTATTGCAGAAACAAATGCCGGGCCTAGAAGAGACATCCGAAGAGGTCCATGACCTAGCCCATTCACTCCAACTGGGGCCCCGAAACTGACCCGCTTTAGACAATGTGACGACCTTCTCTCCCCAATTTTCCTTTTGTTATCCGTGCACATCATTGTCTGTCCCTTCCGTGGACTGTCCAATTCCCTTGAAACTCGGCGTTACTGTTACGTGCGTACGTGCGTACGTGCGTGGCTTGGCTTCGCTCGCTGACTTTCGGCGTTTAGAAGTCAAACACGGGTCCTCGTGTTTACCTCGTTCATTAACGTAATGAAACGAACGGAAAATGCGAGTGGCCTTTGCCTTTCAACCTGTGTAAATGGGGCTGTATTGGCCTTTCGATGAAAGCTACATAATGCTCCTTCTAGCGGAAATAAAACGTCCTATGTGTAAGTTAAGGCAACAAATGGTTTAAAACAATGTCTTCATTGTATTCACAAAGTTAAAACCACCTGTTTGCTTTAACATTAATAGTACGGTTTACAGAGCAGATATTTATTCGTGCAATAGTGCGTGGTAACTTTAAAAAACTGTCCTTGTGTGGTGAATAAGCCACATTAACAGCTCATTAGTTGGCACCACTGCAAATATTTAATACTAATACTGCTTCGGTTCGTGCTAAATGTTTCTTCCACAAACACAAACCTTACATTCACACCAGTTTCTCTAATAACTGTACTTCATTTCTTATGGTTTCCCCAATACAGTTGAACCTGGTTTATGCATGCTAAGAGGGAGAAGGAAGATTGCTTCTAACTCACAATTAATTATAAACGAAATTTTGGTGATGCATCATATTTTTTAAACGTAGCTCGTACAGTGGGCCTACGTGTGTAGAATTTTACAAACCAAAAACATACCAATTCCTAAGTCTGAAGCAATTTTGGTTTTGTGTGGATTACTTTCTGATCTACTGTATAACATTTCCTGTTTCTGTCCTCCATAACTGATTAAAAGCAATTGGGAACTGAAAGACATAACCGCTGTTCAACAGTAAACACCAGATACCGAACATTTGTATCTTTATTTCTCGTTGGTTGCTACGACGATGTAACACTAAAAGCCGCCAGCTCTACCAGCAAACGTATTTGTCTTTTGTTTCCGCGGCCGAAAGCCGCCTGCTTAGCTTGTGTTTTTGTCAACAAAAATAAGGAAAATAGACCTCATCATAATTATGTAAACTTCAGTTGTATCCCAATAAAATTTAATGCGTATAAACAAGGTTCTTAACACATTTTTAAATTGCATTTTGCTGGGTCCATGTAAACATTTACGTATAAATGCGAATTACTTAGAACTGGGTTCCGAATAAGGTAGATTCAACTGTATATTCTTAAGAAAGCTCATTTTCCTATATATTTTATGTTAATCCAGATAAAAAAAACCACAGCGTAACAGCCCTATCCGGGTCAAGGCCTACCGCCCAGCCGCTGCTCACTACGGGCGTCATGAGAGGGGTGCAGTGCTGGAGGGTGGTAAATGGTCAACGCTCCGATCCCTCCCGGCGGATTATGCGGTCTTCATGACCCGAATTATTCAACTAGCTCCTCAAGTTGTCCCCCAGGAAGCTAACGAAGCCGTGTGCACCCCGTACTAGACCTCCCAGTGGGTAAAAATCCTATGGCAGTACCGGGGATCGAACACGGGTCGTCCGTGCCAAAGGCAGGCGTGCCGAGATAAAACTTTGCAGGAATCATTTCATAGCACTTTTCGATTAGGCACAGGGGAGTACGAGAAATGCAGCCCTGAAATTACATTCCTGTTTCCAATCATAGGAAATATTTCGTGAAGGCTAGAGCTACAGAATATTTATTTAACACAAACCAGTTTTTTTCCCGAGGAGCGACCACTCACGCCAGCGACCTACAGGAGATCTGTTACGACCACTGGCCCCTGTGAGGAAGGGGTGAGAGGGAACCACAGGAGCCTGGTAGACAGGCCACAGAGACGCGCTGAGGTATCTACCAGATCCTGGCTCAATGACCCGCCCCATTAATGGAGTTGCCCAGAGAAGACAGTGAACAACCCGTGCAGCCAAGCAGCCCTCTACTGTCCATGGGGAAACTTTCCTTGAAGCAAGTATCCGCTCCATCTGCTCGTCACAAAACTAGAAGCTCACCTGAAAGATGAAAGGGAAATAAAGGAAAGGAAAATGTGCTAGATGATAAAACAACCCAGCATCGCCTACCGACCAGGGAAAACTACAAAATCCAAACGTCAGAAGTTATGACGGACGTAAATCGAACCCTGGACTTTCCGAATACGAGTCCCACACTTTACTGCAGAATTATCTCACTCGCTTAAACATAATATTGTCACCGCGCCCGCCGCATCTAATTGCCGACAACCGCAGTGTTACCCATCGCATTATTGTCGGCACTACCGCAAAGGAGCCGAAGGAAAGAGATAGAGAATGGCCGCATTGTTGGGGCGCTTGCCGAAAGAGAGAAAAGGATAGATTCTTCTGGAGTCTTCTACTTTGTATTCCACCGAATAACTGAACTTTCCAGAATAGTGCCTGGGAGATATAAATAGCGGTAAAGTGCGACAGGAGTCAGTCAGACGTATGTGAAGGTTGAGTAGTCGTGCCGACGGAGACGGACAGACGATGTGGAGAGTTGTGCCGACGGAGAAGAGTTAGTTCTTTGTGTTACGAGTTCGAAGCCGTGCTGTTGGAGAATCGGAAAAGACTTTCTTGTTGTTGCAACGAGTGTAAAAAGTTACTGTTTACGGAAATAAAAGTGTTCTTTATCTCGACTACATCTGTCGTATTTACTTCACAACCAAACCCAAAAAAGTCACAATATAATAAACGTCGTTATGGACTTTTAAGAAAATAAAATCTTCTTTACATCCTTGGAAAGTGTTAAATTTGAATTAGAAGTTTCATTTTAGTTATCTACACCGCAGAGACACAAATTCCCCAAACTTAATTTTTGGTGAAGCTCATTTGCAGTGAAATGTCGTTATGGAATGTAATATCGAAATAAAAAATAGAAACTAGAACCAAAATAAGGAACCAGACGTTTTGTAAGACACAACATAGATATTTTATTTGACAGAAAATAGCTCTATAGGGGCCCACTATAGAAATAATTTAAAAAACGACCTCCGTGAGCCAAAAATGGTTTAGAACTCTAGTAATAGAAGTTAAGGATAGAATCTTAAGTAACCTTTAGAGGGCAAGGTTACTCTGAACATGTAGAATATACAGCTTAATAAGTTAAATTATCATAGCTCTTTAAGTTCGCAATGGCTTTTCCTCAAATTGTTATAAATTATTTTATAAATCGTGACAATTATTTCAAATGATTATTTGTATTGTTAGCTTATGTGGTTGAGTCCATAAAATTATTTCATGGAACAGGAAAATAATCTTTACTCTTAAAAGGTAGGAATTCTTGTACCTTTTTCTCTGAAACTAATTGCAATACAAAATTACACTTTTGCATGCTTGTTGTTAGCATAACCAGCTATCCTCTGAACTCTGGTTAGGCATATCACTTTAGTAGAAATTAAAACCCAAAGTAAAACAAGTAAAAATGTGGTAAATTTGCAATGTTGCTGCTTTCTCAATATCAGTAATATACATATATTATAAAATTATTATAGTAGTTTAAAAAGTTTAACTGTAATGCATGTAATGAAAATGTCAGTTATATTTCACATTTTCTTCGGAAAAGGTGTATAAATGCATATGTTTGAGAGTAAATTTTATTATTTTTCTGCTGGATGAAATCGTTTAAGCACTCAATCACATAAGCTAGCAATGCAAATCATCACATGATATAGTTGACATGATTTATAGAATAATTAATAAACATGTCAGGAGAAATCACTGAGAACCGTGGTAATTTAACTTAATTTAACTCACTAAAGTGTAATTTCTGTATTGTGACACCGGCCGCGGCTGCCCCACCCCCTGCTGGCGGTGCGTGCATCACAGACGCTCAGGCTGTGCCACGCGAGTAAAACACGTGACAATAATCAGAGTGGCAGGACCAAAAGGGGTTCTCTAGATCATTCGAGAAGCGTTCGGCGGCTGGCGTATTTGTAGAAGTTCCATAAAGGTCCATGTTACGTCATCCATACATATAAGGAGGCGAGGCGACGAGAGGGGTAGTTAGACACAAGAGTTAGTTTGGGCGCGCGCGTGCGTATGTCCTCGCGTGGTGAAGGAATATAGCGAAGCAGTTGTGAGTGTTGAGTGATTCTATCGTCGGGGTTAGTGTTTCAGAGAGAGAGAGAGAAATTAAAGAAACACGTGAAAGGAGTGAGTCAAGATTACAAGAAGAAAACAGTTGTGAGCTGTAATATCACTAAAGACTGTTGTGTTAACCTTACCATTGCCAAGTCTTATTACCTTGCACTGGTAACAAAATGTCGGCAATTTTTGAAACAAATTTATTTTAAAGTTGTGTATTACACCTTATCATGTTTATAAAAACAATATTTAACATTGTTTAATTATTCCTGTTTCACATTTTTACATGAATCACATACCTATGGGGCAGAACTTTATGACCACCTTAACATTTCATTGTTTCTCAAAATGACCAACAATAAAAGCTTTGAAAAAATTACTTAATTCAGTACTATAGACAGTGATTGACAATAAGTATTAACTGCATGCGTTTAATCAAGCAATTAAAAGACAGGTTTGAGATAGCCATAAAGTTGGTAATGCTGGGATTAACGTCAGTAAAAGAGAACTGTGTATTTGCACAACAGTTTTGGGGGAAAATAAAGCAACAAAAATTATGTTGCTTTTGTCACACTGGTGTCAGGAGTGGGATCCGTTGAATTGTCATTTTGTTATGGTACTTGTCCCATAAGGAGTTGGAATATAACATGAGAGATAAAAAGGCGAGGGTTTTATGCTGTTAAGGGAAAGACAAAACGAAAATAAAATTCACAAGTATCCCTAATTAACCAATAAGAAAAGAAACTACCAGTCAATCAGGATTGATATAGGTACCCTGGTTTAGTTGCCTGACAAGCAGTATTTTAACAAAACAGGTTCTTGGTTCCGTTAATTAGAAACAGGCCTGAAGAAAGCAGATGTAACCAGTTTCCTGCAGAGGTAGTGGCACAGAGATGCAGTCGTGTATTGCGGGTAAGCATGTTGTAGGGGTAACAAGTGAAGGAAAAAACAAGCAAAACCGACTCGCTCCGGGCCAGGTCGAGTCCTTGAAGACGCGTTTCATAAATATTGCACCTTTTTAATCTGAACGCTACTGAATAAGTAAAACAGTGGCTGTTTGTACAGGAGAGCTAGGAGTCCCGTGGGTTTCTCCAGAAGGTAATATCCTGGCCAATATCCTCTCGAAATGAAACCCGGGTCCAATATCCCACCCCCACTGCGTTCTGCACGGAATCGAGAATTCCGAGAGAGCGAACAAAATCTGACATGGGGACAAAATGGAGAAAACTTTCGTTATGGGAAACAGTCACTGGAAAAAACGAGCAGTAAATATTTTGTTAGGGCCGCAACAAATAACTGTAAAACTAATATTGCTTACAGAATGTTCCTTTCATATTAGGTACTATGAACATGGGCATATAAATTTAGTGCTTATTTTCTCTACTAGGTATAGCAAGTAGGGAAAATATTGACTCGACCCATAAATTCGATGTCAAGATTTCACAGGGAATATATGTTTTGAGGCAGCTGAATCTAGAAAAGGCACTTTTAGAAAAAGGTCCGCACGCACGCGTGTGTGTCTGTGTATCCGTCTGTGAACAGCGTAACTCAAAAACGAAACGTCCTTGAAAAACCAAAGTTGGTATTTAAGTTTAATATCTTTCAAGGATGCAACACGAAGATAATTTTGAAGCAAACTCTCCCACCCTGAACCACTTACTACATGGAAAATGTTTCGAAAATTTTTATTTCTCGATTTTGATTAAAAGGCCATATGTTTAATATATTTTATGGAAATTGAATGTGTGTTTTGAATTTTATAGCTATAGCTCATGTAGTCCTGTTTACTTTTGGCCACTTTTGCATTGTAAGAGATAGACCAAATCTTACTATACAAAAATGCAGATCTGGTTAAAACACACGCTATGTCTCTGCATTTTTTGTGGAGTGAACCATTTCGGAGATATTCCTTGTTACTTATGTTGAGTTTTGCAGTACTTAAACTTTTCCCAAATGGAAGGTCGTTTTCACTTTTTTTATCTATTTGGTCGTGCAAAGAAAACGAAATTTTAAAACTGTTTCTACAGCTATAAAAAATCAGAAGTAAGAAAATTTCTGCAAATGTTTATGTCAACTAATACGAAGAAAGTGATGGAATAAGAGTTTGTAAGAATAGTTAGTACAAGAGTGGAGAAAGTTATGTGAGTGCAACACATCAGATTTTTTATGTTTGTGTGTGTGTGTGTGTGTGTCTGTGTGTGTGTCTGTGTCTGTGTGTGTGTCTGTGTGTGTGTGTGCGTGCGTGTGTGTCAGACTTTGAACAGCAGATCTCAAAAACAAAAAGTCGGATAAACACCAAAGTTGGTATTTAAGTTTAATATATTTTAAGGGCGCGATTAGTAAAATGAAATATGAACACCGCCATGTTGTTGAATAAGCAATAGTCTTTCTTCTATGCTATAGATGGCATTAGCAGGCGCATTTTTAGGGATGTTCTCAATGGTATCCGATATTGACTACTTCAGTTCTTCACGCGTAAGTGGGTCCGGTAAGAATTACCTTTCCTTTCAGATAACTCCATAACCTGTAGTAGCTGGATTTATGTCCGAGGACTAGAAGGCCAAATGTTTGGAAAATGTCAACTAATTATTCGATCACCAAATATTGTTTTTACAGTATTGTGAATGTGGGAAGGAGTCAAATGATTTTACAGACCCTCTTTTCAATCCATTTAATGTTCGATATCTTCCCAGTATATGTGCATATTGTCTTTTACACTCGTAATAGCATTTTAAGAGATCAATTCGAACTCGTATATGCAAAAGCTACAACAGTTGGCTGTATTCTTATATTAAAAACATGACATAGTTGCCAACGAAAAAATAATCCAAACTTCTAAACAACAGTGATACCAATATGAAACCAAACTGCTAATAGACACAGCTGTTTCAAAATGGGAACCTACGTTAGAACAACCTGATACGTATAACGTTTTTAAGGAAATGCAAAACTTGTAAATTAATTATTCTAGTATAGAATATCAGTTTTGTTGTAAATAATATAAACTTTAAAACGTAGCAAATGGCCAGGCTGTTAGCAACTAAAATATAAAATAAGTAAATAAAAAATGATAATGTTAAAATTACACGACTTTCTCTACATATTCATCCCTTATTATTTTAAAACTTAAATAAAAGGTGAACTTTCCCTCAGTATACCTTACTGACGATAACTGGTTTCCAATAAATTATTTCAAATCAAGCAATACCTTCAGCTGTTCTTCACTAGTAACGTATAGAAGAAAGGGAAAATAAAATAAAACAAATCTCCAAAATGTTGCAGCTGATAACCCCTTTCAATATGAGAGAACTTTTTTGATGTTGCATTTATATGCTACCTTTTGCTTCCAAGGTCATATCAGCGAGTTTTAACCTTTTGGAACAATTGTGTTCACTCGCTTGGCGGTTGTTTCAATCTTTAAGTTTCTATTACTTTGGATTAGCTCATTACATTAAATTCACACACCTATTCATACTTCCAGACTCTAGGGAGGATGGGAAAATATTCAAATTAAAGATAAATTCCCATGCTGTCTATCTGATCGTCAGCTACATAAAATTAATTTGAATAAAGACCATTTTACAGGCTATTTCCAAAAAATTAGACATAAAAATGATTTATTCAATAGCTCAAAAATATTAAATTTTAAAGGCGACCGTTTTTAGGGAAAAATAACGATATTTTTCAATTAAAGGGTAGTTAAGGGTAGGAACTTTTTCTAAAAATCTTCGCCTGGCGTTTTAAGATATGAAATTTTAAAATTGTACGACTTTTCATTTTTGATTGCTACATGAGCTCCCAAAAATGTTTTTCTGGGTCCAGATGATCTCAAAACGCGTATTTCTAGTAACATTTCGATATTAAACTTTCGGGCGAAAAGCAAGCCATGGAGAAAGTAAAAAAAATCATCTACACCTCCAATTAGAACATTTAAGAATGCAAACTGAAAAGTAACAGTAAAGCAAACATTTAATTAATTCCTTTCAAACTAATTTGAGAGTCGGGTTTATCACAGAAGTTGAGCTAAATGCTAATAATGAGATGGTGTTGAAAACTTGGCAAACACCTCAATGTTTGTGGCTTTTCAGGGACTTCCTTGACACCTTTCGAGTATTTATTTACACGTGGAATCAATATTGGTATTCAACAGTGGACTCGGAATTACTTGCTCTGTGGACGACACCTGGAGGACATCCTTGAGTTGCTGCGTTCTTTGTGAAGGATCAGAGCTTCGTATCTCCGCTATCTCTTTCACATGACGCTGAATTTTCTCATCCTGTACAACAAAAAGATACCATAAGTACATTCAGGTATTGATTAATACAATAAATGCCCATCCAAAAACTGATATATTACAAATAAGCACACTTTCTGAAGAATTTTCATCTCTGGGGTCAATACTGGTAAAATATATAAGATAAAGTGGCCTAATAAGACAAAATTTGGCTAGCAGATCTACCAGTATAAATATCTTTCATGTCTGGATGTTGCTTTGCATCCCCAAAAGTGTCTGTTTTCAGATTTTATACTGTGAACGATTGATAACTATTACTTACACAAGTTTTTCTGAAATGAAAGGTAGAAAAACGAATATTTCCAAAATGGGGTCCAAATAAGAGATACCATCATCTTACTTTTATTGTTAAACACAGAAACTGCACTGATGGATGGTGAATGCATAAAGAAAGAACGAATACAGTTCAAAAGCATTATTTTACAACAAATAAATAATTTCGCTTCTAACAATGACTTAGCAAGCATGCTTAGAACAAAAAGGAATATGAAAAGCTCTTCACCACCGGATTTTTCGTGTCATAGATCTTGCCCACTGCTCGTCCTACGTGTCGTCAGAATGCAATCCAGTAAAATAAGAACAGTTGGAAGGAACATATAAAAAGAACTGGGATAGAATACCTAGGATTGTGTGTGGTTATAAACCTCAAGGTAAAAGAGGTGTTGGAGGCCCAAGGAAGAGATGGGAAAAGTTGAATGTGGACGTAACAGCCTATCAGCCTGATCACTCGACTGAAGATGAAGATGCAGGGTAAACATTCATCATTAGCTACTGTCTCTTATTTGGGACCAAGTGGTAGGGCACAGCATACACTGAAATTTCGTGACTATGTTCAAAGTGTTATTGTAGGCGTTGCTAAATCCGCTTATAACAACTTCCCTGAGCCCCACATTTCCAAGAAATAATTTAATTGTACTTAGTACACAACTTCGTAGAATTTTACGATTTCAAAGAATTTATCTTATCTCATGTTTCCGGCAACTCACAAACAACAATGTGCTATCCAAACGTAAGCACTTTCTTCCGGTACGTCGTTGATGGGATACACTTGTATCTCCTATTTGGATACTTTACGTTATAGCATTTTTGTCACATTTGATTTATGGCATTCACATCACTTTCTCTATTCACCCTTACACAAACTATTCTAACAAAAATGTATTCTTCTTTTTCTTATTAATGTCGTTATCGCACATGTATACATTTCTAAGTAGCTAAAAGAATAACTGGGATACAATAAGTCTACAAATCTTCTATGCGATAGTTTTGAAATTGCATTCCCTTTGCATGAACACAAAAATAATATAAATTTTATGAAAAGCCAAGTCAACAATAAAGAATAGCTGTAAAACCGTTAAGGCCGTTTAGCACTACAACAACGAAATTTATATATATTTTTAAGTAAGACGTTCTCCATCTCTTACACTTTACCAACAATACAAAAGTCACTTAGAATGAAGAATTATTTAATCTATTTCAGCATTAAATGCTTCACCAAAGCGAGAGTCAGCTCTTTTTGACATTTAAACCTAGCGGATCTGTTGCATCAAATTACGTAAGCTGTTGCGCCTCTGTAGGACAGTGTAGCCTTACTCTGCCGAGTGACGAAGGTTGTTTTGATACAACAAGCGCAGTTGTGGCTTCTTTCCTCCTGCACGGTGTTAATAATCTCTACGCTATTATTAACTATTTTGTTTATATTAAATCCATTTTGCATACAATAATTATTACTAATATTATTATAGTCTTCAAGTTTATAACCTTCCACGTAATATCCTTACGCTGCCTTATGATTAACATACTAAATTGTTTCTCTTTCACAATAAATAAAGCAGTAAAGTCTCATTAATATTTAACCTTAAAATATTTTAAAGCCATTTGATCAATATAATAAATTGTTTGGTTTAAAATGAATATTATGTTCAAACTTTGAAACACAGAATGCGATAACTTAAACTAATAAGAAACTAAACCCCTAAAGAGTAGAATTATATCGTCGCTTTTATATGTTTATAAATACGAGTATTCAGAAAGTATCTTTTGAAATTGTAAATAAATAACTGTAAGATCAAAGTTTGATTTATGCTTCTGATCAAAGTGGCGTTTGATATTATAATCCTTTATACATATTTGCAAATTGAAATCTGCATATTAAATAGCAAAGTTTTCTGTTTTTGTAACTTAAAACAAATTATCTCTACCATTCTTCATGAGACAGACATCCCGACTCGCCTCTGAATGAAGGAAAGATAAAGTTAAAAGCAGTGAAGGGAGGGATGGCCAGTGGAGTGAGCCAAAAACGTGTATTAGTTGTATGGCCCTTGACAGCCGATTTTGCCCATATCTGCTCTAACCTGATCAAAATATAAGAAACGCAAACGACTTGTTTGCATTGAGTTTTCCTTATTTACCTTAAATTCACACACACACACACACACACACACACACGCACGCACACACGCACACACACACGCGCGCGCGCGCGCACACACACACACCACACACAGACACGCGCACACACACACACCACACACACACACGCGCGCACACACACCACACACACACACACACACACACACACACACACACACGCCCCACACACACAAACACACACATTTACACTCTCTTCAGGCTTCCAAACTCTAGGAAAGACAGGGAATAATACACACTAAAGAAAAATTCCCATCCTCCAGCTAGAATCGAACCCGTGACCTCTAGATTTGGAAGCTAACACTAGACTACAGAGGCAGTGTTTCGTAAGTATTGTAGCAAAACTACTTTGTATACGGTAGGTTCTTTGTCTTCCGAATCAGAGCTTGCCAGCCAAATCACAGGCGCTTCCATGTTGTAACTTAATCTGGAGGTACCAATCAAATGAAAACTGCCCAATAAAGCCACCTGTTGCAAAAAGCAGCTGTTAAGGTTTTTTGTCTGGTGTGCTCTGAAGCGTTGCCCTGCTAGCAACAAGGTCATTCTCCAGTAACTGAGTTATTCGCTGATAAAACTGACTCACTTTTATGGGAGGCTAAAGATGCGTATAGTAAGTAGCAGAAGTATTGTATTCAACCAAAAAATTTGATATCGATATTTGATAATGTACAAGAGATATAAAAATAACCTGTCACAATATTGCGGGCAGTGAAAATGGGTCAACCTTCCTAGAACATATACACAAAGAAGGATATAGGATGCTGCTGACGAAAGAACCGGTTTATGAAAATTGAAATCTGCGAAAAAAGTAGTCAATATATTATCTGTAATTTTGGCGTGTTAAAAATCGGCTTAATAAGTTTGTAATTTTTGTTTATACATTATATCGTTTTTTTTTCCTCATTCCTTTTATGTAGGTATTTTTTATAAGTTTTTATTTTATTGTTTTTTTAACTCAACTAATTTTGACATATCCTACGGATCTTCTAAAGATATTTTTAACGCTTTTCAGCATGATTTAATTCACTATTTTCTACGCATTTTTCAACAGTTTTTTTTCCTTCAGATTTCTATCCAGTTTATGTATAGATTTTTCTTCTCTTCCCAGCCAGATTTAGCTGTATTCTCATATATACGTAGTTGGTAAATTCGCCTCTTTCTTGACACACAAGACGACATTTTTAAATTTAGGGTTTGCTCTTCGAAAGATGTTAGATTTTATTTTATTATGTCAACCCTTGATTTCCAAGGAATTACTTAACCATTGTGAAACGCAAGTGGCTTTCCCTTATTAGTAGTAGAGAAGAGACAGCTTATTCGAATACCCCAAAAACCAACTGTGACATTTTTCCCCCATTATGGTGTGGTTTGGTTATATTTGGGAATATTCCATCTGTTAAGTTGCATTAGTACCGCCTAACCATGATAAAGCTACGGCCATAGTTGGTGTTATTGCATCCCTTAGGTTGTCACAGAAGCCATTAGTTTTGAACCTGTTGCAGGGAAACCAACCGATAGACGCCGTGTTAATCTGTGGACGCCATTGTATTGCTCGCGTGTGCGTGGTTTTGTCTTGAATTGTTGTAGAGCATTGTATTCAGTTGTTATTTTTGTGTTCGTAACATAGTAATGCGATAAATATATCACGATATTTAGCGTTCAGAAGTGATTTTTATCCAAAAGTGTTATTGCAGGACAAGATTTGCTGAAGGTGAGTAGGATACATACTCTTAATTGGTTTCAGTATAAATGGGGTTTATGGAACTTATTTTAATTTACACCTTATTAAAATGCCCCTTGAAAATCATGTCCTGTTTTCCTGGGGTTTTATCAGGAACTTGTTAGTAATTTCCATTGTAGGTTGGCAGTACTGCTTTTTGATTTAATGTTTAGTGTAATGTCGACCATATTGAATTCTTGGCAAGCTGTTTCCTTATATTTACTTTCACCAGAACTACGCGATCACTCACAATGGAACATAAGTAATACTTCTGTGGTCAAACGAGTAACGATGTGATTTCATACAGGGTGAAGAGGGGTTGAAAAGCAGATAATGATTTCTTGGAATTGCCTTCTCCCTTACATCTCCTCTGTTTATTCCACTGACCGCTTTTTCCATACTTTCAAAAGAAAACCACTGAAACTGAAAGTCATAATAATCTAGCGCATCCGATTTTAAAAATACTTTCCGTTTAACTGTGGAAGCCATATTGTTGAATCATGTGAACCTGGAAGATTAATGCTGCTTAGCCTAAGGACTGAGGACAGTGTTGCCAGGCTTTTGGTAGAGAAAATCCCCCTATAGCTCTTCAAAATCCCTCAAAAACAAAATAATACCCTTTCTGCTCATAAAACCTAACTTTTACTGACTTTGTTCTCATATAAGGCTGTATGTAACTCATCTAGGATACTTTTTCGCAAATTACGTGTAACAGTGACTCAAAATTTTTGGGAATTCACCTATCATGACATTGGTATCATCGCCACAGTAACCAACAATGTTTTTAATGCACCGACTCTTAATGAAGTAATATTACCATAGAGACCCAAAAACATCCGAACCGCTCAGTGGTGTTTTTCCTGTGCGCAGACGGAAACACGATAACAGCAGCTGATATACATAAGATCACGCGGATAACTTGACCCACATTTAATATTTTTTCACGAACGAGGCTTGGTTCCACCTTCATCGATATATGTGTACGCAAAATAATCGTTATTGGAGCTTTGAGAAATGTAATTTACGCAATACTCCTTTATGACGCAAAAATTGGTGTATGGTGCCCCATTAGCGCAGAAAGAGAGCCCATTTTTTTTTTTTTTTTTTTTTTTTTTTCGAGTCAACAGTTGACGGTCGTACATATATACCGGAACGCAATTTTACCCCATATTTTTTAGAGAACTAAGCGAAAGAGAGCGTGATTTCGCCTTTTTCCAATAAGACTGCAATCTTCCAATGAGAATATTTGAAAGTTTGTTTCAGGACAGAATTATTAGTAAAGATTTGGGACCCCCTCGTTCCTCCCTGCGATTTTTATCTCCGGGGCAACTTAAAGCATAAGGTGCACCAGACAAACCCACACACCCTGGAAGAATTAAAACAAAATATCCGCCAGGGAATTGCAAGCATTTCTCAACATGAACTATGCATAGTTTCCTAAAGAGGTGCCAAAAATGTATGGACAACAATGGTGGTCAGTTAATAACATTGATAGTTAAGCCTTTAAAATTAGTTTTAAAAATTTTGTATGGTTTCATCCGGGTCTTTCTATGATAGCGGCAGACGGCGACGAGCGCCGAAGACGTGTCGGTTCGGAGTCTTTTGGATCACCTGTTACTTTCATTTAATGCTGTAACGTTTAAGGAAGATATGTTAGTTAAAAGCAGAAGTGCATAGGTAAATGAATATGAATGCTTGAATTTCAAAATTTTACTTGAAAAATCCCTTAATTTCCAAAGAATTCTCTTATTACCTATTGAGTTAATAATACCTACGCTGAGACTAAGGAAGAGGCTGGAATAGTGTGAGACTTGAACCCCAACCCGGAGCATATGACGCAGAAACTCTACCCCTATACAGCAGTGGCGGTTCAGGTGCTCTGTGCCATTTCTGAACTCCTCATTTACTACAAGCTATATAAAACCCTGTGGTTTTTACTTTCTCTACTGGTAAGTAGGGGAAGTATTGTATTCCACCCAAAAATTCGATGTCGAGATTTCACCAGAAATTTATGTTTTGAGGCCCCCTGAATCCAAAAAAGAAAGCATTTTTAGAAAAAGGTCCGTGTGTGTGTCTGTCAGTCTGTGGACAGCATAACTCAAAAACGAAAAGTCGGTTAAAAACCAAAGTTGGTATTTAAGTTTAATGTCTTTCAAGGATGCGACACGAACATTTTGAAGAAAATATCCCCACCCCAAACTACCCTTTACATGGAAACTTTTTCGAAAATTTTTATTTTCTTGAAAATGGCTCTAACGATTTTGATTAAAATGCCATATGTTTGAGATATTTTGATGACAAATAAAATGTATTTCTTGAATTTTCTGGCTATAGCCCCTGTAGTCGTATTTACTCTGGATGAATTTTGGATAACTGATAAACCGTCAAAGATAGACCAAATCATACTATACAAAAAATGTATATCTTGCTAAAATACACAATTTATGTCCGAATAAATTTTCTTGTAGGGTGAACCATTTCGGAGATATTCCTTGTTATGTGTGTGAGTTTCGGAAAACTTGAAACTTTCGTGAAATGGAACATCGTTGTTCATGTTTGTATATGTTAAGTGTGCAAAGACAACAGAATCTCAAACATTTGACTATCGCACAAAGCAATATCGCACCTACAAGGAAATACGCAATAAGATAATTTGTACGAATGTTTATCTCAACTAACACGAAGAAGATATAGGAATATGAGTTTGTAAGAATGGTTAGCACAAGAGTAGAGAAAGTCATGTGAGTGCAACACATCAGATTTTTACTCGCGCGTTGCGTTGCAACATACTGAGGGGTCATGTTGGTCATCGCTCCTGGACCAGGGCCATAAAGACGGTTGTAAATCGCAGCAACACAGCGTGAGTAGCCCCTTGCTCACGACTTACTATTGTTGTGCGATCTGGCTAAACAAACACGTGGTCCTGTTAATTACTTTAGTGATTAGCGCAATGGAGCGTGGCATGGAAAAGATGCTTCGTGACGTAGCAAGATGAGATGCCCATTTGTCACGAATCTAATCCGCGGAACAGCTTGCCTTTATAGCCGCATGTATTGACCTGCAATTGCCCTTCAATCCTCTTACGCTGCATAATTGTCAACACAAATCTCATTAGTTTTCATTAATATAGAGGAAAACACAACTCAAGTGCGATTTAACTTAACTTGATTAAATTAAAAAAAATAAATACAATTGTAATGCGTTTTAATATGTTATTGATGTTAATGTGCGACGAAGTGAATGCTGTTTAGCTTTTATTACTCTTTGTTGGAATGAAATGAACTTTTATTACTCTCAGCCTAGCATCAGTCTCAGATTCTATTACTGTTGTCATCTATTTTATAGTGTTGCAATCAATGTTGCTTTAATGAATGTTTTGAACAATTTATTGGCGCTTAAAATCATTATCCTTTTCATGAAATACTTTTACAATTTTCTCTTGCCGCACTCGATTGACGATATAGTTCCTTTTTATGAATATCACCAAATTTCACAATTAGTTATTCGCTTTTCGATGCATGATAATTTTTGTCGTTATAATGCCGATCAAAACCACTTGCTTCATTGTATCACACATAAACAGAAGTCAGCCTACCTGCCTATAATTTAGCAGAGAGACTTAACAATTAACAATTTGAGTTATTTCAGAGGGCTTACACAAAAATACTGCCTCAAAACAAACTATTAACTTACAAATCAATTGATCGAACTGCTTCTATCAGGATGGCCCATATAAAGAGTTACGGGTCTTAAACGAACTGAACAAACGAAATGCCAAGAATTTCAAATCTTATAGAAGCAAGAAGTCTTCCAAATTATGATATGGGAAATATTTTCATGGGGTCCGTGAGGCCCAACCTCAGAATTTTAAACCAAACCATGGTAGTTTTTTGTTTATTCTGTATTAAAACATTATTTTCTGAGATAAATTGTTCAACTGTTGTAGATATAATATGTATTGAGGGGTACCTGAAAACCCCAAATAATGAGAACTGTGCCCTTGCAGCATCGTTGGTCGGTAAATGTTCGGTGTGGCATTCTTAATAACCTTCTCATCGGCCTTTTTTGAAGACTTACATATGGCTTTCTGATAAAAAGTAGTCCAAGAGTTTTAAATCTGGTGAACGAGGAGGCCAGCACCTCCAATCCACAAATCACAAAATTTCTCATTTAAAAGTTGACATGTGCATATAGCAAAATGTGGCAGTGCACCATCCTACTGGAACATATTTCTCTTCTCACACTGAATGGCACTATTTTCAACAAGGGAGGCAATTCGTGGTTGACAAAGTAATATAATTCACTAGTAATTGTGCTTTTAAAGAAATAAGTCCAACGACAAAACCTAACTTTGAAAATCTATGCGCAAAAGAAATGATCGAAAGCAAATTAACAATGCTAAAGATGCAATAAAACAGACAATTGCTACTGAGGTGATATACAGACAAATGAAGTAACGAAAATATGGAACAAGCATCAATGATTCGTTTCCAAGCTTCTTATTGGTCAAATGTGAGAGTAGGATAGTGACCACAAATTAAACAATTCATTAAGTTTAGTCTTCGATATCATTAAATGTATGCAGAAATCGACAAAATGTATACCAAATAAAACTTTTTAACTGAACCCAATGTGCGGTCTCATTGATGCCTTATTCACAATCTAACTTAATCGATACTGATTTTCTTCTTTATTTATTTTTTCTTCTGCTTACCTAAACGTTAGAGAAAATAACCTATTCCTCAAAAAATTCGAAACTAAGATTTCTATTCAGGTTTGATACTCACTGAGTCCCAAAAAAGTACTAAAAATGCCCTGTGTGTCTGTAGAATATCATAACTCAAAAAACGAGGACTTAAGCATTTGTCGAGGATACGACACCTCGAAGCATTTTTCACATGACTTTCTCTACTCTTGTAAAAGTCGTTCTTACAAACACTTATTCTTCCATCTAGACTATGTCAATCGAAATAAACGTTTGCATAAGTTATCTTATTGCTAATTTTCTTATAGGTGCAGGGGGATATGGGAATAATAAATCTTTTAAGAGCTGTTCGTTATGTGATACCCTTTCAAATTCCCTTCTCTTTGGATACCCAAGAGAAAAAAAAGTGAATAACGACCTACCATTTGACAAAATTGTAAGTATTGCAAAACTCACATAAATAACAAGGAATATCTCCGAAATGGTTCGCTCCACAAAAAAATTTATCACTTGTGTGTTTTAACAAGATCTACATTTTGATATAGTAAGATTTGGTGTATATATTAGGGCTTACCAGTTATTTTCGAAACATTTTCAGTGTACAGGGTAGTTTACCGTAGAGTAATTTTCTTGAAAATTTTCGTCGCTTCCTTGAAAGATGTTAAACTTAAGTATTAAGTTAGATTTTTAACCGACTTTTCGTTTTTGAGTTATGCTGTTCACACACACACACACACACACACACACACACACACACACACACACACACACACACACACACACGGACCATTTTCTAAAAACGCTATTTTTTTGATTCAGGGCGCCTCAAAACATATATTTCCGGTGAAATCTCGACAGTGAAATTTTTGGTCAAATACAATACTTGCAGTTACTATACGCAGAGAAAGACCTAAATATCACTTCCTTTTCGTGACCTTGATGTTGAGGATATTGTGCGAACAGTAGCTCAGGCGAAAAGCTTGTGAACATCGAAGAGGAAGTCTTGTTGAATAAACCGCAGGCTGAAGGAATGTAGGTAAGTACATATTTAAAGTGGTGGTATCATCACGACACAAAGACCGAGTGCATGTGGGGACATCGATTTAAATCTGAATGAAGCTGCTTCTCGTTTGATGCCGTCTTTTGTGCCCCCCCCCCCATCCTCGCTTCCACCCGGCGTGCGTTGTGTACACAAACGGGGTCAATATACCACAAAACGTGTCGTTCCTTCGCACCATTTCGATTTGTAAGGCAGTTTTAATGTTCCCTCACTAGCTGTGCATCAACAGTTGACGATTAAAACACTGTGCTTTTGGAGAAAGCGAAACACTTCCGGTAAAGAAGCGAAAGTGACGATAGTGAGGAGCTACAGGTCCAAGGGACAATAGCTTATGTTTACATGCCTTTCAATGGTTCATTTACAATGCGTCTATTCTCCTCTGTACCCAAGGAGAAACGTTTCCACTGTGCGCGTCCTTAAGGCCGCCTTCCGTCATGTTTCGGTAAGCAAGGTCGGCCGAACGTACACAATCCGCTCAGTCAATGACAATTCCTCCATTAGAACAGGAGAGATTAAGGTTCCCCATGATCCAGCCATCTTTAATTGAGTGTACTTACAGTGGCATCTCTAGCAAAGCGAATAAATAATTAAAAAACAATCTAATGTATTGCACTCACATGACTTTCTCTACTCTTGTACTAACCATTCTTACAAACTCTTATTCCTATATCTTCTTCGTGTTAGTTCAGATAAACATTTGTACAAATTATCTTATTGCTTATTTCCTTGTAGGTGCAAGGGAGATATTGGAATACAGTAGGCTTTGTGCGATAGTCAAATCTTTTAAAGCTTTGAGATTCCGTTCTCTTTGCACACGTAACATATAAAAAATGAACAACGATGACCCATTTCACGAAAGTACCAAGTTTTCCAAAACTCACACACATAACAAGGAATATCTCCGAAATGGTTCACCCTACAAGAAAATTTATTGAGACATAAATTCTCTATTTTAGTAAGATCTACATTTTTTGTATAGTATAATTTGGTCTATCTCTAACGGTTTACCAGTTATGCAAAAGTCGTCCAGAGTAAATACGACTACAGGGGCTATAGCCAGAAAATTCAAGATATACATTTCATTTGTCATAAAAATATCTCAAACATATGACATTTTAATCAAAATCGTTAGAGCTATTTTCAAGAAAATCAAAATTTTCGAAAACTTTTCCATGTAAAGGGTAGTTTAGGGTGGGACTATTTTCTTCAAAATCTTCGTGTCGCATCCCTGAAAGACATGAAACTTAAATACCAACTTTGGTTTTTAATCGACTTTTCGTTTTTGAGTTATACAGTCCACAGACTGAGACACACACACACACACACACACACACACACACGCATGCGCGCGCACACACACACACACACACACACACACACACACACACACACACACACACACACACACACACACACACACTGACGTTTTTCTCAAAATGCTTTTTTTTTTTTGATTCAGGAGGCCCAAAACAAATATTTCCGGTGAAATCTCGATATCGAATTTTTGGGTGCAATACAATACTTCCTCTTCTTTACTATACGTAGTAGAGAAAATAATAAATTTTAAAAAATCTAATGTGTTGCACTCACATGACTTTCTCTACTCTTGTACTAACTTGTGCATGCAGTGAGTGAAACAAATTTATTGATATAATATCCCAAATGATTTTATAAAAATTAGTTTTGTCTGACAAAGAAACTCTCAACCTTTTAAAGAAGTTCCTCATTAGTGCCTCAAGTTTTAGAACTTCACATAATAGTTTTGCCCCCTCATGTCAGTGACCCTTGACATATATGACAATTTATTGTAACGTCCGTAAAAATGATATATGTACGTAAACCTTAGATGAGGGCTGTCCGTTGTATATTTTTCTGACGCCCTTCATAAGCAAATTATTACTCCGACGAGTTAAAATTTCAAGATAAAACTATTTTCTTGCTAGTAAACACCCCTTAAGTATGTTTTAAGCTGTATTCATTACTTCCCTAACAGAAAAGTTTTAGTATTACATACGGATTAGGGTTGGGGTATTTTCTTTATAATGTTTATGTAACATTTTTTTGAAATATATTGAAGTAGTTTGTATTTTTTAGTTATGCTGGTCTTTCTTTACCCCCTCCCCTTCCCTTCACACTCCCTCATCCAGGCCTTTTTCATTTTCTTATTCAGAGACCTCAAAACGG
This sequence comes from Tenodera sinensis, assembly GCA_030765045.1. Classification (NCBI taxonomy): domain Eukaryota; kingdom Metazoa; phylum Arthropoda; class Insecta; order Mantodea; family Mantidae; genus Tenodera; species Tenodera sinensis. Next base: position 21,021,077 of record CM060963.1, read on the forward strand.
ACATCCGCCGTGAAATGTATTTATCTATTTTTTGGGTAGAGTGCAACTTTCTAGCAGCTGCTAGAAAAAACAATAAAATTCTCCTATTTAATGTTTAGTTTACGTTAAGAGGGACTTTTCTTGGAAATCTCCGGATATTGTTTACTATGTCTGACTTAACTGTAAAATTTAGTTGGTATTATTCCAGTTCGGGACACTTGCACTTAACCACCCTTATACCTGGGTAAAAACTGGTTCCTCGCTCGCTAATTACCTTGCTATGTGCCCAAGAACAACATTCAACCAGACCTTAAGCACCCTGAATTTGATAATCTTGCCACATTGCTAGGTAAAGACATTTATTCCGGATATTATTGTTGTTCCAAAATTATGCTGTCGAAACACGCTCTTTGCAGTTGATGCTTTATAATTTCGGTGAACTTCATAAAGTCAGACATGAAAACAACTTAACGAAAATAAACTTGTCTATATGGGCTGAGTAAGTTGAACTAACAAACCCAGCTTCAGGTAACAACAGGGGCGATTTCCCCCACTGCCGCCTTCTAACCGGCTCAACCCAAGCATTGATAGTTTCCCAGAATTAGAGTGCCAGTGTCACCGACTTACAAACCTCTATCTAGAACTCTTTATTGGAATGCAAGACTCCTATCTACCATAGTTGCGTGGCGGAGATTCTAAACGCAAATAATCTGTCTTACACTCATAATACATTCTCTACTCTTGTACTAACCATTCTTACAAACTCTTATTCCTCTATCTTCTTCATGTTAGTCGACAGAAATATTTGCCGAAATTATCTTATTGCTGATTTTTTGTAGGTGTAAGGGGAATATTAGAATACACAGGCTTTGAAAGATTGTCAAATTTTTTTTAAACTTTAACATCCCGTTCTCTTTCACGACCAAGAGATAAAAAAGTGAATAAAGACCTTCAATCTTGGAAAAGTTTTAAGTATTGCAAAACTCACAGAAATAACAAGGACCTCCGAAGTGGTTCACTCCACAAAAAATTCATTTGGACATAACTTGTGTTTTTTAACGAGGTCTAGATTTTTTCTGTAGTAAGATTTGGTCTAGCTCTTATGGTTTACTCGTTATATAAAAGTCATCGAGTGTAAATACAACTACATGGGCCATAGCCATAAAGTTCAAAATAAACATTTTATTTGTCATAAAAATATCTTAAACGTATGGCATTTTAATCAAAATCTTGTAGCCATTGTTGTGAAAACCTATTTCTACTTTCTCTACTGGTAAGTAGGGGAAGTATTGTATTCCATCCAAAAATTCGATGTCCAGATTTCACCAGAAATACATGTTTTGAGGCCCCCTGAATAAAAAAAAAGAAAACATTTTTAGAAAAAGGTCCGTGTGTGTGTCTGTGTGTCAGTCTGTGGACAGCATAACTCAAAAACGAAAAGTCTGTTAAAAACCAAAGTTGGTATTTAAGTTCAATGTCTTTCAAGGATACGACACGAAGATTTTAAAGAAAATAGCCCCACCCTAAACTACCCTTTACATGGAACATTTTTCGAAACTTTTGATTTTCTTGAAAATGGCTCTAACGATTTTGATTAAAATGTCATATGTTTGAGATATTTTGATGACAAATGAAATGTATATCTTGAATTTTCTGGCTATAGCCCCTGCAGTCGTATTTACTCTGGACGACTTTTGCATAACTGGTAAACCGTTAGAGATAGACCAAATCATACTATACAAAAAATGTAGATCTTTCTAAAATACATAATTTATCTTCAAATAAATTTTCTTGTAGGGTGAGCCATTTCGGAGATATTCCTCGTTATGTGTGTGAGTTTTGGAAAACTTAGAGAACTTTCGTGAAATGATCATTGTTAATTTTTTTATATTTTAAGTGTGCAAAGACAACAGAATCTCAAAGCTTTAAAACATTAGACTATCACACAAAGCCTACTGTATTCTAACATTACTCTTGTACCTACAAGGAAATAAGCAGTAAGATAATTTGTACAAATGTTTATCTTAACTAATACGAAGAAGATATAGGAATAAGAGTTTGTAAGAATGGTTAGTACAAGAGTAGAGAAAGTCATGTGAGTGCAACACACCAGATTTTTAAAAATATTTTCCATGTAAAGGGTAGTTTAGGGTGGAGTAATTTTTTTGAAAATCTTTGCGTTGCATTGTATTTTATGAACCATGGCTGTCTTATGCAAAAACAATAACTTGTTTTAATAATTTGCTAACCTACATTTTTCTATCGCAAATGCAAACTCGTCCTTGGCAGGCGGAAGAAAGTACTTTTTCTTACACAAGGGAACGCTTTGTATTCACCAAAGTTTTTGAGCTGGGCCAATGGGATTATTTTCCTTTTCTTTTCTTGCTTGTTTACCTGAAAATCCTTGTCATGCTTGAGTGCCCTGATTGAGAAAAACTTCCGAAAGAAGCGAACCATAAGACTCCGGTTAATTGGTTACGCAGGCACAAAGGATATCGCTTATTAATGCACACAGCGTTTATAATTAAATAAATAAACGAGGACAACTAAGGAATATTGCCCGAAATACGCGAATCAGTTATGAAAAGTTAGACAGTGTTAAATTTCCTTAATCGTAAAGGAATTCTGAATTTAATTTAAGGGAAATTAGCAAATTATCCATTAAAGTTGACTATTCTAACAATATACAACTATTGTACTCATTTTTAATTGGCCTGAATTATTTCAGCCGTATATAAAATGGTTATACGTTTTAGTCTCACTAAATGTTACGAAAATACTAATTGACTTGCTATCGATAACACGATCAGCTATATTATTGGTATTCCCTATATGCAGAGAGACTTAAAAACATCCGACTGTAGATCTTGCTAAACCATATAATTTATGTCTAAATATTTTTTGTAGAGTGCACCATTTCCGAAAACTTAAAAACTTTCGTGAAATGGAACATCGTTGTTCATATTTACTTTCTCTACTGGTAAGTAGGGGAAGTATTGTATTCTACCCAAAAATTCCATGTCTAGATTTCACCGGAAATATATGTTTTGAGACCCCCTGAATCCAAAAATACCATTTTTAGAAAAGGTTCGTTTGTGTGTCTGTGGACAGTATAGCTCAAAAACGAAAAGTCGGTTAAAAACCAAAGTTGGTGTTTAAATTTAATGTCTTTCAAGGATGCGACAGGAAGATTTTGAAGAAAATAGCCCCACACTAAACTACCCTTTACATGGAAGATTTTTCGAAAATTTTGATTTTCTTGAAAATGGCTCTAACGATTTTGATTAAAATGTCATATGGTTGAGATATTTTTATGACAAATGAAATGTATATCTTGAATTTTCTGGCTATAGCCCCTGTAGTCGTATTTACTCTGGACGCCTTTTGCATAAGTGATAAACCGTTAGAGGTAGACCAAATCATACTCTACAACAAATGTAGATCTTGCTAAAATACACAATTTATGTCTCAATAAATTTTCTTGTAGGGTGAACCATTTCTGAGATATTCCTTATTATGTGTGTGAGTTTCGGAAAACTTGGAACTTTCGTGAAATGGATCATCGTTGTTCATTTTTTTATATGTTAAGTGTGCAAAGACAACAGAATCTCAAACATTTGACTATCGCACACCTACTGTATTCTAATATTCCCCTTGCACCTACAAAGAAATAAGCAATAAGTTGTACAAATGTTTATCTTAACTAACACGAAGAATATATAGGAATAAGAGTTGGTAAGAATAGTTAGTACAAGAGTAGAGAAAGTCATGTGAGTGCAACATATAAGCTTTTTTTTTTTATATGCATTTTCGCTATATTCGAGATTTCATGATGGATTGTAATAGTTCCGGCCAAATTTAATGGCTCGTTCGTTGAATTAAATGTCAAAAGCTCATTGATTTGAGAACGCATATGCCTATTAAATAAACTAAAAACGTGTTCCATGATTAGGTATATATCTACAGGTTGTTTGTTGGAGCGCGCCGAATTCTCATACTGTTCGATTGAAACAGGGCCCAATATCCCTCATAGAGTGGCGTAATTTCTCTCTGCATTTCTGTTTTATCGTGCAGTAATCCTCTCATATTTTAATTTGTGGGGGGAAAAAATTACATGCTTAATTTTAAACAAGTTTAACCCTCGTGTGATATAAACCGCTTAGCATTATTATACACATTACATAAGCAGATTAGCTGAGATTTGTGAACCACGTGCTTTCGGTATACCGCCATTAACCTATTACCAACGCAAGAGATGAAAATTTAAATGTGGCCACTATAACAAAAGACTAACTGAGAACAATACATTTCCGTATTTACCTAACATTTGCTTTGTGCGTTCATTTCACCTGGCAGGGCTGCCAACAGATTTTGTTTTATCGCCAAATTTCAGCGCGTATTTGTTCAACACAACTTGGGGATCATTTAGGAAGGAAATCCTGAATTATTTATACGCTGTACCCGCTTATGTGGTTTCGCTCTCAGAGGCTCAAATATTTACGTGCGTACGCCAGATCAAAACGTCGGGCATGCATATGTAAAAATAAATATCTAAAATATTCAACACAAAATATGAAAGAACTGTAGAAAAAAATTATAAATCTTCTTAGCTTGTATTCATCAGCTGCGATGCTCTTATCAGAGAGTTCATGAACAAAATAAACACAAAAAGGCTTCCTTTTACCAAGATTATGTATAAAAATAAAACAAAATATGGAAATCATAAATAATCACAGAAAATATTTTGCTTTAAATTTTGAATATGTACCCAAAATTAATTAAAAGTTTTTAAGTAGGTATTCCTGGTGCACCTGCCGTGCAGAGGTCCTGGTTTCGATTCGCGGCTGGGAAGTTTTTCTCTAACAAAGATTATTCCTATTTTTCCCATAGTCTGGAAGTACGATTGAGAGTGTGCATGTGTAAGTTTGAGTTCTAATGTTAAAAACCCAAAAACCCCAAGCCACGAGTTAATATGTTGCTTATAGACAAATGTTCTAAAGAAGGGATGGGCAGAATAGTGTCTGCTCCGAATCCACTGTGCACGCAACCCGCGTAACATTCTTGTTCGCTTCTTAAACTGTTGACAGTGGTGGGCTGATGCATTTAACGATCAGCGTGTTTGATTCAAACAGGAAAAAGGTGGTTATACTGTAATTATGTGAAATCGGAATTGCACACGTCATCATCCGAACATGTGAGAAGTCGTTCAGACTCTGGCGTAATATTTTTAACAATGCAGTTGCACCGTGGATTGGTTATCTGCAACGCGAGATCTCTGTTTTGATTTTTCTATATTTATCAGAGAAAAAAAAACACTGTTCACAGACACACGTGAAAAAAAATATTACTGTAACAGTTAACAGAAATAACAAATTCTCTCAAATCAAGATATATTACCTTATATAGTTCTTTGAACACGTCTGTGTCAACTAAATCTCTGCAGTTATTTTTTTTCCTAGGTCTTTTTGTAGATCTTTGACTTCATATTGCAAGTTAACTTTTACATTGACTACATTTAAAATAAAAGGCTTGCGAAACATTGAATTGCCATTCTCAAAATACCTGAAATCATGAAATCTATGTGAAATAAACTCAATTTTTAAGTATTCAAGAATAGGAATATAACTAAATACTTTAGCACAGCATCAGGTGATTTTATACATTTGAGATAAATATTTCATAATTTGATGTGCTGGTTAAGAAAGTTATGTTTAGATTATAAGCCTTCTAAAACTTGGCACGTTCTAAATCTTGAACCATAACAAAGAAAAAGAAAATAACAATACATTTATTATTATTATTATTATTATTATTATTATTATTATTATTATTATTATTATTATTATTATTATTATTATTATTATTATTATTATTATTATTATTATTATTATTATTATTATTATTATTATTATTATTATTATTATTATTATTATTATTATTATTATTATTATTATTATTATTATTATTATTATTATATTATTATCATTATTATCATTATTATTATCATGGATAAACGTGATTGACAATTGACTAAAGCAGTCTTAACCCCTTCAGCTTTATAAACAGTCGACGCCAAATCAACATCTGACGAAACAGGAAACACAGGCCTACTTTGTTTACGTCTCCGCAGTAACAAACGCGAATCGAACTAATGATTGGCCGGCGGTACAGCAGGTGGAATTTCTAAACAATGGAAGAAGGCGCCTTCAGTAGCCACAAGCTCATAAAGCAACCCCAAACAAAGGGAGAGTAGTACGCACCCTATCTTTTTGTTCTGCCTCCCTCGTGGATTAGCATCCCCATCTCTACTGCGCAAATTAGCAATTCATTGTTATTACCACAATAAAGTTGACGATCGGGACGAGATTTTTAGGTAACTGTTACTGACCGAGTGATTGATTCCTTGTCCTCCAATAGAAGTTAATCGCTTTCCGCCGTTTATTCCTCTTTGTTCTTTTATCTTCCATCTTTCACACTCATCTCTAATGGCTCATCTTTGACATCAAGTACAAAAGCAAATTGACGCCTTTCTGCACTCTTAGCCTTCGTTTTGTGTCTCCGGGGGTTCCAGTCTTGTGGGCATTTACACTTAGGACAAATGAAATACTTTTTCCTACCAACTTGAATTATTTCTTTCAAAATTTACCAGTTGAACAAAAATATTCATGAATATTGCATATCAGTTCCATTAAGTTTTATAAAAAAGGGTGTAAGACTAAATATTTGGATTAAAGGATGATATAGCCTATGAAATATTATTTATATGTTGTACTGACCTCTTAAAAGAAACCTGTAGCAGGCATACATAAATCATATTGATGTTCCAATCTAAGTTGGTAATGGTCAAACTAATTCCAAACATATTTGCTGTTGTATTATGTGTTCTGAGATTCCCCTCTTCGAATTATTTAATCTATTTAGCATTAGATGCTTCACCGAAGCAAGATTCAGCCATTTTTGACACTTGAATAGCGGCAGCTGTTGCGCATTGCATGTATGTATGAAGATGTTAAAAACAAGATGTCTTCCACAACACGAGGTCTTCAGGAGAAGGAAGCTAGCCAGGTTTATACAGGTGTAATAGTGGCCCCATGTCACAGATCTAGAAAGAACCTCAAATATGATAAAGAGACTCTGATATAAAAATTAAGCAATGTAGAATGAGACTCTAAGAACCATGGCAATTAAAGTGCGTTCATAAAGAAAAACTCAATTTCAATTTTGCTTCCATGAACATTCTAATACGTTCAACTTGACCGAATTTAGAACGTAATGTGACACCTCCGGTACGGATTAGACACCAGAAGAGCAGAGTAGTCCCTCCCACGAAGTTTCTAATACTTAAATAAATCGGTTCTAGTTTGGGCCTTAGAATCTAATATAAAGTCCATACATTTTCGTAGAAGTAACCAATATTTCCAAAATTTAAGCGTTTCTATTCGACCCAAAAATTCAATGTCGAGTTTTCACTGGAAATGTTATTTTGTCTTTCAAGGACGCGACACAAAAGCTTTCAAGAAAATTCGTCTATCCTAAACTATCCTTTACATGAGAAATTTTAATGTTCTTAAAAATGACTCCTAATGATTTTGATTAAAATACCTTATATTGAGATATTTTTATGACATATGATTATTATTATTATTCCCATATTATTATTATTCCCATATTATTATATGCATTATTCCCATATTCCCCTTGCATTCTTCAAGTAAATGAGCAATAAGATCATTTCTACAAATGTTTGTCTCGGTTAACATGGAATAATTAGCTTTTGTAAGTATAGTGTGTACAAGAATGGGTAGGGAAAGTCGTGTGAGTGCAACACATGGGATTTTGTTTTTGAAAAAGGCCCATGTGTGTGTGTGTGTGTGTGTGTGTGTGTGTGTGTGTGTGTGTGTGTGTGCGCGTGCGCGTGCGCGTGCGTGTTTGTGTGATTGAAGAACCTAAAATCAGAAATGAAAAGTCGCTTAAATACCAAACTTGGTCTTTAATTTCAACACGAAGATTTTCAAAAAGTACCGCACCCTATACCTACTGCGGCTTATATAGAAGAATTCTCAAAATTCTCGGAAATAGCTCTTATAACGATTTTGATTAAAATCCACACATTAAATATATATTGAAATGAAAACTAAAATGTATTTTATTGGAACATTTAAGCGCAATTTATTCCAAATTACCCTTTTTTCTGCTAAAGCCATTTTCGAAATGTCCCTTAGAAATGGTTCGAATTGTTCAATTATTCATTTGAAATTGTTTCGATATTCAGTTGTTTCTCCTGACGTCATGCAAACAGCATTGAAATTTAGGGCCAGCGCACAGTGTTCAGTTGTTAAACATTTGACTATCGCTGTTTTCCTTTTAGTCATGTAGAACGGTGAATGAACGAAATAAGTAGTTAAAATGATGCATAAATGAGCCCGAAATCCACAAAATCTGGGTTATTCCACATTTATCTTCTCTGGATAAGGGAAAACCCCTTGTTTGGGTAACCTAGTCTACTCGAGATTCGAAATTGGGAGCTTCTGAATGTGCATACCACAGAGGCGGGCGCATTCAAGTCTTGTTTTCTCTCTGATTTGTAAGCTTGTTTTAGAAATGTGTACAAAATCGTATCAAAATCTTTGCTTCTTTGGTGAAGTTCTCTGCAGAAAAAACAGCACACCATAAACATTAAATGTGAATTATTTTCAATCTACTGTTACATTCACATGTCTTTCTCTACCCATTACATTTTAATGGCGATAAACATTTGCACAAATGGTTTTATTACATATTCCCTTGTGGCCAGATACAAAGCGATAGTCAAATGTTTGAAATTCCGTCCTCTTCGCACAGTCAGAATAAAAAACAAGAATAACGACACTCTGAGAAAATAAGTGACAACGCAAACCAATAACAAGAAGTATCTCGGAAATGGCTATCTCTACGAAAAGTTTTATTTGATATAAATTGTGTTCTTTCACCAGATCCATATTTTTTGTGTCTTAAGATTTTATCGTATTTCTTACAGTTTTCATTTACGGAAAAGTCATTTAAAAAGAGGAGTTCAGAAGCTAGCAAATTATGTAAGCTACATTAGTAATGACACACACAAAATCAAATATATTTTGAGAATTAATAAATCGAAGTATAATTCTAAGTTGTGCTTGCTATAAACTTCGTAGAACATTTGCCTTACACGCCACTGCTATATAAACCTGTTTTCTGGGATAAGAGATGATCCCCAAGTAGTCTTTTGTTTGTGAACAAAAGCAAATTTGCTTGCAAAATCATTATTTAACTGATCAGAAGCGAAGATGGTCAGTTTGTTTTTGAATAACACAACAATACCACGAAAAATAGTGTGCAAATAGGTTCTTCAGCAAATAGGTAAACTAAATAAATTTACAGTCATATTCCACACAGTTAATTCGACAAAATGGCAGCAATATATTATCCGAAAGAAATATTTCAACGTTCATTATTATACTTGTACTTGCTTTTTCCTGAGCAAGTAATTCGTAGATTTGTAGTTTTCTTGCCCATCTATATTTTTCAGTTCTGGATAAGGAATTTACAATATCTAGTCATACATTTTTAAAATATTACTTAGAAAATTATAATACGAGTGCATTATAATTATAATACTTGCACTTTCAATTTTCTTAAACCGATTGCGCTGAAATAATGGCCTAAATTTTATATTTTTTATCACTTGCATACAATTCTGGTTTAATTAAATGCCTAGATATTTCTTTTGTAAACTTTTAGCATTTTTATAACTAAATATATATTTCTCACTGATGTTTGCATAGCTAAAGTTATAAAAGCAACATTATTAAACAGTTCTTTAACACTAAATTTTGAATAGAATGTCACTAGACGCTATATAATTATTACGTTTCAGTGTTACCAACATTGGTAGTTCACGATTATGTAGTTGTATTATATCTTGGTAACGAATTCATCAGAAGTACAACTTTTTGCAAACAGTGGAAAGGACAAAAATAACATAATTAGCAAAGAAATCTGCGAGATTATAGGCAGTTTAGGTAACTAATGCCTTGCTATGATACAATGCAAATAATTTAAAATACGTAGATATAATCACTTACTTCTCTAAAGGTAATACGAGTTAAAAATTGATGTTTTTATTTTTCCATCAGCCTTCGGTCAATTTCGCAAAAGTCTAGTCACAAAATAAGTAATTTTTAGCTTTAAACCATATTTATCACATTCTATTCCAGAGTCTTTTATCTCTCAGTAGGTCACCCGCTCTAATGACGCCAAGGGGTACCAACATGACGATATTACACACGACAAAAAAAAACTGAAACATATTTTAATTTATCAATAGCAAAGTTATATTTATTTTTTGATAAAACTGAGCCTATAAATGCAACAATTCTGCACTGTTATAATAATCTATAGCTGAAACTTAGTTACGTTTCTTAGTTGGTACTACTGAAATTTATTTTAGAATTTCCTTTATTTAGTAGCTTGTGCGTTTAAGAGCATTAGTTATATACGTGCACTAAATGCAAAAATATACTACTTAACGCGTTGAGTAAATTAAACAATAATGACTATTTTCTGTACATTCCTAAAATAGTTACGGACTTCAGAAACTTTTTTATTGCGCCTTTGTTGCGAGAAATTTTTACGCTCCATTTGAGAATCAATGCAATGGAAAATATGTTTAAAATATCTACAATATCTTGCTTATGGCAATTTTATAATACTTTTTCACTATTACAAATTACTATGAGTAACCATAAAAATTACTTCTTAGATTTCTGTAGAGTACATACACAAACAGAACGTGAAAGAAAACGCATTAATTACTCGGCAGAGATCCGTTTGGCATTGTAGCTTTCGTTTGTTCTCATGTTCTTGAACACACTTTCCTGAGAAGAGCTTAAAATGACCAAGAGATAGCACCTCTGTCTGTTCTTAATAAAATCGCTTTTCAATTTGTACTATTTAGCGCAAGGTTAATCAATGCGGTACTTTAAGAGCAGGTGAGGTTAGAAAATAGGCTTTGTTTTGTACCTACCGTTGCAGATAAAGGTTACGCTTGAGTGATGGCAATAATATGTTAGAATTCCTCCAGAATGAAGCGTATCACATAACCTACTTTCTCAATTGAGAAGTAAGAAAACAACTGACTGAAAGTGACAGCGTTACAATCGAAGCGCGTTAATCGCCATTTAAAACAAATGAATTACAGGTGAAAAGCGTACCGTGTGTGTACTATGTTATTAGTTTTGGTTGAAATATTTAAAAAATGTAATAAAGCTATTGGAAAAGTAGAAAAAGCATATCAGTACAGTTTGTAAGTTTACAACTTTACAGGGTAGATAGCACTGTAAAACTTTTTCGTAAAAATAAAAGATATTTTTGGAAACACTAGAGATAGTATGGTGTTGGGATACATGCAGCAGAGAACTTGGATGTGTCTACATGCTAAGTAAGTGCACGTGGGTGTGGAACTCACCTGGTCCGGCAGAATCCTGGCTGGGAACTCACCGGGCGGCCACCCGGGAGCGTGGATCCCTGTGGCTCCTCCCATAGAGCGCGACGTCACGAGTGTGCCCCTCCCCCGAGCGCTAGCGCTCAGTGGGGATTGGCCGGCCCGAATGATGGCAGGCCCGTCACGTCGGTCGCAGGGGTAGGGCTGCAAGAATACAGCGAAGGAAGAGGTTCGTCGTACAGACGAGAGAGGTGCTCCGCACAGTGCAGTGTCCATGTGTTCGTGGTGACTTGTTGCGTCGTCAGTTGTTTCGTGTCGTGCCGGTCTCGCAATCTCGGTCCAAGCTGTACTCACACAGGGAGGAAGATATGCTGACGATGGAGACAGACCTCAAGGGGGGTAGTTTGCATGCGAACATGCCGCCCCACCACCCGGGAACCTTGCACCCGGGTCACCCGGTCTCCACGTACGGGGCCCTCGGTTCCATCGTGCACGGCAATGTTACCCCCGTCATGAGCAGCGTCATGAACCTCGGTCAACCGCCGCCTCAACAGCTACATCAACAGCAGCAACAGCAACAGGCGCCGCCGTCCCAGCAACAGCAACAGCATCAACATCCACTGGCAGGTCATCCTCAACACCACCACCCACAACAGCAGAGTCAGCATGGCCCCCAGGGAGGCGCCACTACTCAGCAACAACAACAGCAAGCCATGGCGGCCCACCATCACGCGCACCCAACTCAGCATCCTGGGGGTGGCGGGGGTGGTCCTACCAACAACAATAACAGTACCAACAAAAATCAGAACGTCGACCGCGTCAAGAGGCCAATGAACGCCTTCATGGTGTGGTCCAGGGGCCAGAGACGCAAGATGGCTCAGGAGAACCCCAAGATGCACAATTCGGAGATCTCCAAAAGGTTGGGGGCAGAGTGGAAGCTCCTTAGTGAGGCAGAGAAACGGCCTTTCATAGACGAGGCCAAGCGGTTGCGAGCAGTCCACATGAAGGAGCACCCGGACTACAAGTACAGGCCTCGTCGCAAGACGAAGACCCTCCTGAAGAAGGACAAGTACCCCTTGGGGGCAGGATCCCTGTTACAGGGATCTGACGCCGCCTCCAGGTCGGCCGCCACAGCAGCCGCCGCCGTCCAGCAAGTAGTGGGACGGGACATGTACCAGATGCCCAACGGCTACATGCCTAACGGTTACATGATGCATCACCACGACCCCTCGGCCTACCAACAGCACCACTCAGCCTACGGTAGCCACATGGCGGCGGCGGCTGCAGCGGGCGGTTACCCTCGCTACGACATGGGCCAGATGCACCCCAACTCGGGGACGCTCAACTCCTACATGAACGGCTCGTCGTATGGCATGTACTCCACAGGCGGAACGGTCCCGGGCGGTGCGGGATCGCCCTACCACTCTGCAGCTATGCAACAGCAACAACAGCAACCGGGTTCCCAGATGTCATCCCACAGCCCCAGTGGCAGCAGTATCAAGTCCGAACCCGTGTCCCCTAGCTCAGCAGGCCTACACACTCCGACGCCAGTGACGGGGGCGCCTGGAGGTGGCATCACGGTGAAGCGCGAATACGTCAGTGCGGGAAACCCTGGAGGCGGTGCGACGGCCTCTCAGGGTGACCTACGCCAGATGATCTCCATGTACCTTCCGACGGACCCGTCCGCAGAGCACCATCAGCAACAACAGCAACAACAGCAGCAGCAACAGCAAGCACGTCTTCAGCAGATGCACGCGCAATATCATCAGCACGCCGGCGGCTCCCCCGACCCCATGGGCCCAGGAGGCACCATGCCTTTGGCGCACATGTAGGCCTTCGCCGGGGCAGTGGCAGATATGACCTACCCCGGCTATGCGGACATCATGTTGATGGACAGATGCTGAGGAGGTCGTTGCCGCTGCCCAGAGTCCTCCGGATGGTTGGTTCCCCGCTTTTAGTTCCTTCCTCGATGGACCATGTGTTGTGCATTTACTCGGGCGGTTGGTTGTTTCTTTTCCGATTGTGCCAAATAGTCTTTAAGTTGAACGCCTCCGCCTTCGCACCAGTGGAACTCGTGGGAGAGAAAAACTCTGCTCTTCTGTTTTGTTTCTTGCCTTCAACACAACAACAACAACAACAAACTTAAAGACAAAAGACAAGAGAGACCGCTGTGCACGGAACAGAATGCATGTGTGATATATAGGTATGTATGTTGTAAATAGTCCAAAAATTGTTTATTTGTTTTTTTATCATTATCATTCCTCATGGACTTTTCAGCGCCAGTGCGCCCAAAGACATCATAGAACTGTATCATAGGTAATACATATAATAATAATTATCATTATTACTATTACTATTTTTGTTTTTAATTTACTTCTATTTGAAATGGCAGTATTGCCAGATTGTTTATGTTGATCCCAGGAGGTTCATTATCAAAAAAAGTATACGTGTGTTTTTATAAGAAATCTAAGAGTAAGAACTCCTCCAACTGCTTTTTTTGTTGTTAAAATGATGATGTAATGCATGTGGTGCATTCTCAGATATTGCTTTCCTTGTGGATGTCAAAAATCTTAACACCACGCGTGGTGAAAAGTCGTTTTGAAAAGTGTTGTTATTATTAAACTCGGTGTTTTGTTTACTGTTGCCTGAAAACGTTTGTGGAATGTAGCGAGCGGTCTGTCAGATTCTTGTAATTCTCCAATCTCATCACTGGACGGAATGATTTGATTTGTGTGTAGGTATCTCATTAGTTTTGTTTACTCGACGGCTGCCGTCAATTAGGGTGGTATTGAACGCTTCAGGCCAGCTAATGGGTGTCCAGTAATATCGTTTGCATTTCCTTTTACTCTGTCATCTGCTTTTCTAACTGAATCTTTCACTTGTGCCATCGCAAACTAAAAGTTGGGTTTTTGAGCTCGGATAATCATATTATCACCGCAATTCCATACCATCATCTCTTGGCTTACGGTTAATAATACTTTTTTTCGGCTTGCTTTCCTATTAATTGATCTTATACAGTTCATGTGATCTTCAAAATGCCTCTGTTTCATTGTTCATGACTGAATTCCAAATTCAGATCGAGATTCATACTCATCAATGCATTTGCTCTATTATAATCTTACGGAATAAATTGCACCAAGCTACAGCATTCTGAAGATACATATTTTACCTTAATTTGCTCAGTTTTTCTTTCATAAATTAAAATTGATAAAGTGATTTACGCAGCGAAGCATATTCGCGCACATTTTCTATCCCCAAATAGACTTGTGTAACTTAATCTATTAACACTGTCCTTGTGTTGAGGAACTCATTGCCCTTCAAAGCTCTCCGTAATTCTATTTCGTGACATTGAACACTGCATTAAGAGTTTCCTTTTTAGTTTGCTTAGTTTAGTACAAATATCGTCTATTCAGTGCATGCTGAAGTAAGAAAAAAGTACGTAGAGATCATGGGATGGAATTGTTGTGAAGTGCATGTGTGTTTGGTAATTTTATTATAAAAATGCCCTAAATTACTTTGCCTCATGTTTAGTTCCTGAAAAGCAGAGGACAGATTAAAAAGTGTTCACTAGATGTTCAATTTGCCTTAGCTATTGAAATACACATTTGCAATTGTAAGGCCTGTGGGGAAACTTCGACAACACACCTCCAGAAAATTAGGAAACATATGGCATATTAATAATTGTTCGAGTTATATTTATGTGTCAATTGCTAGAATTTCTAAAAAGACTTGTCTAATAGTATACTTTTTTTCTTGCTCTATCGACGTTTTCTTTTCATCCAGGGCCGTCCAGTTACAAATGTTTTATTTCTTTTGTAAAGAAATATCCTAGAATAGTTTTAAATGTCTGAAAGAAAGACATATATAATAGTGAAAATGAACGTTGTGTGTTTAACGCTATGCACACTTATAACTTTCATGAGAGAGTAGCAACAGTAAATAAAACACGTACTTTTAACGTATTCACGTAGAAAACTAGCATTTCAAAATTATAATCACATAGAAGTACAAACTATGCTATAATTTCACCTATATGAATACTTTGTTTTCAAAGCCAACTGAGAGTGCACTCATGATAGATATATTTTTCTAAATTAATTACGTTACTTTCTGAGGTCATGTTTGTACAAAATCAATCTCTGCAAATGCCGATAAGTTCAGCTCTATCGTTTCAAAATGTACAGTGAGTGTCATATAGTCAATGGCAAAAAAGAAAAAAAAAAGGAAATGTGAAAAAGTTTATAATTATTATTATGATGATTATGATTGTTAATAGTCTGCATCGAACATTTTTAAAGACATGAATTCTCACTACGTCTTCTGCAAGCCTTCGCAGCGCGGAAATATTTGGATTTTGCTCGTTGCGAGGGTTTGCACCTCTTCCTTCACGGCCTCCCCCCTAAATATCCCCCCCCCCCCCTCTCCTCCTTCTTTGTGTTCGTTACATATCCATCATCATCAATGTCACCATTCATCATCTCTTTCCCACCTCACACGAACCCACACTTTACACACGGTATTATTATAATTAATTAATAACTGATAAAAATGACTTTGTAAATAATATTGCACCAAAAATCTTGTTGTACATATATTATATAAAACATGAGGATTTTCACCCCCCGTTTGAAAAGATCTGAATAAATTAAATACTTCAAATGGAAAACTGTGGTAGTGATTTCTGACCCACTCACACAAATCCTAGACTCATTCTGAACTAATTGGTAGAATTGATAATGATACTTTGAAGTGATGCCTATCTGTTATGATATAGTCAGCCATATGTTGGATGTCAGCAGTGTTGAATGATGCTGTTGTTTCTTTCTTAATGCATGCATTATTTGATTTCGCTCTACTGATTTACGTAGAGAATATTTATGAATTGTAACTACAGTAAAATAACGTGAATGGAGCTGAAGACAATGTAATATATTTTAGTGCATATAGGTATTTTGTGGATTATAAGCTAAGTTCATTTTAACTAATTTTCAGGCAGTTTTGGATCTGTGAACTAACGACAGGACTTTGAAAATTATGTGATAGTTTTTCTATCTTCGTGCTGTAGTATTAAAACCCACGCATTGAAATTCCCAGGTTATTTTGCAGCATTACTTCTGCTAAATCAAACCATTATCCTAATAATTTTCTTAGATTTAAAGTGAAAGATTTGTCGTTGTATTATTTTGTTCCTTACGATTAATATGGTATAGTTATCGGATTTACAACATACCTGCAGCTTTCAGCAGAATAATAATAATTCCCAGAAAAATCTTAAAGTTTTCAACTTCAGTAATATTTTAAATGATTTGACAAACAGCACAATTATAATTTAAATTAAATAGAAGGGAACATATGCTGCATATTATAGCTTTTAATTACATAATTTTTAAGATATGTCATTTTATTGAGAGAAGGGACTCCATCGAGGATGAGGCGCACATATTTTTATTTATTACAACATAAAAGTACCTAAAACTTTCCCAAAAAGAGGATCTAAATATGTAATTTATGAAGTTAATCTAAACATTAAAACTTATATTGAGATTTACATGAAACGCCAAAGATGTAAACATATGAAGCTTAAAATACAGTGCTGTACAAATCCTTAGAAAATATCACTAATACATTATAGGTATATTAAAGTAACCAGTTAACAATTGGGCTTTCGTTTTCTTTTTAAACCGATTTAACTTACAGGAATTCTTAGTGCCACAAAGTCAGCAATTATACGATGCATATTTTAACTTGAAAACGAAAGTGGACCTTTAAAACTGACAGAAGTATTTCAGGCTACAACAAAATAATATTTCATATGTCATATGCATAGCTTTGTGTTTACGTGATTTAAAACATAGCCAAAGATGAAACTTTTGTTCGTCCTGTGATATTTTCTCAAAATAATATAATTTCTACATAGCTAGGGCAAGATTATTACATGATTGTTACAATGTATCAGGCAAATTAACGTAACTGATCTTTCTTGCACATAAAATACATTTAAAAGACTATTAATTGGCAGTCCTATAGCTGTTTTGTAACTTTCAGAAAAATAATTATTAAATAAGCAGTAGAAACGATGTAAACATACGTTGCGGCTGTAGATTTTAATGCCTAGTTGGAAAGATTTTCAGTTTTGAGTTAAGCTTTGTGCTAGGAATATAAATGTGAATGCAGGGTTTTTATATGAGCAAAACCATGCCTATATTTTAACTGTCACAATAAATAACGTAAATAAAATGTAAAACTCCTTTAAGAACGTGGCCAAATGCATGTTATACCTGAAAACATGTTGTTTCTACTCTTATCGGCTCGGCGTTAAATAAAAATTACTTGTAAACTTTCACTATTTGAGTGTGTTTCTGTATATAATTAGAATTAATGTGGAATGTGACCGGCCGGGAACCAGGAATTCTGTTTGATTTATTCTAGCTTGGAGAAGGTGGCTGTTATAGCATTCTGCTTGTATGTGTTTATACGCGGCATGACAACCTTCTGCTAAATCTGCTATTCATTATTGATTCCATGTAAGCCATTAGTTTCGAAAATAAAGTAGCGGATTAGCGTTCGGATCCGATCGTCATATGGACAGAGAGCGGCCCGCTCGCTGCCACTTTTGTATAAAACTGATTTGTTGATCGAGAAACAAAACCAAAACAGCCCTTCTTCTTGTGTTATTTTTCCTTTGCTCATAGAGCTTACCTATTTATTCTATACACTGGAGACTAGAGTAAATACCTACCTATAGAAAGGAGTGAACATAGAAATGTCAGTGAAGATACACGTTTTAAGGTTACTTGGACCAAAAAATAGTTTCTCAAAACAAATGCAAGAAAACATACAATTTTATAATAGTTCACACACCAAAGCCAATGTTTTCAAAAACATTCCTCTTACCCATAGTACATTTTACTGAACAACTTTTGCTATTTTCGATTTTCTCAGAAAAATGGCTCTTAATAAATAATATGACAGTAAATTCAATGAAAAGTTGAAGTTGTTAACAATTATCTGGACAAATTTTAAGCATAACTTTGGTTCTTCAAAATAGTCTGGTATTTATCAATTTAGCTGTTTGGATTGTGACAGGATTTACATTAATAAAACTAAACGTCATTCGAAAACAAGAAAGAAGGAGCATTTTAGAAATGTTAAACATAAACAGATTGATAAGTCAATCATTTAATCATAAATATATCCAGAGGTTATATTATTAAACAATTAAATAAACCTATAGATTCAATGGTTTTGGAAAATATATTCATTTTTAAAAATAGGGACCACGTTATGAATTTTAAAATACCGCCGATTGATCCTAAAAATGAAATCAATATATGGAGCAACATTACTATTCTATTCTATTAAATAATTAAATTTCACTTAACAAATTAAAAGGAGAGACTACTATGTTGAATAATGAAAGTAAAAACTTTAATTTAAAATTATTTCTAGTCAACAAGTGATGAGTGAGGTAGCGTGAATCGAAGAGTTGGTTTTTATGTGAGTAGTGTAAGTTGCTTTAATAAAATATAAAATTCAAAAAACAATAGGTACTTACATTATATCTATTTACTTATTCAGTACTCTCTCTATATAAATATTTCAGTATGCAAAGAAAGTCTTGTCCGTGTGACAAATTAATTACATTGTATTTTTCCAGGTTCCTTCAAATTCATCACATATGTAATACAAAAAAGTAATTACAAATATAATTAAGAAATAACATGTGTTTTTGAAATGCAGATAGATGCATGAAAACTTTTTCAAGATTAAAATGTTATATTTATTCTACATGCAAAAATACTTTATTATTTATGTAATTCAGAATGTTAAATTTATAATTTTTATTAGATTTTTGTGTTGATTTCTTGGATTAATTAAGCTAAACTTAATTAACCTTCTTGTACAGATCTAGAGAAGGTTAAAATAACAAAATTATGACCAAAGTTGAAATAAGTGCCCCCAAAGGGACCTTCAAGATTCATAATAATATTTGACTCATATGTAAACTTGAGGTGCAATAAATTTCATGTTATATGCTACAATGGAAAACATCGTGCGAAACAAACCAGTTTATATTTGTATTTAAGAATTTCACAAACACATTTAGTAACAAATAGCAATATCAAAATCGTCATTTCGTACCTATAGTTAGCGCATGCGTAACACATGTGTGTTCAGCTGTTTCATAAACATTTCAGACATTTTAGCTTATTTGAGCTCAGTTGCAGTATTATTTCAAATATGTAAAAGTATGAAATCAGTGTATATTGCACTAGTTCACCTAAAATTATTTAGATGGCACTGGGGGCTCGGAAATATGACGAATTAAAATTCGTGGAATTTCCTTGGAAAATAGGCAGTGTTTTCTGCAAAATTTAAGTAAAGCTTACACAGTTAAATGATTGGGTGCAAAATCCTGTTGTCTAGAATATAACGATTAATACTTAATTTAATACGTGTAAATTACAATGTAAAGCAACTTTCCTTAATACTATGGAATTTCTTGAAATAATATTGTTTTAATATAAAACTATAGATGGGATCTATTTTCTACTCTTTGTTTACCTCAAATGTGATTCTTATTTGGGGTATTAATTTCGATCGTATATTTTGTACGTTTGGCAAATCGAGAAATGCTGCTAGCTTCAAATTCATTTACCTAGATTATAAAGTTCTTGATTTAAGATCTTTTGAATTTCCAAAAAATTTAAAACCTCTAATTGAGCTATTCTGTAATATTCTGAGATTTTCTTACCTGAGTTTTTATATGATTATGAATATTTTCGCGCAAAATTGAGATCAAAATCTAAGTGAAGCCGATTCACTTCAATTGGTGTGGAATCGCTTGAGGTGTGAATATCACTAAAACAGCAAAAAGAGCCAATTTCACAATTTTTTGCAACAGATTTGATAGCAAAGATTAAATAATAATTTAGTTTTATCGATGCCCTTCTAAATACAAAATATTGTAGCGCATAACATATTGGAATATTATAAAAACATAATTATGTCCGTAACGTATTTTGATAATTCTTTCGCCGTTGAAAGGATCTGTTCTTCCCGATAAAACATAATTTCTGAAGGATCAAAAGACGAAACGTTTTACAAGATCAAGATATACAATATGAAAATGTAGTTATAAAATATCATATTTGCCAAAATAGCTTTGAGTTTTCGTTGAAAAATGCGTGTTAAATACGGCAAAATTCACGAATATTCCTTAAATGGCCGCGTTTTAACAACAGAATATAGAAGTTACAGCTAAACAAGAGACAATCGTATCCTGCTCATAATTTTGCGAATAAATGCATGTTTGGCGTTTTATTCAAATGCTGCAGCAGTGCGCAGGTTTTGACAATAAATTATCTAATATATTCTAAGTCTACAGATGTTGGTAGTAAAGCTTTTGGACACCAAAATATCATATGTGTACTGTAATTTCTTTGTATTTTGCTTTCAGACGCATTACTAGTGTGTGCTAAATAATAATTATTACTTACAGGTAGAAAATTCTTCACGTGATGAACCAGTGAAAATATGATTTTTTTTTGATAGTTAAAATGTGTGTGCCGATTCCAAAATGTTTAAATTGAGAGCTCAGCGATAGTAATCTTCAATGTTCCAGTTGGGCTCTATTTTTTTTTATACCGATGCCAGTGGTTACCGTATTTAAAAACTGTGTTATTGAAGTATAGAACAGGTCGTCTAAATGTAAAATAAGGATGAAAGGGTATGTTGTAAATATACACATATAAACCTCAAGATGATTAGATCCTGTTGGTGGGGTTATTTAAAATTATTTCTACGATTGCAGTAGTTTGTTTACGATAAAGGATACGTACATTATTAGGAATACTTTGCGGAGTTTACGAAATTATGATAAAATGTGCTGTAATATACGTGGAGGCATATATGTAACTACATTTCAAGCTTATAAAGACAAACATGCAATGCGGGTAAGTCATATTACATAATTACTTTAATTTATATTTTTCGTATTGGCGAAATGCAACACGTGTACATTTCATGAGCAATTTTGGTAAAAAATTGTAGTGCCGGATATAGAACTGTATGTTTGGGTTGCCACAGCTACCTTAAATGTCATCTTAAGCGGTAATCAATAATAAAAGTGTTATCAGTATCGCGCCAATTTCTCGATATAATTTTATCGTAGATTTTTAGGCAATAAAATAGTGACAATCGGTCAGACAAATATGTAATAAGAACAAAAACAATGTTGTAATTAATTGTTGTATTAATTTCATTCATGTTTAATTTGATTTTGCAAATTTATTATAATTAGGTGTTATTAATGAGAAAGAACTTATTGCAAATTCTATTTGCTCTGAATACA
Organism: Tenodera sinensis; assembly: GCA_030765045.1. Classification (NCBI taxonomy): domain Eukaryota; kingdom Metazoa; phylum Arthropoda; class Insecta; order Mantodea; family Mantidae; genus Tenodera; species Tenodera sinensis. Next base: position 21,042,868 of record CM060963.1, read on the forward strand.
GATTTCGAATACGAAGTATGCAAGTGTATTGAATTGATATTGTAATTAATAATTTAAAAAAATACAAATGTACAGCTAGTTATCCATGCACTGAATAAATGAATGTGATAAAATCAGTGCAAAGGAACCAAAAAATGGTATAAAATCTGGAAGAGGTTAGAACTTGCAAAATATAACCCAAGGTATAGTGTTGCTTCTAAACTTCATTAAATTTAAAAATTGTACAGCACTTGTATTATTAAAATTTCTGAGTAGCACAGTTGGTATATAATTCTACCGACAGTTTCAATATTAGTGCACCAATAAAATTAACTTTTTTTAAAAAAAAAAGCAATTGAATATACATCTGTATATTGAAATAGGTTGGAAGAATTTAATTATTAGTTTTAGTTTCCTTTTTCTTTTGAGGTGAATTTTAAATTTTGAAATAGAAATTGCAACATATTAAAAAATATTGGAATTTGAATTGAATTTGTATCACTGCTCGAATTTTCTATGTGGTGTGTTACCGCAATACCATTACAACTTTAAATTTAGTGAGATTAAATTTCTGAAGAGATGCCAGCAGTACTCTGTAGGTCACATTTCAGCCGAGAAAAGTGTCTATATTCATTCTTGAGGTTTCTGATAATTGAATTAAATTCTTAGAAACACGAGGCACGTTCTATTCGAAATACAAGAAGGTAAAAACAAAATCTCTCCTCTAATTATAGAATTTTCCAACGTATTCCGATAAGCTGGAATTAAAGACGAAACCTAGAAAGGTTTTAGAGAGAAGAAAAGCAGTTAATATCTGCCTTTTGCTAAGCCAGTAAATTGAGATTACAAAAATCCGATTTGTTGCACTCACATGACTTTCTCTACTCCTGCACAAACTATTCTATCTCTCTATCTACTGGATGTTAATCGAGATAAATATTTGTAGAAATTATCTTATTACTTATTTCCTTGTAATACAGTAGGCATTGAGTGATAGTCAAATCTTTTAAAGCTTTGAGATCCCTTTCTCTTTCCACGCTTAACATATAAAAAAGTGAACAACGTTGTTCCATTTCACGACAGTTTTAAGTTTTCCGAAACTGACACAAATAACAAAGAATACCTCTGAAATGGTTCACTCTACAAAACAATTTATTCAGACATAAATTGCGTGTTTTAGCGAGATGTACATTTTTGTATAGTAAGATTGTGTCTATCTCTTATGGTTTACGAGTTATTCAAAAGTCATCCAAAGTAAACAGGACTACATAGGCTATAGCCAGAAAATTCAAAATATACATTTCGTTTTTCATACAAATATCTTAAACATATGATATTTTAATCAAAATCGTTAGAGCCATTTTCAAGAAAATGGAAATGTTCAAAAAATTTTCCATGTAAAGGGTAGTTTAGGGTGGGGCTCTTTTCTTAAAAATCTTCGTGTCGCATCCTTGAAAGGAATTTTTGGGTGGATTACAATATTTCCCCTACTTACCAGTAGAGAAAGAAAAAATACAGTAACACTTGCCTTTATGATCTATTGCAGCTAGTTACGTCCAAGAAAGTAAACCTAGTTTCGTTGATTGTAATTTAGTGGTAGAAAAGTGACATTGACGACAATAGTATCTCCACCAATTAACGTTTATTTTCTTACCTTTGTGTAGTTTACTCGTATAAAGCTAATGCCTATATATAGCTTTTGTTAATTGTGATGAATGTTCGCTGTAAATGAATATAGTTTCACTTTCAACTAAGTATTTAAAAAACAAATCCTTGAGTGTTTGCTAGCAATTATATTACATACTCTAAGTAAATCTATAAGAAGAAAGTGAACAACCATTAAAGTTACAGAGTCTGCTGATTCAAACGAGACAATTAAATGAACATCGCGTCATAATAATTTGAAATTGTATTTGATATAAATGAAGCGTTTTAATGAGACAAATATTTTCCTGTAACAAGCTTATATCGCTTACTGTCTGAGAGTTATACAAAATTCAGTGCCAGTGTTCCAAAGTTAGGTTAATAAGACTCATATCTACATGTATTCTTATAAATATCTTAAGTAGTTGATATTTTAACGCAACCATTGAAGTAATTTTTGGAAGATATGGAATAGTATTAATTTATGCAATTCTAGCATTAAAACGGCTCTTTATGACGTCATAACTCGTGCGAAATTAGCGTATTTCTGGCGCCAGTGCCAGAAAATGCATGACGTAATTAACATGGTAACAAGAGAGCAATTACGTCATCACCACAGTATAATTTTCCCCAATGGGTGTGTAAGAAAACCTGAAATTGTCACTCTCGCAACGTTTAATTTTCATGTTTTTTGCAAAGATCTTTTGATTTGAATTTCAGAAACAAAGAATCACAAAATTCACCATTTCGACTCCTCTTAATGCATTGCTACAATATATATTCTTTTTTGTTTTCATTTCTGAAACTTGTACTGTTTGTCATAATTTTAAGGTATCAATGAAATCACTCCATTAGAACGGCTTTAGGAATAAATATTTCTGCCTTTTCAATACACAATTGAATTTGTACTTAACAGTACCTCGACATAAATTTTATTTATTTCTGTCTATTATTTTAAACACAAATATTGGTGTCGTGTTCTTATCCAGCAACAATTAATCTACCTATTTAATTAAAATAATTACTCTGGTTTACGTATTAGTAGTGGATAAAATGTTGTATGCCGTACAAAATGAAACTGTGTTTAGGTAACCCTTCAGGAGTTAAAGAGGTGGAATCAGGACTGAAAAATTCAATTATTCAAAGATTCAAGAGCCAAATCTTTCAGTCAATATTGGTAGAATATTTTAATCCCTTATACCTGTCATAAATCACTATTGTGGTCTATTAACAACGTGTAAAATGGTAAGGTCGAAAAACACAAATAGGAAATACAAACATGGTAACTACAGTTGTGTACTGCGAGTTCATTTATTCTTTATGAAACACAGAGCTGCAAGCCGTACTAGACATGTGCCAGTAATACCAATAATTGGCATGACTGTTGTTATTTTAGTTTGTTATGTTGGTGCTGCCAAGGTCGACATTGAGATTTAATGATGTTTGCTGGAAGTGAGCGCGGAAAGTACTAACAAAGGAAGGTGAAAATGCGAACCATTTCATTTCCGCTACGATTCATGCAGTTCATTGTTAAAGAAGAGTATTTAGTGAGTAGATAATTACTTACTACATCGTCTCTGCATAACGGTGACCTACAGCGCTTATTTACTTACATTACTAAAATTAAGATAAATGTTGCGTTTAAGTAAGTTATAATATATCAAAAACTGTTATTTACATATTAGCAGTTTAATTCATGTTGGTATCACTGCTGTTTAGAAGGTTCAGTTTTTTTCTCGTTGCTATGGTAACAATGACTATAAACATAAGAATACAGGCAGCAGTTGAAGGAGCAATGGCTTTACCAATAGGAGTTTGAATTCGCCTCCTAAAGTTTTATTTATTTGTAGTGTTTAACGCCCGCTTTTACTACTACGGCACCGCAGGCGGTGACACTGATGATACATGGAATGAAGATGGAGCACCGGTGGAATGAGATGGCGGGGGAAACCGGAGTACCCGGAGAAAACCCGCCCTGACGCCGCTTCGTCCACCACGAATACCACATGCGGGTCCCTGGGATCGAACCCGGGCCGCCTAGGTGATAGGCGAGCGCGCTACCTAAAGTTTTGATTTTTAAGTTGATATGTATGTAGGTATCTTTCTTGAAAAAACATGATATTTTACACAAAGAGGCATTTTCTAATTTCCTCTTCTATAAATAATTCACACAATTTTCTGTATGTTTGAAATATAAATGTTACGTATTATAATCACACTGTTTTATCTACTCAGTTTTAGGTAACACATTCACATCTCTTTCTCTACTCACTCTTCTACAAACAATGTTTCTATGTAACCGTTAATCTCGAAAAGCTCTTGAGTGATCATCGAAATTCAGCATATTTCTTTACGAACAAATTGGTGCTTTTATTTTGCTAGAATCTAAAAATTTGACAAATTTATTACCATTTTAAACTGGGAAATTACTTTCGAATAACATTAACTTCTAAATTTAAACTGTAAAATCCGTTTCACAATAATGTTATTCCCTCTTTGATTCCAGTACAACTCACATGACTTTCTCTACTCTTGTAGTAACCATTCTTACAAACTCTTATTCCTATATCTTCTTTGTCTTAGTTGAGATAAACATTCGTACAAATTATCTTATTGCTTATTTCCTTGTAGGTGCAAGGGGAATATTAGAATACAGAAGGCTTTGTGCGATAGTCAGATGTTTTAAAGCTTTGAGATTTCGTTCTCTTTACACATTTAACATAAAAAATGAACGATGTTCTATTTCACGAAACTTTTAGGTTTTCCAAAACTCACGCACCTAACAAGGAATATCTCCGAAATGGTTCACTCTACAAGAAAATGTATTTAGACATAAATAATTGTGTATTTTAGCAAGATCTACATTTTTGTATGCTATGATTTGGTTTATCTCTAACAATTTATCAGTTGTGCAAAACTCGTCCAGAGTAAATACGACTACAGGGGCTATAGCCGGAAATTTCAAGATATACATTTCATTTGTTATACAAATATCTCAAACATATGACATTTTAATCAAAATCATTACAGCCATTTTCAAGAAAATCAAAATTTTCGAAAAATGCTCCATGCAAAGGGTAGTTTATGGTGGGGCTATTTTCTTCAAAATCTTCGTGTCACATCCTTGAACGACATTAAACTTAAATACCAACTTTGGTTTTTAACCTGCTTTTCGTTTTTGAGCTATGCTGTCCACAGACACACACACACACGGACCATTTTCAAAAAATGCTTTTTTTTTTTTATTATTCAGAGGGTCTCAAGACATATTTCCAGTGAAATGTCGACATCCAATTGTTGGGTGGAATACAATACTTCCTTCTACTTATCAATAGAGAAAGTAAAATGTCTGTAAAGGTTTTGGAGCTGCTATAATAGCATAATATAAATAGCTAAGCGTTTATTTCTTTTTAGTATAAATTCCATGAATTGTAGAAAGTAACTGAACGTCTCAAACTAGAGAAAATTATATATAAAGACGCTATATAAAGCAAAATAAACCAGAAAGTTGTCAGTTGAGATTATGGTTAAAGCTTATAGTGAAATTATTATCAGTGCCAAAATATTTCGGCCCTTCTTTCGTAATTGTCCAACCGTCGGATCCATATAGAAATGTTAGAGCCGCCATTCCTATATAGCATTTTAATTGTATTTATCGTCTGGTATTTTTCAGGTTTTTTAATGGTACCACACTGTTAATTTTATTTATTACATCGTCATTGAGATATGACTCGTTGCAATCTAAGTACTTAAAACAGTTTATTTATTCTAATATTTATACAGCTATTTTTGCCCGTATTGTTTGCGATCCTGTAAAAGCCAAAACTTTAGCTTCATTGATATACAACCTTCTGAAAATCCACTTAGAAGAACTAAATCAACTGTAAATAGCATTACATTTTGTCAGGTGATTTAATTATATTGTCTAAATACAATACCTGGCAAAGAATATTTCGAGAACAGTTAATGCTACGAAAAAGAAATTATTAAAATTTTATTTTAGTTAACTCTGTATTTCTCTAGTAGCAACCTTTGTTTATCTTCTACAATTTCCTATAATACAATCGAATGGAGGCAATTCACGGGTTATTCACAGATCATTTAGGATATTTTCTGTAGATATAAGAAGTAGATTGATACGGGGAAATTTTATTATAGGCTGAAATGCAAAGTCTACATTTATCTGAATTTTTTGTTTCGCATACACACATATTTGAGAGAAATACAGTACTTCCTCTACCTATAGGGGAAAAAAAAAAAAACAAAAAAACAAACAAACAAACAAACAAACTTCACATATTGCGGGAATGTCATATGAATGTGTTTAAGAATCTTTTCACAAGGTTGTTATAACTAATGTAATAGATACTTTATTTTTGCTAATTTATAATAAAAATGCAAGACAAACCAGTTTCCGAGCGACAAAGCTAATGAAATGTTTAAATGCTTAAAGATTAAACAGTAACAAATAAGGATAAGGATATTAAATATTTATTTAGCACACCCAAAGATCATAGAATTTTAGTTCTAAAGATTAAGGTATACTTTCTCCCCAGGGGCGCCGTGGCAGAGCAGTTAGACCGTTCGCTTACCACCTAGGCAGGCCAGGTTTGATTCCAGGGACGCACATGTGGTGTTCGTGGTAGACGAAACGACGTCTGGGCTGGTTTCCTCCGGGTTCTCCGGTTTCACCCCACCACTCATTGCAATTGCTCCATCATCACCTTTCCAATCATCGATTGCGCCTGCATTTCATATCATCCTCTTCCTCACTATCATACGTGGTGCTTGGCTGACCACCCGCTTCCAGGTCTTCACTCTGTCCGGTCCTAGGTTCCTCGCTTCCCAACAAGTCTGACCCTAGGCACTGACTTCTAAGTCCTAAGGGGTGTAAGCCCTACATAAGGGGAGGGTAATCAAGTAAAGAAGAACCTTCTCCCAAACAGTTTTAAGTCCTAGTGGATACGTTGTAACTAAAATATTTTATAAGCTTTCGCATTGTGCTAAGAATGGTTTTAAACTCAAGGTGAACTCGGAACATTTACACTTCATTTTTACCTTTTAGTTATGGAAAGGTGAAAATAGGAGTAATGGGCTTTAATTATTGCCCCTTCCCGGGGCCGACCAACCTAACCGAAGGTTCCTTTCGCTGTTTTCCTCAGTCTCTAGGCGAATGCTGGTTAGATAATTTAATTCTCAAATGTTTTTATCTTCTCTTTCATCACCACATAAATTTCCTCCTTCACACTGGGTTGATCGCACGTCCTGGGGATGCTATGATACAAGGTTTGCTTGCTTCTCGATAGGCTATTGACTTAGGTAGCGTAATCCATCAAAGAACAACCAATACTGTTGCTCGCAATAACAAATATACTATCCAAGTAACCAGAGGCAATAGGTGTCGCGATTGTGCTAATATACACAAAAAAGTAACACTTTTAGTGCCTCTAACGTTGCGTAAATGCTGAAAATTAAGAGCTATGAACAATGCAAAGATTACAATTGTAAGTTATTATGCTTTTGACAATATTATTGTAAATATGTCTCTTTTATTGCTAATATTTTTGTCCCATAGAATTCCATTTAGTGTTGAAACTGCATATTTTTCTTTATTATTCCTCTGTTCCATTTCTTCATAATATATATTGTTTTTATTTTAACCCCTAAATAGTCGAGTTTATTCTATCATTTAATTTTATTTCCTGCTTCCATTTCTATATCTTCCAATCACGTAATATTTGGATGTTGATGTTTAGTCTCCATTTATTGTGTCTTTCTAGTAATTTTGTAATCATATATTCCAAATCTGATCATAAGGGCTTAAATCATTATATTATTTGCAATCTAAATTTCCATTGAGCACATTTTCTTCTCCAAGTCTTTAATGCCTCCGGTATATAAATTTTAAATAATGTTGGTCGTAGATCTGTGTATACCACGAAACATTTAGAGGGTTTTGATCCAATTTTTATCTTAGATACAGTATTGTTTAATTATGTAAAATTTTCGTCTTGTTTCCTTAAAAGATGCAGAAATTAAATAGGAAGTTTGGTTTGTTTTTGGTTATGCTGTGTGCAGATTCTTTTCCAAAGCTGTATTCTTGGCTGGAGAACAATATTTCCTGTGTCTACAATGGGCAAGTGTTAGAGAGAGAGTAATATGCCTTTACACCGATTTTTATTTAACGATACGCCAGTCTGCCTTATTTATGTTAGGCTGGTTACAGATATTATTTAACTCAATTCTGCAGCAGCTTGTTCAAAAACTCCAGTAAATCTTTCCACATATATAAATACGTAAAATATTTTCGTGGATATAAACGTCGGTTTCCAAACTTTGAATTATATCCTTTCTCACATGGGCTGGCTTTAAGCACTGGATGATAATTGGCACGGGGCTGCGAGATTTGGCACCTCCCCAGAAGCCCAATCTGCTGGTCGGTGTAATTGCCTGTAAATATTACTCGCTCTCTCTCTCGGTCCATACACTGTAACACAGGCATCTGTTACCGTAGTCCTCGGTTCCTGGTTTTTCTCCGTCTCTCTTTGTGTAGTTGCACTCCCTCATGTGCCCTTGCAGCTTTTAGGCAATTTGCGCGCTCGACTGTGAGCCATTAGCCCTGTCTGCGCACGCATGCGCACAACTCAGCAAACAGCATTTTATAATTATTGCTTTACTTAAACATTTTGTTGGATTTTTACTTTCTCTAATAGACGTATAGAGAGTAGAAGAAGTATGGTATTTGACCCAAAATTTCGATGTCGATATTTCACAAGTAATACATGTTTTGAGGACCCAGAATAAAAAAAAGAAAGGGGGAAAAAACGGAAAAATTACAATTCAGCAAAAACTTCGCATGCGTGTGTCTCTCTGTGTGTATGGTGTGTGTGTGTGTGTGTGTGTGTGTGTGTGTGTCTGTGTGTGCGCGCGCGTTTGTGTGTATGTTTGTGTGTGAACAGCATAACTTAAAACATGCAAGTTTACAAAATGAAGATTTTCAGGAATAAAATGCTGTACGTAGATATATTTATGGCAAATAAAATGTATATTTTGAATTTTCTGGCTATAGCTCATGCCTTATTTATTCCTAATGAGTTTTGCTGAACTGCTAAACCCAAAAAGATACACAAATCGTACTATACAAAAATATAGATCTTGTCACAATTTATGTTAAATGATATTTTTTGTGAAGTGAACCATTACGGAGATATTCCTTGTTATTTGTCACAACTTTGCAATACAGACATTCTCAAATTGGATGTCGTTATTCAATTGTCTTTCTTATCTCTTGATCACGCAAAGAGAATGGAATTTCAAAGTCATCGTATAGTGGCCGCTCTTAAAACATTTGACTATTGCTCAAAGCCTGTTGCATTCCAGTGTTCCCCTTGCACCTAAAAAGGCTAGCAATAAGATAATTTCTACAAATATTTATCTCAAAGAAGACAGAGGAATAAGAGTTTGTAAGAATAGTACAAGAGTAGGGAAAGTCATGATTTTTCTTATTCTATGCAGTTTATATTTTGGAATTTTCTCTTAAGTTTTCGAATACTTTAAGCTGAAAACCTTTTTTTATACTACTACGTCTGTTATTTTTAGCTCCAAGTTGTGCATCACTTTACATAATAGTCCCCTTTAGAGTAGAGAGATAAATTACAGCTCTTGTTATGGGGAAAGTTTTGTCCTACAAATTGGCATCACTGCTTAATATGGCAGCCTCTATTTGCCCAAGTCTTGTGGTCCTGGCCTTTGTACAAATGTATAATTTTTATTCTCTATTATTTTGTAATATAAACGGGTTTTCTGAGAATATTTTCGACAAGAATCACGCATTTTTCTGAAACTATTTTTTTAACATATGAAAAATTACAATCTGTTCAATAGTTGAACAATAAGTAACAATGATAATATATTACTTTTACAAACTATGGCCCATTTCGATAAATAATCAGTGCAGTGGGTCAATTTCCAAGGAAATGATGCATTAAAGTGAATTTCAGCTTGGGAAAATATAAACGTAGATACAATAACAATATTTTGGAAACAGCTATTGCTACGAAAAGCTACACGACACACGGTTTTTTTATTTTAATGAAATCTATATTTTTGCTGCAATAGATTTTTATGGTTCCTTAGGAATAGGAAAAAAGGAATAGAATAAAAAAAGGATAAAACCAGTTTACTAATCTAAGCAAAATCAGACAAAGGCGTTCCCTGCCGCCAAAACCCAGTACCAGCCCAAAATTGGATTTACATTTTCTTACAAAGCATTGGTTTAGCAACAACAGGTGTTTTTATATTTCAGTTGTAATATGATCACTACAAATGGAGCTGTAAAACCGTGACTATGTCCAGTGTGGCATAGTGTGAAGTTAAAGAAAATCGCAGCATCGCCAACGTAGCTTGAAATTGCTGGTACATTAAAAGACATCTTATGCTAGCAGAAATAAGTGAAGATAATGGTAGAGCACACTGGACAGCGCAGCGGAGCATGTGATAGACTCGACACGCGAGCTTAAAGTGCTGGTCGCATTGAAACCACCATTGACGGTCCATCTTCCAGAGAAGGGACATTCAACAATAACATAATAACATACTATAACACACTATAATACTGTAGCCACTTCTTTTACTAAATAACCTTAACTATTAACAAAAAACGAGGGACACAAAATGACATAGAAATGAAATATATATTTGCGCTTTCAACCGCATTGGCTAAAAAAGAAAGAGGTAGTGAGTGCATTTAGTTTTTCATACAGACCTCTTATATGATTGGTAGCCACACGTTATAGCCAAACCTTTGAAGGGGCTAAAATCCAAGGAGAACTTCATAGCAAAAAAGTAAACAGACCAGAATTCACATAGTGATATGAATGTTTGTTGCTGCATACAAGCAAAAGTATAAAAGAATAAATAATAAATGAATAAATAAGTAAACGAATAAATAAAACAGCAATTTTCCCTCCAACTCCAACTATAATTGCGGAATTAAGCCTTACTGGCCCATTGCTGATCTTAACAATAAAACAGGAACATAGAAAAAATATAGAAATTATAACAAAGGAGTAATCTATTTAATCATAGAAATCTTTCTTCTTACAAATGTATCACATAAAGCTAATTAAACATTTAAAGATTAAAATGCACGAAAGTAATATTTTGGAAATCAAATATCACTGGTAAAGTGATATTGTTTCCATATGCAGCAACAAATTAGCAGTGGCATCGGAAAAAGAGCATTCTATTCTGCGGCGGGCATCTGTTGTAATTTTCCCTTCAAAGTGTTACCGAACAAATGCTCGTTCACTTTCACGCGGATTTCGCCATAATAATAATAATTTTTTAATCATAATGACCTCGAGGGGCCTGAATATATATAACAAAATAACAATGAATATTATATATGAAAATTGAAACAGAAAAAATAACAATCACAAATTTAATGCAACATCTAATACAAAGAAATTAGAATGCATTGAAGCAAAAGCAATTATTTGCTATAAGAAGGTATAAAAAAAACAGATTAATTTTTTTTCAGATAATGTTATCAGATAACAATTAATTATAAGGTAGTAAGGTTAGAATTTTTAAACTAGAGATGGTGGTTAACCATACGACGTGTATTCAGGAATTTTAGAGGAAAATAAGCAAGATAGAAAATTTACCACACCTTCGCCTTAAGACATTTTTCGAATGGTAGCTGATGTAATGTGACTCACCCCTGTATTGAAACAGAGCCGGGTGAGAAGTGCATATAACACGTCTTCTTCCTCCTTCTTTCTCTTGTAATCTCCTTCCCCTTGGTTCACATGGCATGACGTTTTTCAACAGTGCTTACAATCAAAGATTTACGGAGCCATAATGAGTTAGTTCTTGACAGCGTAGTGCAGTGTGTCGTACGTTTCTTATTTCATACGGCCACACCACACCTAGTCCATATATATTGTAGGAACAGGCTCACAGTGGCACAAATTAGGACGCGCATTTACCAGAATATGCACACACAGAATGGTTAAGGGTGGCTGTAGGTAAAATGTTTCAAAAAATTGCAAGTTTTTATTCTTTTTTTATTACTTTCTAGTACGTATAGCAAGTAGAGCAAGAATTACATTCCACGTAAAAATTCCATATCCATATTTCACCGCAAATATATGTTTTGAGGCCCCTTGAATAGAAAAAAAGAAACAGCATTTTTACAACAAAAGTTTCGTGTGTGTGTGTGTATGTGTGTGTGTGTGTGTGTGTGTGTGTGTGTGTGTGTGTGTGTGTGTGTGTCATTGTGTGTGGGTAGTATAACTCAAAAAAGAAAAGTCGGTTAATAACCAAAATTGGTATTTAACTTTAATATCTCTTAAGGATAGAAGATTTTGAAGAAACCTCCCCCACCCTAACCTAGCCTTCATATGGAAAATGTTTTGAAAATTTTGTTTTTCTCGAAGATGACTCTAACGATTTTAATTAAAATGCCATGTGTTTAAGATATTTTTCTGAAAAATTAAATGTATATTTTGAATTTTCTGGCTATAGCCCCCATAGCCTTGTTTAGTCTGATCAAATTTATTTCTAAGTGAACCATTTTGGAGATATTCCTTGTCATTTCTGTCACTTTTGGAATAGTTAAACTTTCGTTAAATGGAACATCGTAATTCATTTTTTATATCTGCAAAGAGAACGCCATCTCAAAGCTTTAAAACATTTGACTATCACTCATGTTTTGCAGTATTAGAATTGTATTCCTGTAGTTTCACGCTTCTATCACAACCCTAAATATTAAAAAAGCCGTAAATGTGACCCCTTTTTGCTTGTTCTTTACAAGCGTTTACCATTTTTATATTTCTTGCTATTTGTCAGTTTCCTGAAAGTATTTCTTGTACGCTTTTAGAGGGCTGTGAGCAAGATGGCGAAATGCGTTTATTGATATTCTTTGTCTTGAAGTTGTTTACTTTTGAAATGCCTCAATACAAATGGAAATCAAAGAAAATCTTAACTCAGCTTTTCCGCAATTTACATTTTCTCATTTGGAAGGTATATTTTGTGCAAAATTATTGCGTATATAGTTATGTTTATTAGTTATTTTTCTGAGTTGAGTACAATATTTACTGTACTCATACTTACCGTAGATAAACGGAAGCGAAAATTAAATAAAGCATTTGTTAAGCAGTACTAATGCCATCTTTGCACTAGTTATTATAAAACAATTTTACATAGCTTATGCTCACAATAAAATTTTATAATGCAATCGAATTAATAAAATTATATTCCTTGAGCAAAGCAAGTTGTAACATATAGTAATATCAGTATGTAAGGTAAAGGATCCATATATGGCCGTCTTTCCTAATATGGCCACCATGTAAACTCTCCAGCAAGTGGTGAACTTACAAAGTAGTAACATGAACTACCACAGAGGACACTAGTAGTGCATATAAAGTGCGAGGAAGAAGGTATTTGTAGCAGTCCTATATATTGTGATTAATTTTGAGTGTAAAGGCGAGTTTTTGACATATTTTTATTACAACACATTTTTTATCTTGAAGTGCAAGTATTATAAACCAGCTTTCTGCACCAAAGAAGCCCAGGATTCTTTGCTAAACGTACTGAGTTGTAACTGAACCTAGCTAATTGGGTATTCGTGACTTATAACTGCTTTGCTTCATCGTAAAACTTTTAATAATAAGATGGAACATTTTTGGTGTCCACTAGCACACGCAATAAATACCACTAAAAATACTTCAGTATATTGAACTTCCATACACTTGTTGATATACTCCACCTGCATGCTTCTCTAAATTAACTATGCATTTCAGATTATTATGAATAAGAATGTAAGGAAGGCTAGCGAATTAGTTTCCACTTCACCACACTCCCGCTAGGCCAGGTAGTTGCCAGTTGCTGCAGCCCTGTGTATACGTCCATTGTCACGATTGTGTGGCTTCAAATGTGAAAATAACTTTACGAAGAAACAAAAAGATTTATTGTAGTATTCTTTTACGGTCACATAACCTATAAATTACCAGGAAATTCATATAAAATGTTGTGATCCATAACTCGGGTTTTATAATGCTAAAATCGATTTTTTTTGTGATAATAATGCTCCTACCTCTTGAAAACTGTGGGTGACGTAGAGTTTAGATTCAGAGTAGGTAAGTATACAGGAACCGCCTATATTTCATCAGTGGCAACAATGTTGCCAATTATTTATGAACCTCTATCATTTCTTTACAAAATTATTAAATTTATAAATCAATAATTTCGGTATCACGTTAGAAATTATGTTGCCTGGGGGGTTGGAGTATTCAACTAACTCTCTTATCTGGCATTAAACAGATTTATTCTGAAAGTAAAAGGTTTTGAAAATGGGATTTGAAATATTTTCTGTAAGCCATAAATATTCCATAATTTTACTAATATATTGGTCAAATTGTACATATTTGTACATGGGGGCTTGGAAATATGAGCAAGAGTGTCTTTTTTGAAACCGTAAAAAATATGCTAGTTTTCATCAAGTCTCATAACTCAAGTAAACAAATATGCATCCTGACCGGCGAAGCGGCACTATATCATCTATGGGGACTGAATATGAAAGGTAAGTGCAGATTTAAAACAACTTTTTGAGGTAAGTAAATGAGAGGGAATTTGTAAGGTAGTGTGTCGTAGTGGTAAAGTAATTATGATTTTTGGTGACTCCTCTAGTATAATTATGCAATATTATAATCAGGTGGGTTAAACAGTTTAGATTTCTACAAGAGTGAAAGCATGGCACGGATATTTTTAAAGAGTAGTAAAGCAGCTTATAGTTATGTTGGATTCTGCATTATAATTATAGCTAAAAGTTTTGTTTAAACAGACCTAAGAGGAGAGGTACATTTGTAGATAATTTAATCTAGTTTGTCACTCCCAAAGTTTAATTTAAGCTTAGTATGCAAACTTAAACATATAGGTGTTTCTTAATTTCTTAGTGTAAAATACTTTAAAGAACCTACTAAGTACCATTTGTTGCTTTAAAATTGTTGGTATTTAAAATCCAGTAACGTAGCATAAATGTAAAACATAAAATCTGATGTTGCACTTCCATGAGTTTATTCTTGTATTAACTATTATTCCTATATCTTCTTCGTGTTAGTCAATATAAACATTTGTACAAATTTTCTTATTGCTGATTTTTTTGCAGGGGAATGTCGCCTTTAAGCGATAGTCAAATCTTTTGAAGCTTTGAAATTCTGTTTTCTCTGCAGATCAAACATAAAAACTGAAAATCGACCTTCCGTTTGAGAAACGTTATATTCTTGTTATACTGTCTGTTATCAATTTTTTTTAAGAAAAGAAGCAAAATCCATGCAACCGCAGTCAAATGATACCCCGTCATCATCCACGTGTGCCATCACACCGATTATTTTACGTGGGCCCTCCCCGTCCTTTACCACAGGCACAGTTGACTGCGGTTGCCGAGACTCGAACTCACGACCTCACGACCGCCTAATCTAAATCGGTTTCGAATTAGAGGAAGAACGGCATATGTAGCAAAATAATTCAGGCATGAAAGGGTTAAACTAAAATACCAACTTTGGTTTTTAACTAATACACACACATTAAGACTCCTGCTGTTGTATTCAGGGGACCTCAAAACATATACTTCCTGTGAAATTTGGATATCAGATTGTTGGGTCGAATACAATATTTTCCTACTTAGTAGAGAAAGTAAAAATATAATAAAAATGCAAACTTTTTCATCTAGTTTTGCACTAAAACTTTTTGAAATGTTTTATAGCCGATATCCGTCCTGAAGAGCAGTGCTTTTCAACGCTGAGACTTGTTGAAATAGTCAGAGGAATTTTATATACATACGCATAAATTTCTCTCCATATAATGTTAGTGGGGATCAAAGCAGTAAGTTTTGTAGCACTGACATGTGACAGTCGGCGGTTCCAGTAGCAGTAGACAGCAGCGGAGCGTAGCGGAGGTATCGGTGATGAAGTTTGCAGTATACCCCAGTTGCAGCAATCTTTTGTTAATCTCCTGTTGATTATTGCCTGTTCCCTCTCTCAAAGCAGTAATCTAAATATGACGTAGTGGTAATCTCTCGGCAGTAGCCGCCACCCGCCCACTCATCCTCATGCCACAGAGTAAACAGAAAGTGCTGTTCCGAGTGTTTACATTCTCATCGTGAAGACTCCGCTAAGAAATGGAGTAGAGCTAGGCAGGTTCATGAACTCACTCCACAAGTCCTTCAACAAAACATTCATATCTTTTCCCAGCGTCCAGGCTGCAGCTCTGTAGAACTGAAAGAAAAATGATGCTAATTTCCTCGTCCCACAGCTCCTGGTTCGATTCTTCGCCGTAAACATAAGGCACTTGCTTATAATAAGTGGAAAAATATTGCATTACTCCAAGAGTTAGGTATATTTGGAGATTTATGTGTTTTGAGATGCCTTATAAAAAGTATTTTTGTTTTCTCTACTACATATAGGGGAAGTATTGTATTCCAGCCGAAAATTCGACATCAAGATTTCACCCGAAATGTATGTTCTGAGGTCCCTTGATTACAAAAAAAAAAAAAAAAAAAAAAAAAAAAAAAAAACCCTTAGGCAAAGGTGTGTGTGTGTGTGTGTGTGTGTGTGTGTGTGTGTGTGTGTGTGTGTGTGTGTGAGTGTGTGTGTGTGTGTGTGTGTGTGTGTTGCGTGTGTGTGTGTTTTTTTAATGCATTTTATATACATGTACATATTGTTGATGATGTTCTATTTGAACATTTACATTTTTATTTACCTCTAATTTTTTATCTACCTTAGTCTAATTGAATACTTCTCTATTGTGATATTTACAGTTTTTTTTTTTTATTTGATGTTTGTTGTTTAATGCTTTTTTATTTTGTTTGACTTTATTTCTTTAACCTAATGCTATTTTACAAATCATAAATCTGGTACTTATCATATAGTGAAAGGCAAATATTATTATACTCGTAACAGCAGTAGAGTTGTCCGTGTGTGTGTGTGTGTGTGTGTGTGTGTGTGTGTGTGTGTGCGTGCGCGTGTGTGTGTGTGTTTTTTTTTTTTTTTTTTTTGAACAGCATAACACAAAAACGAAAAATTGCTTCAAAACCAAAGTTGATATTTAATTTTAATATCTTTCAAGGATGCGACACAAAGATTTTGAAGAAAATTCCTCCAACCTAAACAACGTTTACATGGAACATTTTTCGAAGATTTCTCAAAAATGACTAATGAGTTTTATTAAAATGCCATAATATTTTGAAGAATTTTTATAGCAAAAAAACTTTATATTTTTTATTCTCTGGCTGCAGCCCAAGTAGTCCTGTTTACTCTTAAATTCTGCATAACTGGTGAATCGTGGGAGATAGACCAAATCTTACTATTCAAAAAAGTGGTTTAAATACATATTTTGTGGACTGAATCATTTCGAAGATATTCCTTATCATTTGTGTGTCTTCTACAATACTTATACTTTCCTCAATGGAAGGACGTTATTCAATTTATCTCGTGGCTGCGCAAAAAGAAACGAAATTACAAAGCCTTCATATAGCGACCAGCTTCAAAAGATGTGACTGTTGCTCAAAGCCTACTACATTCCCATGTCCCCCTTGTACCTACAAGGTGATTAGCAAAAACTAACATGAAGAAGATAGAGGAATAAGTGTATGAATAGTTAGTACAAAAGTAGAGAAAGTCATGTGAATGCAACAAATATTTAATAAATGGTTCGCATGCGTGTGTGTTTTTTGATACCAGAAATAAAATACGAAAGATTGGATATCTACGAAACTTCATACTTAAGTTTAGTATATTTATAAGATGAAATTTTTTTGTTTTTCTTAAAAACACTTCCAATGATTTGTTTAAAATGTCTATGCTTAATATTTTGATATAAGAATTAAACTCATGCCCGAGCGTCATGGGGAAAGCTCCAAAATGTTTCACATTTGGTTTACAAGTAGAAAATGTTTGCATAGTCCAAACCCGACTTACCCGACCTGACTTTAGGCAGCGGCTGTTGTTTCAAACAAATGACTGTGGTAGAAAGTAGCCAACATTATAAAGCTTAAGTTTGAAGTTTGACGATGCTGCGTTGTTTAGAGCCGGGAGAACAAAAAACTTACGAACCCTCGCAGCTCGTTGTCGAGCGCGGATGAAACAATACTAAATTTTAATGTTTTACTAACCAATTATTTGACAGGAGAAGCTGAAACTGGCCACCGTTGTTGTCCATAAATCACTATCCATCACTCGCCGTAAAATGCTGGCAATTTCCACTTCTATAACTGGTTTAAATATATATTGGCCTGGGTGTAGCTTCAAAATACGATGATTCATTCCTTCTCTGAGTGCAGTATCAGATTATGTTTAGTTCAACGATACTAGGTAGAGAAACTCATGTGAATGTAACACATCCGATACACGTTTTAGCATTAACATCCTACAGATTTTGCGCACGTTGACCTTTACAAAGAAAGAGATGGAAAGGTCGTTAGGTTGCCCACGATGAAATTTGCCCGTGTTTTGTTTTAGCTATGAACGGAAGCCCGGTTGGTTCTATGTTATTTGTATGTGACCTTGAGTGAAATCAGTGACATGTGGTGAAAAGCGGGGGGAACTGCTCCTCATAATTTTGGCAGTGATGTTGGTTAATTACAGACTCGCTTCTTCAGCTGTCATGCCAGATACCAGGATGGTAATTTCTAACTTTTCATCGTGGCTCTGAAAAATGAAGCAGCCGTGCAGATGACATACTGCGGTACAGCTCGGTAACTGTCACTGTTTCTATTTGATGGAACTCCGTGGCACGAGCGTGATGGTTCTTGAGGTCACGGGATCAAACCCGGCGGAGGGCGATGGATTTCTTTCTGTCGTAAAAGTCCTTAGACGGAAGGGAAGTAAACTCGCTGGTCCCGTAGAAGAACCATTGTAGTTTAGGCCTTGGATTTTTCAGGGTTTTCCCGAGTCGGTAGACGGGTACTGGGGTCGTTTCTTAGCTACCTTTTATTCCGTTTCGTTCTCATTTTTAGGCGTGCTTTTAGGGCGTCCGGTAAGGGGCATAGGACATTTTAAATTGTCACTAAATTCATTCGAATGGTGACATTGTTCATAATGTCTGTGCGACGGTTAGTGAAATAAACAATTTATATCCATTCGTCAAGAAGCTGGGTGACTCCAGATATTTTGACACCTTTTTTTTCGGCGAAGCTGTTCTTTATTGACAATAATTGTATTGGACATTGTTAAAAATCCCTGATTAACCTATTCCATCCTGTATATTCATATATGTCTAATTCATTTTCCTGGATTAAACACTAAAGTTATTGTTGTTGTTGTGTTCACAGCCTACTGGATTATTGTAGTGCCAACTTTGAAAATAAATCTTAATTAAAAGGTACGAATGTTCTTGCAAGTTTCAGGTTGTTTGCTTTTAAATCATTATTAATATTAAATAATTGAATTATTAATTATTTCGCGAGGTTTTTATTTGGGACTATTCCACTCATACGTGAGTTAATGGAAATCAATGATGTGCATAACAATTTCGAATTACAACCAATGAGAGCCTTCCTTCGCGAAAAAATGATCCTCTACTTTTCTTATGTTATGATCAGGTTAGATAATCTAGCTACTTATGCTAACAAATGCACATCGTAATTTGACGTAATAGGGCCGCTATTCAAATGTCAAATATGGCTGACTCTAGCTTCGGTGATGTATTTATCGTATATTTGGAATCAGTTTGACAAATGTATTGAATGAAATTATAAATTAGCAGCAGATACTGCAACTTCTGACTTTGCCACCATCTTAACAAACGAGCATCCATGTGAGAATGTAGAAGGCTGTGGCAATGGACGCTTTGTATGTATACTTGCTTCATGTTTCTTTTAAGAGGTTAGGAATTGCAATTATCATTTAAATAAGATTTCGTAGGCTATTAATTGGTGAAATAGTCTTAATAGTGATAGTCAAAATCTCTAGATAAGTTGACAATCACTCATAGCATTAGTTATGACAATTTCTCGTGGTATTAGTACAGATAACAGTTTGCAGTTTGTACAATAATGGTATTTTGGAAGTGACTGTTTGTTGTGAAGTGAAGTGAAGTGAAGCTGAGAAGGGAGAGAAACCCCACGTGGGTGTTTAGCACATCCGGACACACAGCTCCCAAATTTAATTTGCATTCGTCTGACGGAATGCGACAGAACAAGCGAGTGCTTTGAGATGCTCGCCATTCCTGGACTTTTAGCGGCTCCTTCTGTACTTGTTAGCGGAATAGCGTCAACGTTACCTTACCACGTTAACGGCATATTCCATACTAACGGCTGGTGTTTTTCTTTTTGTTGTTACTAGATTTATGTTTCAATTTACTCTCTGTTGGATTCTCGCTCGCTGTATGAAGTATGACGCCAGGTCGGAGTCAAGCGTACTTCATCAACTGATTTATGGGCTATTAATTACGTGCCTCCCTTTATTCAAACCTTAATTTCAGGGATTATTTACTACTGGTAGTCAATTCTTTGTATCGCTCTATATAGGGAATGTCCCCAAGGATCTTCCCGTAATTGTGGAATCGCTTCACCAATGCGTTCTTCAGAAAAATATTAAAAATTACATAGTTCAACTATATGAATCAAACAATCATTTCATTACATTTAATTAAGATAGCAGCAACATTGTAAATTTCCCACATTTTTGCTTTTTAACTTGGCAAATATTTTTTTTATTTATGCTAAAGTAATACACACAAGTAAATAATTCAGATTCAGAAGTGTTAGTTATTCCGTATTGCAAGTAGTTTCAGAGAAAAAGCTACATGAATTCCATTTTTAATAGAAAATTTTATTATTTTTCAGCTGCACGAAATAATTTTATAAACTCAAACACGCAAGCTAACGATGCAAATAACCACTTGAAACAATCAACATTATTTATAGATTAATTAATAACAATTTCAGGAAACCCCATTGGGAACATTGGTAATTTAACTCTCTGAGATGTAATTTTTGTATATTCAGACTGTCTTGTCCCAATAAACTAAGAAGAGGAACCTTTGTATTTCACCCAAATATCAGGTTTCATCAAAAATATATTTTGAAAAAGGTATCTGTGTGCGCGCGGACATCTTAGAACAACATACCTACTCAAAACCAAAGACATCTTCCAAGAACACATTCCAACCACCCCAAAATACCCTTTACATTGAACATTTTAGAACATTTTTATTTTCTCAAAATGACTAACGATTTCGATTAAAATGCAATATGTTTAAGATATTTTTACAACGTAAATTATGTTTTAAACTTTATGGAAATAGCCTCTAAGGTCCACTTGGCTTGAATTTTGGATAACTGGTAAACTGTAAGAGATAGACTAAACATAATTCGTTAACGCATACCTACAATTTATATTCAAATAGGTAAATTTTTTGTGGAGATAACAGTTTCCGAGATATTATTTGCTATCGAATGGAATTTTCAAATTTTTATACTTTCCTCAAATAGCAAGTGATTCGTTTTTTATATCCTAGCCATGGAAAGAGAATGGATTTTCAAAGTCATCACATAGCGACCAGTTACTAAAAGATTTGACTATCGATTAAGCCTAGTGTATTCTTCTATTCTCATTGTACCTACAAAGAATGTGTAATGAAATGTCTGTCTTGAGGTCGATAGCATGAGGTCGATAGAAGAATAAGGTTTCGTAAGAATAGTTCGTACAACAATAGGTACAGAAAATTATATAAATGTAACATCCAATTTTAATTTTTCTGTTCGTCTTATTTTTGTTCATTTGTTTACTTTTTATTGCTTAGTATATTAAGGCTTTATGTTTCACTTAGCAGGTTCTTTGGCAACTTCCTACTCTAACAACAAAATTGCAAAATGCGCATTTAGCGAGAGAATGACTTCGGCAGTTGCAATTTTTGCGGTAGTTAAATTTGGTCTTTTTGTGTTGCAGCAGTGTTTGCATCTGGCAAAAAGGAATTTCGAGTTTAAAGACAGGATCTGCTGTTGTCATTTGCAACGATGAAAATGCAACTTGGTTCTGCGTGTACACAAAACTGGGCAGTTATTACTGAGCCCCGGAAGTTAAACTAAGATTTCTTGACTTGGAAGTTAGGTGACAGTAATTTTAAGCAGATGAGAAACATGTAAATCAGCAGGTCGCTTTTTGTAAATGAATAAAAATGTGCACGTAAAATAATTAGGTTATGGCTTATGTGTAGATGAACTGCATTCCCTCCTAGTCATATAAATGAGTAACATTTATTCCTTGTAAGTAATATTTATAATAAACTAGCTGAAATACCCGTGGTTTGGCGATATAACCCTAAAACTTTCGGACTTACGTTGCAATTACCCAATAGTCTTGTGCTTTTTTGCAGACATTTATAAATATTACTTAACACCTTCTTCTGCCTAACAAGGATTAGGCCATTCGGCCTGTTCCGGGCTCAATTCATCTTTGTGGTGGTCTTCCCGGGTCTCTTTGGTCAATAGCACGAGTAATTTAAAATGTTTCTTGTATTCTTGAGCAATCTAACCTTCCCAATTTCCTCTATGTTCTTCGATTTCATAATGTATTTTAAATATGCCTAATTTTTCCCTTATATCCCGGTTTCTTATTCTATATTCCTTGTACGTCCTAACCTTAAAAATTTCATTTGAATTTGATTAAAATCTTCTTGTCTTATTATGTAGGATTCATTAATATATATATCAGTACTGGTGCTGCCATTAAATATCGGATTTCTTCCAAAATGTTCTTATCCACAACTATTTTAACTCTTGCGGGGTATTTACCTTGGAATGCCATGATCATCAAATTAGGAACAGAAAGTTTGAGGTTATATTTTTTACACAGCTGATGGAGCATATAAATTGCTTTCTGGAGATTATTTTCAGGGCTTTGAATCCTAAATAAATCATCTGCATAGGCTAAAACCTTACCTTAATTCCTATTTGTGTACATTATTTCTTTCGTCCATATAAATATTAAAAAGCATAACACCCTTGTCTGACACCTTGGTTAGTTAATATGCACTCTCCTTTAGTTTGTGACTTACTGAGCCTAAAACCAGTATATCATATAGACCAAGGATGTCCAAAATGTTCTTTTTGGAGAACCTTACGCAGCGAGCGACAATAACCCCAAGGAGTATGCAGTGATGGACACAAAGAGGCGATTCCACATCAGCTTCAGTCTTTGGTGAAAATTTGTTTAGCTTTAAAAGAATTAAATACACAAAAAAAAAGGTTCAAAAATGTTTTCAGTACCCATCAAAGCAAAGAAATTAATTGAGTTAACTATTTTATCTTCCTGCCAGAGATTGACAGTGTTTGCTGGGCATTTAGAGTTTACAAAATATTAAAACTGTTGTGATATTTTAGATTTTCATGCGCATGGAGTATGTTGAATTACTCTTTTTATTTCAACTGGAATAAATTTAGTTACAATTTAATGTTAAAGTGACGTTGCCAAATCTCTTTTAGAAATTAAACTTTACATGACATTTTAATATTATAAATTGTGACTACAATTAAGGTATAAATATATATCAGCAATGTTGAGACATTGGGGGACAGTTAGTAAAATAATAAGCCGTATTTAGCAATGCCTCGGGTATTCCCCGGACATGATCATTTATCCAGTATCCAAAGATCCTTGGTTCGAGTTCCGGCCGTGGTATTGTTCACGTTCAATTGTTTTCAACATGGCTGTCAAACATGAGTGAAAAGATTTCGTGTGCTTGTGAACGATATGGAAGTTGCTACTGGTCCTGTAGATACGCAAGATGAAAGAAACAGCGGAATCCGCAGAGACGAGGCAATGTAAACATAAAGCGTTATTTTTTTGTTTTAGCAAGTGCGGCAGCGAGATTGTCAGTTGTCTGGTATCTCTCTGTCGTGAAGCAATCCATTTGCTGCACAGTCCAGTATCAGCAGCAATTTGTCTCCGGAGAGAATGTTAGCGGGCCTAATCGTCCCTTCGCATGCCCAGAGCTCACCAACCGAAACTTTCCTCTTTTTTTTCCCTCCATCCCGCTCTCCCTTCCTCCCTCCCTCCGTTAATTAACTACATGAATTACCCGATGTGCTGCGCTGCATTGCCATTTCCCAGATAAGGGCCCAAGCTCCATATTGAGACCACAGTTATTCCAAATGTTTCATGCAAATTCCAGCGTGCTGTCATCGGAGTATTGCTGCCGCCTCCTGGGTTATCGGCCCTATTAGTTATGGATATGGGCTCGGGGGCGGGGGCGGGGGGGGGACATTGCGGTACTCGCGATTTAATGAACGTGAGGGAGGGGGGAACGTGCCCCTTGGGTTGTAAGGGTAGCAGCAGCAGCAGTTCGCTTTCTCCAGTGCAATTATATCACGTGCTTCTTGCACCATGTTGTCCCATCAGTTGATAGATGAGCTGACTGATCATTTATTTATTTGTATTCATTACTAACTGCATCATTTTGACGTATTTATGCGGGCAATAACTGTAGGTAATAGCGGTTGTTTAACTGTTTGCGTTGTTTGTCCATTAAGCTATACAGGGTGTTCCAACGTCACCGTATACATGGTTCATATAGGTTTAACGATACTCAACTACCAGTTTATGTGCACCCTTATAGAAAAGATCATCGTGAAAGCCACACATAAACTTTACCAAACAAATAGGCAAATGCCAGAATTAAAACAAGGTTATAAAAAGATCGAAAAAATATAAAATTACGGTGTAAAAATATTTAAATATTCAGATCCAGGCTTATCTTTGCTAAAAATTTCAAAACTTTTTGACCGCTTATTTATGGTCCACCAGGAGCTCTGCAAGACTGACAGGCAGTTGCAGAAGGTTTCGAAAGTGCTCTAGAGAAAGACACTAGCGCGTGACAGACTGACAGTGGACAAAGAGGAGCAGGATCGTGTTTAAAAAGTAACCAGGCGAAACATTCCAGTGGCCAATGCGCAACCGAACAAAATGAACCTCTTTGCGACGAGATATGCGAGAGGAAGTTATCCAGTATATCATTTCTGTAAGCTTATTACCGTGGAAAGCTGACCACCCTTCGTGCCAGCACGACAGCTCCACTCTTCGCACTTCTAGCCTTAAGTCTTCCTAAGTAATACGAAAGATGATAATACTGGGTTCTGTAGTTGCCACCTTTGCTGCCAAATCCACCATTTCATTCCCCGGCAAACCTACGTGACCAGGAATACTGTAGTTAAACCCATACTCTTGTCTGTAACAAAAAATAAATGTATTGATCTACTTGGTTAAGAAAAACTTAAATTAATTTAAACAACAAAATCAGACGTGTTGCATTCACATGACTTTCTCTACTCTTACAAACACTTATTCCTCTATCTACTTCATGCTAATCAAAATAAACATTTGCAGAAATTATCTTATTGCTAATTTTCTTGTAATAGCAAGAGGAATGCGAGAATACAGTAGGCTTTGAGGAATAGTCAAATGATGACTATATCACGACTTTGAAATCCCATTCTCTTTACATGGCCAAGAGATAAAAAATAAATAAAGACCTCCCATTTGAGAACGATCTATAAGTATTGCAAAATTGTGATAAATAACGAGGAATATCTTCGAAATGGTTCACTTCATAAGAAGTAAGTAAGTCTGATCTATTTCTTACAGTTTTTCAACTATGCAAAAGTCATTAAGCGTAAACATGGGCTATAACCAGAAAAGTCAAATTATACACTTCATTTGTTATAGAAATATATTAAACATGTGGCATTTTAATAAAAACCATTAGAAATAATTTTGAAAGAATAAAAATTTTCAAACCACTTTCCTTGTAAAGGGTAGTTTAGGATGAAGAAATTTTCGTCAAAATCGTCGTGTCGCATCTTTGAAGGATATTAAGTATTTAAATATCTTTAATTTTTATCTGACTTTTCATTTTGAGTTGTGCTATTCACACGCCCTTTTCTAAAATACTTTTTTATCCAGGGCACCTCAAAACCTATATTTCTGGTGAAATCTCATAGAATTTTTGGGCCGAATACAATACCACCCCTACCTATTATACGCAGTAGAGAAAGTAAAATAGGAAATAGGCAGAAGCTTTTGTTATGAATATTTGTAAAAGAAATACGAAAGGTAAACTATGCCTAGAGATAGTTGTAGGATATAATATCTCAGTACTTTTGGGGTAAATATTATTCCTAATTATTCATGATGTGCAATTCAACAATGCAATTTGCAATAGACGAGCCTTGTGAGGAAAATAAATTGGAGCAGAAAGGATTTGGGTATAGAATGAAAGCTCTTGTGTGAAGAAATCTATGATTGATTGATTGATCGACACAGGTTGAGTACATTGTAAATTGTGGGAAACAGAAAAGGGTATCTGACTACAGTAATAGCTATGGGAAGCCTCTATACCACTGCATTCCAAACTGCATGTAATAGATGAGGAGCCGCCACTGCTTACCGTAACCAAATCTATATCGGCAGCAATGTAATTAGTGAACAAGGAGAGTTTTTGCTGCTGCCACTTCGGTTCTCTGAGAAACGTAATTAATTCCACACACACACATACATACAGACAACAAACCGCGACAAACAGATGTTTTGCAGGTCCCTCGTACGTACGACAACTGACTTGTGGTCTGGCCTTCCACCGCCTTCTTTATATTACTCACGCTATGAACTGCTGTGCCCACTTTCCTTGCTTCACAGAAATGCATTGAGTTTGAATAACAACTGCATGGAGTATTTTGGAAAACAGCCTTTTATTGACGTTGCAGGAACAGATTTGAACAAACGTATCAGGTTCTAACAGAAGTTTAAGGACACCCATTGATATTTTGAAATCTTTTCGAAGAACACTTAACATTAGACATATGTAAGTACATTTATAACGCATTACTTCAAACATACATTGCAGCTGATTTTATACTTCACTAGGCCTCCTTTGGCTTTCAAACACAAGCATACTCTTCATAGGATTCCTACACTGTGTTCACCACCTCATTGTCTAAGAGGAATGAGGGGAAGGGGAGAGATATTCCATGCACTGTAACCTTAGTTTTGTAAACATCCGCGTAACCGTTATTCTGCTGGTTATGTTACCAACTTACCTCCAATATTATTCACCCTATGTGGGGTTTTCACCCACTTTTCTCACAGACGGTGCCGTGTTCGAGTGGTAGAGCGTTCGCCTACCACCTAGGCGGCCCGAGATCGATCCCAGGGACCCACATGTGGTATTCGTGGTGGATGAAGCGGCGTCACGGTGGGTTTTCTCCGGGTCCTCCGGTTTCTCCCGCCACTCATTGCACCAGTTGCTCCATTATCACCTTTCCAATCATCCATTTCGCCTGCATTTCATACCATTCTCTCCCTCAATCTCATACCTGGTGCTGGGCTGACCACCCGCTTCCAGGTCTTCATTCTGTCTGGTCCATAGGAGCCTATGCTCCCCAACAGGTGTCTTCTGATCCTAGACACTGGCTTGTAAGTCCTAGGTGGTATAAGTCCTACATAAGGAAAGGGTAATCATGTAAAGAAGAAGAAGAAAAAGGAAAAAAGGTCCGTGTGTATGCCTGTCAGTCTGTGGACAGCATAACTCAAAAATGAAAAATCGGTTAAAAACCAAAGTTGTGTTTAAGTTTAATGTCTTCTTTCATGGGCGCATCGCGAAGATTTTGAAGAAAATTACCTCACGCTAAACTATCCTTAACATGGAACATTTTTCGAAAATTTTGATTTTCTTGAATACGGCTCTAACGATTTTGATTAAAATGTCATATGTTTAAGATATTTGTATCACAAATGAAATGTATATTTTGAATTTTCTGGCTATAGCCTATGTACTCCTGCTTACTCTGGATGAGTTTTGGATTAATAATAAACTGTATACAAAAAATGTAGATCTTGTTAAGGCACATAATTTATATATATATATTTTTGGGTAGAGTGAAGCATTTTGGAGATATTTCTTGCTACTTGTGTCAGTTTCGAAAACTGAAAACTTTCGTGAAATGGAACATCGTTGTTCATTTTTATATGTTAAGTGCGCAACGAGAACGGCATCTCAAAGCTTTAAAAGATTTGACTATCGCACAAAGCCTACTGTATTCCAACATTCCCCTTGCACCTACAAGGAAATAAGCAATAAGATAATTTCTGCAAATGTTTATCTTAACACGAAGAAGATATAGGAATAAGAGTTTGTAAGAATGGTTAGTACAAGAGTAGAGAAAGTCATGTGAGTGCAACACATCAGATTTTTTAAAGATGTCTTGATGTTGCCAGATATATTGTTGAATTTATTAATTTTGTTTAAAATGTCATTTTTGAAATAAAACATATTGCAACCTAGATAATTAAGTAAAGGGTTTTTCTTCTCTTACGGTATTTGGCCCATTGAAGGCTAAAGCTTTGGTTTTGTTTATAGATATTGTTAAACTATAAAGATGAGCATTATTATTTAGTCTATGTAGAGCATTTTGTAAAGCATTTTGTGAGTTGGACATAAGAACTTGATCATATGCAAACAGTAGAGTATCTAAATATGTATTTCTAAAAGTAAAGTGCGAATCTAATTCTATCTGCAAGGTAGACACAGAATCGTCAATATATCTATTAAAAGGTGACGCTGAAAGTGGGACATCTGTTTTCGTTCCAGGTTCTATCATGAACTTATTTTCCACATATAAACTTCTTATTGCTGTTATCAAGTATTTTGTTTTTTAACGTTCCATCAATTGGCAGGATCATATTAACGTCGTCTACTGACACGGAGCTGTCGTGTTAACCATCGGTCTGGACCGGATTTGAACCCGCGACCTTGGAATCAGTAAGCCAGCATCTAACCAATTGAGCCACCCAAACCGACAATGTGGCCATTCGAGTACCAGGAGATTGAGTGCGCCCTAAAGTGTTGGGTAACAGTTTCATAATGTTCCATAATTTTATAAAATTAAGTCAATTTCAAAATGCACTGCCAGGGCCGGGACTTCCACCATAGACCTTTCGGTAGCGGTGCCTAACCTTTGAACTGCCGTGGCGGGATGCCACGTAATTCTACTTCTATTTCAGTAAGCTGTAAGAAAATGTCTCATACTGACAATCAAAAATAGGGCGCACTCAGCCTCCTGTAGCTAAAATTGCTGCATGCTCTACTTCCTACCTCACGCGGCAGGAACTAGGGAATGCTGCAATCGTGTAGTTGTAGTTGGTTGTGTGTTCCACAGTAGACAGAGAGATCAATTCTTGCTTTCAAGAACAGATCCCAGAGAGGCTCCAGAGGCAGTTCGAGTCGAGTGGGGAAGCTTATTCCCCCACCCGAAGTGTCTTTACCGCAGTACCTAGCCGTTATACGGCTTTACCTGCGCGATAGTATGGTGTATTGGTCTACAGGGATTTAAACTCTAGGAATGTTTGGGATCAGGGGTATCTTAGGGACAAGATGAATGATGGTAGGGATAGGTCCATGAACGGGCACTGCCCATACATGCTGATCGGCTGGTTAGTCAATCAGGTGACGCGCTAATCTCCTCCTGGTTCTGGCCGTCAGTCACACACTGAGAGGTGATCTGAGTTAGGCGATTTACTCTGTTTTAAGTACAGATATTCGTTTTGCCTTTCCCATCTGCGAAAATTAGACCGTTGGACTTAAGATGTCTTTCGGCAATTTTTTAGATGGTAGTCGGCGAGGCTCTCTCTGGTCGTATTGTCCCAGAGTATTCACCAGTGGGTTAGGGTGGTTCTGGAGTTTGTTGTACATTGTTCGAGCGCGGGTTTTAATCACGTCGACAATGTACGGGATACCGGAATGTTCGTGAAGGATGTGGGCAGGAAATCTCCAACCAGTGTCGTAGATCATCCTTAATGCCCGGTTCTGCAACGTCTGGAGTCTGATGAAGGAGGACTTTGCCACCACTCCCCAGATCTCGCATCCGTACAGGACCAGAGGCGGGATGATCGCACGATACAGTTGGAGTTTCAGGCGAATGGGCATGGTTTTGGAGCTGAGGATGGGATACAACTGCCGTAGGGCTGCATGACCTTGTAGTACTTTGCCCCTGACGTGATGCCTATACGTTAGCCGCCGGTCCAACGTGACCCCGAGATACTTCGCCGTAGTGACCCAAGGGATCCGACGGCGCCGAAGCACGAGGTCCTGCGGGAGCCGGTTTGCCAGCGTGTTGGCCAGGAGAATCGCAGAGCTTTTCTCCGGGTTGATAGACATGCGCCAGTTCTCGCACCATCTACTGATGGCACAGAGGTGGGCTTGTACTTGACGGTAGCTGTAGCGCGGGTTCTTGTTAGCTGCGAAGATCATGAGATCGTCCGCATACTGACAGATGTGAGTGTTGGGGTGCGTGGGGAGATCGGCCATGTAAGCATTAAAGAGTGCCGGTGACAGTACACTGCCCTCGGGGACTCCTGCGCCAATGGGCCTTTCTCGGGAAAATGAACCCTCCACCTTCACCCGGAAGCTACGTTCCTGTAGGAAACTAGCCACCAAGTAAATATATGGAGGGGGGATTTCGTGCTGTATGAGTTTGTAGATAAGCCCTTCGTGCCAGGTGGTAGAGAACGCCTTTTCCACGTCAAGCAACACTGCCACCGTTTTGGCCCTTTCCTGGTAAGCCAGGGAGGCCTTTTCGGCTACTCGCAGTAGTTGCTCGGTTGTGGAATGGTCAGAACGAAAACCAAACTGATGTTCCGGTAGGAGGCCTTTTTCCTCTAAAAGAGGTCGAAGGCGGGTCAGGAACAGTTTCTCGAAAACTTTCGAGATAACTGGTAGGAGGCTGATGGAACGGTAGCTAGAAGGAAAGATCGGATTCTTGCCCGGCTTCAACACGCATACCACACGCGCCTTCTTCCAGTCTTCTGGAAAATGGCGCATGCTTAGGCACGCGTTGTAGATCCGAGTCAAGTGCATCACGGCTCTAAAGGGAAGGTGCTGGAGCATTTCCGCTGTTACCCGGTCCTGCCCAGGGGCTTTTCTAGGTTTTAGGTGTTGGATGGTGTTAGTTACCTCGCGAGGGGTAACTATCGGGATGTGGAAATCCTCGTGGCCCGCAGGTCCAACTTCTAAGAAGTCTTCTACTGCTTGCTCCACGAGGTCAGTATGATCGTCGTTCTGAGGGTCGACTCTAGGCTGGAATTGAGTTTCCAAATAGTCTGCTAGCGCCTCTGCTTTTTCCCTCGGTTCAAAGACAAGTCTTCCCCGAGGGCTATGCACAGGATGCTGGTGTACAGTTTTATCTTTCCTCAAGCCTCGGACGATGCGCCATGGTTTCCTCTCCTGGAGGTTTACATGTCGCAACGTGTTTTCCCAAGCTGCTTGCCTATGCTTTCTTAGGAGTCGTCTCACCAGGGATTTGAACCTCTGGTGTATTACTCCTATCCTAGGGTGACGGAATCTCTGCCATAGCCTTCTAACAGCGTTTTTCGCTTGAATGAGGCGTTTCAGTGGAACAGGGATAGCTGTAGGGTTTGGTGCGTCGGTAGGAATACGGTGGGTATGAGCACGCACCGCATTTAGGATAGAGGTTGAGAACCCCGTGGCTGCCTCCTCGAGAGCCTCTATCGAGTCTATTCGAGGACATGCTTCCACGGAGTTGTGGAGGGCTAGGATGGCTGCATCCCAGTCGACTTCCTCAACCCAATCAGGCACTCCCAGCGCAGTTAGATTAACGTCTGAGTCGACCACAACAGGGTTATGATCAGAGTCCAGAGCGTTAATCACCGAGAGATCCAGGTGAAATGGAATGTTCTTTGTGACAATGAAATCTATGATATCCGCGGCGCCGCGTGCCGGGTAGTATGTTGGACCTCTCGGCCCGTGTGCATGTAGGGCGGGGTTCCCGCTAATGAGACGGTACAATCCCCGACCCTTCACGTTCTGGGTGCGGCTGTGCCAGCTTGGGTGTTTGGCGTTGAAGTCGCCTGCGATACAGACTCTTTGGTGTAGGTTTAGGAGTGCCGTGATGTCCGCTTCATAGAAACGCCCATCCGGAGGATCATATACCGCTACAAGTACCACGTCGCATCCGCCTAAGGATAGTCTTATGGCGGTTGCCTCTAGGTGTTGTAGTGGAGGAATGGTAACAGGAATATGTGTGAGATGGTTCTTTATGAAAATGGCAGTACCGCCGCCCTGTCGGCCGACCCGATCAGACCGATGGGCGACGTAACTTGGCAGACTGAACTGTACACCGGCGTGCAAGTGTGTTTCACAGACCATAAGGATATCAATCCCATGGCTGTCTACAAACTCTAACAGGCCAGGTCTCTGCTCTCTAACTCCATTTGCGTTCCAGAACGCAGCTCTAAATGAACGCACATTTCTATGCGCCATTTAAGAGCTTATGGAATTAGCGTAGAGTTCCTTGGCCGTTTGAAGCACTACGAGGTGCTTCTTCACAGCCGAAAGTTCAGGGTTGAGGATTTGCTCTCTGCAGCGCCTTAGTATGGGGAGGGAACGTTGTACGAGGTCCGCAAACCAAGTTGCCAGTTCAATAAACTCCGCCATGTCCTCTGAGCCAAAGGCCTCTCCCAAGACCTGTGACTGAGTGCTTGTTGTATGGGTCCTACTTATAGAGCCAGTCTGTGATGACGGGCCAGCGCTGATTGGCTGCGCTGTTGCTGTTGCCTGGTTGGCTGCAGCGGCTGGTGCCTGATTGGCTGGTGCAGTTGGTGGGGGAAATTGGGTAACACTTTTGTTACCTGCCTCCACCGTGGCTGGTTCTGGCTCTGCACTTACAGTCACATGAGCCTTTCTCCCCTTCCTCCTCTTTTTAGGAGGACGTTTGTCCTTTGGGGCAGCACTGGGGGGTGGCACAGGATGTTTTGTGCCCACCTTTGGGGTGACGCTTGGGACTGGCGTTGTCTCTTGACTGACAACTTGGTTCTGTGGGGTTGCTTCTGCACTCTCGGCCCGTACTAGGGCACTTTCGTGCTCCGACATTGCCTGTGCAAAAGACACCCCCTGTCGGATCTCTGGTACTTTGCCCTGTCTTCCTTGCATAATTGCAAGTCGCTTTGGGCAACCACGATAGATGCCTATGTGGCTCCCGTCGCAGTTTGCACACTTTTTATTCTCTATTGGTGTCGGGCAATCCTTCACCAGGTGCTCACCCGCACAGCGAAGGCACTTGAGTTGCCTCTCACAAGCATGACTCGAGTGGTGAAAGCCCAAGCAGTTGTAGCATTGGGCTGGTCCCTCTCTGCTGTGGTAGGGCTCAATAGTGACCCTCGTGTTATACAAGTGAGTCACCTGGTCAATTTTTGGGGTTCCCTCCCCCTGTTTTTCAACTACCACTAAAAATAGTGGCAGGGGTACCTTGGTGGGTTTCCCCTCTTTTACCTTTGTGGTGGTTAGTTGTACCACGGACCTCGGTTTGATTCCGTGTTCGTCCTGTAGGCCGTCACGGATATCCTGGGGGTCTGTCTCAGAATCAAGACCCCTGACAACTCTGCGAACCACGTGGGGACGCTGAAGCGAGTAAGTGTGGAACTTAATTCCACTCTCTTTCAGTACCCCTTTCGCGGCCTTGTGGTCGTCAGAGGTAGTGGTTCTGATGACAACCCGTCCTGGATGCCGGGTTGCCTGGAAATTGGCCTTTAACTGCCGTCTCAGTTCCTTCATTACCTTTATGTGGTTCGGGAACGGATCAGACACAATCGGAGGGATTCTACCCTCCTTTTGTGAGGCCTGGTTTGGGGCGAGCGCTGCAGTTGCAGATGTAGATGAAGCAGGAGTCCCTTCCGGCTTTGAACCGGAAGATCTCCTCCTGCGGTTCTGCACTACAACGAAGCCGTCGTCATCCGGCGTTGTAGGTGCTGGGACAGGGGTCATGGGTACTGGTGGTGGTGTGACAGGGACTGCTGTCCCTTGGTTCACAAGGCCAATAGCCTTTTTGGCCTTCGGCCTGTTCTTGGTCCTGAGGAGCGTCTTGGCTTTCGCCTTGACGATGTTCACCCTTGGACCATGGGAAGGGTTCTGGGTAGAGGTACCTATCGCGTCAGGTCTTACCTTGGCGTTGGTACTCGGCGTGTCTCTAGTCATTGCAGGTGCCATCCGGCATCCCACAGAGGGTTTAACGCCTTGCGACGCGCCTATGGGGGTTCCAGTGAACCCCGGGTCCAGGCTAGAGCCTGGTCCCTTGGCTGCAACCATGTGGGCCTGCGGTTTCGTATGTCCGTCGGTCGGTGCCGAGTCGGCTCTGGAGTCCTCCATGTCTGGGTGGTTCTGGTTTGAAATAGCTCGCCGAGCTATCTCTAGTAGGGAGGCAAGTAGAGGGCTGATGCCCACTTCCTCCACCGCTCCGGATCCCCTCCGGGAAAGGTTGTCTTCTAATAGAACAGATCCCCAGTAGTATGAAACCGAATGCAATGGTTCAGGTGGTAACATCTGTGGCGCACATTCGGGAGTTCCTGGGTTGAAATTCCGTGGGCCGACTAATCATGAGTTTTTTTTTCGTGGCTTTCCTCAGTCGCTAATGTAAATACAGTATTGGACACTTAACATCATGACCCAAGTTCCACTTCAATCTAAAAAACAATAGTAAAAATGAAAACAGGATAGTAGTAGCGATTGCTGTGTCATCTATCCACCCGTAATGAAAGCAGATGAACTGGATGGCACCCTAATGCCATCTGCCGATCACAAGCAGAGGTACGGTTCCCTGTGTACAAGACGTGATGAAGCAAGATGGTATGGTATATAAAGTGATATTCTAAAGTGATGAAGAGCTTTACATAGATGTATCTATTGTGAGATTTTGTCTTTTATGGTTTACCAGTTACACAAAATCGTTCGGCATAAAAAGGATTTCCAGGGGTTCACAAAATATTCAAGATACATCTTTTATTTGTAATGCAAATCTTTTAAACATATTGTATAGGTATTAGCTAAACTCATAAACATTTTTGAGTTGAAAAATAATGAAAAACGTTGTATATAAAGATTGGAATGGGGAATTTTGTTCAAAATCTTGATGTTGCATTCCTGTAAGATGTTTAAATGAAATAACAAGTTTATGACTGCGATTTCGTATTCAGCTATGCTATCGACAGACGCGCACGCACACACACATGCGAACGCACGCATAACTTTTTCTAAAAATGCTTTTTACTTTCTCTACTATGTATAGTAAGTAGGGAAAGTATTGTGTTGGAACCAAAAATTCAATGTCGAGATTTCTCCTGAATGTAAAACAAAGCATTTTTAGAAAAAAGTCCGTGTGTTTGTGTGTCTGTGTCAGCGCAACTCAAAAACTAAAAGTTGGTTAAAAACCAAAGTTTGGTATTTAAGTATTTAAGTTTAATATCTTTCAAGAATGCGACACGAATATTTTGAAGAAAACTCCTCCACCTTAAACATTCTTTACATGGAAAATGTTTCTAAAATTTTGATTTTCTCAAAAATAGCTCTAACGATTTTTATTAAAATATCATATGTTTAAAATATTTTTATGGCAAATTCAATGTATATTTTGAATTTTCTGGCTATAACCCATGTAGTCCTGCTTACTTTTACGACTTTTACATAACTGGTAAACCGTAAGAGATAGACCAAATCTTACTACACAAAACATCTAGATTTCGTTGAAACACAATGTATGTCCAAATGCTGTTTTTGTGGAGTGACCCATTTTGGAGATATTCCTAGCTATTTGTGTGTGTTTTGCAATACTTATGTTATATACTTTTTTATCTCTTGGCCGTGTAAAGAGAACGGTGTTTTAAAGATTTCATATATCAACCAGCAAAATCTATCTCTCAAAGCCTACGGTATTCCCATATTCCCTTTCAGCTACAAGAAAATTAGCAGTAATAAATTTATGCTAATGCTTATCTCGACTAACATGGTTTGTAAGAATAGTCGGTGCAAGAGTAGAGAAAGTCATAAGAGTGCAACACATCAGATTTTTACTTTTACTTCCATATTTAATAGGGAAAAAGCAGCTACTTGCCAGCCAAGGTTGGCATAGCTTTATAAAGGTTTGAGTTTTAGGTTTTTCTGACTTCAAAAATGGTTGAGAAACAAGAGGAACAAGAGTATGAAATTGAAATACAGAAATTGCAAACAGCAGAAGTTGAGCCTCTGTTCCGCTCACTGCAAGACATATATCAACATTATCCTGCAGAATAAGGGACTGGTGGGGAAAAGAACATGAGTAAAATAATAGCCCGGAAAGAGGAGAGAGAGAGGGGGGGGGGTGGGGGAGGGGAGGAAAGTTGCCACGTCTGTTACAATCTTTACGGTTCTCCACAGAGCAGATCCAACATTTTATCCACGGATATCTCTGTCGGACAATTAGGAGTCTGTTGACATGTTTCGAAATTATACTTTCCTCGGCTGCTGCCCATCTTAACACCACAATGTGAGCCGTGACCGTGAACTCACGACTCCGGGCTTCTGAGGAGGAACCTCATCAAAATAGCTACATGAAAATAATACGGCTAAGTATCTGCAAAAAAAGAGACATTACTGATTTTCTTGAGGAAGCATGGAACTGTGAAGGTTCGGTAAGGAAAATCATGTTGTGTGCTGCAGAAATATGATATTCTGTACCAATTTCAGTAGTTGAACCCCCGTTCTTACTTACCCGGCACCACAGGTATTGGAGGAAGGAAGTTGAAGACCCATAAATTGCTTAAAAGGACCTTTAAACTGTCAAAAAGTTACATAAAAGCTGGAAAAAAAGGGATGGTCCAATTTAATTATTAATTTCGTTTCAATTAGATATCTAAAATATTTATCTTTACTAATGGAGTATTCACGGCAACTAACGCAGTACACACCGAATGAGATTGCACAGTGCTAACGTGTAAGGCTCGCATTCGGGAGGTCCTGGGTTCGATTCCCGTTGCCAACCTTCATGACTTATCGGTTTCTTCAGGGGTTTCCCTGGTCCTCAGGCGAATGCTCCGAAAGATAACTACATCCCTCAAATTTTCTGTCCTTCATTTCGTTTCATTAATAATTTTATTCATTCTTCATCCTATTGGTTCTTTCAGGGTCGCATGTATCAGCGAAGGCGTTAGGTGCAGCATGGCAGGGATGATCTGTGCGTTGTCCGTGTGATCCGGGTGGAAAACGGGGCAACATGCTGGACCCCACTACACCTAAAGACTTCGAGGTGTTGTCAAACTTGGGAAACCTTAGGGACCTGTCAATATATATATATATATATATATATATATATATATATATATATATTGACCGGTATCTCCTCTCACCTCATCCTTCCTCCCTAGGGTGCCTCTTATGGGCATAGCCTGGATTCATGTCCTACCTCCGACTTAGAACATTCATTAGTAGTTCGTCCTAACAGAAAATACGATTTTCTTTTCTCCGCGACCCAGGAGGCTGTTCTCGAATGTTTCTCATAACCAATATGTTGCTTTTCTGCATAACTTTCATCTCCCAAATATTTACTGAAAAGAATGCTTCCACCAGTCTGCTCTAAATTCAGATAAAAGTTGTCGCAAGAAAGAAAGTTTATTAAGCTGTGTTTTAGGCATACTACTTACGATCAGGATGTTCTTCCATGAACTGTGAAATTGTAGTCAAACATAAGGTGAATATTACCTCCTACTCTTTCACTCTGATCAAGTTCATTGCTGGCAAAAAATAACAGCATATTTAGAGAAGAAGTTTCTCCCAGTACGTATAGTCGGTCTGTTTGTTGTTTGTCATGGTAGGGATTCCGGCACGTCAACTAATGCTTATTGTGCGTCAGACCTCGGGAGGAAGAATGAGATGGAAGTACCCTACAGGCGACCAGAACGCATCACAGGCGTAACTTAACTACGATAGGACCCTAACAGGTGCAAGCCCGATGGAGTTCCAGGTCACCACAGAGAGCCCGCACAACCAGGTCCGACTGGTCAATTAGTCATCCTAGATTTACTGGCATGTAAAAGAACTCCTGCGGGACAAAATTCCGGCACACCGGCGACGCTGATGTGATCCTGGCAATTGACAGCGTCGTTAAACAACAAAATATATTTTTTTTTTCCTGAGATAATAAGAACTTCAACTACAAGTTATACAAGGCTCAGGTTGGCATAACGTTAAAATAAGACAGTCTATAATATGTAGGAATGTTCCAATGCCATTTATAATCTTTAAGATAAATACATTTTTGTGTATAATATGAGTACACTTAAAACACGATCATAGTATCTATTCCGAGAATGATAGATATACTGAATTATTGACAAATTATCTCAGAAACTAAGATATCAGACAAATATTTACAGGATTTAGATCCAAGTTTTATCACATAAGGTTATTCAGTGTACGATTATTTTCTAATTATATCTAGCATATTTTTATTAAACTTTATCAGCAATTTTTTTTAAAAGGTAGGCATCCAAAAGTAGATCCAAAATGATTAATCAGTGGCTGGATATTCCTAAATTTTTATTTAATTACCTTCAGGATTTCCTGAAAAGACAAATTCACACACACACACACACACACACACACACACACACACACACACACACACACACACACACACACACACACACACACAGCGCGTAGGATTTATTGCTTTCTTTTCCCTTTAGGTGGCGAAGAATTCACTTCATAATGAGGAAGATTTTTAAAAATATATTTAAAACATAGGCATTGGGCTTAAAATAAAATTGAAGAGAAAATTCATTTAAGGCCAAGGCTTAATATCCGGCCACTGCAATCCCCACCTCTGTCCACAACGGGCGTCATGAGTGGGTACAGCAATAGAGGGTGGGACGTAGTTAGCACTCTGAATCCCTCATCTGGAGAATGCGGGAAACTGGGTGCTGAGTAGTGAACCAGGAACCAAAGAATAGCAGTTGGAGCCTCTCGTAGCCTTGTATGACAGTGAGCAGGAAGATGAAATTAATGCAAATTTGGTGGAAGGAAAGGTGATGATAGAGCAGTTGATGGAATGAATGGTGCGGGAAACTGGAGAAACCAGACAAGGACCACAGACGCCACTTCGTAACGTAATGATGATGATGATGATGATGATGATGATGATGATGATAATAATAATAGTAAATAATAATAAATTACAGTATTTTTCCACTGTAACCTAATTTACGCTGAAAGCAAGGGTATTGAGGAAAGGGATTTACACGCATGTTCAGTTTTCACACCCATACAACCTGTTTTTCGGTCTCTGTTGTCGTTAACGATAAAACAGAAAGGAAAATATTTGAAAGTATGACCGAAAAAGCCTGCACAATTTGCGATTCACTTTATGCAGAGGGAATGTAATGCATAAATTAGGAGTCCGGACTAATTGGAGAATGAAACATTAGCCAAGCGTGGGGGCGTTCAGGCAAACAGAAAGCAGAACCAATTAAATCTGTGAAAGTACTTTACTATCTCTGCTTCTGGAAAGCGAGAAGGATTTTCCACTTAATGCTACTGATTCAAAGATTCCTCATTTACCAGAAACATATTTTGTCACAACTTCGAATCTCAACCTTATCTCTTTCATATAATAAAAAAATTTGATACTATAATGTAGGGTGGATAGGGAATTTATTTTATAAATCCTTCTTCCTGTTTACTCCCTCAGCTTCCCTTTCCTCTCTTCCTTGTCTCTGAGCAACGTGTATGTCTCGTGATGTTTTTTTTAAAACTAGAAATGATTTTTTTTTTCAGGTGTGTTAAAACTTAAGGGGAGACTGCCTGGTAGAAGCTGACAAAAAATATATTTAGAGCAGCCATATAAATTTTAATTTCCTCTTTAGCTTGATAATTATTTTATTACTATCTACAAATATTGTGGCGCCAGCCGCGGGGCACAACAAAGGATGGGCAGGGCCAAGCTACTTCACGCCACATATCAGGCGCGATGTGAATCAAAGGCGCTCAAAAACAAGCTTCCCCACACCATCTCACGCGTGCAAACACATACTTATAACAATGAGCGGCAACACAAAAGATTTTCCAGAGTATTCGAGAAGAGGCCGGCGTATTTATGGAAGTTCGTGTTATGTCATCCTCGCTATATAAGGAGGTGAAGCAATGAGTCAGTGTGTCATGGACATGAGTCGACGGGAGTCAGTTCTTAGATCGAGTGTGTGTGCGTCAGCTGCGTGTGTCGTTGGGTCGTGAAGGAACAGAGCGAAGTAAATATGAGTGTTGACTGATTGAATCATCAGAGCTAGTGTCTGAGAAACAATAAAAGGACTGAGTCAAGGATAAGAGAAAAAATAGTTGTGAGTTGTAATATCACGAAAAACTGTAGATTGTATTAACATCACTAAAAGAACTGTGTTGTTTTCCAAAACTTTTAGAAGAAAATGAAGTGAGAAAAAGTAATTCGACTGGAATTTTGTCGTTTTTGTTACACTGGTGTCAGGAGTGGAATTCATTGAAATATCATCC
This sequence comes from Tenodera sinensis, assembly GCA_030765045.1. Lineage (NCBI taxonomy): Eukaryota > Metazoa > Arthropoda > Insecta > Mantodea > Mantidae > Tenodera > Tenodera sinensis. Next base: position 21,082,867 of record CM060963.1, read on the forward strand.
TGTTACAGTACTTATGTTTTAAACGGATACTGCAGCTGCTATTTTATACTGTGAATTCTGCAATACTTTACAGAAAATCACAACTCCTAAGGGAAGTTTTGCTCTACAGTTTGGCACTGCATTTCAATCTCGTACCGTTATTGCTCTTTCTTTCTTTAAAAATACATACGAATTTGTTTTCCCCATTTTTGTTTGCAAGGCATTTTCTGAATGAAATCTTCGCGCATAAATGGTCCGTTATCTTATACAATATTAAGGATAGCTAAATTGAATTTTAGCTTTATAAAATGAATCTTTAACTGCTGTGGTGGATCTGCCTTGGTGCTAACAGCATTTTTTATTGTTTTTTCAAAAATAGTTACTGACAAATTTTAATCAAAACGTGGAATAATTAATAAAAAATCTATCTTCTTTAATCTTATTGGTTAAAAAGCAAGCAATGGCTGTGAGAGACGTATTACATACACTGCAATTTTCCTCAAACTCATTTCAAGTTGGTGTTCGTTATAACGCTTTAATGTCATTAAAAATCAAGCTTTCCTAAACATGATTTGAATCCGCGTTTGGAAACAAAGCTTGGGTCAACGGCATCTGTCGTCAGCTGGAGGAAACTGGTGTTGTGCGCTTGACTCACGGGATGTAGTGAGTTAATGCACAACTCGTAAGAATCGCACTAACATTGTTGCATTTATAGCCGTGAATAGCGAGTAATTCTGATTTTTACTCTTTCATGTGTGCTCTTCAATTGTGAATATCAGAGCAAGATTTGGACATGTCTTCTGGTACGAAAGTATGCGCACAGGCAGTTACATACGAGAAATCACAAAATGAATCATTTCACCATGGCTACAGTAGTAAACAAAACTTTGTTTCTGTAGCGTTGTAGCAACGAAAATAGAAATAGATTGTTGTGTGATCGACAAACTCAACTTATCTTCCAAACATTAAAATGTCTCTAAAAAGCAATATATAGTCAGAACAGATACTCCAAAGCCCACACACGGAATTACGTAAAGACTAAAAAATGAATATGGCATTTCAGCATGGAAAAGTTTTGTTAAACTGTTTCGAAAGAAAAGTGAGTATGGAATTCCAGCTGTTATGAGGATGTAAGTAGCATTTACGAGTATAACGTGGCCAAAAACCACAACTATTCTTGTAATTACATAATATGCGAAAAGCAGGTAGCATTGTTCGGCATAAATTCAGGAATAGAATTGTCATTGAATAATTAGTATAAACTCTCAGTTGAACAGTATAATAATGAAGTGAAAAAAAAAAACAAAAAAACAGCCACTTGCTTTGCATGGTTACACTGAGAATGATATTCAACTAAAGGAAATTATATTGAATATTTATATGAATTAGCAATATATTACGCCTCTTACTTGGAAAAGTGGACTGTTTTTGTACAACTTCACCTGATATTCAGAAGGACTTAATTTCAAGCGTGAGTGCTACGAGACATGGAATAAGAAAGAAATGTCTGATGCTTCTTTGTTTCATTTATATCACCACCCAACAATGAAAATGTAACTGAGGTGAAACAAATATTTGTTAACTATATCGACCTCGCTGATAATGAAAACAACAATGAAAATCCCAAATTAGCTTTTTTTCTAAGTTAAAGAGGTGCATTTAATTATATTATTGTGTGTATTGTTCAACCTAAATAATTTAGTATTTTTTTACATAATGCGGCATGAATTCCGCACTTTAAACATTGATGAGCAAAGGCAAGACTTTACAAATTCCCGAAATATGCATGCATTCATGCACTACCAAACTATGGAACTTGCGCGATCAAAGGAAGGATACATTAAAATATGCACTATCATTCTTGCACCAATTTTGTTACATCACTTCACTTTTTTAGCACAGTTAACAACTAAAAACCTTTCTACATTGTTTTCTGTGAGGTTTCTGCGTTTGTCAGTCAATATATTTTTGTAGGCAGAGAATGGCCTTTTTACATCGTAAGACGTGATGGGTGCAAACTTAAAGAAACACATTTGTGACAGTCAGATCGAATTGTTCATTCGAATGCTTGCAACATAGAACCTTTTTCACCGAACACAAGAATGCATAGTCAAGGTTCGCATTTATGACCTTCTCCAGTTTATTCTTTGCCACTACGCCCACTATGCCAAGTGCAGAATTGAGGGTTCTTTGGAATTCCTCAACAATTGGCATTGAGTCTACCAGTGGCGGGCATTGGCTTCTAATTGTTTTATTGAAGAAGGTAGATTACAGAAATTGGGTTTAGTGTAAATTATCTTACACTCTTAAAACACACTGACCAGCGCGAGCTGTGACAATGAGTCAACTGGGTGCGTTTTCCTGCTTTCGAAGGTCAAATTCCTCAATCCTTCCACATAACTGGTTATGTGTGTGTGTGTGTGTGTGTGTGTGTGTGTGTGTGTGTGTGTGTGTGTCTATATATACTTTCTCCACTACGTATAGTAAAGTAGGGGAAATATTGTATTCCACCCAAAAATTCGATGTCGAGATTTCACCGGAAATACATGTTTTGAGCTCCGCTAAATAAAAAAAAAACATTTATAGAAAAAGGTCCGTATGTGTGTATTTGTGTGTCAATCTGTGGACAGCATAACTCAAAAACGAAAACTGATTTAAAAACCAAAGTTAATGTCTCTCAAGGATACTACACGAAGATTTTGAAGAAAACTGCTGCACCCTAAACCTCCCTTTACATGAAAAAGTTTTCGAATATTTTGATTTTCTTGAAAACGGCTCTATTTGATTAAAATACTATATGTTTGAGATATAGTTATGGCAATTGAAATGTATATCTTGAATTTTCTGGCTATAGCCCATGAAGTCCTATTTACTCTGGATGATTTTTGCATAACTGGTAAACTGTAAGAGATGGACAAAATCTAACCATACAAAAAACGTAGATCTTTCTAAAACACACTTTATGTCTAAATACATTTTTTTTTTGTAGAGTGAACCATGTGGGAGATATTCCTTATTACTTGTGTGATTTTTGGATAACTTTTGTGAAATGGAACATCGCTATTCATGTTTGATATGTTACGTGTGCAAAGAGAACGGAATTTGAAAGCTTTAAAAGATTTGACTATCGCTCAAAGCCTACTGTATTCTAATATTCCCCTTCCACCTACAAGTAAATGAACAATAAGATAATTTTTGCAAATGTAGAATTAATGAAGAAGAAGATATAGGAATAAGAGATAGTAAGAATGGTTAGTCATGTGAGTGCAACACTTCAGATTTTTAAAGTGGGGAACACGAGTGAAATAATTCCCACAAAAATCGAAAAGTTTAGGTGTTCACTCAAGCATTAAAACATACATTTAAAATGACTATAATGTGTATTATATGCACAATAAAGCTAAAAATTCCTTATATATGCATTATGCATGTTTAATCCCTAATTATTTTCCATTTACGTGAAAGTCTCGTCTTTATTGATGAGATAGGATTATGTTTGAAAGAATAGTTTCTAAGAATGAGTGTGGAAAGCCATGTGAGTGGAAACATGAGATTCTTCCTTAGATGTTGGCAGCACTGTTCACTTGAGATGAAGACGAAACTGACGACTGGTGACTTATGTTAAGGAACAGTGTGTTACATAACACGCAGGTGAAACTATGCAGAGCCAAACAACCTGGCGACAACTTCTCAACTTCTCGTTTTGAGCTGTCACTCCTGAACGGAATACTAACACTTGTCGCTCCTCCAAATGCACGATACGCATGCGTGATTTTATGACATAAACAGGAAATGGGCCACATCCGTTCTTCCGGACCGAACCCCAATACTTCATAGAGTACAGTTTTTATGCTGCACGATATATATTTTTTAGACCTTGCAAATCCACTTACATCCTACATTTTGCAAAAACATACGTGTTGATTATCTAGTAACGGAAGCTGCAGGCGAATAACTCATTGGGAAATACAAGATGAAGATAATAACAGAACAAGCTCAATTTTACGTTTTTAAACAGACACGACTAAACAACGAATACGTGAAAACTTCACACTGACCATTCTTGTAGAATTTTAACTCTTTTATTTGATCATCACTCAAACTAATTGCATATCATTAATAAATATCAGAAAATAGCAAATATAACAATCAACTACGAGTTGCACTCACATGACTTTCTCTACATTCTTACAAACTCTTATTCCTGTATCTTCTTCGTGTTAGTTAAGATAAACATTTGTACAAATTATCTTATTGCTTATTTCCTTGTAGGTGCAAGGGGAATGTTAGAATACAGTAGGCTTTGAGTGATAGTCAAATGTTTGAGATTCTGTTGTCTTTGCACACTTAACATATAAAAAAATGAACGATGATCCATTTCACGAAAGTTCTAAGTTTTCCAAAACTCACACACATAACAAGGAATATCTCCGAAATGGTTCACCCTACAAGAAAATTTATTCCGACATAAATTGTGTATTTTAGCAAGATCTACATTTTTTGTATAGTACAATTCGGTCTATCTCTAACGGTTTACCAGTTATGCAAAAGTCGTCCAGAGTAAATACGACTACAGGGGCTATAGTCAGAAAATTCAAGATATACATTTCATTTGTCATAAAAATATCTCAAACATATGATATTTTAATCAACATCGTTAGAGGCATTTTCATGAAAATCAAAATTTTCGAAAAATATTCCATGTAAAGGGTAGTTTAAGGTGGGGCTATTTTCCTCAATATCTTGGTGTCGCATCCTTGAAAGACATTAAACTTAAATACCAAGTTTGGTTGTTAACCGACTTTTCGTTTTTTTAATAAAGCTGCCCAAATACTGCAAAAGTGACATGCGCGTGGATATTTTTATAAAAAAAAATTTTTTTTCTTCTTTTTGATTCAGGGATACTTCCTCTACGTACTGTACGTAGTAGAGAAAGTAAAAAAAAAGCAGAGGTGACAATGAAATTTGATAAAATTTTCGCAAATGAAGGTTGCAAGTTGTTGAAGTTTGAAATCAACCAATTATGCAAGTGGCACCACCTGGGTAAGAACGAAATTGCCGGAAATATGAGCCGAGTAGTACGATGAAAAGAATAATATTAATTATAAGATTTGCTGACTAAGGAGCAATGTATTGTTGCTCGGAGTATAGCAATAATGGCGAAGTGGCGTGTCGGTAACTCATATTCGGGAGTTCCGGTTTCGATTCCCGGTTACCACGAGTTCCCGTCCCTCATGTCCTATTCCCATCATTTCCTTCATAACCATCTGTTCAGCATTGTAGGACCAAACGGCAGTGGTCGGCGGGTCGCGGTTGGGCGGTTGATGTGCCTGAGTGGAGGTTTCTTTATGGAGTCCATCGGGACTACTAGTTTGGACCGGGTGCCGCTTTGGGATGCGGTCGAACTGGAAATGCTAGGTACCCTGATCATTCTTGCGCACGTCGTTGGGTCTTGTCTCTCATCCCTCCCTCCCAGGGGTCATAGAGGACTTGCTGTGGTGTGCCCTGGTTGCGGGTTTCCTCCGTTAGTCTGTACCGTTACATGTTATAACAATTGGACCATTATGGCTCACAGTTTGGTTTACCTAAGTCCGCCATTCAAGATTCAGCGCGCCAAGACACGACGTAAGGCCGTATACACGCCTGGAGACGTCACACACGTACCAATGTGTAATAGGAGCAAGACTTGCATCCCCTAATTATTAAATAATAAAAGAGATAATAAAAGCTTTCTTTTAGAATTTTACATTGTATTACACCTGGTATTTTGTGAAACATTTAATGATTATATTCAATTTAAGTGGTATGGAAACATGGTGTATACTGAGTTATATTACAGGAGTTTGGGGTTATGTCAACAAGCACATCAGGCTTGGAAAACTATTAAGGGTAGTGAAGTAGACGAATTGTTTCAATTTAGCTGAAGATAAACTTTTAGCTGTTGTCAAGAAGGGGAAAACCTATGTTCACACGTTGACAAGTGTTTTTGTATTAAAATCAAGCAGGGTATAACTTCAGTACCAAAATAAAACTTGTAGAAAATTAACACTTGTACAATTTTTAACATTTTAATCCAGCCCTTAAATGTGAGTGAAGTCGTCATAAATTCCATAACCATGATAACATTTCTCACACTGTCCAGTGCTGGCATTCTTCATTTTACGTTAGTAAGGGAGAAATGTATGCACAAATAAATTGGCAAACAATAAAGGATTGCCTTCAGGTCGGGAAGACCCAGGTTTGATTCCCGGACGAAGGATGGGGATCTTGGTTGTCTCTGCGGTCGAGTGGTCAGCGCTATGGCTTCTCCATTCAGGGGTCCCAGGTTCGATTCCGGCTGGGGCGGGGAACCTTTGTTTAACTACAATCACTCTGTAGTTAGGAAATATGAATATAGCCGATAAAACCACTATTAAACAAAAACCTTAGGTACAACTTGTTTCTCAAATTAAAGCTCCCAATATGACCAAAGAAACAATATAAATAAATAAAGAAGGGAACATATACATGCAGTAAAGTGAGAAATGCACCTTGCCAGTATAAATCTGAAAAGGTATGATCAATTTCTTGCAAGAATTTACTACAAGATTGTTTAGCCCAGTTCTGTAGTGTTGAACTCTATACGTATCTATCTTAAATCGTGTCCCCTGTTAGGACGTGTTACCCCGATAAGGTCGCCCCCCCCCCCGAAATTTCCTTCTTTTTTAAGTGACCACCTGGTCCGTTCTGAATTAAACATTTCGCTCTATATTTCCCTTGATCTTCCTACTGGGCGATTTTTTGTATTGTATCTTTTTCATCTTTAATATGTGTTGAAACCAAATATTTTCATTTTGGATTATACAGGGTGGAACAGAAGTCATTACATTCCTTCTAATATACGATTCATAGCAGCATTACAAACAAAAAGGTCGAATGGCATTTTATTCTTTGATCAGCCGATTTTGAAAAAATAAATGGTTTTTCGATCCAAATTAGATGCGTAATTCCACAAGAATGTACGAATTTAACAGTTTGTTACTTCTAAGATGCCTAGAGTAACTTATTTCTGACATAGTTTTAGTAGTAATTATGGGGCATCATACAGGATTTCGAAATAATTAATCACTTAAAAGAATTGAAGGAATACTCCGAGCTGCTTTCTCAGACGTGAATGTTGCGTTGAGTTTGGTCGGGGAATTGACCTGGTTTGTGGATGTAAACAGGTCGGGCGCTTTCGCTTTCATGTAAGGTTTTGGGAGCTAACCCTTGTGATTTGCCTACACTCGTACAGTAAACACGGAAGGAGACGGCACGGTATGTGTTTATGCTTTCAAGACGCACCACTGGGAAGTGTATTTATGTGCTGAGCTGCAGTGTTGCCACCTTATTTTCGACAAAACTAAAATACCTCCCTAGGAAATGATCAGAGACAAAAACGTGAGATACAAAATGTGTTCCAAATATCTAGATCTATCAATGGTTTAAATTAATATAATGACTTCCCTTCCACCGCGTATGTAACTGTTTTCTAATTTCTTGATTTGTCTGAAGGGTATATCCAAATACTGAACTTCATCTCTGCTACTTCTTTTTGTATCTGTCCTATTGAAATTCCCATTTTCACTTCCATATGTTGCTATTGGTACTGTCATTATTTTATAAAATTTCACTTGTTACCTTTAACTTCCTGTTTTCTCGTTCTCCAAATTGTTCTGTTCATTTTTCTTAATTTATTTAATTTTATATTCAGATCTGCGTTTTGCTACATTATATATTAAATCCTAGATACATAACACTAGAAACTTGTTCTATTATTTCTTCATCAATAATTATTTTACATCTTACATGATTTAACCCTTTAAGAGCCATTGATGTTGTCTTGCCATTGAAGTCGAATTTGAACGTAATTTCGCGAATTTTATCATTCATCCTCCGATATGACTCACCCGGTTAAATTACTTTATGCTAAAAAAGTATTTACTTGTTAATACTTCAGAGGTTCTGTATGTTGAATCAAGTAGCACGCTTAAATTAACCGAAAAGATAAGGCATTCTTTGAAATTTTACTACCTGATGCTTTTTGTATGATCATAACTGCGCCACAAAATGAACATCGCCTTTGATACAAACTGTTTTGCTTCACACCTCAATGCGCGTCCCATTTGCCTAGATAATGTGCGATCATTGGCCTTGCAAAAGGTATTCAAATTCGGTTTCGATACAGCATTCGTTAGCGCGTTACAAATTCGTTCCGCCCACTTTGCGTTATGTTTTTTGTGGCGTCTTGAAAACATATTGCTCCTAGTAAGTAAAATTATAAGTCTGCAAGTGAAGCAAATATTGTTTATTACCCTATCCTCAATTACCAGGACAAAATATATGCACGTATACATCTAACAGCCTGCATTTTGTTAGATAGCATTTTTTAACTGTTCCATTCGAAAGGTCAATACGGCCTGTTCTATGGAACATATTGCCTATTGGCAAGGTATTACTCGTTAATAAGTAGGTTTTTGAGTCTTTTGGACTTTTATACATTTCTTATATTGTGTAGTACAAAATCGTAATAAGTGCCATACTTCCGTATTGTAAGTAAAGGAAGCATCGTACTCTAGTCAAAAATTCTATTTCAAGATTCCACCAGAAATATATGTTTTGAAGTCCCCCTGGATCCAAAAAAAGCATTTTCAGGAAAAATTCGTGGTGTGTCTGTAAACACCAACTGTTAAAAATCAAATTTGGTATTTAAGTTTAATAACTTTCAAGGATGCGACACGAAGATTTTGAAGAAAATTTCTTCCCATAAACTACCCTTTACATTGTGATTTTGTGATTTTCTCAAAAATGACTGATTTTGATAAAAAAGCCATATGTTTATCATATTTTTATGACGATTGAAATGTATTTTTGAATTTTCTGGCTATAGCCCCTGTAGTCGTATTTACTCTGGACGACTTTTGCATAACTGGTAAACCGTTAGAGATAGACCAAATCATACTATACAAAAATGTAGATCTTGCTAAAATACACAATTTACGTCTCAATAAATTTTCTTGTACGGTGAACCATTTCGGAGATATTCCTTGTTATGTGTGTGAGTTTCGGAAAACTTAGAACTTCCGTGAAATGGATCATCGTTGTTCATTTTTTTATATGTTAAGCGTGTAAAGACAACAGAATCTCAAACATTTGACTATCGCACAAAGCCTACTGTATTCTAATATTCCCCTTGCACCTACAAGGAAATAAGCAATAAGATAAGTTGTACAAATGTTTATCTCAACTATCAAGAAAGAAGGTATAGGAATAAGAGTTTGTAAGAATGGTTAGTACAAGACTAGAGAAAGTCATGTGAGTGCAAAACATCAGATTTTTTTAATTTCCTTCAAACAGAAGTATGTATCAAAAACTTTATCTTTCTGCTGAGGGCACCCCCATGTTCATCGCTAGCTGTATCACCCCAAACCACTTTAACACCCACGAAATGTGGTAGTTAACAGACAAAATAGGTTTCTGCAACACATTTTGACCAGCCATTCCGCGCCCACACGCAAACACGCCTGTGCATTTTGTTTTACTTAAATCGTGCCAGTGCTCCTGATTTCTGTATCCTTAAATTGCCACAACCGAACTTTTAACGATGATGACTTAATTTCTGCGAACGCGGTTGCCACAAAGTGCTATGGGGTGGGCGTAGCGCCCCTGATGGGAGCAACCCCTGCCTGTCTCACGCAATACTTGCATTAGGTGTTTCTAAATGGAACGTTACCGGATTAACACCGTCCACGTGTTTCATCAAGTGCAGCCCCACAAGTTGATTCGGTTCTACTGACCTAGGGCATCACAGTGCACACCCACGACTCAGTCCAAAAAACTCATTGTTTCATGATCATAAATTCACCAGCGGCTACCTAAAACTGCTTGGTGTGTCCATCAAAGAGCTTGAAAACATTTGTATTACAATTTTAAAGGATTCTGTGAAAACGTTAATAATCAGTGATATTACATTTTTGAAATTATATTATTATTATTATTATTATTATTATTATTATTATTATTATTATTATTATTATTGTTATTGTTATTGTTATTGTTATTATTATTATTATTATTATTATTATTATTATTATTATTATTATTATTATTATTATTATTATTATTATTATTATTATTATTATTATTATTATTATTATTATTATTATTATTATTATTATTATTGTTATTATTATTATTATTATTATTATTATTATTATTATTATTATTATTATTATTATTATTATTATTATTATTATTATTATTATTATTATTATTAATTACCATCATTATCATTTCAGGTCATCTACGGACCACATTAAGCAACCCACTGCATGTATATTTTCACTTTTTTTCGCTTTCCTTTCTGCCTTTCCAATATTTCCTCATCCTCTCACTTGATTTTTTCTTCTTTCTTCTGTGCAAATTGAAGTTTTCTTCTTTTTTTTACAGCTGGAAACCTTTGAAATTAATTGTGCTCTATCGCGTTTTGTTTTTTCTGTTAATTCCATTTAAGTCCTTACTTATCCCTTGCATCTATTGGTTACTATTCTTACTTTTGTGTATATGCTTGAAAATTTGTGTTGTAAGTCTATTATTATCCATCGTCAGGATGGTTTTTTGGCACAATTTAGGTTTTATAATGTCTTAAATATTTGCTGAAAAACGCAAAGATAAGCAAGATGATTGCACTTATCTTGCTGCGATACTCACTTTTAATGTAGTTCATTTGCAAAAAGGTTTGTTCACAGATATAAGTGGAGCCAAAGACTGTCATTAAATTAGATGCAAACAAACGTAATCTCGGCACCCTTCTTTCTCAGAACATTTCACGGTCGTGGAATTCTGCAATGCAAGTAGTTTCATATTTTCCTCACTGCATGGAAACTTCAAAAGTGCAAAATAATTGGGATTTGGTTTCAAACGTTTTTATGTCTTCAAATTGTGAAGAGAAAGTGTGATACAAATTCTTCAAAGGTTCATAACTTTATCATCTTCATCTCGAAAACAAAAATACTCGTCCTCCCAGTGAATTGTATATATTACTATCCGTGTCATCCGCCTCTGATTAGCAGGTCTCGCTCCGCTTGCCTTGGTCAGTTGAAGGGGGAAAATAACATGTGTAGGGTGAGGGAAGGGAGCGTGTGCTCGCTTGTTGAGCACCCCATTAATGGTCTAAAATTTAGTACATAAAAATATTAAATTTAGTACAATTGAACTCCCAAACAAAATTACTAATAAAAATGTAGATATACAAAGTTTTACATTTTCAAGTACTCATGTAATAAAAATATTAACAGCAGCTATCAAAGAACCTTAACAATTATACTTATATGGAAAATATACTTTATACAAAGCATTTGTCTCTGAGATTGTACCAAAACCAAATGTTTACCAGAGCAATATGTTTAACTATTCCAAACATTAGTTTATTTCTTTCGTGCATTTACCATGATTATATCACTACGTTCTCAACATTAGCCTTGTGTGGAAGAATAGCAAAGTAATTCTATAATGTTCAAAAAATGTTTTTCTAATCTTTTGTAACACAATTGAAGCTGAAGTTCTTTCAATATACATACATTAAGGCCCATGCCTCACTTCCACAAGAAAGAGTGTGAGGTACCAGAGTCTTATAAAGGCGATTTAGGTATGCCACAGTACTAGAGACGGTTTCAGAACTTTGTTAATGATAGTTGTGTTAAATTTAATAGTTTTTTACGAAATGTCTAAGTCTTCAAGGAAAGTTAGTTGGTAGCCAAGATAGTTAAATGCATTCACTCTTTCTAATAATTTATTATTACTACAAATTTTACTGACGATGGGATGCTTTCCACAAAATGCCATTATTTTCTATTTATCTGCATTAATTTCCATATTATTTCATTCCTATGATATTTAGGCGATGAACAGAGTATTGAAAATCATTTTCATTATTTGATAATAGTGTCAAATCATCATATCGAATATTGGTGAATATAACCGTAATTTCACATGTTGTATGGTTCGAAACACCACAGTGTACCCCTTTGGGCTAGCAACCCGTCGGGCGGTAATCTGATGTTTGCTTCATATCTCAGTATAAGCCTCTGAACCAGGCGGATTTATCTAAAGAGGGTTTATATTCCTAAAAATGTAGGATATTCCAGATTTTTCAGATATTTCCCACGAAGAAGTTGGAGCATGTATTAGGTTTTCTGCGAGTCTGGTAACTAGTAGGATGGTATAACCTATCTTTACAATGTTAAAATGTGACAAGTTTATGTTTCCTTTTCTACAAAATCAGCAATGCCATCATGGTAAAAATCGGTATACAAATTTGCCACGACGTAGACAAGTGGGTAGACCACTCGCTTCTCACCAAAGTGGCCCGGGTTCGATCCTAGGCAACCGCCTGTGGGATTCGTGGTGCACGATGCGGAGCTGGGGCGAATTTTCTCCGGGTTCTCCGGTTTCCCCCGCCATCTCATTCCATCGGTGTTCCATCTTCATTCCATGTATCATCAGTGTCATCGCCTGCGGTGCCGTATGTAGTAAAAGCGGGCGTTAAACACTACAAAGACAAAAATGGTAGATATACAAATTGACTGATCATATCTTTACTTTGTCACATTTTCTTCAGGGATGATTTGTAGTCTCGTACACAATAAATATGACAAGAAGTTTGAAAGCATTTGGGTTAGACACTTATAAAATAGTATATTACCAACCAGCTATAGTGTGACGATTTTAATAAAAATCGTTAGAGCCCTTTTGAGGAAATAAAGCATTTGAAAGCTTTTTGCATGTAAAGGGTAGTTTGGTGAAGAGCTTTCATGAAAATCTTCGTTTACTACCCTTGAAACATCATCATCATCATCATCATCATCATGACGGTATAAGCCTTGTGACTCGTTCAGACTTCAAGGAAATTGATCGGACCATCTCGTTCGTGGCCTGCCAACATTTCTTCTACCTACAGGTTTATACTTGTGCACTATTTGTGGTGTACGGTCTTCGGTCATTCTCTGCACATGATCTTGCCATTTTTGCCTGTATGCAATGATTGTTTCATTTAGACTCTGAATTTCCAATTCTCTTCTAATATCCTCGTTTCTTTTCTTGTCTATGAGTCTATAACCTGCCACCTGTCTCAGAAATTTCATCTCAGCAGCCTCCACTTTCTTCTGTTGTGAGATAGTCAAGACCCAGTTTTCACACCCATAAAGCAGGGTTGGCATCGCCATTATTTTATACAGTTTTAACAAAGTTTGACGATTACAATTTTTAAAACTTCTTTTTATTGTGCCACATATTGTTTGGAATTTGTTTATTTTGTTTTGTATATCTCTATTGCTGGTATTTGACGCAATATAGCCAAGATAATTAAAATCACTTTGTTGTTGGATGGGTTTATCATTTATGCAAATTTTTGCTCTTAAATGGTTTGTTCCTATAAAAGCCATTATTTTTGTTTTTCATATGAAATTTGAAGATTATATTCTCTTGTAATATTACTCTTGAAACATTCTGAACTTAAATAGCAAGTTAGGTATTAAACCAACCTTTTGTTTTAGAATTATGCCATTCACACACAGAAGCAGGCGCGCGCGCACACACACACACACACACACATACACACATACACACCTTTTTACTTCTCTACTGCGTAAAGTAGGTTTCACTTCACAAAAAAGTTCATCTAACATAAATTGTATTTTAACGAGATCTCCATTTTTGTATAGTAAGACTTGGTCCATTTCTTACGGTTGATCAGTTATGCAAAAGTCGTCAAGAGTAAACAGGATTACATGGACTTTAGACAGTATATTCAAAATATACATTTCATTTTGCATAAACACATGGCATTTTAACCAAAATCGTTGGACATTTTTGAGAAAATCAACATTTTCGAACAATTTTGCATGTAAAGGATAGTTTAGGGTGAAGGAATTTTATTCAAAATCTTTGTATCGCATCCTTGAAAGACGTTAATCTTAAATAGCAACTTTGGTTTTTAACCAACTTTTCGTTTTTGAGTTGTGCTGTCCACAGACAGACACGCACCTTTTTGCAAGCTTTTATTTTGGATTCACGGGACCTCAGAACACACATTTCCGGTGAACTCCTGACATCGAATTTTTGGATCGAATACAATGTTACTATACATAGTAGCAGAGAAAGTAAAAAAAAACATGGAAAGGACACGCGACGGGAAGATGCCCACGTGTAGCAACATTGCCTGTTCCGACTGGGTGATGCCACTACTGCTCTTGAAATTACATCGCATAAGGAAGGACCCGCAGACATGGAATCCGTGATGCGGGTCGCCGACCGACCTGCCTGCCTGAGTCTCACGTTTCCTGCAGGAATAGGAAGAGCAAATGCCTGTCTTCGCCGATATCAGGTGAGTCCTCTGCTTCTGGTCAGCATGCAATGGTGATATACTTCTGTCAGACACTAATTCAACGATACAATCCTAAGGTCTTACATTCATGTACTCACTCCAGGGTTGCCAACTCGTACGATAATTATGGGGGTGTACGATAATTTGAATGTGTTTGATACCGGAGCAATATCATTTTCACTGGTTTGTCACATCAACGAAATGAAACTAATTACAAATACCCTTATGGTCTGTCCCCACCCCTCTAAGGCCACCATTTCATATCGTACTAATCCTTCTTTTTGCCAGTGTGCCCAGATCTGGTAATCTCAATGAAGAAGGCACTGTTCCGAAAATTGATGATCAATGGAGAAAACTCTGAATAAGTGATATTCCGTGTGAAATAAAGAACATGCCTGAACCTGACAGGTTTTGAAGTGCTGCTAAACACATGCCACCTTGGTGGAAATACTGATTTCAAAGAACTAGCAGCCCTTGCATTATTAGTGATTTCTTTTCCCCACAGAAAAGCTTTTTTTTTCCTAAACTGAGCTTAATAAAAACTAAAGTTAGAAGCAGATTGGCACTATATACGGTAAATGAACTTATTCTGTCGCCTTAGTTTGAAATAATGTGGTAGATCCGAAAATCTGCAAGTCACCGAGAAGATGTCAAGGTTTATCTCAACAACAAATTTGTATAATTCTGCAACGGTTGAGGAAGATGAAGTTTCAGATAAATAATGCGAGAAACATAAGTTCTAAAGTTGCAATACTGGTTGACGTCATCAATCTTGTAAGTGAATATCACAAACATCTTACCTACATTTTCATAAGTGTTATGCTGATATTTTTATTGTTGGAGCATTTGGTTTAAGATGTACGATAATTTTGAATCCAAATCTATAATTTTGAGTGGCTGGTACGATAATTTTACTTTCAAATGTTGGCAACCCTGACTCACTCTGCTTTATCTTTAGAACTAAATGACTCACTCAAGAGATGGCAGTACATGTTTATTGTTTTATCATTACATGAATATGTATCGATAATATCTAATTGGTAAATAAATTATATTCACGGTTTACAGTTAAAGAAAAGAAATAAAAGGTAAAGCTAATCCGACAGATCCGTTTGGGCAAAGGTCACCCGCAGCTTGTGGGGCTCTCTCTGTCTCTTGCCACTCTTGGCCAGTAGTCACCAATCACTTCACTAAATTCTTGTGTCCATTTCCAAAATATATATGTTTCGCTTGCCTTCGGGCCTCACTTTCGTGGCGTAAGTGCACCTATTTTGACATATTCTGGCCACGTGTTCTCCCCATTTCCATTTAAACGTCCATTCGCATTGTCCATTCCACTTCTTCAAATCTGGCTACCATACAAAAGTGCCGGAATAACACAGGTTTGTAGGATTTCAAAGCGGGGCTGGTCCTTTTCTTCTAATAATATGAATTCTAGACTCAACATTTTCCACATGCTAACCTTATTCTTCTCCTTAATTCCAGCTCTCGTTTTTCTGTCATGCTGATTGTTTGTCCCAGATAAACTATTCGCTGCAGTACTAAATAGGCGTGCCCTCAATTTTAACTGGTATCCCCTTGGGATTCGTCATTACTGTAGTTTTTGTTGGGTTCATTTGCAGTTCTACTTACTAGCTCTGATGTCATCTCTTGGAGTTCTGCCGCCTATTTTGCAAATGGCACGATGTCAACATCACATCGCAAGTTCGTCGATCTTCTTCCATTAACGTTAATCCCCATGTTTTCTTATTCCAGTTTAGGTTTCTGAATACTACTTCAAGGGCGCTAGTGCACAGTTAGGTGAAGCTGGGTCTCCTTCTCTAACGCCTCTATTTGTTTTGTAGAATTTTCCTTCATGTTCTGTTGTTACTTTGAATATATTTTCCCTTTTCATCTTCTGTATTTTGGGTGAATATTCATTGCTGTTAGGGACTTCAGCAGACAAAGATGCTGTATTGAACGGAAAGCTTTGTTGTAATCTTAATTACAATTAAAAATAGATACTGTTTGCAGATGACCAGGTTCTCATATCTAAAGCGCGTTCCACCCTTAAAAGACAGTACACGTTAAATGGAGCGCAGTGTTGCAACATGTACTAGTTGCGAATCTTTCTCCGCGAGCGACTCGAGGTGGCCTTTGGTATCCCTCCATGCCTTTGTTACTGTATGACCTAAATTTACAAATGACTCGTCTGTATAAACAATTGATTTCCCCTGGTCCCTAAACCTTTTTATGTTTTTTAGATATTGTGACTTTGGTGTGGGTGTAAAGTAAAGAAGACAGATGTAGTCGAGATAAAGAAACACTTTTATTTCCGTAAACAGTAAGTTTGTACACTCGTTGCAACAACAAGAAAGTCTTTTCCGATTCTCCAACAGCACGGCTCCGAATTCGTAACACAAAGAACTGTCCCTTCGCACACTTTACCGCTATTTATATCTCCCAAGCATTATTCTGGAAAGTTCGAGAAAGCTGTTATTTTGCGGTGAAATACAAAGCAGACAGTTCTAGAAGCCTCTATCACTTTCTCTCTTTCGGCAAGCGCCCAACAATGCGGCCATTCTCTGTCTCTTTCCTTCGACTCCTTTGCGGTAGCGCCGACAATAATGCGCTGGGCGACACTGCTCCCTCCTCAAGGCTGGTCGTCCCGAACAGCACCATCGTAACGGGCCAGACGATCCAGGTGTACCACTAACATCTTTCCTCGGGGCACCTTCTGGATGCGGTAGACTACGTCGTTAATCCTCTTTACTACTCGGTACGGTCCTTGCCACGGTTGTTGAAGTTTTGGGCAGCGTCCCTTGGTCCGGGTAGGGCGGTACAACCAGACCATGTCACCTTGCTGGAATCCTCGGCTGTTGACTTGCCTGTCGTACCGGGTCTTCATGCGGTCGCTCGCCATCTGGATGTTCTGACGAGCCATCTCGTGCATGTCGTGGAGATGGTCTACTAGACTCTCCACATACTCGGTTGCCGGCCGTTTCGCTTCCGGGGGGCTCCCAAAAGCCAGGTCACAAGGGAGGCGTAGCTCTCGGCCGAACATTAGGCTTGCTGGTGTCATCCCGGTAGTGTCGTGTGTCGACGAACGGTAGGCCAGCAAGAACAGTGGTACCTTGAGGTCCCAGTCTCGCTGATGGCTGGCCACGACCTTCCTCAGGTGCTCCTCTAGGGTCTTGATGTATCTCTCCACCATGCCGTCCGACTGCGGATGTAAGGGTGTTGTGCGGGTCTTGTTCACCCCAAGTCTTTCCAATGCCTCCTTCATTAGGTGCGACTCAAAATTGGTGCCCTGGTCGCTGTGGAGCTCTAACGGGACCCCAAAACGGCAAAACAGCTGTTCCACGAGGCAGTCTGTAATTGTCTTCGCCTCTTGGTTCGGGATGGCATACACCTCCGGCCACTTGGTGAAGTAGTCCACAGCTACCATCAGGTACTTGTTGCCTCGATCGGACACTGGGAATGGTCCAGCTATGTCGACGGCGATGCGTTCGAAGGGCGCTCCGACGTTGTACTGCTGCATGCGACCCCGGCTCCTAGTCTGGGGGCCGCGACTCGCCGCGCACACGTGACATTGACGGCACCAGTTCTCAGCGTCTGCTCGGAGCCTCAGCCAATAGTAGCGCTGTCGGAGTTTGTCGATCGTCCGGTTTGCTCCTAGGTATCCACCCGAGGTACCGGCGTGCACTTCCTCCAAGACTTCCGGGACCCTACTTCGGGGAAGTACCAACTGCTCTTTCTGGGTCTTCCCATCCGGTGATTCCCATACCCGGAACAGCACGCCCTCTTTGGTCTTCAACGAGTCCCATTGGGCCCAGTACGACTTGTATGTAGCGCTTCTGGGTGCGATGTCCTCCCAGGTTGGTCTCGTCCCTGCCTGCACTTCTCTCAAGAGTGGCCCCAAGTCGGCGTCCGCCAGCTGCTCCCTCCTCAGGCCCGCGCTATCCCATCCGTCCGCAGGCACTGCCGTGACCACTCTGACAGCTGCGGTACGCTCCTTCTCTTCCACTCTTGCGCATTGGCCGCACTCTTCTAGGCAGGGTCTCCGGGACATGGCGTCTGCGTTGCCGTGGCTCTTCCCTCTGCGATGTTCGGAGGTGAAGTCGTACTCCTGCAACCTTTGGACCCAACGGGCTGTCTGGCCCTCCAGGTTTCTGAAGCTAAGTAGCCAGGTTAGGGCGGAGTGGTCTGTCCTCAGGTGGAATGGCTGACCGTACAGGTACTTGTGGAAGTGCTCCAAGGTCTTCACTACCGCCAGTAGCTCTCGTCGGGTGACACAGTAGTTCTTCTCTGCCTTGGACAACGTCTTGCTGTAGTAGGCTATCACCCGCTCGTGGCCGTTCTGGACTTGGGATAGGACGCCTCCAATGCAATGGTCGCTGGCGTCGGTGTCCACAATGAAGGCGTCGCCTGGTTGTGGGAATCCCAAAATAGGAGCACTGCAGAGCGTCCTCTTGAGCTGCCGGAAAGCGCCTTCGGCGTCCTCCGTCCACACATAAGGTCGATGTTCTTCCGTCAAGCGAGTGAGGGGTTTGGCGATGCTGGAGAAACCCTTTATGAAGCGGCGGTAATAACTGCACAATCCCAGGAAACTGCGCAGTTCTCGCCTATCCTTTGGGCGAGGCCAATCTCTCACGGCCTGTGTCTTCTCCGGATCCGTGGCCACTCCGGTTGGTGAGACTATGTGGCCCAAGTAGTTGACTTCCCTGCGGAAGAGCTGGCACTTCTTGGCGTTCAGCTTCAAGCCGGTCGCCTGCAGTCTCTGCAGCACCTTGCTCAGTTTGTCAAGATGGTCTTCGAATGTCTTGCCGACGATGATGATGTCGTCCAGGTATAACAGGCAGGCGTCATAAGTCAATCCTCTCATTACTGACTCCATGAGGCGTTGGAAGGTAGCTGGTGCGTTGCAGAGACCAAAGGGCATAACTGTGAACTGCCAAAGCCCTTGGCCTGTCGAGAATGCGGTCTTCTCCTTGTCTCTCGGGTCTAGAGCCACCTGCCAGTAACCCGATTTCAAGTCCAGGGTTGAGAACCACTGCGCACCAGCAAGCGTGTCCAGGGTGTCGTCAATCCGGGGTAAGGGGAAGCAGTCCTTCCTGGTGACAGCGTTCAGCTTCCTGTAATCTACGCAGAAGCGTAGCTCGCCATTCTTCTTCTTCACCAGAACTACAGGGGAACACCAAGGACTGTCAGACTCTTCGATCACTCCCTTGGTTCTCATGTCCTCCAGCATGTCTCGTACCGCCACTTGTTTAGCCAACGGAACGCGCCTAGGTGGTTGCCGAATAGGCCGGGCGTCTCCGGTGTCGATGTGGTGAAGCACTCGGTCCGTGCGGCCGTAATCGCTGCTGCCTTGGCTGAAGACGCGCTGATATCGTCTCAGCAGTTGTTGGACCTTCTCTCTCTGTTCAGCGGTCAGGTGGTCGGCCGCCCTCTCCAGTAATTCTTCCAGCCGGGGCCCCAGGTGTTGCGTCGGCACCGGCTCCTGGGTCTTGTCTATTGGTGTTACGCTGACCACGGGCTCGCACCTCCCCAACTCCGTCCCGGCCTGGACGTCGTGATCGGTGTCTGTTGGGTTGAGCAGTCTCACCGGCACCTCCTCTCGGCACGGCAACAATGTCCCGGCTACACAGAGCCCGTGCACATGCGTCTTCCGGTCCAGAAGCATGTTCTTCTTGCGCTGGCCTTCCAGTCGCGCCGTCACTACCATCTCGCTTCTCGCGGGGACAACTACGTCTTCCCTGAGAATGACCCTGCAGATTCCAAGGCGTTCTTCGGGGTGCCGGAGCATTACTTCCTCTCCCTTAAGCCGCAGAACCTTCTTGCCGATGTCGACCGTCGCCTCGTGGCTCCTGAGGGCATCCAGTCCCAGTATCACCTCCTCAGCCACCTCCGCGACGAAAACCCACAAACGCAAGACACTTCGCCCCAATGTCAACTGCAGCAGGGCCTCCCTCTCCACAGGCAAGGTGTCACCCGATGCCGTCACTAGTTGGTACGGTCGGCTCGGTTTTCTCGACGGCAAGCCCCTGGCTACGTCAGGTCTGACGACAGTCACGGCTGCTCCAGTGTCAACAAGCACGCGGCACGGCTTCCCTCTCACCCAACCGTCCGCGATGAGGCTGTCATCCATCCGTCGGCTGACGGCGCGCAGTGTCACTCGAGGGGATGATGGTGACGGCGCCGACGTGCCCCTCGCCACGCCGGTCATTACTCGTTTTCCGGCTGCTCTTCTTGGTGCCGGCAGTCTCTCATCAGGTGTCCCGGCTGGCCACACTCCCAACACACGCCACCTGGTCTTCGTCGGCGTCCCTGGACTGGTCTGCGGTCTTCATCGTAGCGGACACTCCTTGTCTTCGAGGTCGGGGTAGCCGTCACTTTGGCCGCTTCCATCCTTAATGCGGCCGTTAGTGCCTCGTGGATGGTCTTGTAGTCGCCGAGCATCAGGCGTTGACGTATCTCGGCATCGCGTACCCCGTCGACGAAGGTATAGGCGGCTTCTCGGGATACGAATTCGGAGGGGAGGTCCACCAAGGCTTTGCTGGCCAGCTGTTCGATTGCCAGGGCGAACTCCTGCAGCGTCTCCACTGGCAGTTGCATCCTACATTTCAGTTGGCTGCGGTAGGCTGCGGCTAAGCGGTGGTTTCCGAATCGGTTCTCCAGGGCCTCCCAGATGTCCTTGGGCGCCGCCGCTGTCTGAACTGCGTTCAGGACCTCTGCGGCTCGTCCCTGGAGGCTGGCTATCAGCTGCGCGGCCTCTTCTTCTGGCGACCATTTGTTGTGCTTGGCCACTGTGTCGAATTGACGGCGGAAGACCTCAAACGTTGACGTGCCATCGTACTTTGGTGGTTTGACGCGCGTCGATGTTGTGTCGCGTGCTGGAGCCTCGGCCTTGTAGTTCTTCAGCTTTTCACTAAGCATCCCTTCCACCATTGCATTTAGCTCCTTGGCGCTACCGTCGACCCTGTCTTCGAGAACGCTAAGCCGTTCCCCGACATTCTCCAGGGCGTCAACGCGTTGGCCGAGGTCCTCCATCTTTCCACCGAGCTCTTTCTCATCCTTCCTCACGCCAGCCAGTTGCTCGTCAATTTTCGCCGATAGCTCCGTCTTCATCTCTTTCAGTTCGGCAGCGAGGTTGTCGTTTGCCGTCTTCATTTCTGTAGCGAGGTTGTCGTTTGTCGTCTTCATGTCTTTCAGTTCAGCAGCGAGGTTGTCGTTTGCCGTCTTCATTTCTTCTTTCAGCGAGGCAGCGAGGTTGTTGTTTGTCGTTTCCATTTTGGCAGCGAGGTTGTGGTTTGACGTTTCCATTTTGGCAGTGAGGTTGTCGTTTGCCGTCTTCATTTCAGCCATTTCCGTCTTCATTTCAGCCATTTCCGTCTTCATTTCGGCGAATAATTCTTTCATCATTGCTATCATCCTGGTTTCCGAATCTCCCTCCATCTTGGTTCTAACGTTGCAACTTCTGACGATGTAATGAAACTAGAAGCAATTCGACGAATCCCACTTCTGACACCAGTGTGACTTTGGTGTGGGTGTAAAGTAAAGAAGACAGATGTAGTCGAGATAAAGAAACACTTTTATTTCCGTAAACAGTAAGTTTGTACATTCGTTGCAACAACAAGAAAGTCTTTTCCGATTCTCCAACAGCACGGCTCCGAATTCGTAACACAAAGAACTGTCCCTTCGCACACTTTACCGCTATTTATATCTCCCAAGCATTATTCTGGAAAGTTCGAGAAAGCTGTTATTTTGCGGTGAAATACAAAGCAGACAGTTCTAGAAGCCTCTATCACTTTCTCTCTTTCGGCAAGCGCCCAACAATGCGGCCATTCTCTGTCTCTTTACTTCGACTCCTTTGCGGTAGCGCCGACAATAATGCGCTGGGCGACAATATTTATGTCGCCATCTGATGATATCGATATGGTCTCTTTCTATTAATATGCACTTGTTACCCCTTCTTTCATATTCGAACCCCAAATCAGAGTGGCCCTTGAGAAATTTGGTAGGGTCTCATCACTGTTGAGTAGTGACAAAATTATATTCAGCGTGGGTGGAATATTTGCAAACTGTAAAGAATGAACAATTCGCGGCACTCCACCTTGCACTATTCAATCATATTGCGTTAACCTAGCGTTTTGTGTAGTCCCGCCCTTTTTGCTTTCTTTTTCGATGGCGTTCTTAGAGGTCGTTTCATTAGTTCCTTTTTAATCATACACAGTACTGCTTCTGAACACCCGATAGCCTTAGCTGTTTCTTTTACCGCCTTAGTTACACGCATTTTACTTCAAAAATAATCTAACACATTCATAATTATTTGGCGTTCCTTACTTCTTAATTTACCAACATATCGTCTCTTCCTAGCTTCCCCCTCCATAACTACAAATATTTACAAAAATATTAAACAAATAACGCAATAACAGCTCACAGTTACACACACGGCTTCTTTCGAACTAATGTTAGTGCTGCTCCTTATACTATTTTCTGTGTCAGGCCTGACGCTGAATAGATGAATACCTTTTGTTTGCCTTACTGGATAAAAGAAAGAGGTTACTGCCTTTTGGTTTATTTTAAAAACTTTCTCCAACCTTCCTCAACATTTGTTCTCGCTGGTTTCCTGATGTAAACTCAATAACAAAAAAGTTTCACACTGCGTAACTTTTGCAGTGCACAGATATAAAATTTTCCGAAAACATTTAATTAAAAAAATTATAACACTTAACTGGGTAAACATAGAGAATTCAAAGTAGGCAGGTAGTAGCACTATAGTTTACTGTACCTAAGAAAAAAATATAGATGCATTCTAGCAGTTAGTTTGTTAGTTAGTGCGTGATGAGTATAGAAACAGCAAATATCGTACTTATATTGGAAAAAAAACGTTTTCTGAAGAAATTTGGGCCTATAGAAATGTATAATGACTCTGAAAAGGACATAACCTGATAGAGAAAAAAATTCTGCATAGGATAATGTGTTCAAACCTGAAATTTATAACAAACGAATATTTATACCATGCTATTAGAAATCTGGCAACAGCGCAAGGGTAGAAAAGGACGCGGCTAATAGCAACTTGTATGCGCTAGATAGAGACAGAGATGTCCCATTTAACTCCATACTGTCTTCTAAGAGTGGAACGCTATATAGCTTAGGAAATGATTTAGAAAAAGCGCTACATCAATATAGTTTAACAATATATAATTAACAAAACTAAAGTTTTAGCCTTCAGTGGGCCAAATACCATAAGAGCCAAAATCATATTAGAACCAGTTGAACAAGCCAATGATTTTAATTATCTTGGTTATAATATCTTTTGTTTAAAAATAATGACGTTTTAAATAAAATTAAGGAATTTAACACATATGTGACGCCATAAAGACATCTTTAAAAAATACAAGAGAAACTAAATTAAAGTTTTATAAAGTAGTGGTGCCCGCCTCGGTAGCGTGATGGTTAGCGTGTCTGCCTCACGTTCAAGAGGTCGCGAGTTCGAATCTCGCTTAGGGTTTTCCCTACCCTGAGAACATGAATGTCGGGAAACTTAAAGCTCCATGGACCTCGGGCTCATTTGAGCATCATTTCACCCATTTCATTTCATTCATTCGTCCGATATGACACAATGTTGGAGGACGTTAATATAAAAAAAAATATAGTGGCAGTCCTTATAATACTATATATGGCAGCGAATTTTGGAGTTAACGAAAAAGGAAGTTTTAAGTAATGTTGCAGGGTATAATCTTCTATATGAAAAAAATAAGTGAGGACATTATAAAAACTGAATATCTAAGTTAACAGACAGAATAAAACAATATAGGATACAACTAGAAGTTATTCCCGGGCTGGTATGCCATGGTCCGCTGGAGTTACCAGACGTTTCGTTCACAACTGCGGCAGACATCTTCAGTGGCGCGGTTGTAGTTTCCTCGGAGACGTTTGCATAGCGCTACTCTGGAAAGTAACTTCAGCAGGCCACGGCATAACAGCGTGGAAATAACTTCTAGTTTTATTGACTCCGGCCGTGGAAGCCTACGTTCTCTCAATACAGACGTACCTCGTACTAACATATCCGCATCCCAAAATTAATTTTAGATACGACAGTATACGCTCAACAACATTGTCGATATACAATATGCTCCAAAGGTAAAAGGTCGTCGATGTGAACATTACAGTTAAAAGTGGTTATAAATATGTATTTGGTCTAAAAACATTAACAACCGACATACTGTTTGTGTATTATTAATTGTATACTCCTGTAATATTGTATTCTTTATAACATCAATGCAGTACATAACAATTGACAATAATTCAATCAGACATCAGAAGATTATCTGTTAAAAATGCTTTGACTTCCATATTTGCAGTTGTGATTCGTGTACGTATTAATTGGTTGGGGCGGTGGATTTCAAACGAAGAGGTTCAAAGATTAAATCCCATCCCATGCCTACAGGGTTTTATATCTGTTATCGTACTATACCTTACAAAGTCACAGCTCCTAAATAATTAAAATTATCAATACCCATAAATATACCCGGTGCGCCGAGCAGAACTACGAGATTATCACTGAGTCTCCATAAGGAATCAAATCGATTTGAGTCCAATCCTATTCTCAATACAATCCACGTTTCCATGTTGAATTCAATTCGAAATCAGATCGATTTGGCAAGGTTTAAGCATAAATAATTCAAGCTTTAATGTTTATCATTTGGTTTATGTTGGCTAACCTGTAAAAATGCGTATTTTAAGTGGGGTTTGAGGTTAGTGTTACCAGTATTTGAAATTAACTAGTGGTCTTATAAAAGAAGCCATTCCAATGGCAATGATGTTCAATTGCTTACAGTGTTAATTTGTGGGTTATTATTATTTATGTTTACTAAATTAAATCACACATTCACTCATAGTCCTAGACTCTAAGAGAATAGGGAATAATCCCTCTAAATAAAACACCCCGCCAGGAATCAAACCCGGGACCTCCAGTTTAGCATGATAACTACCACACCACATTGGCAGTCTACTGTGATCAAATGATAACGTGTTAAAATATGTTCTAGATGGAAGATATAAGAAAATAAAGTTTTGATTAATATCCTGCTTGAAAAGGACATTTTAAATAGATCATGCAGAGATATGATGTTGATTTAAACTCCTTTGTAAATGATATCATCACGATAACTAAAGAAATTGAGTAGAATAAAACTGCACTGTAATTTGCATTAAATATTACTTTGTTTGAATATTTATTGCTCACTAGAAGGCAAACTGCTTCAAAGGACGACGCTACAACTTTACTGAGAAATCTTTCCTTGTGGATTAGAATTCAGAGCACTCAGAGTTAAAAATAGAAACGTCGTGGACAATTAACGCCATTCCTCAAGTAATTTTGTTACACTATCTGGCGTTATGGTCGAAATACGAGGGCAATTTGTGAAGTAATGTCCGAAGTTTTATAAACATCAAACCATTCCGTTCGGACATATAAATCATAAAGGAATAATTTTGGACGACAGAATACCCGTATCCCAAGAGAGACATTTCACTTAATAGACGTTGTATTGGGCTAATTAACAAACACTGTCAACCTCCAACCTGCTGTTCTGCTCTATGTTGATCACCAGCACCCAGTGTTTAGGACATTTTTTAGTTTTTCTCTGCTTTTTTTTTTCCACGCAAAGCATGATTTTATATGTGGTGATTAAAATTATGCAATTTTTATGGGTCATATAAAGCCATATTTAGTCTTTTTTAACGTTTTTGGTCATTTTATTGTCATTTTTCGAATTATAATAATATTTTCTCATAAATTTTCGTGTTGTTCTCGTATTTTTACTTTCTATACTGGTAAGTATAACGAAATATTGTATTCCACCCAAAAATTGGACGTCAAGATATCACCGGAAATATGTTTTGAAACGCCCCTGAATACCAAAAAAGCATCTTTAGAAAAAGCTGCGCACGCGCGCACGCGTGTGTGTGTGTTTAAGTTTAATGTCTTTTAAGGATTCGATACGAAGATTTTGAAGAAAATAGCCCCACCCTGAACTGTCCTTTACATGAAAAAGTTTTCGAAAATTTTGATTTTCTTGAAAATGACTAACGATTTTGATTAAAATGTCATAGGTATGTTTAAGATATTTGTATTACAAATGAAATGTATATTTGAATGTTCTGGCTATAGCTTACGTAGTTCTGTTTACTCTGGATGACTTTTGAATAACTCGTAAACCGCAAGAGTTTGACAAAATCTTACTATACAAAAAATACACAATTTATGTCTGAATAATTTTTTTGTAGAGTGAACCATTTCGGAGATATTCCTTGCTATTTGTGTCAGTTTCGGAAAGCAAACCTTTCGTGAAATGGAACATGGGAATCTCAAAGCTTTAAACTATTTGGCTATCGCTCAAAGCCTACTGTGTTCTAATATTCCTCTTACACTACAAGGAAGTAACTAATAAGATAATTTGTATAAATGTTTATCTTAACTAACATAAAGGAGATATAGTAATAAGCTTGTAAGAATGTTAGTGCAAGACTAGAGAAACTCGTGTGATTTTTATAAGTATATCTATTGAGTTTCTTGTAATATTTCTTACAATTATGTTTCTTAGAAATGTATGTTTCTGTGAATTTGGAGGGTAGGCTGCATATGTAGAAAGAGACATGTGTAGGAAGTGACAGATGCAAAGAAAGCATGGCTGTTGTCAGGTTTTCCATCAAGCTCAATTGCTTCCGTAATTGGAATTCTTTCCAAAAAAAGTTACATTTATTTCGTTCTGAGAAGAGTTGAGGGTTACCTCTGGATTGAGCACTTAAATCAATTCAAAATGTAACAATAAAATTAATTTTATTTTTTATTTGTGGTGTTTGAGATTTCAAAGCATATTTTCAATATATTGTTAGTATAAAGAGCATTAAAATTTTGAAGATTTCGAAAATACTCCCCTCCGAAAAAATAGGTTATATTATATAATTTTTTTCGATCATAAATACTTGCATATTTCTAACATTTTAGGTCATAAACATCCAGGCACTTCATATGACTCAGTATATGCTTGACTAGCAGTAATATAGTGGTATTTTTTATATTTTGGGTGCTTCTCTATGGAATGTGTTATAATGTGAATTCCATTTCAATGCAGAAATATGCTCTACTTTGTGAAATTCCGAAAACTTCACTGTAGAAGTGAGAATATTAATTCCACAACATGCTACAAGTTGGCGTTGTCGCCTTTGTTCTCAACACCTTTGAAAATAGTTTCATGTTTAAATTCTAATGCAGATAGCACACATTTTTCGTGAGCGAATGAAATTATCGGGTCTGGAGATCAGTTGAGCGGACATGTCAAAAGGGTGAGAAAGACATTACACCCCAGTCCACCCTCGCCGTGTTAACGGATTGATTTTCTAATTCAGAGACAAAAGAAAGGCGTACTTGGTCTTTGCATGACACGCTCACTTTATGACGGTGTTGAAGCTGGCGTGTGATTTCCATACCATTAGCTGAACCCTGTGGATCAATTCCACGGCCTCCTAGAATGCATACATAACCTGCTCCTAAAAAAAACAAGTGACGTGCTAAAAGTACTGCAGGGTTTGTTGCATGCCCAAGGGCGAGGAAGTGCCAGTGCTGATAACACAACACTATTTGTTGAAGAAATCTATTCAAATGCTGTTTTACATTTATTAATTCATTATTTTAAGGGAAAATAATGTAGACGGCATACTTAAAACTTTGCATATATGTCTCCTTAATAGAGACGAAAGCTTCCAAAAAGTAACATTTTTATTTTGGTTAGTCTTATAAACTGAACCTCCTTTTTAATTTAACATATATTTTATAATTACAAATCAAATGCTTATGTCTTAAATGTATTTTTAAATGTGATATTGCATAGCGTGAGAGAGAGAGTGAGAGAGATGGGGGGGGGGGGGACAAAACCTATCTCTTTGGAGTGTATGTTAAACTTTAAGGTTACTCCCTAGTGGAACAATTGGACTCATTAATTTAGTTATTTTATTATGTTTATTTCTTTTAGCCTTTATATACTTTCTTTTAATCATGGGATGGTCAATTAAATCCCACTCGAGCTTTGATTTTCTCCGGAAAAAACTTCTAGTCGAATTACGGTAAGCCGAGTCAGCTGTATTTTGCTCAGGTCTGAGATCTAGTTTGACTCCAGTTTGGTGACGACGCTCCTGGTGTACATTGACCACCAGGGACCGTGGCCTTCGATCGGAGTGTTCTTGGGAACGTCCTTGTTCGGTGGTGAAATTCTGAAATGACTTCCTGACTTCACAAGTTCTTGCTCTTGGCGGTTAACGCCGTTTGCTGTCTAAATTATTTGAACCTTTCTGACTCCTCTGTGGGCGTGCTCGATCGTGTTGAGAATTATTTATTTTCAAAGTTATCATCACCACATAGTGCATAGTTTGTATTTTAAGCTGTTTGCTATACAAAATCAGTCTGTAAAAGCTGGTCCGTGGGGGCCACATTGTATTTCATTATCTTTGAGGTTTGTATCACTGTTACTTTTTGAGTGTTCGATCCCAGGGACCTGCATTTTGTATTCGTGGTGGACGAAGCGGCGTCTGAGTGGGTTTTATCTGGGTTATCCAGTTTTTCCCGCTATTCATTTCACCAATTACTCCATCATCACCTTTTAAATCATCTATTTTGCCTGCATTTCATATCATCCTGTTCCTTACTATCATACCTGGTGTCTGGCTGACCCTAGGCACGTAAGTCCTAGGGGTGTTTGTCCCACTTAAGGGGAGGGTAATCAGATAAAGAAGTAGAAATATTTATTATTAATAGTTTAAATGTTCTAATACTTCAAATCCTTTTAAACTTTTGATCACCATTCCTTTGTTACTCGCAAGGACATGCAAAGTGTATAGATATTCAAAGCAGCGTGCATTGTTAAAGATTTGACAATTGATCCAAACTCCTATATCCCTCTTAAACCAGTAATAAAATGTAGCTATAATAAAACACTTCTATAAAAATGAATCTCAATTAAAATTAATAAAAACCTTGTGTTAGCGCAGTTTTTAGAGAGTCGGTAGAGAAAATCATGTGAATGTGACACATTAGATATGCATTTGTCGAAACATCTTCCAGTTTTGGGGAAGAATTAAAGGACTTTCCAAGTTGAATCTTCTTCTTCTTCTTCTTCTTCCTTAACATGGATTAGGTCTTTAGACTGTTCCGAGGCTAAACAAACTGCTTTGTCCACCTTATTCGGGTTTGTCCAATGTCTCTTCGTCCTAATGGTTTATAAAATAATGTAGGATCTTCCACCCTCCTAACGTGATCGTTCCACTATTTTATTATCCTACTTAACTTAAACACTGATTTCTGCATATCTTCTTGGGTCTAATTTTTACAACCCCCAAAACCGACAGGTGGATCTTGAAACTGAGGTACACCTTTGCAAGACTGCAACAAGTGGATTCCCTAAAGGATTTGTCTTGCCTCAGTTTTTGCTTATCCTTGAAGAAAAAGAATAAAGTTGAAACTATGTACATATATTTCATATGCACACCCGGGGAATGACAAATGTGGCCCCAAGTCACGGGGGGTCCCTCTCCCCCTCCCAAAACAACAACTTCTAAAACAGTTTGTGTAGTTCTTCACAAGTAGCCTTGGATTCTTGGAGGAAAAATCCCGACTACTTAGGTAATTATTATAATCATATACTGTTTTGGGTAGGCAAGTAATTTATACGGCAAGAAAGGTGCAGTATCCAGTTTGTTTTAGTGAGGAGACAACAAGAATTATATACCAGTAACTCAATCGGTGAGCAAGTGCCAGAGAAATTTATATTCAGAGTTCACGTGCACGCAAAAGTTTATACTTCCTACCGAAATGAAAAAAAGTATTCTTTGAGTTTTCTTCTACTTTCAAAGCGGAAGTGCCTTTCTATCATATTTTTAATGCAAGTTGTACAGTAATGAAGTTATACAGGGTGTCTAAAAATGTACTAAATCTTTGAATCACTGTAAAATCATTATTCATGAACGTAAAAATAAGTTTCAAGACTTAAATTAAAGAAGAAAAACGTAATTAAAGAATCATATTCCCAAATGTTCGTATTAATGACCGTCATTGTCCATAAAAAGCTAAAAGATTTGAAAACGCCACGAAATATTCATTTCGAATTTCGTGACATTGTCTTCCCAATTTTCAATTTCGTTACACCAATTGTTCTTGGTATCCTTGAAGTTTTCCCTTAAAAAGAAGTCAATTGGCGTGAAATGTGACAAATGTGCAGGGAATTCAACACTACCCCTTCGTCCATTTGGATAAGTTGCATCGAGGTGAGCGATGGTAGTGGGGTGGCGCTCCATCTTGCTGAAAGTAAATATCGTCGTCATCAGTAAACATCTGTGTAGGCCGACGGACTCCTGCAGCAAGGTTGTGCTATGATGCCCAATGCTGATATTCCGCTAAGCCTTTAAACTTGAGTCCATGTTCATACAACTATCGTGAAATGAGATGATCGCAAGTTACCTCCACGTGGGCAGAGCGTGACGTCACACATGTGCTACCTTTAGCAGTCTGTCGCCGCCATTCGGGAAGTCATGGATTCGATTCCCTTGGCCGACCTTGCTTACCCAAGGGTTTTCCCCGGGTAGCTAGGCGAATCCTTTGAAAAATAATATTATCCCAGAATTTCCTGCGCATTCAATTCACCTCGTATCATTTCACTTCACCTTGGACCACGATTGGCCACTTCAGGGTTCTAAGTGTCGGCGGGAATTTGGCGGGCGCGGCAGAGAATTTGTTCTCTGTAAACCCTCGTTGTTCAGTTCGTGGGAGGACTCCGGTTTTTGGGTTCCTCAGGGGGCCGGTTGTCCCATCTCTTCCGGTTTAACAATTATATAAGGATCAACCAGAACGAAGAAAAATATCTTAAACTTATGTTATTTTAATATAAACTGTAAAAACCATTTTGAAGCAGATAAAGAGATAGCAAACATGTTCAATATAATTAATATCTATGGGTTGGTATTATTTTCGGCTTAAAAATTCGATGTCGAGATTTCACCGTAAAATACATTTTGAGGTCCCTAATGAAAAAGAAAGCATTTTTAGAAAAAGGTCCACGTGTGTGCCCGTGTGTCCGACTGTGTGCAACATAACTCAAAAAGGAAAAGTCGGCTGAAAACTAAAGTTGGTATTTAAGTTTAATGTCTTTCAAGGGTGAAACACTAAGATTTTGAAGAAAATTCCTCCATCCTAAACTACCCTTTATCTGGAAAATTGTTCGAAACTTTTTATTTTCTCTAAAATGACAACGATTTTGATTTAAATGCCCTATATTTAAGATATTTTTATTGCAAATGAAATTATATTTTTAATTTTCTGGTTACAGATATGATACCCTGGTTACGCTAATGACTTTTGCATAACTGGTAAACAGTAAGAGATAGACAAAATCTAACTATATGAACAATGTATACCTTGTTCTACTCTTAGAAGACAGTATGGAGTTAAATGAGATATATCTGTCTCTATCTAGCGCATACAAGTTGCCATTAGTCTCGTCCTTTTCTACCTTCGCGCTGTTGCCAGGTTCCTAATAGCATGGTATAAATATTCAGTTGTTATAAATTTCAGGTTTGAACACATTATCCTACGCAGATTTTTTTTCTATTAGTTTATATCGTTTTTAGAGTCATTATACATTTATATAGGCCCATATTTCTTCAAAAAACATTTTTTTCAATAGAAGTCCGATATTTGCTGTTTCTACACTCATCACGCACTAACTAACAAACTAACTGCTAGAATGCGTCTATATTTTGTTCTTAGGTAGAGTAAACTATAGTGCTACTATCTGCCCACTTTGAATTCTCTATGTTTAGTCAGTTAAGTGTTACAAATTTTTAAATAAAATATTTTCGGAAAATTTTATACCTATGCACTGCAAAAGTTACGCAGTGTGAAACTTTTTTGTTATTGAGTTTACATCAGGGAACCAGCGAGAACAAATGTTGACGAAGGTTGGAGAAAGTTTTTAAAATAAACTAAAAGGCTGTAACTTCTTTCTTTCATCGAGTAGGGCAAACAAAAGGTATTCATCTATTCAGCGTATTCTTGCGCCAGGCCTGACACAGAAGATAGTATAAGGAGCAGCACTAGCATTTGTTCGAAAGAAGCCGTGTGTGTAACTATGTGGAATCTATGAGCTGTTATTGGGTTATTTGTTTAATAGTTTCGTAAATATTTGTCGTTATGGAGGGGGAAGCTTGAAAGCGACGATATATTGGTAAATTAAGAAATTAGGAACGCCAAATAATTATGGTGTTAGATTATTTTTCAAGTAAAATGCATGTAAGTAAGGCAGTAAAAGAAACAGCTAAGGCTATCGGGTGTTCAGAAGCAGTAGTGTGTAGGATTAAAAAGGAAGTAATGAAAGGACCTCTAAGAATGCCATCGAAAAAGAAAGCAAAAAGGGCGGAAAAAAAAAAAAAAGAAATATATAGTGAATAGTGCAATGTGGAGTGCGGCGAATTGTTCATTCTTTACTGTCTGCAAATATTCAACCCACCCTGAATATAATTTTGTCACGGGTCAACAGTGATGAGACCCTACCAAAT
The DNA here is from genome assembly GCA_030765045.1 of Tenodera sinensis. NCBI lineage: Eukaryota > Metazoa > Arthropoda > Insecta > Mantodea > Mantidae > Tenodera > Tenodera sinensis. The sequence continues at coordinate 21,115,838 of CM060963.1, forward strand.
TTCTCTAGGGTCACTCTTAGCCGGTTCTTACATGATTTGGGGTCCAAATATGAAAGAAGGGGTAACAAGTGCATATTAATAGAAAGAGACGATATCGATATCATCAGATGGCGACATAAATATCTAAAAGACGTAAAAAGGTTTAGGGACCAGGGGAAATCAGTTGTTTATACAGACGAGTCATTTGTAAATTTAGGTCATACAGTAACAAAGGCATGCAGGGATACCAAAGTTAAAAGTGTCCGTCAAGCAGCAATTGAAGGACTAAGTACAGGACTCGGCCACCTCGGAGTCGCGCGCGGAGAAAGATTCGCAACTAGTACATGTTGCAACACTGCGCTCCATTTAACGTGTACTGTCTTCTAAGGGTGGAACGCGCTTTAGATGTCGTTAAAAGACAATTTATATCTATGTGCATCTTTTTGTGGAGTGAACCATTTTGGAGATATTCCTTGTTATTTATAAATTTTGCAGTACTTAAACTTTTCTTAAAGGAAGTTCGTTATCATTTGTTTATGTCTTGGTCATGCAAAGAGGACGAATTTCAAAGCCATCATATAGCGACCACTCATAAAACATTTGGCTGTCACTTAAAGCCTACTGTATTCCCCTTGCACCTGCAAGAAAATTAGCAATAAGATAATTTTACAAATGTGCATTTGGATTAACATGAAGTAGAGGAGTAAGTGTTTGTAAGAATAGTTTGTGCAAGAGTAGAGAAAGTCATGAGGGTGCAAGACATCAGTTTTTTTCTTCTTTTTCTCAGAAATTGAGGTAGTGTTTTCCATCTCTGCAGACGCAACCAAATACATGGCATATTTGCTTGGTTAATATTACAAATATTGGAAGCTCTGAATTGAATTATTAATTTCATTTCACATTGTAGGTAACAATGACGCCCTCCATAGGTTTGTTGACGTACTTGAGTGCTTTAAAAACGCAGGAGCAGGCGAAAGTAGTACAGAGAGAAACGCCCACGCTGATAGAGAAAGTAATATCAATGCGTGGGCGTTTACTGAGAAGCTGTGAAGTTGTATTGTGTTCTTGCACCTCGGCGGCTCACTTCAAGTTGGTGAGAGACCAATATCCTACAGCATTAACAACAATGAACATTACTTTTGTTTATTAAGACAGTTCCTCTTAGAAGTGTAACACGATTTTAAGTTACCTTTAGTTCTTGTTCATCTTTTTAGATTTCTCTCCAATGAGAGAATGTCAGACAAAAACTGCTGGTATGTTATCTACATGGCGCTCTGTACTCATCTTCAACTTCATGGCTTGGACCCGTTCCGTTCCCCAGTGAAAATTTATGACCTAGCGTTGTCTAGGTCTTCCAATACTTCTATGGCTTTATAATTTAGGAAATTTGTCTTCGTTCGTTCTAGTTACATATTGAAGACAATCGTATTTGTTTGCCTTTATCTTGCCATTTAATCCGAAAATCTATAATTCGTTCCTAATATCTTTACGTCTCTTTTGGTCTCCTAACCTATTCCTATGGATCTCCACATTTTAACTGTTTCCATTTTCCCCTCCTCCATTTTTGTTAAAGCTCACTTGTTCTATTATTTCTGTTCGAATTGCACTCTTTGTTCTCTTGTGATAAGGTCCAAGAAAAGTCATAGAGCTTGTTTTCTGATTTAATATTTTTAACCTGTATTCTTTTATTATTTTACACAATTCATGAGCTGCCTTTTGCAATTGATTTTCTGAAGAGGCTATTATAACTTGATCATCTGCAATTAATATGCAATTCACTGAGGAAACAAGCAATAAGATAATTTCTGCAAATGTTTACATTATTCCTTATACAAAATTCCTTCCAAATGAAGACCTAACAGGTCGTATCCAGAAAATTAAGATTAATATTACAGCTGTTGTTATTTTAATAAAATCGGTAGTCATTTTTTACTTCCTCTACTGGTAAGTAGTGGAAGTATTGTATTCCACCCAAAACTTCGATGTCGAGATTTCACCGGAAATATATGTTTTGAGACCCCCTGAATCCAAAAAAAAGCATTTTTAGAAAAAGGTCAGTGTGTGTGTGTCTGTGTGTCAGTCTGTCAGTCTGTGGACAGCATAGCTGAAAAACGAAAAGTCGGTTAAAAACCAAAGTTGGTATTTAAGTTTAATGTCTTTCAAGGAAGCGACACGAAGATTTTGAAGAAAATAGCCCCACCCTAAACTACCCTTTACATGGAAAATTTTGATTTTGTTGAAAATGGCTCTAACGATTTTGATTAAAATGTCATATGTTTTAGATATTTTTATGACAAATAAAATGTATATCTTGAATTTTCTGGCTATAGCCCCTGTAGTCGTATTTACTCTGGACGACTTTTGCATAACTGGTAAACCGTTAGAGATAGGCCAAATCATACTATACAAAACATGTAGATTTTGTTGAAATACACATTTATGTTCCGATAAATTTTCTTGTAGGGTGAACCATTTAGGAGATATTCCTTGTTATGTGTGTGAGTTTCGGAAAACTTAAAACTTTCGTGAAATGGAACATCGTTGATCATTTTTTTAATATATTAAGCGTGCAAAGGGAACAGCTTTAAAAGATTTGACTATCGCACAAAGCCTACTGTGTTCTAATATTCCCCTTGCACCTACAAGGAAATAAGCAATAAGATAATTTGTACAAATGTTTATCTCAACAAACACGAAGAAGATATAGGAATAAGAGTTTGTAAGAACGGTTAGGACAAGAGTAGGGGGTCGTGTGAGTGCAGCACATCAATTTTTTTTCTCGTGGCTTTTCATTTCTTATACATCTTCCCTTTTACAAATTTCCTTCCAAATGAAGACTTAACAGGTCTTACCCAGAATATTAAGATTAATATTACAGCTGTGGGTAAATATTTTAAATATTATTTTAATAAAATCGGTAATCATTTTTTACAAAATAGAATATAGAAAGCTTTTGTCAACATAAAGTGTAATTTGAGTATGGGTGTCTAACCCCAGGAAGAAGACAAATTAGAAGCCTTCGTGTTTACATAAACCGGAAACTGTGATAATTCTGCGATACACAGAAAACGAACTTGTCCCTTAATATCGTACTTCCTGTTGCACTGGAGGTCGAAACCAGTTGCTGAGATTCCAGGTGCCAAACAAGGTTAACAAATAGGTGGCAGCACACTTGACGCAACAAAGCTGATGCTAATTGAACAATCAGTTTACCAGGACAGCTGAGATGAATATCGCGATGACGTGAACAAGTGGGGCTGTTTGTCTTGACGCGACTGTACCTTCATCTGTTAGCATGCCACTTGACCTTTAGTGCAGTAGAGTCTTCATACTATGTTAACGTCGCTGGATACGAATTATTTAAAGAAAACTGTTTTCCTGTCTGTAAATGTTAAAGGGTTACCTGCACTGCTACCAATTTTGTGAGTGTCTTTACGCTGCGCATCTGTAATTTAAACGTGACAGTGTCCACAAACAGCTTATAAATTTATAATTGCACAATTGAACCTGGTTTATGCGTAATCAAGGTGGATAATGAAGATTATTGTATCTTAGACTTACAAATAACAAACATATAAAAAATAAAAAGTAGCGAGGTATAAGCAATTCCTCAGTCTGATTCTGTTCTTCATAGCTGATAAAAAGCAATTGAGAACTGAAAGACAAAACCACTGTTTAACAATAAACACCAGATATCGAAAAATTTTAACTTTATTTCTTATTTGTTGCTATGACTTTCGCGCCGAAAGCCGCCCGCTTTATCTTAGTCTTTTATTTCCGCGACCGAAAGCCGCTGCCAAAATTGTGTCTTTGTCAAAAAATATACGTCTCGAGTTTCTTTTAAGATAGCGCATGTCATATGCTCAATATAATTACGTAAAACTCAGTTGTAATCCACTGAAATTTAATACGTATAACAGCGAATTACGTATAAATAAGGTTCTATTAAAACGGTTCTAAATTGCATTTTGTCGGGATCTGCAAAAATATACGTGTAAGTACGAATTAGTTAGAACTGGATTATATTAAAGCGATATTTATTTATTCACTACAGATGTTAGAGTTAAATGTACAATTAAGATTATAAAATATAACAATAATAATACAATGAGAAATCAATATAACCAATAAATTTAGCATTAGTATTCACAATTAGTTTATAAAATGCCAAACATACACCTAGTAATCTTTATAATAAATTATCCAACATTTTTTCAGAGGACAGCCCTGAAATATTGCTACAGACAATTCGTTCCATTCCTCAATACCTGTTCTGTTAACAAAGGAGAATTTTCCTATGTCGGCTCTGTGTTTTCTATCTTTGTGCAGGACTTTTCGAGGCTCCCCTTTAGTCTCAACCCCTTTTATAGGCCCAAAATACATACCCCTTTTAATGAATTTTATAGCCCTTCTCTGTATTTTTCGAATGAATCAACTTGACTAATTTTGTATGGGTCCCAACATGCTGCACCATATTCTATAATCGGCTGCACTTGTAGGCAATTTCCCTGGACTTTGTGCTCCCTTTTTCCAGTATCCTCATTAAGAAATGTAATGTTTTCCACGCTTTCCTAGATGCAGCATTACTCGCCAAATACACTCCTAAATATTTACAGTTGTCTATCTACGCTATCTGTGCTCCGCCCATGTGATACTTATGGAGAATTTGCCTCCTAGATTTACTGAACGCTATGAACTTACTTTTCTTAGTATTCTCATTTTATTTGTATCAGTCCAATTACTTATTTAAATCACCCTGAAGCACGGATTCATCTCAGCTTTTATTTACAAAAGTTACAAAAGTCTGTTCTTCTATCCACTTCTTATTAGAGATTATTTTATACATAGAGACGTTAAATTATCACATACAAATTTTCACCTGCTCATTCTTTTGTTTTGTACAAATTATTACAAGGTCATTCTTTTGTTCATTCAGAGTTGCCAACTGTATCCCATAAAACGCTGAAAAACAGTTTATTGCACATTACAATCGATTTACTACCAAAATAGCATTCTAATAATGTATTTCTTGAGAAAAATGGTTGTCTGTTAATATTAAAAGGAAGGTGAGATTTATTTGAGATTATCAAGTGGTTTTTGGTTACAACAACAGAAGATCGAGATATATACATGTAACTTTTGGGTTTAGTTTGCCTCAGTTGGCAGTGCCAAGTAAGTTGAACTACACTAACCCAAATGAATACATTTAGGTTATTTTGTACGGAATTTAACATTTTCTCAACAAATGCTTGCGATATAGTATTCAAATTTATATTTTATTTATGAAATTGTCCAAATAATTATCTTTGACGGTCTGATCTTCCCAGACGGTTAGTTAGCCTTATAATATCCCTTGTAATAAATTTTCATTACACATCTACCATTTTTACTTTCTCTACTGGCAAGTAGAGGAAGCATTGTACTCCACCCAAAAATTCGATGTCGAGATTTTACCGAAAATACATGTTTTGAGACCCCTGAATCCAAAAAAAGCATTTTCACTCCGTGTATGTCAGTCTGTGGACAGCATAACTCAAAAACCAAAAGTTGGTTAAAAACCAAATTTGTTTTTTAAGTTTAATGTCCTTCAAGGATGCGACACGAAGATTTTGAAGAAAACCTCCCCACCCTAAACCACCCTTTACATAAAAAATATTTCAAAAGTTTTGATTTTCTTGAAAATGGCTCTAACGATTTTGATTAAAATGTCATATGTTTAAGATATTTGTATGACAAATGAAATGTGTATTTTGAATTTTTTGCCTATAGCCCATGTAGTCGTATTTACTGTAGTTTACTTATAGACCAAATCTTACTATAGGAAAAATGTAGATTTTGCTAAACCACACAATTGATGTCCAAGTAAATGTTTTGTAGAGTGAACCATTTAAGAAAACAAGCTTTCTCAAATGGAACATCGTTGTTTATTTTTTTACGTTAGCTGTGCAAAGGGAACAGAATCTCAAAGCTTTAAAAGATTTGACTATCGTTCAAAGCCTACAGAATTCTAATATTACCCTTGTACCTACAAGGAAATAAGCAATAAGATAATTTCTGCAAATATTTATCTCAACTAACACGAACAAGATATAGGAATAAGGGTTTGTAATAATGGATAGTACAAGAGTAGAGAAAATCATGTGAGTGCAACACATCAGATTTTTTGTTTTGCTTTAGCTATGTAAGTAAACCCCACTTAATGTTGTACTTGTGTTGTTTCTTTCTTTTTAAGCTTTTGTTCGCTATCTAAATGCATAAGAGACAATGAATGGTGTTTACGGAGGTGTTCATTACAAGTAATAGGTAGTAAATGAAGGAAAATAAGAGAAGCCTATCTCACCCTGTAGAGCGTTATTCATCGGTTTTCGTGGCTATAATTTATACGATAGCGGTGTGTAATTATGAGCGGCACGGAAGTTCACACCTCGTAGCGGGCCGCTGCTTTGTGCAAAGTGTGAACAGTGATGCTATCTGGCGGAGACTTGTCAGTTACAATCCTTACAGTTTATAATTACAGCACCGTGTTAGTAGGTGAGATTGCCTTCTGTGTTCTGTAGATCTAACTGGATCAATGGCATACTTATCCACCCGCCAACTCCGCATTTCCCTCCAAATTCTCTCGCCAAAGTGATCGCTGTCCCAGTCGATACAATCTGGCACTTTGTGCTCCAAACGCGATCCCTCAGAGGCAAGAATGAGGGAGAGACCATATCCGGAAGAAGACTTGGGCAAGCGTGGACGGGGTCCCTAACGGTTTCAGATTGAACACATCCGTCCATTAAGGAAGCTGCTCGCACTCCGACCGACAACATTCAGTGGCAATACCTGAAAACTATCGCTTTATCCTTCAATCCTGAAACAAAGACGGTAATAGGCAGGAATGGTTTGAGAAGGGGAATGTCTCAATGACAACCTGCGGAGAGGAACTAGCACCTCGACCTAAGAGGCGAAGGGCGGCCGGAGTTGTGCCACCCCAGAGCAGAGGGTGCGATCACTACATTTTCCCATTTAGAAGCACCCCGCTGGAGGCTGGCTCAGCCCGGTTCCTCTCCCACGCCTTCGGGTTCGTACTCCCAAGGGGGCTCTTGACTAGGAAACCTGCTCTCCTCCCCCGCCACCTTGGTGTTGCACCATCCGATAAGGGGCCCAGAAACCAGTAGGCTCGCCTTCCAATCTGGGGGGAGGGGGCGAGATTTCCAGAGCGATTTATTTCCCCTGCCGTGCTGCTACCATGAAGCTCGCGAACGCTTCCTTCTTTAGTTACAATTTTTCCCTACCTTCCGCAGAGTCTGAACATCACATGCTACGTTCACATGGCTTTCTCTGCCTATTAATTTGTATCTACTCCACTTAAACCATTTGTGAAAAATTTATTATTACATATTCATTTGTAGGTGCAATGGTAATAGGGGAATTCGGTAGACTTAAACGTAGTCACATCTTTAAAGAACTGGATGCTATGTGATGGCTTTGAAATTCCATCCTCTTTGCATGGCCGTAAGAAGGGGAGAAAGAATAACTTCTTCCGATTATCCTCCCCTTATGTAGGACTTACAAGCCAGTGCCTCGGGTCAGACGCCTGTCGGGGAGCAGACGTACCTCTGGACCAGAGTGAAGATCTGGAAGCAGGTGTGCAGCCAAACACCAGGTATGATAGTGAGGAAGAGGATGATATGATCGATGATTAGAAAGGTAATAATGGGGGCAATTGGTGGAATGAGTGGCGGGGGAAACCGGAGAACCCGCAGAAAATCCGCCCTAACCCACTTCGTCCACCAAGAATACCACATGGGGGTCTCTGGGATCGAACTCAGGCCACCTGGGTGATAGGCGACCGCTCTAACCACTCGGCCACCACTCCGCCTCCCTCACGTTTTACTGACTTAAAATTCTGCTGATGTATTTTTCTTAAAATAAGATAAAAGTACCGAATGAGTATTAATTAATTAATTAAAGAAAAGTTTTAACAATAAATAAATGGCCATTGAGATGTAAATTGCAATTAAAAGAACCCATAAAATTAGAGATTATGACTTTCAGCTGTCTACGTGTAAGTATTGATGGCTTTTTGAAAGAGAAAATTAGAGAGCAAGTTATTAAAACTGCAGCTGTCTTGGGATGTCTTAATAGTTGCATTTGAAAAAATATATATCTGAGAAGAGAAACCTAAACTAGGACCTGAGTTGGAGAATTTTTTTTCTGGTGAAACGGGCTGTTAGCCTAAATGCAAAGAAAGAAAAGAAATGTTTTGGAAAAATTATAAGAAACATAAAAAATATGTGTTGCACTCATATGACTTTCTCTGCTCTTGCACTAACCGTTCTTAGAAACTGTTATTCCAATATCCTCTTGGCTTTATTTCAAATAAACATTTGCAGAAATTATCGTATTTTTTATCTTCTTGTGGGTACAAGGAGAATATGGGAATACAGTGATAGTAAAATCTTTTCAAGTTTTCAAATTTCGTTCTCTTTGCACTGTTGACATAAACAATGACTAACGTTGTTCCATTTGATAGAAGTATGTTTTCTAAAACTCACTCAAATAACAATGACTATCTCCGAAATGGTTCTCTCTACCCAAAAAAGAAAAAAGAATGTATTTAAGACATAAATTGTGTGTTTTAGTAAGATCTACATTTTTTACAGTACGATATGGTCTATCTCTTATGTTTTACCAGTTATGTAAAAGTCATTCAGAGTAAATAGGACTATATGGGCTATAGTCATGAAAGTTCAAGAGATATATTTTCTTTGAAGTCTTTGTTTCGCATCCTTAGAAACATTAAACTTAAATACCAACTTTGGTTTTCAACCGACTTGTTTTTTAGTTCAGCTGTCCACAGACTGACAGGCGCACAGATACACACCCACCCACCCACACACATACACACACACACATACACACACATACACACACACACACACGGACCTTTTTCTAATTTTTTTTTTTTTTTTTGGGTTCAGGGGGCCTCAAAACATATTTCGGGTGAAATCTCGATATTTATTTTTTGGGTAGAATACAATACTTCCTCTACTTACTATGTGTAGTAGAGAAAGTAATAACTCAAATACTATACCTGCCTTCCACTAAGGGTTATTTAAACGCTGACGTAATTCTCTTTTCACCCTGGTATAAAAATATTCATTCACATTGAAACGTAACTACAGAGTCGGACTTTTTAATGAGTTAAAAAAGCCTAAATTGCAGTTATCCAGTTTTCGCCAATCGGGTTCCTTAACCGTAGCAATGCCAAACCTTATTCCAGAACTTATACCAACAAAATGTCTGAGCAACTTTTAATACAAATTTATTTTAAAATTCGGTGTTACATCTTGTTATGTTTGTAAAGACAATATTTAATATTGTTTAACTATTCCGTTTTTAATTTTTATATGAATACATTATGCCAACGGGTAGTATTTTAGCTTGAAGTTTCGTTATTTCTCAAAAAGACCAACAAAGAAAACTTTGAAACAATTACGCAATTCAGTAGTCGAAGCAGTGAGTGGAAATAACTATTAACTGCATACGTTTAATAAAAAAATTAAAAGACAGAATTTAAAAGAAGTACAGAGGGTGGGCTAAGATTTCCATGAACACAAGACACAAGTGTTAAGGATGCTGTACTGTAAGAAGGATAAAAGTCCTATTTCCAAACACCCAAGAGGAACCAGATCGTAATAAATACTTGAGACAAAGTTGCTTGTAGCTGATCTAACGATGTTAATGTAGCAAAACCGAGCCGCTGTGTTTATGCAGCTTTTTTCACCACCTGGCCTGCATTTACCGGAGACTTTGAGTTGACTTCGCACGTTGCAAGTGCTGCCGACATTCCAAGGCAAAACTCATTCCGAAGTAACGGTCTGTAAAGTTAAGTCATTTTTCTTACACCTGCTACAATCTCTTGAAAGCCTACCTTTCGATGAAACACCCCAAATAAGTAAGGTAATACTAGGCGAACGACATCTTGTGTTCAAATAGAAGTTACAGAGGACCACTGCGGTTTGACTGTTTCTGAACTGTCAAACAAAAGGCTTCGGTTTCCTATTTGTGAGGCCTAGGGACGTGAAAGTGATTGGAGGTATTTCAGAACATAAACAAAGATACAGGAATAGGGTAGTATCAAGTATAGAAATATTTGTGGACTTGCCAAGATGATGCAGAGACGATTAAATACTCTGGAGTATTTGTGTCGACAGAGATAATGACATAAAATTAATAAAGTGGAACAAATTTGTAGAACAATAATTATAACTCTCAGAGATAAGTGAAGAGAGTAAACAGAATTGAAATTTTATAAGACAATGAAGGTACCAGATTTATTATGTGGAAGTGAATCTTAGATTCTAAAGCAGAGAGATAGAAGTAATATACAGAGTGCTGAAATGAGGTGTCTGTGGAGTGTGAAAGGTTGTACCAGATGTGACCCTTGAAATGTGAAGAATTGAAAATATTATATGTAAATGAGAAGATTGAAAAAATAAGAATAATTGGAAGGAACACAGAAAGAATGGAGGAAGAGGAATGAGGATGGAACAGGCTATGAGCACAATCCTTGGATTGTAGAAGAAAAAAAAGAATAGGGAGACACAACTTATATAGATCTACTTTGGCTATCACCCTAGAAAGGAAAGGATGAACAGAAGGAACCACATGGCGCATTTAGACAGGCCCCAGAGACGCGCGGAAGTCGCTAATAGTTGTACGTTGGAAGGCGTGTTCCGCTATCTGCCTAGATAGAAGAATGAATGGCTCCTTGTTGCTTAATTCGCCTTGTAGTCTCATTAATTTATCAAGTATCCGCGCCATCTGCCCGTCAACGCACGGGGGACGAAACTTAGAGACACATCTGAAAGTTCACAAGGAAAAGAGAGAGAAAAAAGAAATCATAGTAGTTGAGAAAAATCCTAGCGTTCGGCCGATCAGGGAAGACTACGAAAAACTAAGACCTGTGTGAGAGGTCGACAGGAATGGAACCCGAAACTCCTGAATGGGAGTGTCACGTAGTACATCTATTGAGTATAAAGTGTCGGGGAAATGTTTCGCAATTAAAAACGTCCACAATGAGCCAAAACAGTAACATAAATAACAAACTAAGAAATAAAAAGACGATTAATAAAATTGACCAACTAATTTTAGGAGAAGATTTTAATGCAAGGATTGGACAATTACCTATAAAAGTATGATAGGAAATAATGGAGAATCAGTGTTGAATGAAAATGGCAAAAGCTTAAGGAACGTTGCGACATTTAATAAACTTAAAATTACAAATTCATTCTTCAAAGATAAACAGATACATAAGTACACTTGGGCTTGTAGAGGACAAAGAAGTATAAAATTAAAATAAATTATTTTGTTGTTTAACGACGCTGTCAATTGCCAGGATCCCATCAGCGTCACCGGTGTACCGGAATTTCGTCCCGCAGGCGTTCTTTTACATGCCAGTAAATGGAACTGTCTTTTTCGGCACACTTAAAAACCATTGGTCTGAGTCAGATTTTAACCCGCGACCTTGGGAGCAGTAGGCCAGTGTCTAACCAACTGAGCCGCCCAGACCGACAAAGAAGTATAAAAGATTACATGATAGTCAATAAAAAATCTAGCATGGTATGTAAAAGATACAAGGATTTATAGCAGCTATGGCGTTTCCTTTGACAGCTTTATGCTGATGTCGAAAATAAGGCTGCAAAATATGGGTAAATATTAATAAAAAGAAGAACCCGAAAGACAAACTTTTAAAATACATTTACTTAAAGATGGCAGTATAAGATTATGATTTCAGCGTTTATATGAATATTTAGCTGATAGATCCACAAGCCTGGACGTGAACTTAGATTGAACTAATCAAGAAGTAATACTAAAAGCTGGTAGGAAAAATATAAGACAGAATGAAAGAAATGAACTGTATATATGAAATGACGAAATCGTTAATCTAATTAAATATAAAAAGAAAGCATATCTAAAATTATTAAATGATAAAACACAAGACAGTATAACCGAATATAAAATGAGTGCGACAGTCAAAAGATAGACGAGGAATCTATATAGACAAAGTTGGGATAAATGTGTAAGGATATTGAAGTTGATATTCATGTAGCTCAGACATAAAATTATGAAACTTCTGTATAAAGGGGAACAGAACACAGTACAAATAAATAATATTTCGGAAGATGAATGAACAAATAGAATTGAAATACCATGAAATAGATTGTATTACTATGAAGCAATTGAACATAATTTTAGAGTTGATTTAATTAAATACACTTCTCTTACGATTTTTAAGGTTTATAAATATTAGTTGGTCGACACTTAATTTTGTAGAGGAATAGAAAAGAGGAGTAATAAAACCTATATTTAATAAACGACATAAAAATCATGTTAATAATTATAAAGGTAATACGCCTTTTAAATTCAAGTCATAAAGTGTACACTAAAATTCTAATCAGATGTCTTAATAAAATATTGGAAATATTATTGAAGAATAAACAACATGGATTCAGAAGAGATAGATCGTGCTCGGCTTGTGTTTTTACAAAACGGCAAAGTCATCCAAAAAAGAAGAGAGTTCAATCTAAAAATCCATATTCACTTTGTAGATCATAAAACTTTCGATGAGATGTAGCGTAAAAAACTTTGGGATAAAATGATAAAACAAGGATATCCGAGATATCTTATCCTAATAATAATATGTATGAAGATCCTTGATAAAGGATCTAAAATAAGCTATAAACATGAACTAGTTAATTTATGAGTACGACAGGGCTTCCCAATGCCGCCTATAACTTTAATATATACAGGTGTTAAAAAAAGGTGTGCGATATTTTAACAGGAGTTGGCATTAGTCATAACTAGAATAAATGTTCGAGTAAATATATGTCCATAAACAAAATTATTGAGATATGAGACATTTTAAATGTCCCCATAGGCACAAAAACAATGGATTATGGTCCGGCGAATGGGGAGGCCATGCTACTGGGCCTCCTCCATCAATCCATCGTCCACTAAATGTTTGGTTTAAGTACCGTCGCACGATTCGTACAAAATAGAGTGGTGCCCCGTCATGTATAAACCATATATGTCGTGTTTCCATAAGCATAACTCCTCCAAAAGCACGAGTAACTCATCGCGCATTTTTAAACAATTTCATCCTATTTGCTGGTGATCAAGCTATTCTGATAGAAACTGAGAGTATGTTAAAGCAGCCACATTTCAGCTGGGGAAGACAATGAAAACATATAATTTAAATATATCGGCAGTAATAACAAACGCATCACTGGTAAAATACCTAATAAAATAATGATCCAAAATAAAATTGTAGAACAGGCACATTTTACTTATTTCGTTTGGCTATGAAAAAGATGTGAACAATAAAATTTATAAATTTCAAACGATATTTGGAAGTATTAAGGGCATGTTAGGAAATAAAACACAGAAAAAATGCTAACATTTTATAAGACTATGGCGGAACTCATCTTGGCTTATGCCTCAGAGAATTGGGCCATGAATGGAAAAGAAAGAAGAATAATAGAACGCACGCCCATTGCGATTAATACAAAGAGCGCATCGGCGTGCCCTATTCTGCCATACTCTCACAAAGACACCAACCATTTCTCTGGCTTAAAAGTTTATCGGTCTAATTTTGGGACATTTTAGATATAACTGTATAACTGTGAATTACAAACGACACTGGCACGACCATATACTCAGAATGCAGAATGATAGATCGGCAAAACAGTCAATGCAATATGAACCCAGAGGAACTACAGATTTTGGAAGACCTTGACGCCTATGGGAGGATGACTTCTGAGTCGGAACAGGTCAATTTGGTCTATGTTGATAATGATGATGATTATTATTTTGTTGTTGTTGTTTTCTAGTGCCTTGCATCTGGCAATGAAGCCATTAGCATTCGTGCTTTCCAATACTTTTGAACTGTAGTTTCTTCTGATCTTAATGCTTCACAGGTCTTCAAGTGTTCTTCGTTCATTTCTGCTGGATCGTTACACAGGACACATATCGGTGAGGCTGAGATACCTATTCTGTAGAGATGACTTGCTAAGCAGTCGTGATTTGTCAATAGTCGGAAGGCTGCAACCGCTGTTTTCCTTGGTCTCTGGGGGATTATATCTGGATTGGAAAGTAGTGTAATCCATTTTTTATCTTTGGCATTTGTTTCTATTTCTTGTAGATATGAATGACAAAAATTTTTAATGATCAAGCGTTTTATTGAGGAATATGAGAAATTGAATTTAGACTTTTGTTTTATTGTTGTGCCTTTCTTTGCAAGTGAGTCTGCAGCTTCGTTCCCCATGACTCCACAGTGTGCCGGAATCCATTGGAGATGAACAGTCTTATTAACTTTTTGGAGTTGTGTTAACATTTTGTCGCATTCTCTAATTTTTGTTGACTTCTTTGTAGTATTTGAACATATTCCCTGAATTGCAGCTTTAGAATCTGAAAGAATTACTGCCTTGTTAAATTTATTTAAGGGAAGATTTAATAATTGTCGGAGAGCAATGTATATAGCCTCTATTTCTCCATCATAATTTGTTGTGTCTCTGCCAACAGAATGATAAAAGGAAAAATGTGAACACGTAACTCCAGCTCCAGTAAGGTTTTCCGTGGAGGATCCATCAGTATATATGTGCAGCCATTCTTCTGTGGGATAACTAGTATTGGTTGTTTCCAGAGCTAGAAGTTTTTGTATTTCTTTTGGTGTGTCTGATTTACTTATTTCCTCTATTAATTCCAAATTGAAGGTAGGTTGCAATAATTCCAATGGATTTTCTCTTATAAGTAGATTTTCTCTGGTGTTAGGAATGTTCAATTTGGATTTAATCTGTGTTACCTTTTCAAGGAAACTACTATGAGTTTTAAGGATTGAAGGGGGGAGGTTCTCTTCTGTCCTTATTATTATTATTATTATTATTATTATTATTATTATTATTATTATTATTATTATTATTATTATTATTATTATTATTATTATTATTATTATTATTATTATTATTATTATTATTATTATTATTATTATTATTATTATTATTATTATTATTATTATTATTATTATTATTATTATTATTATTATTATTATTATTATTATTATTATTATTATTATTATTATTATTATTATTATTATTATTATTATTATTATTATTATTATTATTATTATTATTATTATTATTATTATTATTATTATTATTATTATTATTATTATTATTATTATTATTATTATTATTATTATTATTATTATTATTATTATTATTATTATTATTATTATTATTATTATTATTATTATTATTATTATTATTATTATTATTATTATTATTATTATTATTATTATTATTATTATTATTATTATTATTATTATTATTATTATTATTATTATTATTATTATTATTATTATTATTATTATTATTATTATTATTATTATTATTATTATTATTATTATTATTATTATTATTATTATTATTATTATTATTATTATTATTATTATCGTTGTTGTTACTACTACTACTACTACTACTACTACTTTTATGAATTCATTGCGTAAATTTAAACTTTTTTTAATATAATATTTACCACGCGTTCACTAATGGAAAACAAAAAATAGTTTCTGAGGAATCAGTAGCTTAGCGTTTTTATTCAGAGTTAACTCAGCCTCTAAACGCTTCATGGTGCAACTATCTCCGTTTATGTACGAAAACACGAATGTTGACGAGATTGAATCTAGCTGCGTTAGAATTTACTCGTTAAAAATATTATAACGACACCTTTATCATTCTCTGGCATCGTCATCAAAAGGTCGTTGTATCCTGCCTTACCTGTAGGTAGGTACTTGAAAATAATTGTTGTCGCCCTGTATCCCCTCGGTTGTTTGTGCGTCACCTTCAGATGTGTCCTTCCAAATGGAACACCCTACTGTCTAATTCTTAGCAATTATTTCAACAGCGGCTGAACATTTTATGTCACTTCAGTGAATTTGCATAAGCATTTGTAACTTGGCATAAACTCTGACCTAGGTCCTATTTCTGCGTCTACTACCCGAGCACTTGGCGACAATTCCTCGACACACTTAAAATATGTTCGAAGTAGGTACAGGGTTAAGGACCTTTTCATTGCTAAAACCACAGAAGTCATTTACATGTATTTTAAATACAAAAGTAATGATAGTTAATATAAGCCCCTCTCCCCCCAAACAGACGAATTTTAAGATAAATACATTAGTGCAAGCGACCAGTCAGCGAAGCCATTGTTAGTCGATTCGCCAATGATAGTTGAGTTATACTATTTCACTGTTGGCCATAGTGGGAAATACTGAACTATCACCTTTGAAAGAACATTGTTTTTCAAACAATCATGCTCACGATTCATTTAAACTTAAGCGAAATAGTCGCACCTTAAACTACCCTTTACGTGGAAATTTTTTCGAAAAGTTTTATTTTCTTGAAAATGGTCTAACGATTTTGATTAAAATCCATATGTTTAAGATATTTATATGAAAAATGAAATTTATATTTTTGAGTTTTCTGGCTATAGGCTATGTAATCCTGTTTACTCTTGATGGTTTTTGAACAACTCGTAAATCGTAAGAGAGAGACAAAATCTTACTGTTCAAAAATGTAGATCTCCCAAAAACACATAATTTATGTCCAAATAAATTTGTTTGTAAACTGGACCATTCCGGAAATATTCATTGTTATTTGTGTCGGTTTCGGAAAGCAAACTTTCGTCAAATGGAACATCGTTGTTCATTTTCTATATGCACGCATATGAATTAATGTTAAATAATTTAATGCTAAAATATCATGCAAAGTTTAATTTGTAAGAGAGATATTTAGCAACGTCATGCTAACTTTAAATAGTGACTAAACTCATTCGAATTAAGGTAGAAATGTATTGCAGCATTGTTCACACAATGTTTGTGCGACAATGATAAATCGTCAAGAAGCTAGATGGCTACAAATATTTGACACAAATTACTTTTTTTTTCGGCGAAACAGGTCTTTATTGATAATAATTGTATTGGGCATATTTGTTACACTGATCATGTAGAATCCGTGGTTATCGTATGGCCGAAGAGTACCTTCCAATCTATATATCACATTACAGAATACTGTAATGATAATTTAAGCTTAAATTTCCATTAGGGTTTGTACCTATTTTATACACACCCCCAGCTTTCCTAGGAAGGAAGTGCGTAGGCTATTTACCCGCATCAACCCATTAGGGAAGGCTACCGAGGCCTCGGTGGGGTCAGCTGCTCCTAGTAACCGTCTGCTAGCTCTCCAGGGTACTACCGGGGGACACTGAGGCACCTTACAACCTCACATCGCCCAGGCATACCCAATCTTCCATGGGTATCGGGAACCACTGTCCAGCCGAGTGCAACCCAATCCGAACAATTCCCTTCAGGAAGGGACTCGAATGTTCGGCCCGACGTACTTATAGTGGGGTCAGAAATACCACGAATCAGCCCATTTATCGTGAATTACTAACTAAATAAGTGACTAAATAACTAAATTAATAAATAAATATCTGAAATTATAGTTAACCAACCTTCACTTTTTCCGGTTCAGATGTACATATACTACAGCTCACATATGTTCAGGGCTAAAAGTATCAATATTTCAGGACTAAGGAATCTTAAGAAAAAATCTTATCCTCACAACTCACCTCAACCCAAATGTGATCTCTGTCGCTCCAAATTATTTGGTAGACTAGACGTGACCTTCCTTATCTCCCTCTCCTATTCTATAAAAGCAACATCTCCGACGCTAAATGAGCTATTATATGTGAGGTTTAACTTGAAACATGACCAATTTCTGCTACCTAAGCGGCCTTGTAGATGCATTGCCTTAATGACGGTCCGAGTGCTGAAAATCCCTGTCACGTCATCCTTAGTTTCTCAGTATTAATTGTAACAGTGCTGTTACCAGTTGCAAGTTTTAATAATAAAGCTTTTGAAATTAGACGGTTAAGGATTGCCAACTGCCTTGTAGAATATGTTGCTTTCTTTATCTTCTTTATATGTTTCAACTTAAAGCAAATACATAACACTTCATATGATGTAAAGATCTTGCTCATCAATGAGAAGAATGCACCGAAATGCAACATGTCAAATCCAGAATGGACAAGATAAAGTGAGTCAGTTTTCAGTATTAGTGTGCGTGTGTGTCTATCAGCTGCGTGAGTACGATCGTGTCGAAAGGAAGATAGCAAACTAGTTAATGAGTGTCGAGCGGTTGTATCGTCAAATGTCAGCTGTTTGAGAGACAGAAAGGAGTGAGTCAAGGTTACGAGAAGAAAACAGCTGTGAGTTGTAATATCACGAAAGACTTTAGACTGTATTAACGTCAGTAAACGAAAGCCTACCGTGTTGTGCAAACATTTTAGAGGCAAAGAAAATGAGAAAAAAAAAAATAACTGCAATATGCAATCCTTGGATCTTTGGAAGTTCTCTGCTGTAATCTTACACTACAGCAGGCTCAAAAGATGTCGGAAGACATCACGTTGGACACGGCTGGAGACTTAACGTGCTACCAGATTCCCGCAAACGCCAAAGAAAAAGACACGCAGTAGGTGATGATGTTACTAGGTCACACAGGAGTTGATGATGGCGATGACTAAGAGGAATGAGACAGCAGCCATGCGGAAACATCTGCATTATCGCAGTTTTCTTGATTACTTCATACCACCAGGGAGACAGTCTTTGTTGTAATTTTGAACTTACTCAGAAACATCTTGTTGGGGTTGTGTCTCAGGCTGTCTTACTCTGGCTTTGTGCTTTCTGAGAAGCACAAGGCACTTAGAATTTGGTATCAATTTGACCAGCACCCTTTTAGTCACACGTCTTGCACATCTAGAATCTCTTCGATTTCTTTCTCCAGATGTCCCTCATCCTTACAAATTGAATACCAGGTAACTTTTAGTATCCTGAGCCGAAAATTATCTTACAGTATTTTCTCATGGTAGTAGTTTTCCATTGATTTTAATATATGTAAATTATTTATTGCAATCATTTACCTATCTTCATATCATATCGTTATAAAATTAGTAATCTTACTAGTCGGTACCACAGTACAGCGCATCTGGTTCAGTTGTTCAACTGATTGTTGATGGCCAGCAAGCGACAAAGTGCTTAATCACCTAGGGGACTATTTAAATCTGTTATATCTCGTATTCGACTCCTCTTGTAACCACTAAAAATGACCTAGTAAAGAAAAATGACGTCGAGTTTATCCAGCAAAATCGCATAGTAGAGTAAATTATCTCTACCACAAATTTACAAAATCATACTTGAATTATTTTGGTATGAAATGTAAGTAAGCTTATTGCCTTTTAGAGGCGGGAAAGCCAGACTTTTGTCTGCTGTGGTTGAACATATAGTTAATTACTTTCTGTACTACGCATGTAAGTTGGGGAAGTATTCTAAACTATCCGAAAATTCGATGTGCAGATTTCACCGGCAATATATGCTTTGAGGACACCTAAATTAAAAAAAAAAAAAAGTTCAATGTGTGTGTATGTGTGTGCGTGTGCGTGTGTGCGCGCGCACGTGGCCTTTCTGTGGACACCATGAGTGAAAAAGAAAAGTCGGCTGAAAACCAAATTTGTTATTTAAGTTTAGTATCTTTCAAGGATGAGACACGAAGATTTTTAAGAAAATTCCTTCACCCTAAACTACCTCTTAAATGGAAAATGTTTCAAAAATTTTGATTTTCTCAAAAATGAAGATTTTGATTAAAGTGCTATAAGTTTAAGATATTTTTATGGCAAACGAATTGTATAGTTTTAATTTTTTGCCTATAACCTATGTAGTCCTGTTTTCTCTTGATAGCTTTGGTATAACTGGTAAACTGTAAGACATATACCAAATCTTAACATACAAAAGATGCATTATTTATGTCAAACGATCTTTTTTATGAAGTAAATCGCTTCCGATATATTCCTTGTTATTTGTCAGAATCTTGCAATTCTTATAGACCGTTCTCAAATGCAAAGATAACAGAATTTCACTCAAATACAGCGACCACTCTTAAAACATTTGACTATCACTTCAAGCCTACTGTATTCCCCTTGTATTTACAAGAAAATTAGCAATAAGATAGTTTCTACAAATATTATCTCAATTAACATGAAGTAGAGATAGGAATAAGTGCTTCTAAGAATAGTTTGTGATAGAATAGAGAAAGTCAGGTCAGAGTTTTTTTTAAAGATTGCAGGTTTAGAGCCTTACGGAAATAATCTCCCACTAAGATTCAGCGCCCATATTTCTCATGGTCCGCAAACAAAGTAGTTTGAACTATCGTCTTACAAGCTCATGCATCATAATCGATATGACTTGAAAGTTTGGAGATGGTGGGCGTGACGTATGCCCCTGAGCCAGAGGGAGACGAAGCACTCGATCACAAGGTGACAGGGTTCCCGTCACACCCCGAGGCTCTTGTTTTCCCCACGTCAGAACCCGTTAACTGCTACCGTGTTACCCAGGTGCTGCCGAGAAGGATGTAGCACTTAGTCGCGCAACGTGGCGCACGGGAGGGGATCCCCCACAGGGGAACAAAAACACCAGTTTGTTTGTCAAACTCAACTTCAAACGCTGAGTAAATTTCATACATGAAGGAAACTTCACAACATTCCTCCAGAGGTGTGAACTTTTAGGGAAGCTATCATTATTATTATTATCATACTGACACGGGTAAACGAGGTAAGGCAAGAACTCGTGAAAAAGAAGTCCGTGGTTCAAATCAAACCCTCTAGCCTCACTCACTGAATTGTTTACATTTTCTAGGAAATATTGTATTTCACCCAAAACTTCGAAGTCGAGATTTCACTGGAAATATACTTTTGAGGCCCTCTGAAACCGAAGAAACAATTTTAGAAGTGTGTGTGTGTGTGTGTGTGTGTGTGTGTGTGTGTGTGTGTGTGTGTGTGTGTGTGTGTGTGTGTGTGTGTGCGTGCGCGCGTGCACCATATCTCAAAATCGAAAGGTCGGTTAAAAGTCGAAGTTAGTATTTAAATGCAATATCTTTCAAGGATGCAAGACGAAGATTTTGAAGAAAATTACTCCACTCTAACTACGCTTTACACGAAAAAATTTCCAAAACTTATTTTCTCACCAATGACTCTAATGATTTTGATTAAAATGCCGCATGTTCAGGGTATTTTTATTGCAAATAAAATGTATATTATGAATTTCCTGGCTATAGCCCCCAGTAGTCTGTTTACTCTTGATGACTTTTGCATAACCGGCAAACTATAAGAGATATACTAAATTTTACTATACAAAAAATGTATATCTCTTCAAAAACACACTTATGTCCAAGTGCAATTTTTTGTGAAGCGAACCATTTGGGAGATATTTCGTGTTATTAGTGGGAGTTCTGCAAAATTAAACTTCTGACAAATGGAAGGTCGTTTTTCACCTTTTTACTTTCTCTACTACTAAGTAGAGGAACTATTGTATTCCTCCCAAAAATTCAAAATTCATCCCTGAATCAAAAAAAAAAAAAAAAAAAAAAAAAAAAGGTTCGTGTGGGTGTTGTCTGTCAGTCTGTGGACAACATAAGTCGAAAACGAAAACTCGGTTTAAAACCAAAGTTGGTATTTAAGCTTAATATCTTTCAAAGATGCAACACGAAGATTTTTAAGAAAATTTCTCCACCCTAAACTGCCCTTTACATGGAAAATTTTCCGAAAACTTTCATTTTCTTGGAAATGGCTCCAACGATTTTGATTAAAATGCCATATGTTTGGGGTATTTTGATGAAAAATGAAATGTATATCTTGAATTTTCTGTCTATAGTCTACGTAGTTGTGTTTACTCTGGATGAATTTTGAATAACTCATAAACGCAAGAGATAGACAAAATCTGACTACACAAAAAATGCAGATGTGGTTAAAAACACAAGTTAGGTCCAAGTGCAATTTTTTTGTGGAGTGAATCGTTTCGGAGATTTAACCGACTTTTCGTTTTTGAGTTTGACAGACACAGACACACACACACACACACACACACACACACACACACTTACACACACACACACACACACACACACACACACACACACACACACACACACACACACACACACATACACACACGGCGGCGCCGTGGCCGAGCGGTTAGCGCGCTCGCCTACCACCTAGGCGGCCCGGGTTCGATCCCAGGGACCCGCATGTGGTATTCGTGGTGGACGAAGCGGCGTCAGGGCGGGTTTTCTCCGGGTGCTCCGGTTTCCCCCGCCATCTCATTCCACCGGTGCTCCATCTTCATTCCACGTATCATCAGTATCACCGCCTGCGGTGCCGTAGTAGTAAAAGCGGGTGCTAAACACAACACAACACACACACACACACACACACACACACATGAACCTTTTTCTAAATATCCTCTTACTAGTAGAAAGAGTAAAAACGAAAAATGGGGCTTTTAATCATTTTGACCAGATTTCACCGATGTTTCCCCTAAGCAAGTAACGACTTGTTGTTTAGGTAACCCAAGTAGGGAATTTTGCGCAATGTGGCAGTCCTGTCGCCTATTAGGATGCATGGAATGTTGCAACATGAACTGTGGAGTGCAGCCGAGGAATGCAACGAGAGTTTCATTTGTGGCAGTGATTGTGGTATTTTACTTGCTCGCATTTCTGACCAGGTTTCAGCTGCGCATAAGGATGAAGACATTACTCCAAGTGTTCCATCTCTTGCAAATCATGCAGCAGCTACTGTTAACAACGGTGTTCGTGCAGTACCAGAGCGAGCGTGACCTGTACCATTTCAACAGAGCAGACCTGGGCGGTACCCATGTGATGCGTTATCATTCCACCAAGCCTCATTCTCATTTCCTGAAATGCCACTTCTCTCTACCTACCTCCATCTTTGTTTTCTTCTCACAATAACACCAGAAATACTTAAGAAACTGTCTGATGTTTTGCACTCACATGATTTTCATACTCTTGTACAGCTATTCTTACAACCCTTGTCAAATCTTTTAATGCTGGTCGCTATGTGAAGGCTTTGAAATTCCGTTCTCATGTCATGGCTAAGAGGTAAAAAGTGAATAATGACCTGCCAATTGATAAAAGTCTAAGTATTGCAAAACTCACACGAGTAACAAATGGTTCACTCTACATTTTTGTATGGTAAAATTTGGTCTATCTCTTAAGGATTACTATTATGCTAGTCATCAAAAGTAAACAGCACTGCATGGGCTATAGCCATTTTTTGAGAAAATCAAAATTTTCGAAACATTTTCCATGTAAAGGGTGGTTTAGGTTGGAGGAATTTTCTTCAAGATCTTCGAGTCGGATTTTTGAAGTAGATTAAACTTAAAAACCAACTTAATCTTTAGCCAACTTTACGTTTTTGAATTATGTTGTTCACGCACACGCGCGCGTGCGCACACGCACACACACATGCATACATACACACACAACATATACTTCCAATGAAATCTTGACATCGAAATTTCTGGGTCGAATATAATACTTCCTCTACTTACTATACGTGGTAGAGAGAATAATAAATCTGTTGTGTTACATTGATCTGAATTTATCTACTCACTCTTCTAAAACTGCTCGTGTGAAAGCTCATTATTTATTTAATTTATTTACTTACTCACTCACTCACTCACTTATTTAATTAATTAATTAATTTACTTACCTATCTACCTACTCACCCACTTACTTATTTACTTATTCATTCATTCATTTATTTGACTTTTTTTAATTTTGCCATAAAAGTTCATTTAAGCATTAGCATATCATATTTATATTAGATTTGCACACATTTACCTTCTCTAAGAAGAATGGCAACAATCGTGCTTAAAGAAAACCTGTCATCTTCAGGGCGGGAATCGAACCCAAGGCCTTTGAATTTGGAAGATAGCCAGACCAGACCACAGAGGCACAAACATCAGAACGCTAGCTTTTCATTGCGTGATCTTTTTCCATAAAATTGTCACTTTATTTAAATGTATCTGAAAACAGCAAGGACATTTATTGCGTGTTTCAATACTAAAACGAATAAATCAATGCTAAACTTACGTGCATTTGATAGATCAAGCTACCCTGGGAAAAATATTTGAAGGAAAGGACGAACAAATGCCTGTGAAACATTACGTGCCTTCATGTTTGCATGAATTTTGTTACAATCTGTAATCCGTAATGTTGGGCAATAGTAGAATATACACGAGTGAGTTTATTCCGTGGAAAATGAAGTCCCTGTAAGTAAAGTGCAAAACATGCGTAGATCTTTTCATTTGTTTATACTGTTCGTATCTATTATCACGGACTACACATGCTAGTTCAAGCCTTGGGAACTGTCTCTCAGCGCTTGTCTACATCTACCTTAGTAGTAGTGTTTTAAGTACCTCACGCGTATCATTAAGAGTACTGAAAGTAATTCGTGACAAATTCAGTTGAAACTGACAGAAAATGTATGGTAATTTCATATGCAGCGCCCTTTAAAGTTTGGTTTTTGCTTTCTCTACTACGTATTCCACCCCAAAAGTTCGATATCCAGATTTCACAGAAATTAGTTGTTTTCGGGTCCCCTGAATAAAATAGCATTTTTACTAGAAGGTTCGTCTGTTAACCTATAACCCAAAAGCGAAAAATTCAGTAACGATCTGACACGAATATTTTCAAGAAAATCCTTCATTCCTGACTACCCTATAAATGCAACATTTTTAAAAAATTTTGCTTTTCTCAAAAATGACTCTTATGAATTTCATTTAAAATACCATATGTTTAAGATATTTTATGAACAATGAAATGTGTATCTTAAATTTTCTTCGGAAGTACTGAGAAGCCATTTGCAGTCTGGATGACTTTTGTTGATCTGGTAAATCCTAAGAGATAGACAAAATGTTATTAAGCAAAAATGTAGAACTCGTTAAAATACATAATTTGTACAATTTTTGTTGAGTGGACCATTTCGGAGATATAGTTATTTGTCTGAAGTTTGCAATACTTACATTTCTGTCAAATGGGAGGTTATTCATTCTTGGCAATGCAAAGAGAAAGGAATGTTCTCGTAGTATTCCCACATCCCTCATGTGTTTATAACAAAATTAGCTATAAGAGAACTTCCGGAAATGATCTCAATTAATATGAAGTAGATAGAGGAAGAAATATTTGTAAGAATAGTCTTTGGAAGAGTAGACAAAGTTAAATGAATGCAGCACATCAAATTTTTAGGATTATTTTCCAGAAAATAAACAATTGCCACAGCATTGACACAGTGTCGAAATGAAGGCACCTTCGTGTCACTGTATGCGTATATTTAAGATCTTGTATTTAATTAAATCAAACCGATTTGGAACTCCCATACATTTGAAAGAACAAAGCCTCAAATCGGGGACAAGTTTTGCTGCATCTTTGTCCAAGTGCATGAGGACTAGATCGGGGAAGGTCGACAGAAGCAGCGTCCTCGCTTTGAGACGTTTCGGCAAGTTAACGTTGTCTGTTTGCATGGATGCGCAACGGAATCATGACATGTTGACCTGTGACGAGAGAGGGACAAGGAAATTGAGCCTTGTCTCGCGGCCTGCCTCATCAGGTGGGCCGGCAGCCGTATCAACACAGTGCATCGTTATCAGCGGCGGACTGGCTCATTCTTCCTCCTCCACAATAGTTTGCTTACAATTTTGCATGATATGTTGATACACTCGTACCACATACTCACACAAACATAGACGAATATGCACAAACACTGCATTGACACACACAGCGACCTTTTTCTAAAAGTACTTTTGTATTTAGGGACCCTCAAAACTGTATATCTACAGAAATATTGACACTAAATTTTTGGTTAAAATGTATAATGGAGGATTAATAAATACTAGAAATTTGTACGTAACCTTACGGAAATTTATGTGTGTAACGCATAAAAAAATGAATTATCCCGTATTCACATCTACCAACATAACCTACCATTCTATATTACGTACTTTTAAGGCACTACCACTTGCACATTCTTAAACTTAATATTTTGATTAATACAGATATAAATATAATCAAACCTGGTTGTTGATTTTTACCACATCAATAATTGTGACCTTATTTATATTACATACGTTATAATTTAAAGGAATAAAACACTGGAATCAGTCCAACTTTCGTTGTAACAACGATCGACGATATGCAGAGAGTCATGAACAGAGTAACATGAATGTTATGTTAATATTTCACATTTCATTCATACGCCATATTAAATTAGTGATTATCTCCCTACCCCCCCCCCCCCCCCCAATCAGTCCACTAAAAATCCCTTACCATCCTTATATAGCAGCATACTATTACAAGGGTAGGTTCGCACTTTCTGATTCCACATGCTTGTTACAGATTGAAATAATAATGTCGCATTAATACAGTACAGAGATTAACCCCTACAAATTGTTTAGCTTCTATATATAACCTGTATTTAAACAATATAAATGTTATAAATAATCCTCGAGGTATATTAGCTTCTGAAATTTTCGAATTTAATGCAATACTCGTATTGTAAATACATATTTGCAGTTATGTGGCATATTAAGCACAGAAATTTACAAAGGGATAGTTTCATGCAATCATGATCTCTACTGGTAATGAAAATACTGGGTCTACTTTACCATGCTTGAACTTTTTTACATACTGAAGTTATACTGGAGTTAGTGATTTTACATACTGAACAAAATAGATGTAAATCGTTTTGCACGTTATACTTTTCAGTGAGCTTTTTTCCTATTACTTTATAATAAAATTATTCAAAGATTGCATAATATTTCATCCCTAAAATTGTTTGCAGCCTGTCTTTTTTTCTTTTCTTTTCTTTTTTTTTTCTCTTACGTAATAATGACCCAAAAATTACAGAAACATTACACTCCTAAAATTGTTCACAGCCTAGCTTTTGTTTTCCTGACTTCGGTTTTTCTTACATAATAATGACAAACATTGGATTAATATTTCACCTCTAAAATTCTTTACAGTCCGTACGAAATTTAAGAAATTTTGAACATTAGGAGGAGAGAGGCTAGGGTTAGATTTCTGTTGATAGTGTATTCTCGCTTCTGCGAATATGACTGAATTTTTGGCCCATTATTAAGAATAGCGTGGGGGCTGTAAGAAATCATAGTTCTAAGAGGCAAAGAGAAGAATTTAGTATTACGAATATTCTGGCTCATTGTGCAACTTCATAAGGAATACAAAGAGTAATTAAATTAAATCCTAATTTGAGGTTTCAAAAGCCACCCGCTCAACATCTGCTATGGCAGTTAATAAAATTAATAGCTTCATGTTATGAATGTGGAAACAAATAAAATCAATAAAGATAGTAAACTAACCGCAACACATATTTAAATACTAGCACATTTTTACTTTTAATCCGTACAGTACTGGAAAAATTAAAAAATTATACCTACAGGAAATATTGTAATTTTAAGTATTCCAGTTGGTAGATATCCTGATAATGCAAAGAAGGTTATGTTTATCGTGAAATTTTTGAACTCAAGTAACATGCAGATGAAATTTTTACCTACAATAGCTTATCTCAACCATATAAAAATTAAACATCCCCCAAAGTTGCCAGTTTTTGTGATATTATGAATTAAAATCTCTTTTCTGTGAAAATGATTGTGCTAAATTCGGATAGTTTTCAGACAACTCGTTCTTTATTAAATCTTACTGCTAATTCGCACTGTTTTTTAGATATCTCCGTGTGATCTAATAAAACCTAAGCAAGCTTTATATCTTTTCACGGTTGAACAAAGCATTTGACAATTCCGTTTTACTGCCATTTCGCATAAAGCAGGCCATGGAAATACTTCCAAAATCTGCAATATTTCTCGTAGTTATTTTTGTATACTTGTTTACTTTTAACGATGCTATTAATTGTTAGGAAAATGTCCCGTCGGTGTGCGGGACTTCCTCCCACAGGAGTTCTTTTACATGCAAGTAAATCTACTAATATGGGGCTGTCGGTTTTAACCTCACTTATAAACGATCGATCTGGGACCGTTTAACTTCTGAAATCTTTTTCACGGTCTCTGTATCCTAAGTGAAAGAAACTTACAAAATGCAAAGTTTTATCTTCTCAAAAATGTTTTAAGAATTACTCTAAACTCTCAAATCAAAATAATTAGATCTGAGGACTTGTTTTTCCATCACAGAAGATGTTTTTTAGAAAACGGTCTATAGAGTTTGGTATTTTATTCACTAATGAAAAGAATATTTCTAACTTTGAGATACAACAAAACTCGAAAGCTTTAAATATAAACATATACAAAACGATAGATGATCATATACTGATATTATTTCAGCACTTTTCAAAAACATGCCGTTAGAAGCATACAGAAGCTGTTTTACGATTTTTATACTTACGTGTTAAAATATCCATGTGTGTTTTAATGCCAGCATTTAAGTGGGTAAAAGAGCTTCACTGATTTATATTACAAATCGTGTAGAGAATAATGGACACTTAACTTGAAAAAGAGTAATATGCTCTAAAAATATCGTTGTTTCGGTTCTTATGACATATAATTCTGGTCTATTTTAAGATGATCTACTTCGATTACGCAATCTAAGATGTTTGGGAACGTGTTAAATGCCTACCATTTAGAGTATTTATCAATAAAAGCAATAAATAATATTCTCCTTTTCTACAAACTTTAATCAGGTCGGAGAATTCCTTTTGGGTCAAATCAGCGCGTATCTATATAGATATATACTTCTTACAAAGTTATGCATTTGATTTGATTTGAGATAATTTTAAAGTCAAGTACGCTTGTATTTCCATTATTGGTACTAACCCACTCTTCAGAAACTCATAATAATAGTGATACTGTTTTGAAATAGCGCAGTTTTTTGTATACTAACAGTTTTACAGTTCTATTTCTGTTAGCAGTTAAATCAACATTACATCTTGACGCAAACGTTCCTCTCCGTCGAAGACGTCACCTCTAAGACCTATAAGATCTCGTGTTTGGTGTCCGGAATAGCTCTAGCAAGAGGTCCTAATCTACAGGGTATGCGTGAGTTGTGGTAGGAATGGAACCAAACGAAGAATTAACCAACATATCACTTTATTTGTAAATTTCCAGATTTGTAGAGAACTGCCGACGATATTTAAATAGAATGTAACTTTGTAACTTCAACTACAACGTTATAACACTTTAACTTTGTCACCCTTTAGCAACCGCCGAATTATGTATACGCGCTAACTTACGTACAACTCCCAAGTTGAACGTGTACTCTTGGCTCGGTTCAAGATGAGTGTGTCTTGCGTTTCATTTGTTTTTGCGTGAGCAACACGAAGGAAACGATTTCCATTGGCTCACTTTAGAGCACGTCATGGTAAGATAGGAATCAGCCCGCGGAATCACTATGGCTTCGTACAAACAACAATTGTAACCTTATCACTCATTTAAATCTGCGTAGGCTTCCATTCTTGAGACTTTAACATATTCAGCTTTATTACGTCTTCCCCTTAACTATTGACTAGAATCTCCTTTTGTTTCTTTCCATTATCAAATATATATATATATATATATATATATATATATATATATATATATATATATATATATATTCACGATGACGATTTTGTTCCCTTGAGAAACTTACTTTCAACGCTTGAACAATGCATTTGTCTAGTGATGATTACTGCTGATATAACACGGTGATTTTGAATCTCCCTGTATAGGATTGTGTATGAACATTAAAGAAATACTTCTGGTAGTTACACATTTGTTTTAGGGCTTCATAAAAAGAGAAATGAAATGTAAGTAGATGGTGCAGTCTGCCACTGAGTGCTTGTTGCCTCCAGTGTCGAACAAGCCTGTTCCTTCTCTCCACTTCCAGTTTCATTAGCATGACCCCTCTCTGTAAACAGAGGAACACCCGCCCAATCTAAATGGAAATTTGGGAAGTGACGTCCCTAACCGCGACAAGACAGCTACGTGTTCCAGAAACAAGCGACACTGGGTGTCTGTCACTGGGTTACTCAACAGGGGTCGTCCGAAAAATTCATCAGTTGATACGGCAACCATTTGGTCAAGGATCTTCTCCACAGGTTGTTCCATCAACGTTTACAGCTTCACAACTTCCAGATCCCTGGAAGGTTTGTTAACAATCAATATGTCTGCTAGTTCCAATTACAGGTTCGTTTTAAGCATCCCACTATAGATGTGTTAAACTAGTGTAGTTGCTGTTGATTATATCACCGTAATTAAATAAAAATATGCAGATAAAGCTTACGACCCAAGTTCAGTGTAGACCCCAGCCTCCTTTTTGTAAAACAAAGACTAGTGTTGTATCATTGAAAACTTTGAAGTTTACTTTAAAGAAGAGGTAGTAAAATGAAAAGTAGTAATATTAATAAAAACAGGAAGCTAGTTTTGAGAAACGTGAATTTAAAGCTTAAAATTCATGTGAAGTCTTTGCCTTTAAACCTTAAAGCATTTGACTTGAAATCCTAAGTTTTTGAGGCAGCCGTTTACAAATAAACAAACACACATGCGTATATTCTATCTAAAACTGCCATTTTGGGCTCAGAGAACTTCTACACCTTTGTTTTTGATGAAATCATGACAGTGAAAGCTTCCTACTTTTACCTCAGATAAGCGGCAGAGAAAGCAAAAAAGGACAATTAGTTTTGTAGTATTTGGAGGATGGGTTCCCTAGTTTATCAAGATCCTACTTTATTTCGATCTGTAATATGATGTATTTGTTTCGTATATATATTCTGGCAATTAAATAGAAGATGAAAAAAGAACTATTGTCACAGATGTGGGCTTCCTACGGAGATCTGCAATGGAATACAGATTGCAAAAAGTAAAAAATTAAGAAATTATAAGATTAGTCAATATTTTAAAAGAAATTCAGGAAAAATGATTATTTTGGTGGACATGTTTGCCGCATGGAAGAGGAAAGACTGCCAAACATGATCATGAAGTCGAGCCGAATACGTGTTATCAAATATGTTGCTTTCATCCTGTTTTTCATAGTCAGTTTCTAAATTTAAAGGTCTAGTTTTCAGTTTATCTTCAGAATTGTAATCATTTGATTTGATAAGGTTCTGCTGAAACAAACAGTCGAGTAAAGTGTAATGTTAGATCTTCTAGTCAGGCAGTTACGTAGGTGAGTTCGTTCGCAGACTATAACGTTTAATTAAACCTAGAGGTCTCTTAGGCCTCTAGCGACCAATGAAGGGTTAATACGTATTTAGTTCAGATTTGTGTGAAAGATGGTCGTAGAAACCTCAGCGGACATATAACGTGAAGCCTATTGCCCTACAAGACAGTAACTGAATGTCCATTTGATGCGGTTTGTTTGCGGTTGTCCGAGAGAGAGAGAGAGAGGATATGCGCCGTTCCAAACGAAGGACGACCATCTCTCCTCGAGGGCGGGCGGATGTGGCACTGGACCAGCCCGCGGACGTCCGGTGTACGCCACCCACATACCTCGGTGTCCTTCACCACGTGTCCCTAACAGATCGATATCCAGCATCGCCCTTAATCGCCCTAGGTATATATACCCTCAGGGTTCATATAGGCTACGTAGTCTTAGCACAGAAGAAATATTCCACATCATCATCATCATTAACAATAATAAAATAGCAGTGTAACTTGGATAATTCAAAGCTGAAGGGACAAGAAAACTTCGAAATATCCAAAAATTCCAATTACGAAGGTTACATCTAAAATTGACATTTTAGAAATACAGGAGCATACATACATCAAGAATCTCCGTTTGCCTCACTCTTTTTCGACCCTTTCCACTTTCGAGGCACCAATTAAAATGTTCTTCTTGTTGACGAAGTCTCCGGTATTATCCGGTATTCTTTACCAATTCCAGATTTTTCCTTCAAACCTGTTTCAACTTCTCGAATGATGGCTCTTTTTCCGCAAAAGCTAGTCTTGCACTGGACACGTGGTTTACTATGAGACATGGTGGCATTGATTTGTAACAATTGAACAGTAGGAAGCTCAAGCGACAACTAAAGGCACACATGTTTTAAACAAGGGGATGTGGGAACAGGTGTAGGAGCTTAAGGCCGGCAGCTAGTAAAACTATTCCACCCACCAAACAGCATTCCAACTGTATTCCTAAATAACATATAATCCAGATCAATAACCTCTTTTGCAGAAATACATGCTGCAAAATTTAAAAAATTCAATCTAATTTTCGACTGACATTTCTGAACAAAAGCTTCTAAAGAAGAAAAATAAAATCTGAATTAGGTATATATAAGGTTTTTATGTTGCTTTAATACATAATTCAAGGAACCAAGAAACATCTTCGAATTATAAACGATCGAATTCAACTGTAGAAATAAATCAATAAGTAGGGAAACCTTTCTTTTAGTCCAAATCCTAAATTTGAAGCGTTTTACTTAGCATCCATTCATATTTATAACAAACAGAGGCGACATTCCAATCACAAATTTGATATCCAGATTTCAATAAAAACACATATTCTAGAACCTCAGAAAGCAAATAGAACATACTTTAAAAAAAGAAAAGAAAAAGAAGTAGATGTTTATGTTGCGTGTCTTGACTGTGAATAGCATAACTTAAATTGCAAAGAAGTATACCAATTTAACATTTAAGTTCAACATCTTCTATGAAAATTCTCCTCTCCAAACTACCCTTTGCATGGAAAGAGTTTTATTTTCGTTTTCTCAAGATATTTAGAAAATTCTGACTCAGAAAAATGACTCTAACGAGTTTGATTAAAATGCCATATATTTAAGATATTTTTTATGGCTTATATATAAAATATTTTGAATTTTCTGGCTACAGCCATGTAGTCCTGTTTACTCTTGATGACCTTTGTATAACTGATAAAGCGTAAGAAATACACCATATCTTACCACACAAAAATGTAGATCTTGTCCAAATGTATTGTTTTAGAGTGAACCATTTTGGAATATGCCCATTTATGTAAGTTTTGCAATACTTGAACTTTTCTTAAATAGACAGTCGTTATTCACTTGATAGAGGAATAATTGTACAAATATTACAAGAGCAGAGAAAGACATGTGAGTGCAACACATCAGACTTTTTCAAATAGTTTATAATTTTTAACGTGCATAGTCGTCATTTGTGGTTTCCATAGTCATACAAAAAATTCAGTCTATTATTAAATCGCAGCTGGCATATCCTGATAATGAGAAACTTTTTTCGTCAGGATATGCTAGTTTTATTTTATGCGGTTTTTTCTAGAATACAGAGGCAGTTGATACGATTTACAGTCACTTACGTCATATAAAAGTCCTTTACAACACTCGCATGACTGTGTACTCGTTAGTTAATCACGTGTAATATGAAAAAATCAATTTTATATGAACATGAATGTCACGTAGACTTTTTTATTTTATAAATTTGATTTATAGTGGTATTTGTACCCACATTATTCAATACTATATTTAGCGTATGTTATAAAATTGTTAAATTCCTGTTGGCGTAGAGAACTTTACAGACCACGCTCTGATAAATTTGGGAAACCCCGGAAATTGATAGGATCTGTATCCCAAGCATGGTGGTGCATCCCTATCCCCTGAAGCCATTATCCTCATTTGCGAAAGGGTAAAAACAGAGAGCAGAGAAGGGTTGCAGAACTTCGGAAGATGTCCCGATAAGGCAGCCCCTCAAAGATTCTCTTCTGATAAAGATAAAACAGTTTGTTAGGATGTTTCTTTCCAGGAAAAAAATCACCTAAAATAGAATTTCTTTGGACTCCTTCTGTAGTTTCTTTCTTATGCCACTGCACTATTTTAACACTGTCAGAAGACATTTTATCTACATAATTTTTTACTTTCTCTACTGGTAAGCAGGGGAAGTATTGTATTCCACCCAAAAATTCGATGTCGAGATTTCACCGGAAATATGTTTTGAGACCCCCTGAATCCAAAAAAAGCATTTTTAGAAAAAAGTCCCTGGTGTGTGTCTGTGTGTCAGTCTGTGGACACAGCATAGCTCAAAAACGAAAAGTCGGTTAAAAACCAAAGTTGGTATTTAAGTTTATTGTCATTCAAGGATGCGACACGAAGATTTTGAAGAAGATAGCCCCACCCTAAACTACCCTTTACATGGAAAATTTGTCGAAAATTTTGATTTTCTTGAAAATGGCTCTAACGATTTTGATTAAAATGTCATATGTTTGAGATATTTTGATGACAAATGAAAAGTATATCTTGTATTTTCTGGCTATAGCCCCTGTAGTCGTGTTTACTCTGGACGAATTTTGCATAACTGGTAAACCGTTAGAGATAAACCAAATCATGGTATACAAAAAATGTAGATCTTGCTAAAATACACAATTTATGTCTCAGTAAATTTTCTTGTAGGGTGAACCATTTCGGAAATATTACTTGTTATGTGTGCGAGTTTCGGAAAACTTAGAACTTCAGCGAAATGCAACAACGTTGTTTCTTTTTTTATGTTAATCGTGCAAAGAGAACGGAATCTCAAAGGTCGGAAAGATTTGACTGTCGCACAAAGTCTACTGTATTCCAATATTCCCCTTGCACCTACAAGGAAATAAGCAATAAGATAATTTTTACAAATATTTATTTTAACTAACACGAAGAAGATATAGGAATAAGAGTTTGTAAGAATGGTTAGTACAAGAGTAGAGAAAGTCATGTGAGTGCAACACATCAGATTTTTTGTGATTAAGAATCTATGACTAATGTTAACTGAGGAGCGTTTGAAAATCATATTTTCCTATACTTTTATCCACTGCACTGCAGAATGTTTTGATACCTACTTCTGCATGTTCAACTATCGTATAAATTAAAATTAATATGTTTTTATTTTCAGAATAGTCTGTTCATTACGCATAAAAATGTAAGTGCACATATACAATATTGAAATTATTTAGTGGTCTCGATTTTGAGCTTGCAAACATTCTAAAATGCACTAGATTAAATTTTTAATTGTTTTACAAATATTTTAAAAAATATTTTTGAAGTTTAATTTTTATTAACTAAATCTGCATATACAGGTTGATTAAAAAATAAGTTTCTCAACTTCGCTGTTGGCGTGTTATGTGTTGACGATGAACGTAGATTTGCATTAATAACGAGAAATCAAAGGATTGTGGGATGTATATTCATATGAACATTTTTTCTCCTTTCGAATCAGGGAATCTATGGTCAAAGTTTGTAAAAGTATCTTTGAATCATCCTGTAGATTTTAAAGTTGTACAGTTATGTAAATAGCAATAATTATTCCTGTTGCATAATTATTCGTCAATATAAAAACAGAATATTTGTGCACTTTGCGAAGAAGACTGATTATCTTGGAGAATGCCATAGAGTAGAAAAAGTTGTGATTATTGTTGTTGTTACTCCACACCAATAAACTTCATACTAAAGCATAGCGTGATCGTTTGTAAATATTACATGGATGCTTCAAACACTAAGAAAAAGGAAGGCACAGCAAAACAAAAGAAAATAGAATCAATCGATCATTTCTGACAATCGACCGTAAATAAATGACCCAGTCCTACCTGGTTACCAGAGATGTTCAACCGTAATGTTCATACTCCATTGTCATTGGCTCATGTATGTGAAATTTATAATTGCAATATCATCCATTGACATTTAAGGTTGATATTATAAGATATTAAGCTTTCATTGCGATGATTATTAATTAGAGCGTCTCGGGTTACCAGCCCTGCAGTAGCTATGAAATTGTTCGAGCTTTCGGCCATATTAAATTCAATGGCCAGCATCAACAATTAATAAATAAATGACAATCTCAAACTCATCGCCTTCATTGAGAACTACATAAGAAATAAACGGCCATCTCAAAATCATGGCCTTCTTTTAGGTATTCTTGACCAAATGGTGCTCAGTCGTAGGCCAAATTACAGCCAAATAATTTTAATAGGGAAAACTTATCCAGGTGTTTTCTAATCGGGACGCGACTGTTTAACGAGATAGATGTTTGCAGTGTGTGTGTGTGTGTGTGTGTGTGTGTGTGTGTGTGTGTGTGTGTGTGTGTGTGGTGTGTATGTGTGTGTGTGTGTGTGTTGTGGTGTGGTGTGGTGTGCTGTAGTGTGTGTGTGTGTGTGTGTGTGTGTGTGTGTGTGTGCGCGTGTTTGTGTCAACAGTGACGCAAACGTTCTTCTCCGTCGAAGACGTCGCCTTTAAGACCTATAAAATCTCGTGTTTGGTGTCCGGACTAGCTCTAGCAAGAGATCATAATCTGCAGGGTATGCGTGAGTTATGGTAGGAATGGAACCAATCGACGAATTAACCAACATTTAACTTTATTGGCAAATTTCCAGATTTGTACAGAACTGCCGACGATATTTAAATAGAATGTAACATTGTAACTTCAACTATAACGTTATAGCACTTTAACTTTGTTACCCTTTAGCAACCGCCGAATTATGTATACGCTCTAGCTTACATATAAATCAGAAATTGCACGTGTAATTTCGGCTCGATTCAAGACGAGTGTGCGTTGCATTTGTTTTTGCGTTAGCAACACGAAGGGAGCGATTTCCATTGGCTAACTTTAGAGCACGTCATGGTAAGACAGGAATCAGCCCGCGGAATCACTATGGCTTCCTACAAACAACAATTGTAAACTTATCACTCATTTAAATCTGCCTAGGCTTCCATTCTTGAGACTTTAATCTATTCATCTTTATTACGTCTTCCCCTTAACTATTGACATTATAATTTTGGTTTTAACTGTGTTTCATGGTTCAGTTTGGAAGAAAATAAAGTGACGAAAAATGCAAGTGGACCGAGTTGTCATTTTTCACGATACCTATATACATGTATTATACAGGTATAATATGGTTCAACATTTCCAGAAAATGGATAAAAATAAATTAATATTTCCAAAGGGAAAGCATTAGTAATAAGTGAATGTTGCAGGTTGGTATAACTGTAGGGAGAATTCGGTTGGCAACGAGGAGCAGAGGCGTTGTCATGCTCTGTAAATACACACACGCGCGGTGTTTGCTTTCTCCGGGAAACTTGCGTCTGTAAACTAAGTGAAACACAATATTAGTGTTGTTTCTTTGTCGTCAGGGTTGTCACATGCATGCAGCTTCTCCTGGACCGCGCGCAGTTTGGACAATTCATAAAGCTATGTGAAAATTGAAGGGCAGTGCTTCCTTCTACACGTTAATTTACTGTTGTGTGAACTGCTGACGTTTTATTGCTTGGGACAATACGATGAAATGTGCAGCCCTTGTTCCGCGAGTCACTGATGGCCCGCGTGACATTTTCTAGAACAATGTGAAATTGGAAGAAACTGCTTTTACACGTGAATTCAACTATTCACACTTTAAAATTCTCAACTATCAATATAAATCTAGTAGGCAGAAAATATTGTAGTCTACCCAAAATACCACATTGAGATTTAACCGAAAATGCGCGTTTTGAGGTCTCTGAATAAAAAAAATTTATAGAAAATGTTTTGGTCTGTGGTCTGTGCGTGTTTGTGTGTAATTCCCTGCGACATTTAGAGAGGGAACAAGTTCCTTTACAAAGCACATATTATCCCTGCCAAACTGCACCTAACGCTTTTATTGACATTTGCGACCCTGAAAGAGCCAACGCGATGAAGGATGAATAAATAATTACTGAAGCGAAGTAGAAGGACAGGAAATTCGGGGGATGTAATTATCCTTCCCAGCATTCACCTGGAGACCCAGGGAAACCCCCGAAAAAATCCACGGCCTCCTGAATGCGAGTCTCACAGGTTGTCATTATTTCCTCCTATACCAAGTTTGGTATTCGTCGGATACTTTGTTTTTGAATTCTGTTGTACATAGTCGCGCGCACACACACAAACACGCACACGCACACACAGTAGTACACGGGCAAACTTTTTACTTATGTTTTGGAAAGTGTGAGAAGATAATCTAATGACGGCCTCGTATATTTGGGGTGTAATTTGGAAAAAGAAGAATATCTATCTATTTAAGGTGTAGCTTTGTCCTTCTTTCTTTTTCTAAGATTAAAAATTACTTTAGGTCTAATATTTGTTTCCCGATAAACTGGAGCATTGTATCTGAGACAAGAACCACGGACCGCGATACACAGGTTGGCAACCCGTTTCTGTTACAGGGCTTTTTTGTACTTTGACAGTTTGCTCATTTAATTAATGTTCTGTAGGTAAGGTATCGATAACTCTGTCTTTCTTTTTAGTCCTCTTTCCTTGAGCCTTATACGGTCAAGGTGTGGAAAGCAGAATTTCCTAATCATGCGCTGTATTTCACGCCTATGAAATGTCCAATTAATGAGTCAGCATTCTACAAGCCGCCGCCACGTAGCGTTCTCAAGGAAAACTCAAATCACGTATTAAATTATCTTCCTTCCTTCACTTATTTATTGTTTTAATTTTCAAAATCATAGCTAGGTTGCACAGGTGGCTACAAAAGTGAATTGAGAGCTCCATATAGGTATTTCTATGTTCACCAAATCAATAAGCAGCGTAATTTCTTGTTTTTCTTTTCAGACGAAAAAGTCACAAAATGCCAAGGAATACGCAAAAAGAAACGTTAATGTATTTTTCAGGCAATCAAATGTGAAAGAAGTGCTTTTACATTTTTTTTGGTAGATAATATTAATATTTTTTATATAGCTATTGATTCTGCAAAACTTAAAACCCTATTTCGTCATTAGAGCATCAGAACATTTTTAAAATTTAAATGTTACATATGGTTATAAATGTGTTATAAATTACGTAAACTATTCCTAATAACACTGATTTTTTTTAATATTGCTGTATATATTGACGTATGATCACAATTTTTACAAATCGGATGTGTTGCACTCACATGACTTTCTCCAGTATGCTAGTAACCATTCTTACAAACTCTTATTTCTATATCTTCTTCGTGTTAGTTGAGATAAACATTTGTAAAAATTATTTTATTGTTTAAAAATGGGAATACCGCAGGCTTTGAGCGATAGTCAAATCTTTTAAAGCTTTCAAATTCTTTACACGGTTAACATATAAAAATGAATAGCGATTTTCCATTTAGCAGGAGTATAAGCTCTCCAAAACTTGCAGAAATAACGAGGAATATCTCCGAAATGGTTCACTCTACCAAAACATTTATCCAGGCATAACTTGTGTGCTTTAGCAATATCTACATTTTTTGTATAGTAAGATTTGGTCTATCTCTTACGGTTTACCAGCTATGCAAAAGTTATCCAGAGCAAATAGGATTCAAGATATACCTTTCATTTGTCATAAAAATATTTCAAACATATGGTATTTTATTCAAAATCGTTAGGGCCATTTTCTAGAATGATTTTCTTCAAAATCTTCGTGCCCCGAAGATACCAACTTTTTCTGCAAATGCTGTTTTTGAATTTAGAGGACCTCAAAATATATATTTCCTTTGAAATCTCGGCATCGAATTTTTGAGTGGAATAGAATACCTACTTCCTCTACTTTACTAAGCGTAGTAGAGAAAGCAAAAATAATATCAGTTTCACCTTCTTGTAAATATCAGACAATCAAGTAAAAAGTTTTTACATTTTGAATAGATTCATGACCTTTATAATAATAACCATTGTCTGAACTACTATTACACCGCGCAAAGGAGAGAACTAACATAAAAACAGTATAGAAAATATTTAAAGCGAATTTCATTAGCAGGATACCTATATGTGTGACGGCATTGATACAGTCCTTGGCAGAAGTAATGTCGAAGACCGAGGTCAAACATATCTTGTAGAAAGATAGGTATAGCTCTGAGGGTGGGGGGGGGGGGGGGGAGAATAATAATAATAAGAACATCAACAAAACCCTCTACAGTAAAGACAGAAACTGGATTGCAGCTTCTGTTACTATTTCAATAAGGCATCCCATACTCCAAAATTTTAACCAATTAGACCGCTTTGAAATAATGGGCATTATGGTTGGAGCCAGAGGAATCATTGTTGGAAAGATAGTAAGATTTCTGAGGAATTTCTGAATAAAAATTAGCTTTTCAAAGAAATCGGTCTTCAGGCGTGAAAGAATCGTTAAAATCGTACGGCACCATTAATTCACAGTAGGTAACATTCTTTCAAAGGTAACGTATGTATAGTGTTTTTTCTCTTTCTGTTGTTTTACCAATTAACTGTTTGTTGCTTTGTAATTTTTTCCTTTTATTATTCTCATAATATTTAACTGTTGTTTTTTGTTGTAATGTGACATTCTTAATATCTGCTACATTTATATAAGATAAATTTGGGTACTCTATGTTTTCAGCACAGAAATTCAGTTTTGTATCCAAATAATGAAATCGCACAACCTTTGATAAATAAATGTAACCAATTTGTCTGCGTGATGATCATTAGTAAATCATCAAGTTGAAGCTATGAGTGGCTTAATTAAGCTTTCTCAATACCCACCTTGCTCCAATTATCATTTAAATAACCGCAGTGAATCAGAGCAGAATCAAAATTGATTTCTTTTCTTATTTAATTGTACAGATGCTAAGCGCACTGAAAACGCAAAATGGATTCAAATCAGTCTCAGCACACCATGAAAATGAATTTTTTCCAAGCATCAGAACAGCTATCGGAAACATGCACCTAAGCTGGGTAATTAGGAAGGCCATTTTCAGGTGTCTAATGACCATGTGTGGCGTTTTCTACCTGGAATATTATTAGGGAATACCAAGGCGAGAAATGTGTACTTTTACCTGCTTGGGAAGGCTTGCTAAATGGGAACACACTGGAATAGTACTCCAGTAAAACACTAAAATAATACTCTAATTTTTCAAACGCACTTTTAAGCAGAATTTAATGAATCAATGATTTTATTAACACTCAAGTTAATGTTTCGGAAGTAAGAAGTTCAATTTAAAACGTTGTTTCACGAATACCTTTTCAGAATAATAAAACAAAGCAGACCCGCAGACAACCTTTTACCTTGACTTTATATTGTATAATTACAGTATTAATAATAGCTTTTACAGTTAAATTCCCTTTAAATTTCATACATACTTTTATGCTCGGCATGCCTAAATATCGTGTCTGGTAGCTGCACCTTTATAGGCCTCATTAAGGTGCAAGTTTCCACCAATCAGAAGATTATTCTGGCACGCTCAATCGAAGAACAAGTAGTGTGAGTTTAAAAAAAACAAAAATGTCGAACACGAGTGATAGTGACACCGCCGGAAATTTCTGCAAACGCACTCGATATAATTAATAACTTATTGCAACAAAAATACAGAATCGTGCACGAAAAATGCTATGCACATTCATGAATTTGAAAGATTCAAACTGTATAACCTAATTTTTAGAAAATGTATTGCTGATGACTAAGGTAGAATATTAAAAATAGTTTATAAATATTTTCAAGTTAGATTGTCGAAACTTGTCTATGTCAATTAAGATACCCGTATCAGCAAGTTCACTACGCTTGTTTCATAAACATACTCCCGTCTTAATTACTTCAATTATAGTATCCTTAAATATTGTACTAATATATCATTATCATAAATTGCCCTTGTTGAATCCTTGCTTCCCAGATTTGCCTAGCAAAGATAATACTTTACACCGATACCTTTATTTTTGGAGCATTGTTAATGGTCGCAAGTGCACGACATAAGAATTATGTTTTTCCTTCATTTTTATAGCTTATCACATATACTTTTTAAGTAATTTAAGTGAAATGGACAAAGCAAGAAACAAAGCTTTTGGAAATACAAGACTAGAATGTCAATAAAACTGAGAAGAAAGAAAAAAATCTGATGTGTTGCACTCATACGACAATTAGCTGAAATAAGGATTTGCAGAAATTATCTTATTATTTTCTTGTCGGTGCAAGAGGAATATGTGAATACAGTAGCCTTTGAGTGATAGTCCAATCTTTTAAAGCTTTCAGATTTCGTTCTCCTTGCACTGTTAACATATAAAAAATGAATAACGATGTTCCATTTGACAGAAGCATAAGTTCTCCTAAACTTACACAAATAACAAGGAATATCTCCGAAATGGTTCTCTCTGTAACAAAATTATTTGGACATAAATTATGTGTTTTAGCAAGATCTAAACATTTAGTGTCTCTTACGGTTTAGCAGTTATGCATAAGTTTTCCAGAGTAAAGAGGAGTTCATGGGCTATAGCCAGAAAATTCAAGATATACATTTTATTCGTCATCAAAATATCTCAAACGTGTAACATTTTAAACCAAATCGTTAGAGCCATTTTCAAGAAAATCAAAATTTTAGAGAAATTTTCCATGTGAAGGGTTGTTTAGGGTGGGGCTATTTGATTCAAAATTTTCGTGTCGCATCCTTAAAAGACATTAAACTTAAATACCAACTTTGATTTTTAACCGACTTTTAGTTTTTTACTTATGCTGTCCTCAGACTAATAAACAAACAGAAACAGACTCATAGACACACACACACACACACACACACACACACACACACACACACACACACACACACGAACCTTTTTTGGAATCAGGAGCCTCAAAACATATTTCGGGGAAAGCTCGACATCTAATTTTTGGGCGGAATACAATACTTCCTCTCCAAAACGTAGTAGAGAAAGTAAAAATTGCATGTTTGGGGTGCTGAATAAAAAACAAGGTTCTTGCTTAGAGATACAGTGGAAGAATTGTGATATTAAAAAGGTTCGGGGCCGAAAAAAGTACCAGATGATATATAAATAAGTGGTTTATATGATGTCACAATGAGAGGGTCAGGCTTTGAGTAGAAATCAGTGACTGGATTGAAGGGCCGGTCAATGTTGCAAATCTGCAGTCGGTTATGCAGGTAAATAGCCGATGTTTAGCCAATAATTGGATACCTCTGGAGGAGGTATCTGTTGGACAACTGTGCACTCCACAACATACGGCAGGCTGTTGTTGCTTACCGATGTAGAGGCTTGTTTTTCTACAACAGAAAGAAATGCTGGACATAACGGAAAGCTTTTCAGGGATTTTTTTTTTTTTCAGTGAGGGTATTTAATCCCTCAGAGTTTCCGCCAGCCCAAAACCACCTCCTCCTCCCTCTCAGTAGCTGCTGCAAGTTCTTTTTCCTGTCAATCACATAAACATCCCCTGCTAAACAGGAAAACCCGGCATGATCAGCTTCTTCCCTTTCATTTTCTTTTCTTTCCTGCTTCCTTCCTTTCATTCCTTTATCTTTCGTTTCACCACGCAGTCTACTGAGGTACCTTCTAATTTCGGCCGTCTTCATTCGCCTCACCTCTAGGAAAAAAACAATTGACAGCCGACCTACTGGTTAAGGGCGGTACACTTTGATTTTACTTCGCTTTATTAACGGTTTACTGAACTAGGAAATGAAATTTCAGCATTGGATGATCCCGTTGAATATCAAACATGAAATTTTAACATGATTCATGGAGATTGACCACCCGAGACATTTCAAAAATAAACAAGCAATGTCGTATTGCCGCACTTCTTTTGTAACTAAGTTAATATTTGACGGGGGGGGGGGGTAGATTCTAAAATGTAATCTTTTACCCTGAAGTAAGAAAAATTTCCGTGTATGCTGTGTATTCTGTTAACAGTATCACCGAAGGACGAAAAATCGGTTAAAAACTGAACTTAGTATTGAAGAAAATTCCCCACCGCATACTATACTTTACATGAAACACTAAAAAATTTTAATTTTTACATGTATTTTAATTTTCCGCTAATAGCCTCCAAGGTCTTCTTTTAAGAGACTCATATTATTGGTAACCGTAAGAGACAGACAAAATCTTACTACACAAAAACTTGCATAATTTATAATAAATTTTGTTATAGAGTTAACCATATATATTTCGAAACACTTGTTGTTATTCTTTTGAGTTTTACTTATCTTTTTCTCAATTGGAAAGTCGGAGTATGGAATTTCAAACCCATTGAATAGCTACATGTTTTTTTAAAAATCTATCACTTTATTTACATCTTGCAAGGCAAGATTCCAGTATTAATTAAAGAAAAGTTATTTACTTATAATTAGACTCTGGTTCAAGTTACAAACATTACGTTGAGAGCTACTTTCTGCTTTCTTTGGACTTCATGTTTGTTGACATAGAGGA
Source organism: Tenodera sinensis (assembly GCA_030765045.1). Taxonomy (NCBI): domain Eukaryota; kingdom Metazoa; phylum Arthropoda; class Insecta; order Mantodea; family Mantidae; genus Tenodera; species Tenodera sinensis. Next base: position 21,159,842 of record CM060963.1, read on the forward strand.
AGTATGTAAGGAGAGCGTGACACACCGCTACAGCAACGTGTTTGTAAGGCGTCCCTACCCAACGTGTGCTACGTCACAAAACCTCCCTACAACTCAACAAAGTTTTGGGAAGCAGTGGATTTCATTACAAATAATATACTGATTGCATTGTTGAAAACAATGTTTCTATCACGTTAAGGAAGAAAGTTACCGCTGTTTGACAGAAGAATGACAAGGAAAAAACAAAACAAAACAAAAAAAAAAAAAAAAAAAAGGATGACAAATTTCAAATCAGCATGGCTAACTTACTATAAATAACGTAATTTTAAACCAGTTTCTCAACATGTTTTAAAAATTTTTAGAGTTGCGTAATGAATGGAAGTGATAAAAAGACTGTGCAAGTAACGGAAAGCAGCACAGGATATAGAAGGTCGGCGATGTTTAAAAATAAATAGCTGTTTATTCATTGTTGACAAAGTAAGGAAATACCGAACAGTCCAACACATTTTCCACGTAAACATGTTGCAAGTCACTTAGCGAATTAAATTAACTTGTTTGGCTTTCCCATTCACTTCACTTCAGATGTGCATTGTTGATGAGTTGATGACAGCGCACTGTTAAGAAATTGAAATCGAGTTTTTATTTATAGACGATCTTTAACTACTATAGTTCTCGGCATCCTATTCTATATTGGGCATAAAGACCCCTTAGTTTTCAGATAAAGGGGTATTTCTACGTGCTGTAAATCTATGACACGGGCCACCGACTTCACTTCCCGTCCCAGGGTATGCGTGAGTACGGTGAGAAAGATAACACCAATTTAGTTAGCTGATAAATTTTAATGTTCGCCAAAATATTCAGTTTTGAAGAGATTCTAGCTTCTGGGATTACAAAATTAAATTATTTCTGTAATAATAAATAATAATAACAAGAACAACCCCCAGCGCAACAGCCCTTCGCCTTTGCCCACAATGCGACAGAGGTGCAGAACTGGAGGGTGGGTGGTGGTCAACGCCCCGAAGCCTCCCGACCAGTATGCGGCCATCGCAACCTAGGGTCGCTGCTTTTTTATAAAGTAGCTCCTCAATTGGCTCCTCTGGGACCTAACGAGGCTGAGTGCACCCCGTGCCAGACCTCCCAGCGGGGGAAACAGTCCCCACGCCGGTACCGGGGACTGAAACCGGGTCCTCCACGTTAGAGGCATGCGCGCTACCACTGTGCTGCGCAGGCGGTCAATAATACATTTTAAAGTCATCATATAGCGGCCGCTCTTAAACACTTGAGTGTCATTTTGAAACCTAGTACACGAATATTAGCAATAAGATTATTTCTACATGTGTTTATTTGGATTAACATGAAGTTAGAGTAATAAATGTTTGTAAGAATAATTTGTGCAAGAGTAGGTTGTAGGTTATTAGGTTGTATTAAGGCATTTGAACAGTATTTATTGAAACAAATGAAAACACCAGGAGGGAAATTCTTGTGAAGGAAGAAGATCTAGTGACGCGCACACTGTCACTTTCAATAATGCCCATCCCATCCTGGGTAATCCAGATGCAGCTACCGAACTGTCTCTGTCTCTGTCTCTCTCAGGCCCAGGTGGGTCCGTCCACAGGTAAGGCGGGGTTCAGTTTCAACAAGGGAAGAAAACCTATCCAGCCCGTGTGCAAAAAGAGAACAAACAAACACTATACGGTGTTCCTTCACACACTGCGTGCTTCTCTTTTGTTTTACGAATGCCAACCGAGAGTTGGGCAATTCCAGTGGCTATTTCTCAATTTAGAGTAAAACATTCACATGACTTTTTCTGCTTATTTTTAAACTAAATTATATATTATTACAAAGGCTTATTCTGTTCTACAGTTCATCTTAGTAGAGATAAACACACACACACGCACACACACGCACACACACACACGCACACACACACGCACACACGCACACACGCACACACACACGCACACACACACGCACACACACACACACGCACACACACACATACACACACGCACACACACATATGACCGTAAGAAGATGAACCAGTGTTTCGAGAGAAAGTTTAAATTGAATTTGTGGGGTTTTATTGCATATTCCCTTGTGATTATAATGGGAACATCAGAATACAGTAGACTATAAACCATAGGTAGTCCAGTTTTTTAAGAGTGAGTCGCTATGTGATGGGTTCGATTCCTAGCTGGAAAATGGGAATTTTTGTTTAGTCAGGGTCATTTCTTATCGTCCCTAGAGTCCGGAAGTACGATTGGGAGAGTAAATGTGTGTGTCCGTGCGTGCACGTGTGTGTGTGTGTGTGTGTGTGTATGTGTGTGTGTGTGTGTGTGTGTGTGTGTGTGTGTGTGTGGGTGTGTGGGTACCTTATACTGAAAAGACGAATGTCGGGTAACTTAAAGCTCTATGCACTTCGGACTCATTTGAGCATAATTTCACCCATTTCATTCATTCACCGTCCGATATGACACTACTTTGGAAGACGTTAATAAAAAAATTAATAAAAAGGGCAATTGGGAGTCACACATTTTTGTAATATTAAATATCTTGCTTATTTAACTTGTATTAACAGCTCTGAAAGGCAGTTGGACTGCCGTCTACAAAAGATCACGTGGTACACGCGTTGCATAGAGACTTGGAGAAGGAGATAAAGTGCACAATATAATATATATTTATTGGCATCCTGCAGTTCATTGCAGTTTATTTGTTTCTTTGTTTTACAGGTACACTAGAGCGCATAGGAGTCTGAGATAATGGCTTCAACAGGTAAGTGCTTATTGATATTACATATTCTTTGGATGGACAAATGAGAAGAAAAGAAAACACCCACTAACATTCAAAGGTTCACTGATTAAAATCTGGCAAAAGAGCATCTGCTACATGAATAACAAGTTTTTGACCTCTACTTCATTATATTTGTTTATTATCAAGCAGAAGAACAGTAGAAAGGGGAATTTAAAACAAATAGCACCGAATATTTGAATATATCAACGTATAATCATATAAAAACAAGCTTAAGGATGATTTGAAAGAATGCTGCTTTTAATGTAAAAGAATCTTCTTAGCCTTATCACTAAAATGTTATCCGACTTATGAATACCGACACTGAATTTTCTGTTTTACTACATTTACCGGTAAATCTCCCGCCCTACTCTAAAACCGAAGAGAGGTTTAAATGTCTGCTGCGCATGCGCAACTGCTATGACGTGATAAACTTATGAGGACAAATACGTACGGATTATACATACTTGAAGTGCACTAGCTCCTTCCGCATACGACTTACAAAGTCCTTGCGCTTAAATACTAACACATTTGAGATATAGAAGAACATACTTGCGAGGAAGGCCTTGACTTTCAGTTGAAAATGTCATGGCGTAATTATAGTTGTTACTCCATAGAATACAAATAGTTACTGCACTGCGCAGAATATAAAAACAAAAGCCAGTTACGTTGTGGTTCTTGTCTGTGACCATTTCCTACGGAGATATTTTAGTTCTGCGAAAAACAAACCGACAACATTGTGGATTATATAGGTGTCACTTTCACTAGGTCAGTACATAAACAAACACCACAGCGTGGTTTCTTGTGAACGTAAGCAAATATAAGACCGTATTCTTTAGTGTTTATAGTGCGAGTGTAGGCCAATCAAAAGCGTTAGCTCCCAAAGCATTACACTACCCTGCATGCGACCGACATTTCTATATCCAGAAGCCGTTTCAGTTCTCTGACCAACCTCAATGTTGTCGAGTTACTTCATTCCTGAGAAAGCTGCTCGGAGTATTCCTTCAATTCTTTTAAGTAATTAATTATTTCGAAACCCTGTGTAATGTCCCATAATTACTACCGAAGCTATGTAAAAATTAAGTTACTGTACATATCCAATTTGTATCAAAAACCATTTATTTTTTCAAAATCGGCTGATAAAGGAATAAAATGCCATTATACCTTTTGGTTTGTATTGCTTCTATGAAGCACATTTGCACTCCACCAATCAAAGGTACTCTCATTTAACGATGTTTTACTATCTTCCGTACTTATGTTGTCATCAAGTTCGTTTGCAGGACATGTATACGAAGGCTGTCCCAGAAGTAGCGACCTAACAAAAAAGCACAAACATTTTGGGTAAAAAGTATCTTTATTTCTCTATGTACAATTTCCCCAACGATGCTCGATACCTTGTTTATAGTTAGAACCGTCCAACTCTATGAAGTAGCCATCAACTGCAGACTCCAACTATTCATTGTTGGCAACTCCTTTACCATCTAGCCATTTCTTCAAATTTGGAAAGAGAAAACATTCAGAGGGGGCTAAATCTTGCAAATAGAGTGCATGAGGAAGCAATTCCAACTTTTACTCACTGATTTTGGCATGACGATAAGAATGTGTGAACTGTTGCATTATCTTGATGAAACAGAACTTCGTTTTTCATTAAATGCGACCGTTTTTGCTTGATTTCATCACTAAAACGCTGTAACAAGTTCGCACAATACTCGCCATTGATTACTTTTCCTTTTTGAAGACAATCAATAAAAATTATCGCACGTTCATGCCGAAAAACTGAAGTCATGACCTTGCCTGCAGATGGAACTCTCTTCACCGATTCTCCCCTTTCAATTCACTGCTTTGGCTGTTCCTTCGTTTCAGGTGTGAAGTGCTGGATTCATGTTTCGTCCATGGCTATAAATCAACGCTAAAATTCAGTTTTAATACGGCAACACAAGGCCAAGCGTTCGACTGAGACATCCTCACGACACTTTTTGTTTCAGGTAAGCAAACGCGGCACCCATCTTACGCAGCTTTCCTACGTCCAAATTTTCAGTCTGCGTGAAATGCCTGAATTCTCTGCTAGCTTGTACACGCTCAGTCGACGCTCATCCAATACCTTCTTTTTTTTTTTTTTTTTTTTTTTATTTTTTTTTTTAATATATATAATTTCTGGCGCAGTTACCTCATATGGTCGATGTTCGTGTACGGCCTGACAAACTCTCCCACACATTTTACTGTTGTATACGAAGGATTAGTTTCCCCCAGAGTAGAACCTAGCCCAGTTTTACTATTCGTAGGACTAAGACCTTTCAAATTAAAGTACTGTATCATATAACGATGAGCACCTTTATGTTTACAAATTCAGAAAGAACGACCGCTATCTTTTAAGTGAGTTCACACATACTTCGGGGACAGCCCTCGTGTGTGTGTGTGTGTGTGTGTGTGTGTGTGTGTGTGTGTGTGTAATACTACTGTTTAGGCATACGAAAAAGGTTCTGTTCAATATAAATCAAATAGCTACCTACGGTCATGTGATTTCCATGCAGCCTACAAGCATAACTCAAAATAAAATAATTTATTAAGGGAAACCATCAGAGCAAATACGCCTGCAAATCCCATAAAGAGTTGCAGTTTTCTTTCCTTAGGGAGGGGCTGACCTTGTGCCCTTCAATTTGTCCATGAGTGATTTAAGGTAACATCCTACCTGCCTGTCTATCTGCCACCCAGGAAGACATGCCAAACAGTCTCTCCCAACTATAACAGAATGCATAAAAAGCGTAAAATCAGCAGGGGCGAACCCCTGCAAGTACCTGCTTTACTGGCCCATCTATTTTGGTAACCACCTGGTTTGGTCCTTCGTGAACCTCTGCTATACTTATTCCAAAACACAGTCATCAGATGAAGATATTTTGCTTTGAGATGCTTATATACGAAAAGGGATTTAAAACCTGATAATTTGATTTAGCTGCCTTTGAGCAGGGATTTTTCTTTCCTTCTTTTCCTTTATTCTTTATTTCTTTCCTTTTCTCTTTGTTTCTCTCTCTTTCTTTGTCTTTCTCTCTCTCTTTGCTTCTCTGTCTGTTTCTTGTCTCTTTCTCTTTCTTTTTTATCGGTCTTTCTTCCCTCCTTCTTTCCCACGCTCCCTTCTTCCTTCGTTCCTTCTTTCTTTCTTTATTATGAACATAATATGCATAAGTACAATTACAAGTTCATCCTGTAAGTAGTTAAATACAGCAATTTATACACAAGAAGCCTCCAAACATTTTTTATTATACCCAAAAATTCTATACCGCGATTTCATTGCAAAGAGGTGTTTTGAGATGTACTGAAAACATTAAAATACATTCTCAATTTAGAACACCATTTATCAAAAAACTGATAAAAAATAGTTGTTATTAAAATATCATATGTTTAAGTTTATTTAGGACTAATAAAAGTGAAACTTGAATTTTCTGGCAATAACCTAAGAAGAAGAAGAAACTCGCTATAGCTAGACCACAAGAGATAGAACAAAAAGTATAGATCTTCCTAAAATGTACACTATATTAAACGATTCTTTGCATCATTTTTACACATTCTTTCTTATTAGTTCATATTTTTTATATGTTATATGTTTTGAAATGCTAATGTATTATTCGTTTGTTTCTCGTTTTCAGACAAAGGCCAAAATTCTTATACCAGTATACGAGCGATCGTTTAAAGATTTGACTCGCTTTAATCTCCTGTGTTCCTTTTGTACTGAAAATGTAACGTTCAATGAAGTTTTTCTTACAAACCCTATCCGGATATAATCTATAACAGATACAGAACTTTTAAAGGAATAGTTCGAAAAGGAAATACTAGAACATAAAATCTGATGTGTTGCACTTATATGACTCTCTCTAGTCTTGTACTAACCATTCTTACATACTTTTATTCCTCTACTTTATTTGTGTTGAAATAAACATTTGCAGAAGTTATTCTATTGTCTATTTCCTTGTAGCTGCATGGTTGGGAATAAAGTACACTTTGAACGATAGTTAAATTTTTTAAAGCTTTGAGATCCTGTTTCTGTTTGCACGGCTAACATAAAAAAAGAACAATGATGTTGCATTTGACGAAAGTTTGTTTTCCAAAATTGACACAAATAGCAAGGAATATCTCCGAAATGGTTCACTGTACAAAAACATTTATTGGGACATAGATTGTTTTAGCAAGATCTACATTTTTTGTGCAGTAAGATTTGGTCTATCTCTTACTGTTTACGAGTTATTAAAAAGTCATCCATAATAAATAGGACAAATATCTTAAACATATGACATTTTAATCAAAATCGTTAGAGCCATTTTCAAGAAAATCAAAATTTTCGATAAATTTTCCATGTTAAGGTGGGCTAGGGTGGAGCAATTTTCTTCAAAATCTTCGTGTCGCATCCTTGAAAGACATTAAACTTGAATACCAACTTTGGTTTTTAACCGACTTTTCGTTTTTGAGTTATGCTGTCCTCAGACTGACAGACACACACGCACTCACAAAGGGACCGTTTTCTAAAAGTACTGTTTTGGGGTTTAGGGTCCTCAAAACATATATTTCCGGCGAAATGTCGAGTGGAGTACAATATTTCCTCTCTTACTAGAGTAGAGAAAGTGTATGTGTGTGTGTGTGTGTGCGCGCGCGCGTGTGTGTGTTTGTGTGTTTGTGTTTGTGTTTTTACAATTTGCCAGCTATAAAATGTTGTTTTCTAGTGCCTTGCATCTGGCAATGAAGCCATTAGCTATAAAATTAATGTCTAAATATTTTACAAATAGCAAGAAAACTAACTACAAACTCTCATATAAAACATAAAAGTCCTTTTAGGCCCCATGATATATAAAACACATAGATCAGATTTGATCTAAGATCACGGCATTAACTAGGATCATACCTATTGGAAAAGAATGATTTGAGATTAAACGAATATCTGGTTCCACAGTCAGTATCGCTAGCATCTTGAGCTTTCAGTATAGTTTTTCCGTGTTTAGTTTTGTAGCTTTGAAAATCACTGTCAATCCAGTCTGCACCGTAAAAACAGAATACTCTAGGTCACAGATCTATAGTGACAGTCGGAAAACATAACATCCTCTTCCTCACTTCCTCACCCGATTCCAGGTCTTCACTCTGTCCAGTCCATAGGTCCATAGTCGACAACCATCTGACCCTAGGCACTAGCTTATAAATCCTAGGGGGTGTAAGACCTCGAGCAATCAGGTAAAGAAGCAGAAATGAAGCAAAATTGATCCTGTGAAGAGTCATTTGGGGTAGGAAAGTGCGCACAAACACCGTCAAACATTTTTCTAACAGTACTTTTGGGGGTTCAGAGGACCTCCAAGTATGTGTTTTTAGGTGAATGTTATACACCTAAGTTTTGGTTGGAATACAAGACTTCCACAAGTGACAGAGGAGCTAAAGGTGGAGAAACTATTGGAAAAACGGAGAACATAATTTCGTATTTTGGGATTGGAAATTTAAGGGCGCAAATTTTCTGTGGAATTCCACAATAAAATATTAACAGTAGAGCAGCTGTTTTATAAAATAGGACCTCTGCATGTTTAGTCCAGAAAATCAGCAGGACTGAAATTCACAGATATTTTTTATTGACAGTAAAACAAAATTGAGACGTACTTAAAGTACGTTTGGATATTTAATTTCAGTGCAAAGAAGGAATTTATATTAACATATTAACTGTATCCATTTCAAATTTATTGTTCAACACATATTTCCAGATCAGAAAAATAATAGCACTTTATTTCCCTCTAAATTTTGCTACAAATGCACAATTTCCTCCCCGTTGCTAACACAGTTTCTTGTGTTCTCTAATATTGCAATTCACAGTTGTTCTTCCGATAACCTTTCTCGTCTTTCACTGTCTGTTATATCTTACTATTACTGAAACGTAACCTCCTTCCAGTGTTTTCCTTGCCTACGTGTGCATGACTAAGCATAGAAGCTTCTAGAGCCTGTCGCACACTACGCTGTTATCACGTTGTTCGATCGCATACACAGCCGCTAGTTGTCCTGTAGCCCCAGACCTCCTCCACGGCTCGTCCTCATTATTGAGGTCACACACACATACAAGGTCACCCGCCCTCCTCTTGCCCTTATATTGTTGAACAGTATATATATGGTGACATTAGGTCACAAATCAGCCTACAAAAATAATCGCCACCACGATTTCGAAAAAAAAGTTGCTATTACATTTGTGAAAAGAAATGCATTCCAAAATTTCGTGTACATTTATAAAATAAGGACAGTAAAATTGTTAAAAGGGAAAGCACCCGGATGTTCACAACAGGAAAAGTAAGGATTTTAGCTGTTATCATTCTGTCAGTTCACTTCAGCCTTCATTTACGTCATGTTGTCAAAGTGCATTTATTTTCCCTGTCTGACAAGCCAGCAGAGAAAAAGATTAATTCTGATAGGTTACCCAGAGTGAGGTATTCACAGAAAAACAAACACAAAACGAAAGTGTAATAATTCATTTATTATAACACTGTAAGTGATAGTATGTTGATTACTCAGGCTTATTTATTTACTTCAAACTACATGTCTGCCAAGTATTAATCTCATAGGATGAATGTAAATATGTTTGGTCGTCATTTTAAAGCAGTGCGACATTTAAATTACTCTCTGTTCTGGTACTCGTAAATGTTCCGTTGATTTTCTCCTATTCCTATTCCTAATCATGAAGTAGTATCTGGAATGTAAGGATGAAATTGTTATTAGACAACTAAGATATTAAAATTCTTTACCCAGGACGACACGAAAGCCGGAATTCATTAAGTTATACATATTTATAATATTCTATGCTGTGCTATTAAATTATTTATATATTATACAGCAGACAGTAAAGGAACGCAGTTTTTCTTTCTCTATGACGAAGGCAAATTTTGTATTCGATCCAAAAATTCGATGAGACATTTCACCAGAAATACATGTTTTGAGGCCTCCCCCTGAATAAAAAGCATTTTTAGAAAAAGCTACGCGCGCGCTGGTGTGTGTAAAGAGCATAACTCAAAAACGAGAAGTCCGTTAAAAACGAAAGTTGGTATTTAAGCTTAATATCTTTCAAAGATGTCATACAGAAATTTTGATTTTTTAAAAAATGGTTCTAACAAATTTTGATTAAAATGCCATATGTTAAGATATTGTTATGGAAAATTAAATGTATATTTTGAATTTTCTGGCTAGAGCTCATGTAGTCCTGTTTGCTCCTGACGAGTTTTGCATCACTGGTAAGCTGTAACAGATACACCAAATCTTAGCACAAAAAAAAATGTAGATTTCCTTAAAAGACACGTTATATCGAAATGCATTTTTTTGTAGAGTGAACCATTTCGGAGACATTCCTTTTACTTTTCTTTACCTTATATTTACTTTTCTAAAATGTAAGGTCGTTATTCATTTTGTTTTCTCTTGGCCGTGTATAGAGAATGGAATTTCTGGGCCTTCATACCAGGTTTAAAAGATTTGCCTATCACTCAAAGTCTTCTGTGCTCCTATATTCCTCTTGCACCTGCAAGACAATTAGGAATAAGGTCATTCTGTAAACGTTTATCTCGTACTAACATGAAGAAGATAGAGGAATAAGAGTTCGCAAGAATACTGGGTGATTTAGAACGAAAGAACCCAAGGGAACAGCCAAAAAATTGAAACAATGAAAATAGGATATTTGGTACAGTAATTACCACTTCTGATTACTTTCAATATATGGAGTTTTTGGTGAACCAATCGTTTGACAGATCCATATATTACGATTAAAATCGTTTTCTTCGTAAAAAAAACAGTGAATTTTGAGAATAGATTTGGTTAGATCAAATTTAATTATATTTTGCGAACATTCATTTCGATCAGCCATTTTATTAAGGTAAATTGACTTGCCAAGCTTAGAAATAAAAAAAAAATAAAAAAAAATATTCATCCAATTTTGCTTTAGCAAGACTCCAAAGTTAGATATAACCACAAGATGTGTTTTAACGAAACTCAAGGAATTTGTTTGAGGATTTCAATATTGGATCTCAAGGTAAGTTCAACAAAATTTAGTGACTGAAAACCTTTCCATGTTTTTAGTGTTCAATACAATGCCAAGGAGAGGACGAGCTATTACGTTTAAAATAGTTTTTCTCTCTTCTTTTTTTAAGTAGTGGATTCTGAGAGTAGGTTTGGTTAAATATATAGCGTTCCACTCTTAGAAGACAGTATGGGGTTAAATGGGATATATCTGTCTCTATCTAGCGCATACAAGTTGCCATTAGCTGCGTCCTTTTCTACCCTCGCGCTGTTGCCAGATTACTAATAGCATGGTATAAATATTCATTTGTTATAAATTTCAGATTTGAACACATTATCCTATGCAGAATTTTTTTCTCTATCAGGTTATATCCTTTTTAGAGTCATTATACATTTCTATAGGCCCAAATTTCTTCAGAAAACGTTTTTTTCAATAGAAGTCCGATATTTGCTGTTTCTATACTCATCACGCACTAACTAACAAACTGCTAGAATGCATCTATATTTTTTTCTTAGGTAGAGTAAACTATAGTGCTACTATCTGCCTACTTTGAATTCTCTATGTTTACCCAGTTAAGTGTTATAATTTTTTAAATTAAATCTTTTCGGAAAATTTTATATCTGTGCACTGCAAAAGTTACGCAGTGTGAAACTTTTTTGTTATTGAGTTTACATCAGAGAACCAGCGAGAACAAATGTTGAGGAAGGTTTTTAAAATAAACCAAAAGGCAGTAACCTCTTTCTTTTATCCAGTAAGGCAAACAAAAGGTATTCATCTATTCAGCGAATTCTCGCGCCAGGCCTGACACAGAAGATAGTATAAGGAGCAGCAATAACATTAGTTCGAAAGAAGTCGTGTGTGTAACTGTGAGCTGTTATTGCGTTATTTGTTTAATATTTTTGTAAATATTTGTAGTTATGGAGGGGGGAAGCTAGGAAGAGACGATATATTGGTAAATTAAGAAGTAAGGAACGCCAAATAATTATGAATGTGTTAGATTATTTTTGAAGCAAAATGCGTGTAAGGTCGTAAAAGAAACAACTAAGCTTATCGGGTGTTCAGAAGCAGTAGTGTATAGGATTAAAAAGGAACTAATGAAAGGACCTCTAAGAACGCCATTGAAAAAGAAAACAAAAAGGGCGGGACTACACAAAACGCTAGGTTAACGCAATATGATTGAATAGTGCAAGGTGGATTGCGGCGAATTGTTCATTCTTTACAGTTTGCAAATATTCCACCCACGCTGAATATAATTTTGTCACGGTTCAACAGTGATGAGACCCTACCAAATTTCTCAAGGGCCACTCTGATTTGGGGTTGGAATATGAAAGAAAGGGTAACAAGTGCATATTAATAGAAAGAGACGATATCGATATCATCAGATGGCGACATAAATATCTAAAAGACGTAAAAGGTTTAGGGACCAGGGGAAATCAGTTGTTTATACAGACGAGTCATTTGTAAATTTAGGTCATACAGTAACAAAGGCGTGGAGGGATACCAAAGTTAAAAGTGCCCGTCTCGTCAAGCAGCAGTTGAAGGACTAAGTACAGGATTCCGGCCACCTCGAGTCGCTCGCGGAGAAAGATTCGCAACTAGTACATGTTGCAACACTGCGCTCCATTTAACGTGTACTGTCTTCTAAGGGTGGAACGCGCTTTAGAATTTAATTATGATTTTCAAAACATAAATTGCGTTATCTGGTACAGGAAAACCTGACTAAACCGGACCCCCTGTATACCAGAAACCTGGACAACCGGAAAATAAATCTCGGAATGGAGCTGTTTCCTATGTTAAATAACACTCTAAACCGGAAAACTGTCTAACTGTCTAACGCAATAGCTTTTTCGAATCAGTTTGCATAAATAACCTAACTAAGATGGATTTTCATCATGTTTAATACATAGTTAAGTGCTTTGATAACGAACTTTCCAAGAGTGGAGACATTCAAAGCGCAGCAGATATTGCTGCTGGAAACAGCTGTTGTGAAGTCATGGAAGGAATGGGCGACGACGAAGCCAACGAAAGGGAGCCAAAATTACGCACTTTCTGTGAAGCATTATCTGTTATGAGTGACCTTCAAGAATTTGCAGCTTCCAAGAATGTTCCAGAACTCCTGTAGCTGATGCAAGATGCACAGGATATCATCTTGTGAAGAAGTCGCGACAGTGCACTTGATGGATATGGGGGGGGGGGGGGGGGGAACTAATGGAGAAACTGCAATTATGTATGACACATAAGTTGAAAAAACAGCAAAACATACAAAGAACCTATCTTTTGTTTAAATAACTTTATTTTAAATCATACCTTCAATTTAATTCTATGCGATACTACTACTATTTCTACTACTCCTACTACAAAATCCACAAACTTCCTTTGTTTAGAAAAAAAAAGCGTGGAATTTTAAGGACATTTATCTTTGCATGTAAAGCTTGTTCTTGTAGTATTTACCTTGACCTCAGCAGCCCTCAGTGCAACTCAATACTAGACATTAACATGATTTAGAGCCCAGCTAACCACTATCCTCATCAGAGAGAAATCTGACGGCAGAGCCTTGGGGCGGGCAGGCAGGCGGGCGGAATGAAACATTGCACTTGACTCTCTGGTAGCTAGGTATGTATATTTCCGTTTCCGGCGATCTACTCCCCCGATGTGGTCGACCGATGTCCATGTCTGGCTTCCTGTATGGCAGATCACTACCTGGTTCATCCTGAACTGCCCAATCTCGTTTGCATATCATCAAAATTCCGAGAGCTGTATGAAGAAATCGCTCGCACTAGCAGTCTACAAAGAGGATAAATAGTAATTATTCTGTAAACACTTACACAACACCAATATCAAGATTCAAACAATTTTGTTCCATCTTAGATATAATTTGACAAGGTCTAACTCGCTTAGTGAAAATTTCTATACCAGTAACTTACTTTAATTCATCTTAGGTGAGACAAATAAGCTAAAACAAAATTGTGCTACTTCTTTTGCAAATAAAAAAGTGGAAACGATAAAATACAGGAAGTATTCAATTCCATCCAAAACTTCTATACCGAAGTTTCACCAAAATAAGCATTTTCAGACTCCTTGAAGCAAAACAAACTTTTATTAAAACGTCTCTGTGTATGTCTGAATAGTACAACTGAAAAATCTGATGTGTTGCACTCACATGACTTTCTCTACTCTTGTGCTAACCATTCTTACAAACTCTTATTCCTATATCTTCTTTGTGTTACTTAAGATAAACATTTGTACAAATTATCTTATTGGTTATTTCCTTGTAGGTGCAAGGGGAATATTAGAATACAGTAGGCTTTGTGCGATAGTCAAATCTTTTAAAGCATCTCTTTGCATGCTTAACATATAAAAATGAACAATGATGTTCCATTTCACGAAAGTTTTAAGTTTTCCGAAACTCACACACATAACAAGGAATATCTCCGAAATGGTTTACCCTACAAGAGAATTTATTGGGATATAAATTGTGTAGTTTAGCAAGATCTACATTTTTTGTATAGTATGATTTGGTCTATCTAACGGTTTACCAGTTATGCAAAAGTCGTTCAGAGCAAATACGACCACAGGGGCTATAGCCAGAAAATTCAATATATGTATTTCATTTGTCATAAAAATATATCAAACATATGGCATTTTACTCAGTTTAGAGAAAGTCAAAATTTTCCATGTAAAGAGTCATTTAGGGTGAAGGAATTTTCTTCAAAATCTTCGTGTCGCATCCTTAAAAGACGTTAAACTTAAATACCAAATTTGGTTTTTAAACAACTTTTGGTTTTTGGGTTATGCTGCCCACAGAGTGGTAGACACAGTGACATACACACATACACCCGGACCTTTTTCCAAAAGTGGCATTTTTTGTTTCAAAGGGCCTCAAAACATATATTTCTGTTGAAATCTCGACATCGAATTTTTGGGTGGAATACTATGCTTCTTCCTCTACTTTACTATACGTAGTAGAAAAAGTAATAAAAAGATTAAAGAAAGTGAAAGAAAGGAATGAAGAAAGGAAAGTAACAAGGAGGAAAACTTCCTGGAATGAGATTAATGTGTGATCAGCACAAACGATAAAATTAGATTAATCAAATAATTTTAAAATTCCTCTTAATTAAGTTTACCTGTAAACCACAGGTTCAAAGTCAGTCTTTATTATTTTTAAACATTTTGAACTTCTAAATACTACAATATTGAACATCCTGTCAGTGCAAAAGCTAAAAAGAATCCTTGTTTTATCCACAGAAATGATATTACTATTTCCATCTCTTAGTGGTGGATAATTGAGGAACATCATTTCATTCCCGCTCATCGCCACAAGATGTCTCTAGCGCTGCACTACTCGAGAAGTACAAGCCACAAGCAAGAGGCACTCCAACCCGAAGGGTCTGCACGCACGCACACACACACATACGTCACTACCACCGACTGGATATTCAAGTGCATGCTGTTAGAACGGAAAATTTAATAAAGAGCGAACATTGTAAGGGTGCGGTAGGTCAGCATTGGTTCAATGATCTGGAAACAAAGCGCTTCAAACGATTGTTCCCAGCTTCAGCTCTGTCATCTTCTCTGATTGTGAGCATATTTTTATCCCATTTTCAGTTATCAATTTAATCGTTATATAGTTTTCCATAGATTGTCAATTATTGTATCACCTCTTTTTAAAATTAATAGCTCTAAAGGTAGTCAATATAAAATGTTTTTAAGCAATGCCAGCAGTAAAACAGTTTATTATGACGGCATAAATCGTGCCAGAAAATGAATGACGTAATTACCATGGCAACAAGACAGCAATGACGTCATCACCACACCAACATCAGTTTGTCCAATGTGCCTGTAAGAAAACCTGCAGAATTGTGAGATCTGAAAAACACGACACTAATGTGAATTCATTAGTCAAACTTGGGTATTTTCGTTTCTCCATCCACAATAATTATTTATGATACAAGGGTTAAAAGAAACATTGTTCGCAGGTACTCACAAAATAAAATAATTTTAGCCCGTGCATCATACACTATTTTTTAGACAATGCTGAATATTTATAGGTATAATTTATGTAAATATACATGATTGTTTTACCTCTTTTTCGTGGTCATGATAGTCGTTGGGCTACGCTGTTCAGTTGTTGTCTTTCTTAGCATCAGTGTTAACAATACGCTGCCTTTTACAAAACCACAACATTCTACACAAAGAAGACAGTGGAACAATATGTTTTTATCCTGCACCAGTCCAGAATCTCTTGTATGGAATGTCGTATTGGTTTCTTGATTTTTTTTGGATAACAATTCTAATTTCAGTCTCTCCGCTGCTCGTAAAACTATGTTCAGCACAGTCCATATGCACATTCAAGCGACTCACCATTTTATGCAAGCACTCGAACACTCAATGGAAGAAGGTTGTACTTTTAACACTGTCGTGAACTGCTAAAAGTTCGACTTTTACGATCAACTGTCTAAAAAACTTTTTATGTTCGTTTTCGTAAACATCTTTTGATTTTAAGGAGTGGAATCAGGACTGAAATATTCAGTGCCACAGCCGGGATTTGAACCACGGATCTTCCGCTTATCGAGCGGATGCTCTAATCACTGAGCTACCGTGGCCAACTTGCCAGTACGACACTAAATTCTCCAACTGATTCGTACTTTCCCGGTTAGACCACAAGGGAATTTGTATCAAGAGATAAATACCCGAATGGCGACTTACAATAGTAAGTACTAAGCAACCTTTGGATAGCAATTATGTCAATAAACTTGCTGCTGGTGGTCGAGGATTGGTCGAGGAGGTCCAGTAGCATGGTCTGCCCGTTCGCCGGAGCTCACTTCATTGGATTTCTGGCTATAGGGATATTTAAAGACATTGGTGTATGGATATGTAGCACGTTTTGGTAAAATGGCTCTTATCTCAACATGTATTTGTTTCCAGATATATGTTTATAGGAAGTTTGAGAAAGAAATGTGACAGTTTGTTAATATTCGTTTTGGTATTTTAATACTGAAGGTATGTAACCCTATAGCCATTTGTGTACTGTGAATGAACGACCTGAGGGTAATAACATTCCAGCGCATGCGCTAAATTCCTCCATAGAGTTTTGTATGCGCTTCCTACAGCGTTACTTGTGTAGTTTCCAGTACAGGAACATGTTTTAACAGCATTGCGACACGTACCAGTACACAACTGCTGAAATGGCCGACATGAGCTCCAGTACACTTTGATGTAAATGTGCGGAATCACCTCAACGTCGCATATCCAAATCGGTGGATTGGTAGAGGTGGACTAGTTCCATGGCCAGCAGGGTCGCCAGATCTGACACCTCTCGACTATTTTCTGTGGAGTTGTACGATATGAAGAGTAAGATATATGGCACCCCTGTAACGTCAGCGGAGGACCTTACGGCTCGAGTCCATTGAGTGATTGAATCTTCAAAGGCAATCGCACGTATTGGGTCATGTGCATGAAGTTTACCACCGCCGATATAGGCTCTGCAATGACGTAGGAGGTACACAGTTTGAAGCCCGATGCTAATGTAGACAGTTCAACATCGGATAAATCGACGAAATATAAACCTGCACCCATCTCATACTTCGGTGCGATACAAAATATCTCCATAGGAAATGATCAGAGACGAAAACATAGGATATAAAATATGTTCCAAATACCGAGGTGTATAAATTAATATAATTAAGAAACGAATGCATAAATAAATGAATAGAGTGTAATTGTTTACAAATCATTGCACCGAATTACAGGATGCGTTTGCAATATATTGAAAGAAAAACACCGCCTATTTTCATTTAAAATAAGTCTGAATCTAGAGATGGTACGTTCTGCGTCACATAACGTGACACGTGCGTAAAGACAGAATGGGATATTAAATCATAGATTTGCATTCATTGTTACAATCGAATAATATTTATGTAACTGTTGTATAATACGTGTTACATACAACGTTTGTTAGGGACTTCCGCGCGTCTCTGTTGCCTGTCTCGTTGTGACTCTGTGTGGCAGCTTCGGGTCCCTCATTTCATCCTTGCCTTTTGGGGGGTGATAGCCACAATATATATTAGTAGATCGATGTGAGCGAGGTGATCCCCTCTGTGACTCTACCGTTCACTCTTTTACTCTTTACTTACAACGTTTAAAGCTATTCTAGCATAAAAATACAGAGAAGTAGCTAATAAATTTGTTAAATGTAAAATTTTAATCAGAGATTACAGATGTATGACGTAATTTGGTTGCTAAGCAGATGCTGCTTCATTTGTTTCAACACTTATAGAGTAATGATAAAACTATTGGAAATTTAGATTCTATTCCGCGTGACATTTTCAACGAAAATGTTCAGAATTGATTAATTACTGCACTTCATTCATCCATATTTAGTCTGAGCAGAAATACGAATGACCTCTGGTGCGCAGAAATCGTAGTTTTGAAGGGAAAACTCAATCCTGTGTGTACCCAACATCAGTTTGCTGCCTTCATGATCCAAAACGTGGTCCCATCATTACAATAAGTCGCCCCTTGAGCGGGGAAAGCACATTAGGCCTGCTCTACCAGCTGGGAGTTGAACCCAGTGCAGTGGACGGATGCGGCAGGTGGGTGCAGGGAACTACGCTTGCCTAGCGGAGCCTGGTGCCGGCGGTGATGCCCAGATTTTCCCGCGTGGGAACCGTCCCCTACCGTGTCGAGTTTCCTATATCATTCTCACAAACTTGCTGCTATCACATAATCATCACTATCGTTATCATATTGTCCAAGACATAAATATTGTACACAAGTTACTATAAGTTACTCGCCTCCTGTGAAAGTGATTCATACCCTCAGTTAAAGACACAGATGACTCAAATTTTATAAAAAAACGAGAAAAAGCAATCTTTTATTTTAATTCTATAAAATAATTAAGATTTCGTGAATGAGGAAAATACACAATTTCCCTGCAGAGGCCATATTTAAATGCATTTTTACTGCACGTAGAAATGGCTCGTGGATTTGAGTGCTTTCAAATCTTTTATCACTGTTTTCTTGCAAAATTTTTCTTTCTATTAAATGTTCTTTGTGGAACATTTCTTTAATTTCATTATTGAAATTTGCTACATATGTTCGCAGACACATAACAAATAAAAAGTGTAGAAGACACATGGAAACATAGAACAATTTTTCAAAGTTATATGTATTTTGAACCTAAGATTAAAATATTAGACCAAAATTCAAAAATATTTGTAGCAAGGGTGACATAAAAGATAAACAAGCTTGATCATAATATTTAAACTATTAGAGCAAAATTTAGGCTTTAACATGTTTGTATTACATACACCTATGCTATAAATTTAAACCAGCTAACAATATTCTAATTGTCATACATATTTTTAAATAACCTAAGCTGTTAAACTACTTGGAGTAACAAATTTAACTTTCTAGTCTCATAACAAAATATTTATATACATCCACAAATAACAAAGTAATTAGAGACGCACACTTCACTATGTTAAATTGAGTTATACTCAATATTTTTCACAACGATCGTTTCGACACAATTTCGTGTCATGATCAGGCGAACTCACCTTATACCATTTATATACCATTTTATACATTTAACATACATTTTCACTTTCACTTACATACTAAGTAGGGAATTTGCATTTTATCAAAAAATTAGATACCGAGATTTCATAGAAAATATACGTTTTGAAGCTCCTGTACAAAAAAGCATTTTTCAGAAAATCTGCGCGCGCGCGCGCGCGCGTGTGTGTGTGTGTGTGTGTGTGTGAGAGAGAGAGAGAACAGTGTCTTTCAAGGACGTGACCCAAAAATTTTCAAGAACATACCCCCATCTTAGATTATCCTTTACAAGGACAATTTTTTCTCGAAAAGTTTGATTTTCTGAGAAATGACTCTAACGTTTGACAAAGTGTACACGTTGAATTTTCTGGAAATAATCTCTTAAGTCCTCTTCAC